>JARJCX010000100.1:0-583830 GCA_029282285.1 Mycena rebaudengoi | reverse complement strand
CTTCCATCCTCTTATTAGTCTCTATCACTGTTCCGGGGTCCTATAGACGAACTGTAGACATTGACACTTGGCGTTATTTGACTACGTCCGTCTACAGGTGTAGACAGAGGTAGGGTCCCCGCGTAGAGCCTAGACACCTACTAACATCTACATTCTGTCTACATCATGTAGACCTACGTAGACGGGTGCAGGCAAAAAACGCCAAGGCCGGTCTACGTTGGTCTGCGGGGCCCCGGAACGCAATGTATCATGTGTCTCATTCTCTTCCACTTCTTTACTTCATTTCTTTACTCCCAGGCTAACGTCCACGTCCGCAGGAAACCCTCACCACAATCCGTACCGCCCTCGCGCGTCTCCCCGCCCTCCGCGCCTTCCGATACACCTACGCCAGCTTCCGACCCATCACCGCGCACCTAGAACACGACCGCGCGACTGTCGCCTCCTGGGCCGCCGGCTGCCCCGCGCTCAGGCAGTGCACGCTTAGTGCGTTTTCCCTCTTCCACTGTTACTTTTTGCCTTCCATTGTTATTTTCTGTTATATTCCTGTTTCTAATGTTCCTTTCGTCCTCCACTGTTACCTTCTATTCTTAGGCCCTCGCCGGATTACAAGTTCTTTTTGTTATTAGTATTATCCCTTCTGGTTTTTTTCATCCTTGCCTCGTTATCATTTCTCAGAGATAATGCGGAAGGAGAGAGATTTTCTTGTCATATATCATTTACACTCTTCGTTCCATTATCACATCATCTCTCCCCCCCCCCTTTGCCGCATCATCGTGATGCTTTTTTTCTTTCTACCTTTATCGCGTATGCTGACTCACGACAGACGGCCTCACCTGGAAGCGGCGCGCCGCGACGGGCGAGTGGCTGTGTAAAGAGGCGTTATCCAAAGAACCGTTGAACGTGGCGCAACTCATGGACTCAACACCGTCGAGTACTGCAATATATTTATTGGATACGATATCCGGATTCGGAGGCACGAAGGAAAGTTCGGGTGTAGGTGGAGAAAATAATAATGTACTCGGCAAGTCGTAGGTAGCTCCAGTAAATGTATTTCTATTCCTAGTATCACATGCATTTCGCAGAGCTCATGGCCGAATGTGGAGCTCATCAACTTCCAGTTCATAGCGGACCTTCGGTTTATGATGTATACCTGCGCCCCTGCATTGTCTAGAGTCGTATGTACAGGAAAATAAGGTTCTTGTTGCTGTTACTTGTGCGGTTCTTTTAAATATAGTGTCATGTGCAGAATTTATTCAGACCAGAGCTCCCTCTGTACATGTCAAGTTCGTCTTTCTAATCATTCCTAGAAAGACTCTCCAAGCAAGTTCCGAGTTCAACCTGCTCGGGCGACTCGAATTCAAGCAAAATTGTCCGTAGAATGTAGAAACTAGACCCTCAAAGGTTCCTAGAAAGCTGCTTCTTTGTATTCAAGAATTTTTATTACCATCCGGGCTGGGAATTGTCTTGATGTTTCTTTTCACTGGTTTTTTTGTTAGCAGGGGCAAACAAGTGCAAAGCTGCCGGCCTTTCCGATCATTGCCGGTCCCCACTGTCTGGCAACAGCTTCAAAAACCGCAAAAGCCCGATAGACATATCTAACCAATCGACACACAGTTTCCCCCTCAAAGACTCCACGCATTTTCAGGACATCAGTTGCATTCATTGATTCACGGCACACTTCTGACATGTACATGGAATTTACATGGACTCACTAGTATCTAGGTCGGTGGTTTTGATGTAATACTCATTGATCACCGCATTACGCGTTTCGTATGTCGCAGGGGTGTACGTTCTCGCACGAGCCCCTGAAGCGTATCTCGTTACAATGTCCACTTTCTGCCGATGGAGAGGCGCATATCTGGGCGGCTTAAAGCCGGTAGCTTGAAACGGAAAGACAAGGACCGTGTACTGCCAGTGGGGATGTACTCATTATCACTTGATAACATGTAACATTACAAGCTCCTCCATACCTCGATGAGAAAGTCAACCACGTCGGTTGAGGGTTGTAGAGTTGGCCTTAGATGGATTTCTCCCATGAGCTGGCGCCGTAATGACGTTTCCGCAGCCGCGCCCTCTGTCGAAGCCCAAAATACAGCTTGGCCGCATACCAGAGGGTTAGCATCTCTACGAGAGACACCATTGGTGATCTGTGTGGCGCTCCAATAGACTAAGAAGCCGCCTCGGAGATGCTAATACATCAAGGGCCTGGGCATTCTCTGTCTCAATCGTCAGAGCGCATGGAATAGATGAGCTTCGGGTGTAACAGAGTTGAAGGAGACCGATGAGAAACGGAAAGACGGCCCATTAAATTCACTGACGGTTTCGCAAGTGCCAGCTGGCCAATACTCAGTTAATTCATAACAAAATCTGAGGGACAGAAGGCTCACCGTGCACTTCACATCAACTTCGAGAACCGAGTAAAGTAGACCAGAGATCGAAAATGACAGCAAGGATTTCCACCCTCCGGATCCGCATCTAGGCCCAGCAGAGGACTGTTCTCTTGGTACGCAAGTTGTCCGCAGCATCGAAGGAGGACCTGGTTGGCGCATGGAAAAAACTCCCAATGTGCAAACCCGTCTATTCACATTGGTTTAAGTGTTCGAGTCTAACAAAAATGCGACGCACTTATCGTCCTGCCTTAGCTTTCCGCGCATTATGCGGAGTTCCACAGAATATTGAATACTGGAGTTTAAAGCCCGCTCAAAAAATGTGTGCGGGAGTTCGAACTGGCTTGCCCTCTTTTGACACAGAATGTCGTTGGGTATGTGAATACTGAACGGCCAGGTATACTCGCCCTTGAGTTTACCACTCTTTTTCTTCGAGTTTGAGGGTCTCCTTCGGCAGCCGACCATAATGTGTGTCTTCGTCTCAATATTAGAGTTCGGACTGCAGGTACGCCTCCATTTGATCCTGATAATTTCCTCCTTAACCTTCAACAGAAATATTAGCTCTAAATGTCAAGTAGGGTTGTGTACTAACTGAGACAACGACTGCCTGGATTGTTTCCTTAGTTTGAAGCGCCAACGACACAGAACCCGTAAGATTGGAGCCTACACGACGGTTGGGATCGTCTTGCCGAGCCGTGGATCGCCATGCACGACGAGTATCACCCAAGGCTTCCTGCTGCGATTCTTGATATCGTAGGAGAACTTCTAAAGCTCCGCGTTCGCCTGGGCCACTGGTGATGGAGGTGGCCGTTGGCCCGAGTATACTGGCAGTTCATCGGGCTGGCCCAGTGACTGGAGAGCTGAATCTTCGTATGAGGGGGCGGCGCCTTCGTATGAGGGTGGATTCATGGCAGTGGGCAGTGACAAGGTGGGTCCGCCATATACCCACCATTCCGCCATATATCCACCATCATTGATGCATATCGAGGTTAGATCCCGAAATGGCACCCTTCCGAGCATACCTGGTTCCCCCGTCGCTGTTGTATCTGATTCAGACCTCCCGGCCGTAAATCTGCGATCAACAATGACCAAATATGATATTCACTCCTCTGCCAGGTCGAAATCCTAATCGAATTTCTGCCCACCTCAAGACGGAGTGTGGGAGGGAGAAGGGGAAGGGGGAGAGGTAGTACGGAGAAGAACTGAGGTAGAAGAGCAGATGGAGGGGGAACGGAGGGATGTCCACGATATTGCATCTCGGCAGCATCTCGGCCAGCCTCTTCGCCGCGCTTCCATGTAAACCCGAAGGGATGGACAAAGAAGAAGGCAAGAAAGGAGACACAGTGAGGAGGGAAGACCGCCTTCGAACTCAAAAGGCCAAACCTGATTCGCCTGATTGCACAAGCAGTCGCCGCCCGAAGGCAGCGCGATGCTTGCGGAGAATTAATGTGACTCGAGAGAGCCAGCAGCAGCTGGATAGAATGAAAGAAGGGAGGAAGAAGGCTAGAGCAGGGTAATTATTATTTATTTATTTATTTTAAAATCAAATTATTTCCCCATCGTGGCATACCCATATGTTAGGGAACATCTACTTGTATATAATGCTATTTAGAAAGTCTGTTTGGATGCTATAAAGTGGTGTGATACAAGGCCTCTTCGCACTACATAAGTGCGAGAAGCGGGTGGCCTGCATTAGGCCGCGTTAATATGCTATATTTACCATCGGGCCTGGGGGCGTGAGGGCAGCAGGGGGCCGGGGGGGGAAGCGGCGGCAGGAGCGGGGGGGGCAGGAGCGGGGCGGGGGGGGCGGGCGTGAACGTGAACGAGGCGGAGGATGAGGCGCGGGCGTGAGCGAGACGAAGACGGAGAGCGGGGAGCGGGGGCGTTGGGAGCGCTTAAGTGACTAGGGGTGTGTTTGAGGGGGGCGGGAGCGTGGTGTTATGGTCGTGCTGCTAGTCTTCGGGTGGCTCATACTTGGTGGATATCCCCAAACACGTTGCGGAAGCGGGTGGTGCAGGCGATGTACTGGAAGAGGCTAGCAGTGGGAGCAGATGGGGCTGGGAGAGGAGTTTATTTAGGTGGTGTGCGTCTGGGCCGCCAAGGCGGAAAAGCTCTTGGCACGCGCCCTGGTGGGTGGGGCACTCCAGCAGATAGTGGAAAACGGTTTCGTCGCTCTGGGAGCAGCAGGGCAAAGCGCGGTGTCTGATTTCTGGATGCAATGTAGGTGCTTGTTAAGTATGCAGTGCCTGGTGCGTAGCTGGATAAGGATGGCCGCAAGTCGTCGTGGCACTCCCGCCGTAAAGAGCATGAACTCCTTCGAGGGGAGTTTGCTGTCGTACTGTTGGAGCCGCGCGAAGTGCGGTGACTCCTCCCACCGTTCCTTGACGCGGAGCTTGAAGCGTGCCATAAACTCCTGCCATGCAGCGGACTTGCTGCAGGGCAGGCGTTCCCGTAGCACCAGCGGCAATGCCGCCGATGGGGAGGACCCTTCCAGTGCGGCGCGTTTCGCCTCCTCGTCGGCGCGCTCGTTGCCTTCGAAGTTCGACCCCTTCGTGTCCCGGCATCCAGCGCAGCATCAAGTCGACGTCTGGGTGTTTCTGCCCTAGTAAATCGGCGTGCCGGTGCCACCAGTCGAAGAGGGTAGTGGGAGGGAGCTGGTTTGTGCGACGCCGTGGCGCGAAGCGCCCGCTGGCTGTCCACATACATGCTAACGGGCCCCCTGACCTCGACCTCGTCCAAGAGCAGACGCATGCCCAAACTGCCGCCAGCTACCCCCTTCACCCTCAAAGACTGTATGGTCCTTGTTGCTCCCCAGTCTGTAGCGGAGGCTACTCACCTCCACACCTTCCCGGAATAGCATGGCCACCGCGCCTATCTTCTATGTAAGCAGGACATAAGCCCAGCTAAACCGACTTTGCCTACGGAGCCACGGAATTCAGCGAATCTTGTTGGCATTTTTTGATGTTTTGGCATTGTCGACAACTTCACAATACCAAGGCGCAAAATGCCTACAAAAAAAAACTTAGCTCCAGTGAAATGTACTGATAACCCCGGTGCAACTATTTAAAAAAATCTGGCGGACGGACGCGTTGTGAGATTTTGTTAAAAGATTGTGGGTGTTGTCTATTTCGGCATTTTGAGGCGTTTTTTCGTCGTTGTACAACGCCACAATCAAAATATCAAAAGCCTGATGCTGCTTCTCTAGTTGAACTAAGTTCAATTGGTTCAACTTTTGAAGCCGATGTGCACCGGAGAAAATTGGGTTACTGTGCAATTTACTGTTTCTCGCAACGGGGTATTTGCTACTTCCGCATTTGACTCCTCTTACCAATGGTCTTTGTCAACTCACAGAAGGAGTGGAGACATGGCAAATAATTTTCGATTTGGCCATAAATTAATCTGTCAGCCAATAACGTCCGAAAAGCTACTTATAGGGAAACATTAGTACCCCACGTCAATAGTAATAGCTATCATACTTCTCGCTCACAATGTATTATTTCCCAAACAAGACCTTGAACAAATATTTCTTCTTTGCGTCCTGAACATGAACTAACAAAATGCATCAATCAGTAGAGAAAGTCTGTAGTCAATCGTATCGCTTTTTGCCTCTTATTTTGCTCTTCTCTAAAATAAAATCAAACTTCTACTATTCCCCCGGCCTGTCGTTTGCAAAATGATCGCGGTGTTTTGTTCAATGTCCCTGATGAATTATTGTGTACCAGTCGTTGTAGCTTCCTGTAATGTGCGGGAAAAAGCTCCGACATGGAGACACGGCTCCTCATTTCAAACGAGGGGGGTGTCATTCAAAAAATCACGCACACTGTTGCAACGCCTTCCCATACATGCAAACTCAATTATTTTTTGGCACTCGTCGGCATGGCTGACAGATAAGTGAGGTAAGTAATCAAATAGGACTCACTGCGGACAGTCAAGTACTAACAAATATTTATATGGTTGGGAACATGTCAAAGTCAAAGCCGTTGGTAAGCCGAGTAATCCAGTGGTGGGTTTGAATGTTGTATTATCCACAGGTATAAGTACTGATGCTCGGGCTTCCTTGCATCCTGTATACGCACTCTCAAATGGACTTCCTGTTGAAAGGTGGACCGATCCTACAAGCTCAAAGAAATCAGTAACCGTTTAGGAATTACTTGCTTGAGTCGCTGGAGCCATCTCTGAGCCTATGATCACTCAAGAGGGACTCATAGGCCTGGTGTGCGACGGTGGGAGGTGGTTAAAAGCAGAGTGATAGTATATTCGGATCAGTCTGAAAAGAAGCAGATGAGACTTCAACATATATATGATATATACAACTGCCGGTTGAACGGCACAATATATGTGTGATATCTACAATTTCCGGTTGAACGGCAGTGTTGCATGGCGAGTAGCAGGTCATATCAGCATCTGGTGGGATTAAAAGTAGAACAACAAAGAGATTTTCAGTCAGGAAGGGCATAGCAATGGTTGAGATTTGAGGCAGAAACACAAATCACGCTGCAATTTCAATGCTCTTCTATTCTCCTTCCACGAGTTCTTGAACCTCCTCAGATTGGTCTGGACTCTTTTCAAGATCCGTCGCTGTCAAAACCCCAGGGGAACATTCAGCTCTGTAAGTTGTCGGAAGCTGTCTCTCATTGTGCTCCAAAGTCGCAGCCTCAACCGTGGCTAGTTTGCATCAATCTGAGCCACATTCCTGGCTTGTGATGACCTTGCAAACAAAGGCCTTGCTGCCTTCCATAATCCCAATGCCCTCAAGACTTCTCCATGACTTTCCCAGATATCAGCAATTCGAACCATGCAATCTGCCCTCCACTGATGGACATCCATAAAGGTGAATCCATCCAAAGCCACATTGAACAGGCTCAGTGCTGTTTCAGTATCCCCTTCCACAGCAAAAATTTGGCCAAGGCAGCGGAATGCTTTCATAGTAGCGAGATTGTTTTTGGACTTCAATGCTATTACTAGGAATATCCCTGCCCAACCAATGGTGGTGTGTACATTGCTCATTCCCGTAGAAATATCTGCAAGTCTTTCAAGGCGAGGAATTGCCAATTCTACATCAAGTGTTTGTGACTGAGTAAAACATGTTGCAAATATTGTATTTGCAGTGCTGAGGTTACCATCTCTGAGATAAAGTTCCGCCAATAGGGAATCTATTCCAAACTCCATGTGGGCCCTTGGATACCCAGATAATGCGATCTGATGCAGCTGACATTGGTGAAGATTCTTCCTAATGTATTCGGAGTCCATTCCACAAGCGATATCGATATGAGAAATATTCAGGTTTGCTAGAAGTGAATAATATGCTGTTGCTTTCCTAGTGGCGGCAATGGAGACCTGAATATGACGTGACTCGAGATATTCTGTTTTCAAAAGATGAACCTCAGCAGCCCAACTTTGGAGATGCAAATACAGTGTACAGCCTTCTAACCCACAAGAAATCAGAAGCTGTGTGGATTCTTTGATGAGGATTTGAGCTTTTGATAGGTTTGCAGACAAAATCTGACATCTAGCTTGGTTGTACAGAGACTGTGCTTGTGGATAGATGCCACCAAGGGCTTCTGCATATTCTTGTGCTCTCGTCGCATGTTTCTGTGCACTGTGGAGATTTCCTGTGATGGTCATGAACTGGGATATCAGGCTCAAGGCCCGGTGCCCAACCCTACTGGGAGATCCAGTACTGTTTGCCAAAGAAAGGGCTTTTTGATGATATGTAAGACCACCAGACATGTTGGATTGGGTAAAAATCCAATATAGTCCAAGTGCAATGGACCATTCAGCTAGTGAAAAATAAGGCCAAAGAAACACAACCAACAGAATAGGCCTTACCCTGTTCCAATGGAGGCTTGAACTCAAAATATTTATTCCCCTGCATGATTTTTGCTTCAGCATCAACCAGGGGCACATATTCGGCAGTTTCAAAGATCTCAATCAGGTAGTCCCCGAACATTGGGTTGTTTTTCCAAAACAAATTATGTTCGGATATTTTCTGCAGCAGGGGTGAATATGTGTTCTGTGTCCGTCTATAGAAGTGGTTTAGATTGAGAATGCTCTGGTAGTTTTCGATCACATCTGGACCCTCTGTGTCAAGAGAATCCTGAAGAACACTAGTTATATTGCCCACGTTCCTCGAAAGCTGTGGCACTATTTTGCTGCATTAAGATCCCGGTGATGTGCCCAGAGAGAAAGAATATCATGAAAGTGCTTGCGAAGTCTTAGCTTCAGTGCATTTGTTGGAGGGTGGGAATGGAGGATGTGCTCTCGGATAGGAGCAAGGACTTGGATTCGCTCTTCTTTATCCACAAATGCAAGGGCTGTCCTGAGCAGAGTGGTCTTGCTTGCAAGGATGTCTGTGATAGGTAATTCTGCTTGCAGTAAGTCAGCATCTGTGAACCCATCAGGGAGCACTGAAAGAATGCTGAGCAGGTCCTGAGCTCCAGGTGTCATGCGGGAACTTGTGAATGACAACATGATTGATATGTCCAGACTGGATCTTTTGTCATATCCATATGAAAGCATTTTGGTGCTTTCGGATCTCCATCGAGCAAGTGCACTGTCACACCCTTCAGCTCCAGCAACACTGGCAATGAGGCTGACGGCAAGGGGCAGATTTCCAGTGAGCTCCAAGAGTTGGTTGACACTGTCTTCTTCATGAGTATTGTCTGCAACATCGAAAAATATCTGAAGAGCAGCAGAGTGGGGAAGTGGGGTGAGTGGGGATAGGAACGGCTGAGTCCACTTGACTTTGGCTGGTCGCTCGGCTCCTCGCATTGTGATCTACAAGATTGATCATGAGTGTTCACCCATGTCATTTAGCCTCATACTCACCACAAGTGCCAACTGGGAAATATCAGTCAGGAGCAACAGAAATTCCTCAACTTCAGAACGGGAACTACTGGGCTCCCAGGGAGTTTCAAAATTGTCCAACACCAGAAGAGATGGTGGGGCATGCGTGAAATAGTGGACAACAGTTCTCAACAAATTTGACTGTTTCTCCAGACCCAGATGCTCTGCAATCATTGACACAAGCTCCACGCATGTGGGGGTAGACTGGCAGGAGACAAAATATCGCTGTGAATATTTGGATTCCACTTGAGCATTTTGCACTGCAGCTATGGCCAAGGTCGTCTTCCCCATTCCTCCTGTGCCTAAGATGGCAATACGAGCAGAATCCTGCAATAGAATTGTTACCACAGTGTTGAGCTCAGAGTCGCGACCATGGAAGATTTTTGGAGATGGTGGTAGCATTGAGAATGATCCAGAGCTGTTCATGAAAGTCAGTGTGAGAGAGAATGTGTTGTCTGATTCCGCCGACTGACCTGTTGCTCACATCCGGCAGAGTGCCAATCAGCTAAGAGACCTCAACTGAAACAACCAGCTACAAGATACAGATAGCAACTCACTGAGGAGCGTTCACAACTGGCGAGATCAGAGTCAGATTCCAAGAGGGCAACAAGCTCTTCATGACACTGCTTTGCATCTTTTCTCATTTGCACTATTTGAGAAAGTGTCAAACCAGTAGCTCGAGTCTGTGATAACTTAAGTATGTCACTGAAATAAATTCAAGCAGATTTACCTTGAACATCTCCAAAGCATGATTGAGCTCCTGCCGGCATGCCCCCAATCTTTCGGCATTACTGCGTTGCTCAAATAATTGTTTTATCTTCCCCATACTCTGTTGCTGTTTCAAAAGTGTGAAGACCTTCTCAAGGATTCTAGAGCAGTGTCTCAGTGCAGCCAAATCAACAAGATAGATTGTAATTTCACATACTCCGTGAATTTGCCATGTCGTGCAACAGTGCAATTGGGAGCACCCCTTTGATTTCGGATGTTGAATGTAGATTCACAAGAATAACCAAGATTTCATGGATTTCCTCGACAATTTGGATGCACACATCCCTATTTGATTTAGCAGACTGGCTGTATTAGTCCAACACGGTTTGTAGCTGTCTGCAGTGCACCCACCTCAACACATTTCAAAATCGCCAGGACTAATGTAGCAGTTGAGCCGAGGAAGGGAATCCCGAATGATCCCGCAATTTCTCCAACGGTGTTAGCAGCAAAAGTAGTCTACTGGAGGAGATTATCAAGGTGAGCAGGGAGTTTCATGCTTGTCGGTGTTTCTGATTCTAATTTTCAGGATGTGAGGTTCTTATATCAGGCCTCAGGAACAGAAGCTGTCGACCGCCAGGTATGTTGTTCATCAACTGATCAAGAATAACCTAGACGTCAAATGGGATGCAAGTATTATATTAAGAACACTGGGTTCGTCGACTCACCTGGAGCTATGCGCAACATAATCATACTCATTAAGCAGAGTATTCCATTGAGCGAAGAGATTCCAGCCAATGATATTTAGGCGCAAGCTCATTGGCTTATCCCAGTGCCACGAAATGCTGGCGCTGATAATGCGGACGTCGCCGGAGTACTAATTTACATTGACGAAAATACCACGATTGGGAATCCATGCGGTGAAGATGTCCATCTATCATTCTGTCCAGTTATTGCGGGATCGTCGGAAGCTTGATGTCCGGCGTGGGTGTGCATAATACATACTCTCTCAGGCTGCATTTATAAACTGAAATGTATCGGAGGACCCAGAGTATGTATTCCCCAAAGAACTCTTGTCTTAAAAAAAAATCTAGTGAATATGCGGCCGCGAATATAATTTCCGAAGGTTCCCTACAAAAAACTATCGCGGTCCACATTTGTGATAGGTCCGAGGCTGTCTTATGATCCACGGAATATCGTAGCCACTCGGATATCCCGGGAGCCTTCGCCGCACATCTCAGGAAGGAATGCCAGATAAGGGGTTGAGCTCGGGAACTCGCGCCAAGTTTGCACACGGCGCGTATCACAGCCATCTAAATTTCAGCGGCCTTGATGCAGAATGGAACGTTATTCACCAAGCCCAGACTTCAACCACGCCTCGGTGACAATGTCCAACGAGGCGGTAAGGGCGGTCATGGACGACCGAGAATCGGTTAATGTGTGTTTCAAACTCGAAAATAGCCGCTCCACAGAAATGCTCACGCCTGGAATGGCCCAAATATTGCGCGCGAGAAGGGCCATGAACTTCAATGTACCCTGTATTTGCTGAACCACAGGATTAGTTGCCATTTGAATTGTGATTCAACGAAGCTCACCTTCCACCAACCTAGCGGATCGTCGAAGTCTCGTCCCACTGGAGAAATATTACCTATATATAGATCCACTTCTGCCTTCCCATCGGGGATCGCACTTGTGGACGACGCTTTGCCCTGCAGTTCCATTGCCATCCCGAAGACGCTGGTCACAGCCTCTATGTCCACCGGCAATCTCACAGCATCATTACCTGCCTGCGTATATTTTTTGACCATCTTGAGGAGAAGTCTCTTAGCGCGGACAGCAACAGCTTCATCCCACTGGGGGCTTTGGAAAAAGGAAAGGCGGACCGCAGGATGTAAAACTAAACAATATTTAGACCCTGTTAATCGAGAACGAAAGATATTTACCAGCTCCGAGCAATGTGTAGTCCCCGAGGAGCGCCTTGTTGATATATTTAGTCGCAAGTCGAGCGCCCGCAAGCAACGCAGCTCCCAGTCGCGGTTCGTCGTCGTTGTGCATTGAAGCGAGACAGGCAAGTGTCACCTCAATCAGTTTATACAACGGCAAAACTTTCGAGATTGTAGGCACCGTCTTCCTGGAGAACTCAGGAGTAACGAGTTTGAGAACCTGTGGGACATTGGATGCGGTCCATCGCCTGCACAACTGCGAAAGCTCTTACCACGAGGGCGTTGATGAGTTTGTCGACTAACTCCGAATCGGCTGAGGACATTTCCCATTTTTTCTTCCGTGCAAGCACGGCCGTGCGGGGTTTCCGGAAAGCCCTTCAGGAAGAGCAGCAACAAACGTGTCAAAAGCCTTGAAATAAATTAGCAAATGAGCGCCGTGGTCAAGAGGTGCGTACTGGCTGCAACAATCTCGCTCGTTCCAACTCTGCGCATGCTGTATTCCACCGAACCTTCATACTTCTAATGAATACAAGGTGCCGATACTTCCTGTCAGCTTTGCGACGAATAATTCGGCGCGCTTTTTTGCGTCGAACTTCCGAGCGCAGTATATGAACGGCGACGTGATGAACCTGCATAAATATGATGAGGAATCGACAGATTATAAAGCGAAACGGATACCTTATCGACAGGGGTAAAGACCTTTTGCACCTTCTTCCTTTTCTTCACCTTTTTGGGCTTCTCTGCCGGCACGTCGTCGTCTTCATCAACCCACAATACATCGTCTTCGCTCTCGCTCTCCGAGTCTGAGCTACTCGACATCCTCGCCATCGGTCACATCACTCTCGGAGTCGACACTACCCTTATTTATAACCTCTGCCGTAGTCTCCTTTGCCATCAAGTCCATCTCTTCGATAGTCGTTGGATCCGTCGAAGCATCGTAAACGAGCGGAAACTTGCGGTTCTCGGTGTACAGATCAACCTCTTCGAGGGTCGGTGAGATACCGAGAGTACCGGTGATTTTTCTGCGAGGGCGTGAACAACAATATATTGAGTAAAGAGGAATGAAACCACGTACTGAGCTATGATGTTCGTAACATGCCCCCCACATCCAATCTGAATGTTTACGGCACTGGCCACATCGGAACTGTATTTCGCACACCTTCGTGAGAGCGTGTGGTTGAGAGTGATGTCAGAAGCCACTTCAAAGTCCGCTTCAAGTCCGCTCTAAAGTCCACTGCTATGCAGCAGGCTGATCCGCTAGGTGGTCAATCGGGTTGCTGAGGGCGGTTACAGCTTTGCCGTAGATCCGGCAGGTCCGAGAAGTCGGTGAGTAGTATGGGGGGAAAAAAAGGTCCTTACGAGGCTTGAACCAGGGACTATAGGGAAAGGGAGCACCACATCCAACTAAGCCAAAATGGTGTCTACTGGGAATATTACATCAGCTCATGTATTTGAATATATTTGAATACGACAGAACCCGTATCATATTATATTCATGTGTCCTGAACCCCGTATCATATCCATATTCAACAAAATATATCCAAAATATATTCAACCGTATCGTATTTTTGGCCAGCACTAGACCGGAGGCCCAAGCAAGTCAGATGGTACTAGTGTTGCGTACTTTGAACTTTCATAAAGCTGCCCAGTTTTTGCTCGCCCGTTTTCCGTGCTTGCGCTTGCGCGCGCGCACAGGTTGCCTTCTTGCACAATGGGACCCCTGTCGTGCAGAGATTCTCGATCCATTTGGCAAGAACCACCTCCAGGCCAGGAACGAAGAATTATTGCAATTTGCAACTGTAGGCCTCCGTCCCCGTCCGCGAGTTGTTGTTGAAGTGTGAAACGAGGAATCGAACAGAGCAACACTTGATGAGTCTTCAGTGCCGCGTGAGCTTTCCCTCGGGACAGCTGCGGGCCACCGCAGCTGGTTTTGGCGTAAAGTTCGGGTAAATAAACCCAAAAGCGTCTGAAAAGCGTTTGAATTATATGCGGTTGCAATGCGCGGTTGCTCCCCTTAGCCAGCGCATGGGCACATCGCTCCAGGAACGAATCCCGAGGATGCAGAAGCTTCTTTTTCAGGATGCGAGAAGGCTCCTGATTTTTTTCGGACCGAGTGTGCGTGCAGAGAGTGTGTAATTTTCCATATTCAATGATATCACTAATGAGCCAGTTATACGTTTTCTCTCCGAATCTCTCAGTTCTTCCACAGGTATATGCATTATATGTGTGTTTATATATCAGTATATATCCCGGAGGATGCCGGGGGCATAGGGTGGCAGGAAAATTTGGAGGAAAAAAAAATCAAATTTCGGATAGCAGACCCGGAAAGATAACGTAGTAGTCTTGGCCGAGCTTGCCTCACGCGATAACCTGAGGATCCAGGAGACCAAGTGCAGAGGCGTGGGCAGTAACCAGGACAGAATTTGCAGAAAAATTGCGAATTAGAAAACTACAAGCACAGAGTTGAGCAGAATTAGGAGTATAGTGCTACTAGTGTAAGAGGAACGCGTGGCAGGATATGCAATTGACGGATGTGCGCGGACACGGTCGTAGGTAGATACAGTAGTAGTAGTGGGTGGTGGCATATGGGTACCAGTATCGTCAGATGTTTGCGAGGCTATTCATTTGAAAGTGCCGCGACTCTTCGTCAAATATTACACACGCTATTCAAAAGCTCCGCGCTGTGGACGGCGCTGTCGCCGCGTCGGCACGAAGACGCCCGTATTTCGCCGCCGACATGTTTTGCGCCGCGCGTGCCGGACCTGCGCGCTTCTTCCTCCTCGGCGTCGTGTGAGACGGCAGCATCCTTCATGCGCGGCTCGCGCCTTCGCCCCCTGACGCGCCTTGCTCGAGCGTGCGCTCACCCCGCGCGCGTCTCGCGTGTTCGCCCCCCGGCGCGCCTTTCTCAGTCGCTTGGGACGGCGCCTCCTAGTCGTAGCATCGGCTCCCGCCTTGCCCCACGCGCGTTTCTTGCGCTCCGCGGCCGCGGATGGATTCTGCGGGGGCGGGGTTGTCGTGCGTGCGGTCCATGGTGTCGCCGGGGGCGTTGCGGGGGCTGGCGTGCGGCGTCATTCTCGTTGGTGTTGTAGGCGTCGTTGCCGTTGCTGCAGGCGTGGCGGGGGTCGGGCGCAACGTGAATGGCGGACGCGCGATTGTGCCCCGACGGCCTTGGGTGTGCGTGGGCACGACTCGGGTCGACGGGTGGGATGACGCCGTGGCGTGGCGAGTTGGGCATTGGGGGCTCGTCGTTGAGGTCTCGTTGGCTCGAGGGCTTCGATGGTCGTTGGTTTCCCGCGGGGCTTGCGTGTGCGTCGTTTAGCGGATACGTGGACGTGGAGCGGAAGCGGAACTGCATGGTGCAAGTGCAAGTGCTGGAGGCGCGATTCTGCCCCCGGTGCGTATGCGCGTATCACGACCTTGGGTATGACCTTGGGGGTGCGTGGCCATGACGGTGGGGCGCGGGGCGTGGGGGCGTGGCTTGGCCCGCGACGCTATCTGTCTGCGCGGACGATCATCCAGCGTTGGAAGGAGCGCGCGCACGGGGGATCTCCTCAGACAAGCAGGACGGCATGGCGCAAAACGTTAACAACCTTTGAAGAGCATGCCAGGTCCCAGAAATTGCGCCTTTGCGGAGCTTTGCGGCTCGGAGATAGACAAGCGCGCGAGGAGCAGAATTTGAGCCGCTGATTCGAGGAAGAGGCGGTGGACAAGAAAACGCGAGAAAATAATACGAGGTACGAGTTAGATCCACTAAAGCGTCTGTCCCCTGAGACTCTGAGGCTGAGAGACGAAGAAAATAATGACAGGGACTTCTTCAAGACAATGCAATGAGTAATCACGAGCGTCAACAAGCATCAACAACTAATTTGTCTCTCCTGACCACGATGTTAACGCGTCGCGCCGCCAAGTGCATTCTGCGCTTCCTCCCGAACGAGCTCCTCACAGAAATAATAGCCAATGCTGCGCCTGCGGACCAAGTGTCGCTGTGCCACGTCTCCAAGCTTTTCAGTAGGCTCACACGCCGTGTCCTGTACCGCACCGTTACCCTGGCCTCGCCCCGCGCCGTTCTGGCGTGCTGCAACGCCCTGATAGGTAACCCAGAGCTGGCCCTCCTCGTAAAAAGCTTTGACATCAGCGCCTCCAAGCTCAATGGGTCCGTATTAAAATTTATCGACGCCGTAATATTAATACTGGATATAGAACCAACATTCATACATTAGACCTGATATCCGCTGCCCTCGCGTGCACAACCAACCTCGAGACGCTCAACTTTGTCTTCGCGCGCGGTGCGCCATCCTTCATCGAGTGCATCGACTCGCGCACCTTCCCGGCCCTGCGCCGTCTCGTCCTGCGCGCCGACCTGGATGCGGAGCCCGCATTGCTTGCGTTCCTCCACAGGCACCCTCGCCTCAGAGTCCTTAAGCTCTTCGGACCCGCCGAGCCCTTCGCTGCGCTGCTCTCTACAACAGGCGTGCCCTGTCTCCTGGATTTGAAGTACCTCAAGGCCACCGCGGCTGTTTTCCCCGCGTTGCTCGCACCCAGTGGAAGCAGCGCACCCCCACACCTCACAGCCGCCGAAATCGACTGGAAGCTCGTCGGCCCGCTCGACGCCCTACCGCCGCTCCGGGCGCTCACCGCCCACAGCGCCTCGCTCACCAAGCTCGTGTGCTTCCGCGCCGGGCCCAACCTCGACTTAATTCCGCTTGTGGCGCAGTACTTCCCGCGCCTCGTCGTGCTCAAGGTTCACGCATCGTCCGGCCTGCTGCCCAGAGCGCACGATGCGGTGGGTCGCTTTATTCCATCTTCGTCCCTTCCTCTTCTCATTGTTTTCTCCTCCTCCTTTCCTTCATTTCTGAGGCTAACGTTGGCGTCCGCAGGAAACCCTCGCCACAATCCGCACCGCCCTCGCGCGCCTCCCCGCCCTCCGCGCCTTCCAATACACCTACGCCCACTTCGGATTCAGCATCGCGCACCGAGAGCACGACCGCGCTACCGTTGCCTCCTGGGCCGCCGGTTGCGCCGCGCTTAGGCAGTGCACACTTAGTGCGTTTTCCTTCTTCCACTGTTACTTTCGTCCCTTCCGTTGTTATTTTCTGTTATTGTCCTTTCTAAGGTTACTTTCGTCCTCCACTGTTCCTAGGTCCTCGCCGGATTACAAGTTCTTATTATTATCTCTTCTGGTTTTTTTTTCGTCTTCGCCTGGTTATCATTTCTCAGAGATAATGCGGAAGGAGAGAAATGTTCTCTCCTTGCCTCGTCATATATCATTTACTTCATTATCACATCATCCCCCCTTGCCACATCGTCGTGATTCTTTTTTCTTCTCTCTACATTTATCGCGGAGTTCATACTTATGCTGACTCACGACAGACGGCTATATCTGGAAGCGGCGCCCTGCGACGGGCGAGTGGCGCTGTGTGAAGAGGCGTTGAACGTGGCGCAAGTCATGGACTCGGCAGCCGTCGAGTACTTGCAAGATATTTATTGGATACGATATCCGAGGCACGAAGGAAGGTTCGGGTGTAGGTGTAGAAATAGTAATGTCCTCGGCAAGTCGTAGGTAGCTCCAGTGAATTTATTTCTATTCCTGGTATCACATGCGTTTCGCAGAGCTCTTGGCCGTCAACTTCCAGTCCATGGCGGACCTTCGGTTTATGATGTATACCTGCGCCCCTGCATTATATAGAGTCGTATGTACAGGAAAATATAAGGTTCTTGTCGCTGTTACTTGTGCGGTTCTTTTAAATATAGTGTCATGTGCAGAATTTATTCAGACCAGAGCTCCCTCTGTGCATGTCAAGTTCGTCTTTTTAATCATTCCTAGAAAGACTCTCTCCAAGCAAGTTCCGAGTTCAACCTGCTCGGGCGACTCGAATTCAAGCAAAATTGTCCGTAGAATGTAGAAACTAGACCCTCAAAGGTTCCTGGAACGCTGCTTCTTTGGATTCAAGAATTTTTATTACCATCCGGGCTGGGAATTGTCTTGATGTTTCTTTTCACTGGTTTTTTTGTTAGCAGGGGCAAACAAGTGCAAAGCTGCCGGCCTTTCATCGATCATTGCCGGTCCCCACTGTCTGGCAACAGCTTCAAAAACCGCAAAGCCCCAATATATATATCTAACACAGTTTCCCGCTCAAAGACTCCACGCATTTTCAGGACATCAGTTGCATCCATTGATTCACGGCACACTTCTGACATGTACATGGAATTTACATGAACCCCCTAGTAGTTAGGTCGGTGGTTTTGAGGTAATACTCATCGATCACCGCATTACGCGTTTCGTATGTCGCAGGGGTGTACGTTCTCGCACGGGCCCCTGAAGCGTATCTCGTTACAATGTCCACTTTTTGCCGAAGGAGGGGCGCATATCTGTGCGGCTTAAAGCCGGTAGCTTGAAACGGAAAGACAAGGACCGTGTACTGCCAGTGGAGATGTACTCAGTACCACTTGATAACATGTAACATTACGAGCTCCTCCATACCTCGATGAGAAAGTCAACCACGTCGGTTGAGGGTTGTAGAGTTGGCCTTAGATGGATTTCTCCCATGAGCTGGCGCCGTACGGACGTTTCCGCAGCCGCGCCTTCTGTCGAAGCCCAAAATACAGCTTGGCCGCATACCAACGGGGTAGCATCTTTGCGAGAGACAGCAGCATTAGTGGTTGATCTGGCGTGGCGCTCCAAATAGACTAAGGCCGCCGTCGGAGATGCTAATACATCAAGGGCCTGGGCATTCGCTGTCTCAATCGTCAGAGCGCATGGAATAGATGAGCTTCGGGTGTAACAAAGCTGAAGGAGACCGATGAGAACGGAAAGACGGCCCATTAAATTCACTGACGGGTTTCGCAAGTGCCAACTGGCCAATACTCAGTTGATTCAACAAAATACGAGGGACAGCAGGCTCACCGTGCACTTCACATCAACTGCGAGAACCGAGAAAAGTAGACCAGTGATCGAAAATGAGGGCAAGGATTGCCAACCCTCCGGATCCGCATCTGGGCCCAGCAGAGGACTATTCTCTTGGTACGCAAGTTGTCGCAGCATCGAAGGAGGACCTGGTTGGCACATGGAAAAAACTCCCAATGTGCAAACCCGTCTATTCACATTGGTTTGAGTGTTCGAGTCTAACAGAAATGCGACGCACTTATCGTCCTGCCTTAGCTTTCCGCGCATTATGCGGAGTTCTACAGAATATTGAATACCAAAGTTTGCAGCCTGCTCAAAAAATGTGTGCGGGAGTTCGAATGGCTTGCCCTCCTTTGAAGCAGAAGTCGCTGGTATGTGAATACTGAACGGCCAGGTATATTCGCCCTTGAGTTTACCACTCTTTTCTCGAGTTTGAGGGTCTCCTTCGGCAGCCGACCATAATGTCGTCTTCATCTCAAATATTAGAGCTCGGACTGCGTCGGGTACGCCTCCACTGATCCTGAAAATTTCCGTTTTAACCTTCAACAGAAAATATTAGCCCTCAAAGTCAAGTAGGGTCGTGTACTAACCGAGACAACGACTGCCTGGATTGTTTCCTTAGTTTGAAGCGCCAACGACACAGAACCCGTAAGATTGGAGCCTACAACGACGGTTGGGATTGTCTTGCTGAGCCGTGGATCACCATGCACGACGAGTATCGCCCAAGGCTTCCTGCTGTGATTCTTGATATCGTAGGAGAACTTCTGAGGCTCCGCGTTCGCCTGGGCCACTGGTGATGGAGGTGACCGTTGGCCCGAGTATACTGGCAGTTCATCGGGCTGGCCCAGTGACTGGAGAGCTGAACCTTCGTATGAAGGGGCGGCGCCTTCGTATGAGGGTGGACTCATGGCAGTAGGCTGTGACAAGATCGGGTCCGCCATATACCCACCATTCCGCCATATATCCACCATCATTGATGCATATCGAGGCTAGATCCCGAAAGGACACCCTTTCGAGCATAGCTGATCCCCCCTTCGCTGTTGTTGATTGACACTGACCAAATATGATTTTCACTGGCTTCTGCCAAATCGAAATCCTAATCGAATTTCTGCCAACGTCTGGTAGAAATGCCAATGTTGAAGAACTTGCGAAGGACTTGGAAGAATTGCAGTCCAAATTGAATACCTCCGAGTCTTATCCCGAATTCTGTGCCCGTGACTCTCGATGCTTGCGGAGAATTAATATGACTTGAGAGAGCCAGCAGCAGCTGCATAGAATGAAAGAAGCGAGGAAGAAGGCTAGAGCAGGGGAATCCTCGATGTATAACGGGGAGTACAGTGTCGCGCGGCATCTGCCAGTCTCAAGCCATGGCAGCCTGGCAAGTCCAGTATTCGGCCTGTATTGATGCAAGTCCCAGGACAGTAGCTATGTAGTCGAGTCGCCTTGTATTGGGCTGGGACGAGAAAGAGGTGCCGCGCCCAGATGACAGGACGGGTGCTTGGCGTGGTGGTTCGAGATGAGTCATCACGAGCGTCAACAAACGTCAACAACTTCTCATTAGACACCACGATGTTGCGTTGCGCGGTCAAATGCATCCTGCGCTTCCTCCCGAACGAGCTTCTCTCACCATAAGCGGCGCTGTGTCGCGCCTCCAAGCTTTTCAGCAAGCTCGTGCGTCGGGTCGTAGACATTGACACTTGGCGTTATTTGACTACGTCCGTCTGCAGTAGACAAAGGTAGGGTCCCCGCGTAGACACCTACTTGGATCTACTTTTTTTCTACACCATGTGGACTAGTGATATTCCAGCTTTGGCTCACATCTTACTCTAAGTTTGAGCTTCTGAAATGGCCCTCCGCCCGGACGCAGAGCTGCATGCCTATTCTCAACGTCCTCAAAATATCTCTCCGCTTTCCCCGGTGCCGAATATGAGAACTGTCTTCAGGGAACTTCGGCCACCCTGCATCCAGTTGGACAAAAGCCCACATAGCGCGGGTATCAGGCTGAAAAAATCTTGCTTCTGAATAGGCGTTTTATCAGCAATCAAGCCGTTCATTATAAGACCGGACTGGAAAGCTGAAGGCATAGCGAGCCACTAGGTCCGCTGGAATAATTGCAGAATCTATGATAAATATTTAGCCACGGTCTGATCCGACATCCGGGATAGACCGGCATTCGGTCTAAGCGTCATATCACGATCAAATCAACCACTTCAGCTGGTAGGATAATCCTATTCTACTGTCGGGAGAGCCATATGATTATCCTATACTACACAACTACTAACTACTAACTACAGTTGACTATCTCACAATGCATGATATCGCAATACATACCTGCCAAAAAATCTGACAATGCATGGGAATTTGGAGCTGAAATGGAGGGTACAAACTGCTCATCCTCACTGTAAATCCGACCTCGCAATGCATAGATCTGACAATGCATAGGGCCATGCAGACTTTGGCAGGGCTCCGGACCATATGCATTATGAGATAGTCAACTGTACTCCAATGATCCAACATATCCTATCTTTGAGATGAAGTGAGCAAGGAGGATAAGATAGGATAGAAGAAATCTATCTTATCAGGCTGATTGAGCGGGCTTACAAGAAGAGAGATTAGATAGGATAGGATAACTCATCTTTGGTTGAGTCTGGGCAATCCTAAATCCAAAATTGTGACATCAAGAATGATACTCAAATGGAAGCCGAATCAGACCCACAGTGGTTGGGATGCGATAGCATAGGATATACTCTAATGCAGTGCATCTCTGGCGGAAAATTGAAAGACAATGTCATTGGACAGTAGCAAGGGAGGTAGGGAAAACACAAAGTGATGCCTATCTGGGATCGTTTGGTGGTACTGCGGTCAGACTTGAGGCGGGCAGTGGCACCATGTATTGTGCCACTGTACGGCACGAGTCATCAGCGCTTTGAGACTTTTGGTTGATGCTATGGCTTGCAGTCCATGCAGAGAAGGAACACTAGATGGAGGAGGAGGAAGATGGTGCAAAGAGAGGCCAGGGGGTGTAGAGACAAAGTGTGCATGTGGTGGTCAAGATGAAAGCATTATTTGGTTGTGTCACGGACCATCACATCAGTTAGCAACAATTGTGCTTGGGGCAGCCTGATACGGCCCGTCGTCCGTGCTTTCCCACGCATTTCATTTTCATTTTGGTACTGCAAGTAGCGAGTTATAAATCCCATCCTATCCTATCCAGTTGATGTATTTTTTTCAGAACCAATTGGCCGTTAAAATTTCGTTGAGATTCACCAGCTAGAAATCCTATCCTATCCTAGGCTCGTGACCAACCGCGTTCGCCAAACACGTGGCTGCGCTTATCACGGATGGCGAAGCGGCTGGGATATTTGGTCCCGGTTTTGGCAGGCCCCGCCAAATGTGAGTTGGGACTTAGAAAAAAAACTTTGGAGAAAAAATGAAAGTTTCTTGGATTGCGATTCTGAAGCCCCTCAAATTTTCTTTTTTTTTTTGCTGCAAAAACCGGGGATCTTAGGGCACCGTATGACCCATTTGGCATCGGCTCATTTATTTCAGGCTCGTTTTCACTCAAAACGACAGGGAAAGATTTGAATTGAGGTATATATTACATATCTACTACTCGTCATTGTCCAACTCGTCGCCGGAGTCATCGAGGTCAAAGTTATCATATACATCTCGACTAAAAATAAAACCACTGTCCCCCCCATCCATATCGAGGGCAACGTCGTCTGCCGAATCACGCGTCAGAGTCGGCTCGTCAACCTCATCCATGGTGCACTCAAATGATGAGAGTTCCTCGTCATCTGAAGCTGCCTCGTCTTCAGCATCACTTTCCTCTGCCTCCACTCCATCATGCCTAATGACCTGCAGAGTCACGGTTTGGCCCAAATCTTGCTCGATAGGCGTGTCCGGGAGGGGTAGAGAATCGATATGCATCGGGGATTGGAGAGGTATGAACTCGGGGATAGCTGGAGGAGAGGGAGGAGGAGTTGGCGATGGCGGTGGAGATGTGCTATTGATAGATCCGTCATCCCAGCTCTCGACTAACGGCCGCAGACGGCACCGGGCCTGGAGCTTCAGGAATGAGGCATTATACTCTGTGAGAGGATTTGACGAGCTATCCGTGAGTTGGTGGACCCCGACTGTAATGACATCCGGAGTTGGGTCCCCATCGCCCTCAGAAAACATGCGCCCCTTGATCATGTAAACCTCATGCTCAGCGAGGCTCTCCATCAAGACCTCGATGTCGGTGAAGAGGTCAGCGGGGGCGTGCTTAACTCCCTGCTCAGAGCCCAGGATGCTGATGATGGATGTCGAGAGGTGCCGGAGAGCCGTTACGCAAGGTGCGACCATCCCGAGCCATTCCCAAGATGCGGCACTGCCGTGGGCTTTATAAATAGTCTTTATATTTCTTAGCACGGTCTCGCGCAATGCCGCAGAAGAAAGCGTACCTTAATCCAGAAGTTCATATGCTCTTGCATGAGGTCTACTTCCACCCACGAGAAAGGCTTGCCAGTAGGATTGACGAGCCAATTGTTGAGGACAATGTCTCTGGATACAAAATCATCAGCATCGTAGGAATGATGTAGCGAAGAAATTCACGTACCGGATTGGTTTCGGCCATACATGGGTCAGGTTATGGATCAGATGCAGCATCTCGTACGCGTACTTTGTGCGCCCGTTGCCGCGAAAGCTTAGTGCCAGCAGCTTCAGCACTAGAACGATCCGCCCTGAATCCCCGGCCTTGATTGAGTCCGTAAACTCACGAGAAATAAGTGCGTCACGTAGGAACAAACACGAATTTTCGAAAATTTGGTCCCCCGGAGGAACACCGTCGGTCCCAGCAGCCCTCTCCCGCTGCCATCGAAGATCTGCCACAACCTCTGCGCTGGCGTACCGAGTCTGAATCAAGCCCGCGTAGGTTTCGAGTTGTGTGAAGGAATTGATGGAGCTGGCACATTCGTCGAGGGAAGACTTTCCCGATACAAGCAAAAGGCAGTGAAGGACTCGAGCATAGAGTGAGACGAAGACGAGGTCACGGCAGACCCGAAAGGGGGGGAGGGAAGTGAGAACTATTGGGGCACGGTGGAGATGGGTGTTATGGAACGAAAGCGAGCCGGGATTTCGCGTTCCTCGATGTGGAATACCCCAGTGGGTGACAAAAAAGCCGTGCATGTCGGCGATTTTTCCGTGGAAGAGGCCAGGCATCCAGATGCCCCATCCGAAGCCTGTGTACGCGCCCTCGTGGCCAGCACGGATGTTAAGAAGCGAGCGAAGTCGTGCAATAGACAGCTGATCGCCGGCAAGTATTTTGACGACCCATTTCCAATGGGAGAGCCCTTTGATTTGGAGCTCGTCGTAAATGGCATCTACCACCTCTGAGTTCCCAATTATAGTCGACTCGTCAATATTCCAGGCTGGTAGAGGGTGCAATGGTGTGCGGTGCAACTCAATTTTGTCGGCGGTGACCGGTAATGTGTTGTCGAGCTCTTGACGGAATTTTTCGAATTTCTCCCCACCGTGGTCAACAATGATGCGGAGGATGCAGTGGCGGAGGCACTTGTCCATGAGAGCTAGCTCTGGGAGAGTGAGAAGAACATCAGCGATGGAAAGCGGGGGAGCAGTGTCAAATGCAGCATTCAAATCAGCAATGCGCATGTTTTCCACGGCCGCCTTCCAAAGGGGGAATATTGTCGCGCATGTCCCGTTCTCCTGTGAATCTGCAGTTCGTCAGGATAAAGCACAGTAGAGTACTTTAAAACTACCTGTTCGTCCCATAACCTGCTCAGCTGCACGGAACATCATATTAATATTATCATATGACGCCGCGAAGAGGCCCGTCGATGCAACACCACGAGCCAGGCTCCGCATGGACAAAGAGAGCTCTTGAAGGCTGCCAAGCTTCGTCCTTCGGAGAGCTTCCATCTTCGCTGATAAGGCTGCTGCATCCAGAGGATTGGGCAGAGCTCGAGAATGTGAAGGCGTAGATGGTGGCTGCGTTAATTCGGCTTCATCATGCATTACACGGCGTCTACGGCGGTCGATAACAATGCGAGGCTTGTGGGTGAGGCTTGGGTAACTCTCGGAGATGCCCAGATGCGACATTACCGAGATGGTTTGTCTCTGCGCACCGGTGGCGTAGAGATACAAGCCCATGATGCGCCGGGAGAAGTTATTCTTGTGGCTAAATTCCCCCAGAAGCGCCAACGCGGTAGAAGTAACCAGCTAGGGGAATGACGATCAGAAACAGGGCCCCGCGATGTGAACCCCAAATACATACCGTGAACCGCTTTGCGACCCGTTGTGGTAAATTTGCTCTAAGATTGCGGGGTGATGTTGCGAACGCTGTGAGCATTCTCATCGCAACTCTGCCGGCTTCCTGGATATGCGCCCCCATCGTGAGCATGGTAAAGCCCGTAACATAGTCGTTGGTGACTGCTTCATGCCCTGTCTGAAGCACCTTCGAAGCGGTAATGTTTTCGCCTTCATCGCGGACTATTTCCTCGATGTACCCCTCTGCCCACGCTCCCACCTCATCGCGCGCGGTCTGGCTATTGGTCTTCGAGACCCAGAAGTTGAGGATTTTCGTGGCAAGGCCCTGTTCTTTGAAGAACCCGTCCCACCGTGTCGCAGCCTGTTTGTGAATGGGATCGAACACATAGAGCATGAGCTGCCCAAATGTGAGGCCGTTGTCCTTGAGCATCATAAGGATCTCCTCGAAAACAGCGACTTTGCTGTCCTCCGAAGCTTCTTTAGCAATGACTTTGTTATTGGCCAACGTCACCGCTCTTTTATTCTGCCCCTTCGCGCGTGTTTTTGCCTTCCGCTGCGCCTTGGTACCAACAATGGGACTGCTAATAATGAGGTCGTCGCTGGACAGCGGGGGAAGAGGAAGAGCTGCAACCAAGTGATGAAGAATTGAATTAGCGTGCGCTTCTGTTGCGGCAGTCCCGGCAGGAGGAGGCGAGCTAGAAGGGGAGGGGACAGGTGAAGAGCCAGGCAAAGAGTCCCGCCGCTGACGAGGAGTGTTTGCTGGTAGCAAGCCGACCGATCCGAATAGATATCTGTTGAGGGATGGAAGTGGGGGGCCAATACCGATAGGGGTAGTGCTGCGACTTCGGACTCCCACTAAATGGGTAGTGGGCGTGTTCAGAGACACTGCAGATGAGCTTGGACCGTCGTCCGAGGACAGTACCGTCCTCCCCTGCAACTTTGGCATGATCGTCAAGAAAAGACTTGCTGTGGATGATCGAAATTTCTTACCTAACCAACCATGCCGCCGCCGCGAAAAAGAAAAGCGAAGCCTACCGTCACCGTGAATCCGCGCCGTCCGCTCACCAGGCTCGAACTAGAGGGCTTACAGGGTCTCATGCGTTCAAAATTTCATTGGCACCACGACGCGCGGGTCTACCAAATGCAAGGAATTGAAGCCCAGCTACAAATGCGCGACGCTATTGTACATGCTGGTACAGGAATGGGGAAGACAGCTATAGCGGCTGGTCCACATGCCCACCCGACGAGTGCAGGCAAAGTTACATTGATGATATCGCCGCTTATAGCGCTGCATGATGAGCAAGTGAGTACATAGCTGAATGGGCCAGTGACTGAAGCTCTAACCACAGCGCCGTTAGGTCCACACATTTCGCGAGGAATTCAAGCTCAAAGCCATCGCAGTTAATAGCAGTAACGGAGGGTGCAAAGCCGAAGTCCTGCAGGTAGTGTAATTTTTTCGCAAGAGGGGCGAGACTGGACTAATAGTTTCATCAGGAAATTGTTAAAGGAGAGCACCAGATCGTTCTTATCTCACCTGAGATGGTTCTGTCGCGGCGATTCATCCGCGAGGTGCTGAGGAATCCCGAGTTTGGCCGGAGGGTCCTATCGGTGATAGTCGACGAAGCACATGTCGTGTCTCATTGGGGCGCGCTATTTCGAAAGAAGTACGGGATGCTGGGCACCATCCGCACATTTCTGCCTCGAGGCACCCCGATTGTTGCCCTGTCGGCGACTCTACCAGCACGGATCCGAAGCGATGTTCTAAGCAAGCTTCAGTTCAGCAAGGACTACGTCAATATTGATGTGGGAAACGACCGACCCAACGTGTCTATCATTGTCCGGGGCATCCACTACCCGCTCAACACATACGCAGACCTCGACTTCATCGTCGCAGGCATCAAAACAAGAGCTGACATCAAGAAGACCTTCATTTATGCGGATAACATTGCGACTGGCGTCGAAATTATCGACCATCTGTTGGGTTTGCTGCCGCCAGAGCTCCGGGATGCCTTCGACACACCGATCCGCCCGTATAATGCAGCTCTATCCAAGGAATATCGCAAGAAGGTCATGCAGCTGTTCAAAGATGGGCGGGTGAGGATTTTAGTGTGTACCGATGCGGCGGGAATGGGCTGCAACATACCGGACGTCGATGTGGTGGTCCAGTGGAAGCTTCCGGGATCTGTCTCCGTCTTCGTTCAGAGAGCTGGAAGGGCTGCACGCGCACATGGTCGCACAGGTGTCGCAATTTTGCTCGTCGAGCCAAGCGCCTACACAATTGATCTTGCAAAAGCCGCAACAAATCCGGTACCAGTCGCCCGGGGTCACAAAAAGTCGCAGACTAAAGAGAAGGAGAGCGAGGCTGAGAAGAGAAGGAAGGCACAGGAGCGAAAGGCTCACGCAAAATCCCGAGGTGCCAAGCGGGGCGCAGCCGGTGGTAAACACGATGCGATCTTCGTACACGATACACCACGTTTGGATCCGGAGGCACCGAACGAAGGCCTGTACGTGCTTGTACAGGCTGGGACCTGTCGGCGCGCAGTCTTGACAGAGATCTACGGGAATAAGCCTGCTCGTGAGTCAATATAATAGAGCAAGCACAGTGAATTGACAAAGACCGTAGAGCCTACTGTTCCTTGTTGCGACATCTGCTCCCCTCAGCTGCTGGACCTTACACGTCCTGGAAAACCGCCAGCCGTACCTCGTCAGTCCGCGGTGAAACGGGGTGAAGTAAACGAAGATGTACAAACCGTGCTTCACAATTGGCGCCTCGCTATCAAGGCGCGAGATTATCCCACCCCACTTTTCAATGTGTCAGCCGTTATGCGGGACGAGACGATTGCGTTACTTGCCTCAGTTGGGCCACTGGATTCGCAGGATCATCTTGCCAAAGTCCTCGCAGGCCAATGGACGTGGTGGGACAAGTACGGCGGAGAATTGTATGCTTGTCTTGCTGCTGAGTCGATCCCGCCAATGAAGGAACTACCCAAGAAGCCAAGAGCAAAACGTGGGGCAGAACGAGAGCCTGAGGTCGAGGATGGAAGTACGTCAAAGCGTCAACGTGGGAATGAGCCCTCTATCGCCATTTCAACACCCACGCCGGCGGGACCATCGACAGCACCGAAAACGCGTACGGTAACGCGTCGAAAGGCGCCAGCAGAGACCCCAGAGCAGATGCGAGCCAGCTTTGCCCAGATGGAGGCGGAATCCGAGCAGAACCGTCGCTTAGCCAGCTTATTTACATTCCAAACTCCATTGAAATAGCTTGTGGAATACTTGTTGAATAGTTAATAGCACTCGCTAAAATGGCTTAGAAAGCTGCCGTGTTGAATCCCAGCCACTGTGGGCTGTTTCTGAGCATTCGTTACAGAACAATCACGGTTTGTTTGGAAGGAGCGTGCACATCAAATTAGAAACAATGGTTCTCGCCGGTTTTTGCACCCAAAAAAAAAAGAAAATTTGAGGGCCCTCAGAATGAAAATCCAAGAAACTTTCATTTTTTCCTCCCAAAAAAAATTCTAAGTCCCAACTCACATTTGGCAGGGCCTGCCAAAACCGGGTCCAAATATCCCAGTCGCTTAAGGAAGCTGATCTTTTCTCCCCGTGACTTTTCTGTCAGATCAGCTCCGTAAGCGACTGGTAGCGAGTCTAATCCTATCCTATCCTATCCATTTTATATTTCAGACACCACTGATGTTGTGTGAATTTTGTTGATATATCCTATCCACCCGTTTGATTTTTTTTCTTGAGAACACCCTACTATTTATTGTGTAGGATAACCAGTCGTTGAGATTCACTGGTTAAAAAATCCTACTCAATCCTATCTCAGATGTCGATGGATTCAAACCAATGCCTCAAGAAGGGACCAGTGATTTCAATAATGCTTAACATTGGTTTAGTTAAATTGGTGGTTTAACAATCCTATCCTACTTCCCAGACAACATATTACACAACGGTCAGTAAGTAAATAGTCCTGTTAAAGGTCAACCATTGAACAACACGAGGAGAAATCAGAGTCTACCTTCCCAGCCTCCCGAGGTGTTATACCCGGTGGACGTCCGACTGTCCAGAACCACATTTTTTTCTTTTTGGACTAGCAGTTGCCCGTGACTTCGCCACGGATAATTCAACATAATTTGTGGCCTGATTTGATATAAAAACGCCGCTTGTCGCCAACCTCCTCGCGGTCTCATGCACAGGCCACAATCTGCCTTCGTGATCACCCAAAATTCTGTGTTACCTAGACAGCTTTGAATAAATATTGGGTTTTCATGGATGGTTGCTCTGTTTTGATTCATGAAACGGCATCTTCACATCGCGGTGGAGCTGGATGCAAGAATTCAACATTGCGGCAAATTGTTGAGCACACCTTTATCTATACAGATTTCTCCGACCCCCACCCTCATTTGCATCTGTGTTTACCTTCATCCCATCATGGATTCAATGTCGCCACAGTGTTCAAAGGCAAGATTGACATTCAACATCACAGTGGAGCTGGAAGCAAGAGTTCAACATCAGGGCAAACCGACAGCCGGAGTTCAAACGGATGCTCCACCCGGTTCCACCTTGTCATTTGTCTAAGACATCCACGCCTTTTCTTATATAGATTAGGATTGAGAAAATATAGGATAGGATTGTGAGTAATTCAATACTACCAGTGTCATTTGATTGTTGACTGAGTTGGATTACGAACAGTTGAGCACACATCCTAACTCAATCCCAACCCAATGCGATGCTCAGGCCGATTTAGATAGGATTCCACGAATCCTACTCTTTAAGCTCACGGGTGGAAAAAAATTGATTTGAGATGAGATGCGGGAATCCTATCCTATCGCGGTAGGATACAACCATATATTATGCAGACTGGAACTTAGGATAGGATGGGACTACGGTGTTGCTGCTGCACCTATGTGGCCTGAGGTACCAGGGAAGGATTGATCCTAGCTCCCTCCCGAAGGTAGGGTAGGATTCATCCTAATGGCGTCACCCACTGATCAAATGAGGGGAAGAAACAAAGTGGTTCCATCATGGAGCGAAATATAGAAGGGGCATATGGAATTCTCTTCGAAATGTGCACTGAGATTCCTACCTGCCTCCCTCCGCCCATTGTACAAATAACGCCAGCCGAAATCCGCGTCGTTCTGTGCCATCGTTCCCTCTGCATTGTCGCACATTCTCTTCGCCACCGGACACCCTCCCCGCTGCCTCGAAGCCAGTGCCTCACCTCACGCAATCGCTCGGTCCTCGCAGCCAGAACCATGCCTCCCTCGCCGCTCCCAGCCGCGGGCATTTATATAGTTCCGTAAAAATCTATGTGGCAAGTCTGAACCAGCTTAAAAAAGCTGCCGCACTTGAAAAAAGAAAGTTGCGGCAACACGATCGGTGCCGCAACTTTTCCGGAGGCACCAAAAGGGCGGAAAAGTTGCGGCATAAACATCAAATCACCAAAAATAGCTGCGGCACACTAAAAAAAGTTGCGGCGTATTAAATGTGCATTTGGATCCTCATATAAGAGAACCAACAATCAAAAATGTTTTTGATTGACTTATCCTAACCCTCTCTCTGTTTGCACGGTGTGTCACTAGTTGATATCTTCACTATTACTTACAATTACTAAGTACGAGCTTATGCCACCGGGCAAAGCCACAGCACTCACCCCCAGGTTTGACAGATTTACTTAATTTGGCCTGAAAAAAGTCACCGCCGCAATGCGCCACTGGAACCAAAAGTGTCCACTTTGGAGTAGACTCGAACCAGTCCAATTTGAGGGCAATTGGGACTCCCCTCACAATTTTTCTCGTGGCCAAATTTAAACTTGGGATAAACTAGAAACATGTTACATAACTCTCGTCTTCAAGTTTGCCAGCGATTAAAATAACTGGTGGCGCCAACGCCAATGTTCCTTACGCAAGTCTGGGATACTTCAACTGTATTTTCACTCCATCCTCAATTTATTGGCCATGACTTGCCCTCTGAAGCAGAAATTGGAGCCACCGGGAGACCCGACTTCTGATGGCTCTCACCGTTGACGAAAAACCAAGGCTGCGTTATTCAATCGGAGAATCAAAGAAGACCACAGGCTGAGGTGCTGTTCAACGATGTTCAACCTTTGCGAGGTAGTTAGGTGGGCTGCATGGCCATGGATCTATGAAACGATGAAACGAGCCAATGCGCCATGCTCACCTTTGTGCAAGAGACATTATACAACCAAACATGAACCCTCGTCGTCGATGAAGACATAATGACCGGTCGGCCGTCTGCAAATAGTAGTTATGTTATCGTCGTTCCAACCCGCTATAAACCACTAACATCATTTACGACTTGGGAAACAATAAGGCTAGATATGGCCATGGACGCTCTACGGCGCATATCGGGATCCATATGTGCCATGCCAGCAAGGGGACCATCGTACTTGTGATAACACTTATCATCACCCAGCAATATATTATACCACTGTGTAAGATAGTTTTAGGGAAGAGTAACCTAGAGCCCAAGTCGGGTACATCAGATCAGTATGTGTCCGAATATTCCGCAGGTGGTTGGATAGATGATGAAATAAATTGACTGAAGATTGAGTTTGCGTGTCACAATTTTTGTCGTTACATAAGATGTGCCAGAAAAATTCGTTTGTAAGAATGAAAGAATGAGGATTATGGCGACCGTAGTCTGTCGAATAATTAGCGCCTGCAGAAAACGGGCATACCATAGACTAGGCAGAGCGGGGAAAGAAAAAAGACATGCGGTGGAGAAGAGTTGAACCACCCAACATTTCTCTCGGGTCGGACTCAACAAAAAGAACAGGCAAAAGAACGGGTGCTTGCTGGATGTGTTTTTCTATTGAGGATGGCGAGGTATTTTGCGATCGAGGAACACAATGTGTGTTGCATTGCAATCGTTCCTTTCTGGCAACAACTTCAAAAACCGCAAAGCCCCGATGGACATATCTAAGCAGTTTCCCGCTCAAAGGCTCCACGCATTTTCAGGACATCAGTTGCATCCATTGATTCACAGCACACTTCTGACATGTACATGAAATGTGATGAAATTTACTTGATGAGCGCACTAGAAGTTGGATACGTGGTCTGTAGGACATTGCTTACGCATGGCAGTACGAGTCCATTTCTTTTTTAGAGGTCCGATTTCAACTCCGATCGAAAAATGGTAAATTGAGTGTAGGGCTTCAGCAGCTTCGACTTGCCCGGTTTTTGCTGGGTAGTCTGAGAGCATGTTGGGCGGGTAATAGGCAACGGGTCGGCCCGCGGACAGGATACCCAGACCCCGTCCACGGGGTGAGTCGCATATCCTAAATCACTCGGAATTCACTCCGGAGTTTAGGTTAATTCACCTTCAAGTCTAGAGGACTCATCTCTGCTGTACCTCTGAATTGCAGTGCCTGGATGATATACACTTTTCTGAGGCTTTCAATAAGGCCCGGGCTCCAACCGTTTCAAGTTTCAAGTTCGGAATTTGCCGAGAGTTATCTGAATCTATTATGTGCTTTCACAAGGAACCCCCTTCGGTGTTATTTGGAATGGGCACCTCTTCTGCTCGCTGTAAATCCACAAGGAATTGGGCTGGCAGAAGTGGACAAAGCTTTGTGAACCGCGGAGATCTGACAGTAGGTCAGTACAACTCTCACGCAGTTCGTCGTAAGGAAGAACCAGTGAATATATTTTACCTGACAGTAGGTCAGTACAACTGTAGGTAAATACGTTAATAATAGTCCGTGTGTCTGGAATAAGTTTCTTACCTCTCACGCAGTTCGTCGTAAGGAAGAACCAGTGAGAGATAAGAAAATGATGAGAACAAATTAAGGACGCCGGTGAATATACCGGCGTCAACGCGCAGCGCGATGTCAAATACTAACAAGCTTTATGGCAGAAATTTGATCCAAAATTCAATCTACTCCCTCACTTCGCGCGGTTTTCTGCACCGGCTCGTGTCCCTCAATCACTTTAATCACTCCTTTGCATTCAACAAAAACATGGTCCAAGAGAAACTGGAGCGATCCATGCTCTTGAAAAAACAGGAAAAATGAAATTCAATTAAACAGGACCCGGGGCACGATGGTTGCCAAACGCAATTGGGGAGAATGAAATATTTTAAATCGCTGGTGCGAAACTAAGTTGTCGGACACTTTACCTCGACCATATAATGCTCTACGGCAGCTCTACTATTCTCTCATGTCCTTGCGACAGCCGGTACTAGTAGTTATGCATTTAAATCACGGGTATTTTGCGGGTATTGAATAGAAGCCATGGAATGAACATTTGAAAAACTCTAGGCGTGTTCTCAAATATTATAGACACTTCACACTCGATGAATGATCCTCCGAATGGGTAGAACTAACGTGGGCTTGGTATTGTGTCCAACACCCGTCGCAATGTTTGTCCCTGACGTCAGATGGACAGGACCCGTGCGCCGCAAACTTTCTGGAAACTGGAGTCTGGCCTTATCGGGCAGGATAAGGACCATAGTTCGTTCAGCACCCATTTTGCGCCGGCCCCTTCTATCAAGCAATTTCTGCCATGAAAATAAAAAGAGCTTCAGCAAAATCGAAAAATTGCCGAAGACCGAAGAAATCTGAGCCGAGACCGGCTTGAAAAATTCACATCACGTTTCAGATCAAACTTGTCCCAGTGACGATTTTTTCGCAGTGAAAGATTGCCAAGAACGAGTCCCTATAAATAGGAACTCGTAAATGCTGATCGATCACCTCATTACGCGTTTCGTATGACGCAGGGGTGTACGTTATCGCACGGGGCCCTGAAGCGTATCTCGTTACAATGTCCACTTTTTGCCGAAGGAGGGGCGCATATCTGCGCGGCTTAAAGCCGGTAGCTTGAAACGGAAAGACAAGGACCGTGTACTGCCAGTGGGGATGTACTCAGTACCACTTGATAACATGTAACATTACGAGCTCCTCCATACCTCGATGAGAAAGTCAACCACGTCGGTTGAGGGCTGTAGAGTTGGCCTTAGATGGATTTCTCCCATGAGCTGGCGCCGTAAGGATGTTTCCGCAGTCACGCCTTCTGTCGAAGCCCAAAATACAGCTTGGCCGCATACCTGAGCGTTAGCATCACTACGAGAGATACCATTAGTAGTTGACCTGGTGTGGCGCTCCAAATAGACTAAGGCCGCCGTCGGAGATGCTAATACATCAAGGGCCTGGGCACTCGCTGTCTCAATTGTCAGAGCGCATGGAATAGATGAGCTTCGGGTGTAACAAAGCTGAAGGAGACCGATGAGAACGGAAAGACGGCCCATTAAATTCACTGACGGGTTTCGCAAGTGCCAACTGGCCAATACTCAGTTGATTCAACAAAATCTGAGGGACAGCAGGCTCACCGTGCACTTCATATCAACTGCGAGAACCGAGAAAAGTAGACCAGAGATCGAAAATGACGGCAAGGATTGCCAACCCTCCGGATCCGCATCTGGGCCCAGCAGAGGACTGTTCTCTTGGTACGCGAGTTGTCGCAGCATCGAAGGAGGACCTGGTTGGCGCATGGAAAAAACTCCCAATGTGCAAACCCGTCTATTCACTTGGTTTGAGTGTTCGAGTCTAACAGAAATGCGACGCACTTATCGTCCTGCCTTAGCTTTCCGCGCATTATGCGGAGTTCCACAGAATATTGAATACCGAAGTTTGCGGTCCGCTCAAAAAATATGTGCGGGAGTTCGAATGGCTTGCCCGCTTTTGAGGCAGAAGTCGCTGGTATGTGAATACTGAACGGCCAACTATATTCGCCCTTGAGTTTACCATTCTTTTCTCGAGTTTGAGGGTCTCCTTCGGCAGCCGACCATAATGTCGTCTTCGTCTCAAATATTAGAGTTCGGACCGCGGGTACGCCTCCACTGCTCATGATAATTTCCGCCTTGACCTTCAACAGAAAACATTAGCTCTAAAAGTCAAGTAGGATCGTGTACTAACTGAGACAACGACTGCCTGGATTGTTTCCCTAGTTTGAAGCGCCAACGACACAGAACCCGTAAGATTGGAGCCTACAACGACGGTTGGGATCGTCTTGCCGAGCCGTGGATCACCATGCACGACAAGTATCGCCCAAGGCTTCCTGCTGCGATTCTTGATATCGTAGGAGAATTTTTGAGGCTCCGTGTTCGCCTGGGCCACTGGTGATGGAGGTGACCGTCGGCCCGAGTATACTGGTAGTTCATCGGACTGGCCCAGTGACTGGAGAGCTAAACTTTCGTATGAGGGGGCGGCGCCTTCGTATGAGGGTGGATTCATGGCAGTGGGCTGTGACAAGATCGGGTCCGCCATATACCCACCATTCCGCCATATATCCACCATCATTGATGCATATCGAGGTTAGATCTCGAAATAGCATCCTTCCGAGCATACCTGGTTCCCCGTCGCTGTTGTATCTGATTCAGACGTCCCGGACGCAAATCTGCGATTGACAATGACCAAATATGATCTTCACTGGCCTCTGCTAGGTCGAAATCCTACTTGGATTTCTGCCAATGGTAGAAAATGACATTGTTGAAGAACTTGCGAAGAACTTGAAGGAATTGCAGTCCAAATTGAATACGCAGTGCTATCACCTCCGAGTCTTATCCCGAATTCTGTGTCCGTGACTCTCATTTATTAGTCAACTCGAGCCACCCAAAGGAGTCCTCTGTTCGTGGACGTGGTTTGGGTCGCGTCGTTATTTCCTCTCAATGTTCCTTTGGGATTCAATCAAAATGGCATATTCGGACGGCTTGAACCCACCGTGCTCCTACTTCCGCTGAGAATACAGTATGTCCCTGCAGCAGCTCTTGTGAACTTGTATCTAAGTCTCGTAGGCCAGGATGCTGAATCTGCGGCGCCCTCGGTTTGGATGCGCGGCCGCAGCGCTTCCAACGCAGTGCCCGCTGTCATCTTGCGATGCGACCCCCAGCACGCAGGAGGGGTTCCTAAGAGAGAGAGCAGAAGAAAGAAAGAAAAAAACAGGATAAGTAGTGGCAGTATATATTATCAACGGGTATAATCGGCGAAGGCCCGCATAAACAGTGGGGTGTAATCCTAAACCTGGAGGAAAATGGGATAGGAGTAGGCGGAAGGGAGAGAGGGAAGACGGAGTGTGGGAGGTGAAAGGGGAAGGGAGAGAGGTAGTACGAGGAATAAGCGAGGTAGAAGAGGAGATGGAGGGGAACGGAGGGATGCGCACGATATTGCATGTAAACCCGAGGGATGAACAACGAAGAAGGGAAAAAAGGAGACACAATGAGGAGGGGAAGGCCGCCTTCGCGCTCAAAAGGCCAAACCTGATTCGCCTAATCGCGCAAGCAGTCGCCGCCCGAAGGCAGCACGATGCTTGCGGAGAATTAATGTGACTCGAGAGAGCTAGCAGCAGCTGGATAGAATGAAAAAAGCGAGAAAGAAGGCTAGATCAGGGGAATCCTGGACGTACAACGGGGAGTACATTGTCGCGCGGCGTCTGCCAGTCTCAAGCCATGGCAACCTGGCAAGTCCAGTATTCGGCCCGTATTGATGCAAGTCCGAGAACAGTAGCTATGTAGTCGAGTCGCCTTGTATTGAGCTGGGACGAGAAAGAGGTGCTGCGCCCAGATGTATAGACGACGGGTGGTGGTTCGAGATGAGTCATCACGAGCGTCAACAAGCATCAACAACTTCTAATTAGAGGCGTTGCGCGGCCAGGTGCATCCTGCGCTTCCTCCCGAACGAGCTTTTCACAGAAGCAATAGCTAAAGCCACTGCCGCAGGCTAAGCGGCGCTGTGTCGCGCCTCCAAGCTTTTCAACAAGCTCGCGCGTCGGGTCGTAGACATTGACACTTGGCGTTATTTGACTACGTCCGTCTACAGATGTAGAAAAATGTAGGGCCCCCGCGTAGACACCTACTGGGATCTACCTTTTGTCTACACCATGTAGACTAGTGATGTTCCGGCTTTGGCTCATATCATACTCTAAGTCTAAGCTTCTGAAATGGCCCTCCGCCCGGACGCAGGGCTGTATGCCTATTCTCAACGTCCTCAAAGTATCTCTCCGCTTGCCCCGGTGCCGAATATGAGAACTGTCTTCAGGGAACTTCGGCCACCCTGCATCCAGTTGGACAAAAGCCCACATAGCGCTTGAAAAAATATTGATTCTGAATAGGCGTTTTATCAGCAACCAAGACGTTCATTATTAGACCGACTGGAACGCTGAAGGCACAGCGAGCCACTAGGTCCGCTGGAATAATTGCAGAATTTATAATAACAGTCCTGAATATATTTAGCCACGGTCTGATCCGACATCTGGGATAAACCGGCATCCGGTCCAAGCGTCGAATCACGATTAAATGGGGGGAAGAAACAAAGCGGTTCCATCATGGAGCAAAATATAGAAAGGGCGTATGGAATTCTCTTCGAAATGTGACTATTATCAAATAACACCAGCCGTCGTTCCGTGCCATCGCTCCCTCCGCATAGTCGCGCACTCTCCTCGCTACCGCACAGTCTCCTCGTCGCCTCGCAGTCAGAACCTCACCTCGCTGCCCGCACACGCACCTCACGCAGTCCTGCCGTCCTCACCGTGCCCAGTCGCCTCTTCCTCGACATCGATGTGCCACCCATTCACGTCAGCTCCGATACTCTGCCGCACACTCTCCCACGCCGGGCGCCCAAGCACGTCTGCCCACCACCTGCAAGAGCAGATCAGATGAGCAAAACAAGCAAGACAAAAGCATCAGCGCTCAGAAGATACGACGGGTGCGCGGGTGGCCCAAACACTCATCAGACGCATGTAAACGCGATGCGACAAAGCAAACAATACAAAAGAAAAGCGAAGCAAACTACCACTCTCTCAAATGTAATTATTACGAAGCCGAAGAGACAACGCACCGCGCGACATTCGGCCCCGAAGTCGTCATGAGGTCGCACCCGATCGCAGCGAGCGGCGCACCGAACGCGACGTGGAAGAGGTCCGCGAGGGTGAATTCCTGTGGAGGTGTGCGTAAATAAAGTGCGTAAATGGGCGGATGCAAATTATTAATAATGGATCGAGGATGGGAGGATGGATGGCTGAGTGAGTAAACGTGGTTGTGGATTATAATCCCAAGCATGCGTGAACAAAATAGAGGAGAAAAAAATACACTAACATCACCAGCGATAAACTTCTGCGTGCCCAGGATACGTTCATACACCTCCAGCGTCGCCGCCAGGCCCGCGAGCGCCGTGGCCACGGCGGTCTCGTCGGGCTCGAGGCCGCGGAGCCTGCACGGCCGGACAAATAAATAAATAAATACACAGACGATAACAGGTGAGACGGGGATGAGGATGTTGAAAAAAAAAACACGCACGGCTTCACGATGCGCTGTACATACACCGTGCGCGCGTGCAGCTCGAAGTTGGCGAACTCGACGGACGCGGCCTGCTCAAAGCGCGCGGTGGGCTCGGTCCCCGCGGGGATCAGCGGCGGGCCTTGAGAGGGGTACTTGGCCTCGAGGTACCGGCAGATGGCGCGACTCTCGTAGAGGACGAAGCCGGCGTCGTCCTGCGAGTGTTGTAATGTAATATATCGTAATAAGCAATAGATGATTAGTGTTAGGCAGGACGCATGATACGGGTATGGACGCACGAGAACGGGCACCTGCCCGAAGGGCTGGCGCACGAGGTGCGCGGGGAGCTTGTTCTCGCCCGCGCGCAGGTCGATGAAGACGAGCTCGAAGGGGATGCGCTTCTCCACGAGGGTCATGAGGACGGTAGTCGTCCCGCCGACGAGGAAGCGCAGGCCGTAGAGCGTCAGCACCATGTTTGGAGGTATGCAGTGAGCGGGTTAGTGAGCAGCGAGGAGTGAGCTAAATGGCTGGGAGAGCGGGGGGAAGGCTAGAGCGTGCAGGGGGGTTAGGCGCCGCCTTTAACCAGCCGAAAGCAACGGAAATTATGCGGATTCAGAGTATGAGGTGAGGGGCGATAGATTGTGCCGGAGCTCGCTTCAGGTGCGCAGAAGGTCCGCCGATAGTACTTACTTACTTGGGGTAAAGGCCGTGGCTACGCCCGGCATGCAACTCGTACTTACCTTTTTTCTTTTGGTAACAAGAACCAAATAATAAGAATAAGGTGCATCAAATTTAATGAGGACCCTTGTGGACCCTTGTGGACCGATGCGTAGAATCCGAACATCTCAACCTTCTCTGCCATACATCACCAAACAATTGCAGCCTCTTCTGCCACACATAACCAAACAGTTGCAGCCTCCTCTGCCACACAGCACCATACAAAGTGGTGCGTGCGTCCTCCGAATTTAATCTGCGAATGTCGTTTCGTGGAAATTGGGAAGGCAATTACATTCAAAAGTACGAGCAACTACTACCAGACAACCAACCATCATACGTAGTTTCAGTAAGTGCAGACAAACCTGAGAACATAAAACAAAGCGCGTTATCAACTAATAAAAGGACCGGATCAATTTTGCATGGTAAGAAGTTAGAAGCGACTCACAGCTCAGACCGATAGACATGAGATACTCTAATATTATTTCCCATTTCGGAAATGAACAAGAAGCCAGGCGGAACGTGTCGATCCAGCCCATTCACTCAATAAGGGAACCCCACAAATAGTTATAGTTGCTGTCGTCGAGAATGATGATGAGAGGATATTTGTGGATTAGATAAAAGCGGTGGGGTATGACAGAAACAGCCCACCTTTTAAACCCAATGTCCAGAGGAGTGTCTCAGGCAGATAAGATATTTCTGGCAATGAAGAGCGGAAGGATTACGGTGGAAGGGGTTCTGCAAGAGATGAATCTCCCACCTATGAAGAAAGCGAAGTGAGTGGAGATAAATATAGGCTGCTTCGACACTAAAAACAAACGCAACAGGATATCTGCGAGCAATGTCGCATATGCGAGGCAGCAAGCGACTATCGTCGGATTAGGCGCAGAATCCTTCGACAAGGCCGTTGAGCAAATTGCCAAGATAGCATATGAAGTGGAGCTAGCCTTCGAAGACTCTGACGTCCTCGCATGGACTGCCCAAGATGCCGGCGTCGACGGAACCCACCTGCAGGCTACGTGCCGTTACTTCACCACCGGCAAGGAACCCCCGATGAATCAAGTCGTGGACTTCACCAAACACGTAGTCCCAGCAGGCGTTCTATCCAGAATGCTCTCGAAAGGCGTGTACCACTGCATTGATAATGAAGTGTTGTATTTGGATCTAGGAGGCGACAAGTGAGTAATCTATTAACAGCGACAGCACGATCTAATTAATAAATTCCAGGCTCATCAATAAAAATCCATCTGGATTCCGGGTCGGCGATAGTGGAACTGGGTCTATCAGTAATCGCGTTCAAGGGTCCCAGAGACGGCAAAGCGGTCATCAAACTAGTTGTGCCATCGCTAGTTTTCCTAGATGGCACTCATACCCGGGTACGCAGTTCGCTTATGATACGGACACAGAGTTTGACTGACCCCGTTTTTTGTAGGACGCTAAGATTGCCCAGAGAATCGCCGAGGCCAAAGCCAAAAAAACAAGCCAAACCGACGTCAACAAGGACATGGGAAATCACAAGAGGAGGCTGGTGTTTGATGATCAAGATGAGGTGGGGCGAGTTGGGTCGCCGTTCCCGTTCGGGAACATGGTCGATGCCATAGGCGATGACGAGTGAGGTAAGGTGTTTGGCATTGATTGGCAGCAGAGGCTGCATTTTGTTTGGTCCAGTTCACGTAGATACACAATGACAGCTTGGCAATGGTCGCTATTTGGTTAGGTTAAGCAAAGCTTGTTCACTTACGCCTAATTTAAAAATACAATCCGCGTTCCCCATCGTCGTGAAACAATTAGATCCTGAAGCAACCTCGAGTCATAAATGTTCAATTGCCTGTACCCTATTCACTGTTCACCAATCTGACCGGCGATAAGATTTCCAGAGATAATATTTTGGGCAAATATTGTCCTACCCTTATATTTGTTAGAAAAGTTCATAGAGATCTAAAGTACGATACCTGTAACTAGTTCAACATTTAATGTGTTTATGATTTATTTTATTCGTTGTTGCATCCGCCACATGCAATACTGGTTACAGTCTTCCAGTGGGAGCCTGCTCAACCGCATGAGGGGCCTAAATCGAATGCGATAGATATTGAAGACGGGGCAGGCCGAGATCACGGGACATAGAAACACACGAGTCACGGACGGCATTAACCGAAAACAGGAGATGCCCCTTTAAATCACCGACAAAAATTTTTTTTAACTGTATGTGCGTGTGTGATGATTTTTCACCGAGTAGGGGGTATTTTTCCCCGAGTAAGTAAATACGAACAAAGGCACAGCCGTTATTTTTAATAGCTTTTTGTCTATTGTAAATAGTGGCAGTGTCTAAAAAGTCTAGCCACAGCCACTAAAAGGGTCCCTCAACGAAATCGGAAACTAGTGAAAAAGTGATCAATTTTGGGTGCCCCGAGATTTGAAAGAAACGATAACATATGTAAACATAAGTACTCGTAACATATATAGGATCCAGTCATCTGGCTAAGGTTTGCTTTGACAAGCGGAATGTGGGCTCGAAGCGTAAGCATAAGTAAGATCCGGTAGATTGCGGTCCAGTGGCCTTGTGAGGATGGGAGCAGAAGAGTTCGAAGTCGAAGTCAGCGAATTAACGGGATCGACGGAGCCCCAGGAATGATTTTTTTTCAGTAGATGAACAGGTATTGGCGAGACTAGAAAGAGGGACAGGGTTTGAAGAATAATAAGCCAAGCGCCAGAAAAAACGCGTTTGCGGCATAATCGTCGCAGTCCACAGCGCAAGGAAGCCAGAAGGATTTTTATCCTTGCGGGGTTTGGCGAAAGAAAGTAGAAGTAGTAGTCATTTCAGTACGGAGTCGGCTAAGTAACTGGATGGAAGAGCCTACTGAGAAATATATATATATTCGGTACAATAAACCAGTACTGGCGAAGCAAACCAGATGGGCCGACGTAAAACAGGCTTTGAAGAGTAATAAGCCTAGTCCCAGAAAACACGCGTTTGCGGGATAATCGTGCAGTGAAAGACTGAGGGCTGAAAATCAGACTTGACGGATGGGCCACGGCGCAGAAGACCTCGAAGCGTAATTGCAGTTCGGCCTGAGATTACTTGCTGTCCACACCGCAAGAAAGCCAGGGACGTGATTCGCATTGCGGGGTTTGCCGAAAGGGATGAAGTGCTCGGGTTGAAGTTCGAGTTCGAAGTCGAAGAAGTAGCGAGATGGAAGAACCCACGGATAGCGTTGCTAGATGAGCGAGTACGAGCAGGATGGGGCTGCATTATGTATTTGAAAAGGCTCTGAAGAGTACAGAAAAAAGAACAGAGCGATGAAAATCCGGCTTGGAGATAAATAAGCGCGGGAGTCGGAGCGGGCCCAGACGGAACTTGAGCTCCTAATTCGAGGAAGAGGTGGAGGGCAGAGACCAGAAAACTCAATAAAGAGGTGGGCAGAAAAACTCGGGGAAAAGAACCACACAGAGAGGACTTCCAGGAACAAAGGACGACAACGTGGTGGTGGTTCAACCAAGATGAGTCAGCAGCGTCAACAAGCATCAACAGCTGATTTGTCTCTCCTGACCACGATGTTGACGCGTCGCGCCGCCAAATGCATTCTGCGCTTCCTCCCAAACGAGCTCCTCACAGAAGTGATGGCCAAAGCCACCACCGCAGACCAAGTGGCGCTGTGCCGCGTCTCCAAGCTCTTCAATAGGCTCGCGCGCCGCGTCCTGTACCGCACCCTCGCCCTGGCCTCGCCCCGCGCCGTTCTGACGTGCTGCCACAGGCTAGTATCCAACCCAGAGCTGGCGCTCCTCGTAAAGAGCTTTGATATCAGCGCGTCCAAGCTCGATGGGTTCGTATTAAATTTTATTCACTCCACAGCCCTGACCTCGATTTTCTTTCCACTAGATATAGAATCTACGATGCCATAGACCTGATATCTGCCACCCTTGCGTGCACTGCCAACATCGAGGCCCTTACCCTCGTCTTCGCGTGCGGTGCGCCATCCTTCATCGAGTGCATCGATTCGCGCACCTTCCTGCGCCGTCTCGTCCTGCGCGCCGACCTGGACGCGGAGCCCGCATTACTTGCGTTCCTCCAGCGGCACCCGCGCATCGGGGTCCTCAAGCTCTTCGGCCCCGCCGCGTCCTTCGCTGCGCTGCTCTCCGCAACAGGCGTGCCCTGCCTCCCGGATTTGAAGTACCTCAAGGCCACCGTGGCCGTCTTCCCCGCATTTCTGGCACCCGGTGGCGGCGGCATGCCCCCGCACCTCACAGGCGCGGAAATCTCCTGGAAGCTCGCCGACCCGCTCGACCCCCTGCCGCCGCTCCGGGCGCTCACCGCCTACAGCGCCTCGCTCACAAAGCTCGTGTGCTACCGCCCAGGGCCGAACCTCGACTTAATTGCGCTCGTCGCGCAGCACCTCCCGCGCCTCGCCGTGCTCAAGATCACCGCGCCGTCCGACCTGCTGCTGATGGCGCACGATGCAGTGGGTCGCTCTTTCCCTACATCTGGGTTCACGCTAACTTTAAACTCCCCCGCAGGAAACCCTCACCACAATCCGCACCGCCCTCGCTCGCCTCTCCGCCCTCCGCGTCTTCCATTATACCTACGCCCATTTCGTGCACTGCGTGCATGACCGCGCGACCGTCGCGTGGTGGGCCGCCGACTGCCCCGCGCTCAGGCAGTGCACGTTGAGTGCGTTTTCCTTCATTTTCTGTTATTCCGGCCCTTGCCGCATTCTTCCTCTCTTATCATTATAAATACTTTTCGTTATTTCTCTCCTTGCCGCATCGTCATTTTTTTTACATCCAGTTTATAAGTAAGCTGACTTACGACTCCGACAAACAGCGTCATCTGGAAGTGGCGCGTCGCGACGCGCGAGTGGCGCTGCGTGAAGAACTTCAAGAAGCGTTGAGCGCGGTGCAAGTCGTGGGCTTCCAGACTCGAGTACCTGAGTCATGACATTATTCTAGCGGACACGATATTCGAGGCACGAAGGACGATTCGGGTGTAGGAATAATAATAGAGTGTATTAGCTGCAATAAATATTGAAACTTCTGAGGCTCTGATTGGCTTGGGGCTGTGGAGCAGCCAATCGGATCGCAGAATTCCAAAATATATTCTGTGGCTAATACACTCTAATGTCCTCAGCACATCGGCGGTGAATTTATTCCTGTTCCTGTCTATTTCTTACCGTGAGTGTCACGTTTCGCAGAGTCTACGTCCATAGTGCCGAGTTCAATCTGTTCGAGCCCGAATTCAAGCAAAATTGATCGCATGCAGCATCTCGCTAGAACGCTGCTTTTCCAGTATGTAAGTAATCTTTATTCGCATCCGGGCTTCGAATTGTCTTGATGTTCCTTTTCGCCGGCTTCTAATCCTCTCCCGCATCCGTTAAAGCATCACTGGCGCACTGCGCAAGGCCATCACCGGCCTGATCCTCCCCACACGGTACCCTGAGCCCGCCTTTTTTGGGGGGGCATTTTGGAAGTCTCGCAGGGCCGACGGCCTAGTTTAGACGCTTTCACGGATGAGGCTGGTGCCTCGCTTGTTAAACAAACGTTGAACCTTGAACCTTTTCACCATCATTGTCTTGCTCTTGGTAACTTATGATAAATGGATTGCGTCCGACGATCTTCGTGCGAGGAGAATTGTTTGCATCCCTGATTTTATTCTGGGCCGTTACGATAATTACAGTCACAGTGTAGGTGGAGGAGGATGGATTTTACATGTAACATCATGTGGTACCGCTATGAATGAGCGTGCGAATCTGCGAACATCCGTTGTCGGCAATCACAGCCTTCGTGCTCGAAGAGCGAGGAGACTCGCCGGGAAGCCCAATGTGTGTGTCCCTCGGTGCGGCCTTTTCTACCCGTTTAGATTGTCATCGAGAGGTATAAAGGTCTGGCTTGCATAAATAATGAACAAGCAACAAATGTTTTCTCGCAACTTCATCGCACTGGCCTCTCTTCTGAGCTTGCTCGTCTTTCAAGTCGATGCAGGGTCTTTAATTCCCAAGGCCACTACTCGCGGCTACACGATCATTTCTAGCGACAAGTTCGAGATCCAGACCCCGGCTACGCCCAGCCGTATCTCGCCCATCGGTACCAGTGCTCAGACGAACATTGCGCCATTCAACCCGACTGCTGCGAACCTCATCGTCAACACCACCGTCCCCAAGGGTACACAGGCCGAACTCGGTTGGATCTTTGAAGGCATCCCCAACAGCGGCGTGGTCTTCGACGGATTTGCCAAGAATATCACCGTTTATTTCACAGCTCCGGGCCAGGATGAAGAATTCATTTTCTCGTAAGCTTCCTTTCTATGCGCCTTGATGTTTTATTCTAGCAATCACACTGTGCAGGTTTAGCAACGAGCCATCTCCTGACGACCCACGTTTTGATTTTTGCGGCTACTTCCCTGGACTTTGGCTTTACGTGCCGATAGATTCGGATGTTCTTGGAACGTGTGTCTGTTGGTTTTCTTGTTGGCGCTTTACTGATCATATCACCGACCAGATACAAGGGGCGGTGGAGTGTCGAGTTCGGACAAAGCTCCCAACCAGATGCACCCGTTAACCCGGATTCGGGCTGTGGCCCCGTGCCTTTCGACACCACGACTGTGGAGTTTGAGAGGTCGTGGGAGGTCGTCGCAGCGGAGTAGGAACCGTGTGGCTTAGGCTGTCCAAAGGACTTCTTGAACGGATATTGTTGATACTATTTATTGATGTTGTCTGAACGAGTTGAGATGTACATCGTAGTGAAGGCTCTGAAAATCTTGTCTTTATGGAGCCTGTGGAGTTTGAGAGGTCCTGAGCGGCGGTCGAAGCAAAATAGAAATGTGGCGCAGAATGCAGATGGACAGAAAGACTTGTCTTGACAGATCGGATTCAGAAACTACCTATTTCTTGATATTGTCAAGCTGTCAAAGGGTACAAAAACACCTCCTAGGACGCCTATGAAGTGAAAGCGGAGTCGAAGACACAGAGGCTCTTTTAACAGTGTCAGTGCGCCATTTGGACAGGACCGATCAGGACTACAGCATTGGACAATGGAGAAGCAGATTCGAGAGAGATCTTTTTCCTGGGGCTTTGGCCACTTTAGGAAGAGATCAAAGTGGAGACAACAAGCGGTCGCAGAAACCTCGCTCTTCTCCGCAAGCCCTTGTTTCTCCGCCGGGAAATTTGGCTTTCATTGTTGAACACCGAAGCCAATCCAGACTCTCAAGTTGCTCCTCCCCTTCAGGGATAAAACGGTGCAGAGGTTGAACTTGGAGACCCACTGCGGACTTTCCTAAACTAAAAATCTTAGGCAGAATAAGTTCCTCGCAACTCTATAAACCCTACTAAACCGTTTCCGGCTAATAGAAATGCTCGGAGAAAGTTCCAGTGGACAGGACGGTCAATTTGAAACTCGGGCGGGAGTCAGAGAATAATGGGACCTCTCCCGTCCGAGGTATAATACCCGTCATTCCCTTGCTCACAGCAAGATTTCGCAGACGTAAACAATTTGAAAGAGCCTTCAAAGTGGAAACACAAATTGAATGTGACACGGAGACTGGAAACAATATGCAAAACATTGGGGCCCAAGAACAAAAGCAGCCTTCACTCTATGGCCAACAGCATGCAAAAACTTTAGTAACACGGGACAAGGCCAGCAATTTGGGGAGAGGCAGCCCGACAATGGCTCCGTCACACTACGTTCCGCGGGCCCCTAGGCAGACACCTACGCAGACCTACGCAGACCTACGCTCACTTTGTCTAACTGAGCGTAGGTCTGCGTAGGTCTGCGTAGCCCCCTAGGCACAGCCCTAGGCACAGCTAGGCACAGCTAGGCAGATCTGCCTAGCCATCTAGGCAGACCTACCCAGACCTACGCTAACATAGGCACAGCTATGCTAGACTCGTAACCAGTCTGTAACCAATTGCCGAAAAATGTGGCAAGCACTTTCGGTGGTTACAGACTGGTACAACTCGTTGACAGCGATTGGGCTGTCCCCGGAGTTTGAAATTTTGGCAGGTGCCGCGATCGGCCGCAAAGCGAGCCATCAATATCCATCAATTCTGGTCAAAAGTTGATAGTTCTTTACACTCTCCCAAGCTGGATTAAAAAATAAGTGAAGAGGCAGATTTCGTCATTTTCAAGGTCAAATCGTTCCCATGTGTCCCGAATTTATTCATATCCAAACTGCACCCTAGAACAAGACCCTCGCAAAAATTTCAAACTCCGCGGTCAGCCCAATCGCTGCCAACGAGTTGTACCAGTCTGTAACCACCGAAGTGCTTGCCACATTTTCGGCTATTTGGTTACAGACTGGTTACGAGTCTACAAGAGTAATGAACAACCAACAAATGTTTTCTCGCAACTTCATCGCATTGGCCGCTCTTATTCTGAGCTCGCTCATCCTTCGAGTGGACGCAGGGTCTTTCATTCCCAAGGCCATTGCTGGAGACCGCATAAAGATCATTGCTAACGACAAGTTCAAGATCCAGACCATTGCGCCGCCCAGCGGTATCTCCCGCATTGTTACCAGTGCCCAGACTAGCATTGCAGCATGGGTCCCAACTGCTGCGGACCTCATCTTCGAGACTGGCCCAGTCCCCCAGGGTGAACTAGCCCAAGTGGGTTGGATGTTTCCGTCTCAGGATGGCATCGAGGACGGAACTCTATTCTTTGACGGGTTTGAGAAGAATATCACCGCTTTTTACACACCTCCGGCCGGCACTGAACAATGGCTTTTCAGGTGAGCTTCCTTCCTATGTGCCTCAATGCTTCATGCTAGCAATCATTATGTACAGTTTCTTGGTCAACCCAGATGATGGTTTCTGCGGTCGCATCCCTGGAATTGGGTTTGGGGCGCTCGTGGATTCGAATGATCTTGGAACGTGTGTTTATTGGTTTTATTATTACGCCTTATACTGACCCTATTGTCGACCAGGTACAAGGAGAGGTGGCTTGTCGAGTTCGGGCAAAGCACCCAACCAGATGCACCCATTGACCCGAATTCAGGCTGTGGCCCCGAGCCTTTCGACAGCACAACTGTGGAGTTTGAGAGGTACTGGGAGGTCGTCGCAGCGGAGTACTAGGAACGTGGCTTAGGCTGTCTGAAAGACTTTTCTTGAACGGACATTGCTAATACTGTTTCTTGTTGTTTGAACGAGTGAAGATGTACATCGTAGTGATGGCTCTGAAAATCTTGTCTTTATGGAGACTGTGAAGTTTGGGAGGTCCTGAGAGGCCATCGAGGCAGAGCAGAAACACGGCACGTTAGGAGAATTAAAGAATACTCCCCAAAAATTCAAAATTTTCTCGGTAGCGCTACCTACCTATCTACCTTGATCCCGCAATATTATGTAAGTAGAGTTCTTGCGGAAAAAAAATACTTTCCACAGATAGGACCTTTTCATTCCACTGATTCTGGATTTCGTTGGATGTCTGGTTGCCAGTGTAAGTGATATGTATTTTTTTTCGCATTTTTGGACCCGGAACCAAGTAACCAAAATGGGAACGTGGGAAGCAACACCACGTGGCAATGCCCCCTTCCTGGCTACATTCAACATACGAACGGCTTCTCGCGGTGGTCCCCCAGGCGCCAGCTCTACATGACTGAGATGCTTCTGCCCATACCAGACGACTCCGGGGATGCTCTTCCGCCTCCAGATTCCTCGGCTTCCGCCCATCCCAGACGACTGGGAATCGCTCCCCAGCTCCCCCGCCCGAGACGTGTGATTCTTCTGCGCCCCCTTGCTGCGCCACTCTGGCGGCGTCACCATCTTCGGCGGCCGCGCCTATCAGTAGGCGCCCCTTCCCCCCAAGCTCCCAGCGCGTAACGCATTTCTTCTCGTAAAGCACGAGGACTTCGTCCACCGGGTCTCTAAATTACCCCGCAGGATTGTCGGTTCGTGTTTTTTGTAAAGTGGGCTTAAGGAGGGCATTTATTTTTTTCATTATTTCTTTCGTTTGTTTATTGATTCATCATTCACCGAATATGTTGGACCAGACGCCCCTATCGTACGTCTGAACCGTCGATCTGGGAAGGAACGTGTTCATCAAGGCCGTCGTGGCGGCGTCCGATGAGTGGAGCATTATCCAATACCTGACGTGTATGCGCTGGGCCAATTCTGCAGCACGGGCCGGGTATGTCCCCCGAGGCGTGCTGACGCCCCCCCCCCTACATTTGTGTCGGCAAATAGACGCATCCGCCCATCTAGACGTGCGTGGTGGTCCCGGAGTACGTCGCGCTCATTGAGCGCATAATGGCCAGAGAGCCGGGCGAGCCCCCCACGGCGCCGGCTGCGCTCGAGTGGGTTAGCCGGTGCAGAGAAAATTTAAAGCAAGGTCCTTTATAGACCTGTTCGTTGCGTCGTATGTGGATGCCACTGAACTTGTGAATTAACTGATTAATCTGGCACTCCCTTGTCCCTAGAATTGTCCCGCTCTACTTCTGGAAGACATAATTAATCTGCTGAAGGGGAGGTATCGCTACCACCAAGCTTCGCCCGCCTCTTGGACTTGTATCAGCTACGTTTGAACCACGTCCGCGCAGATTATGTCCCTTGCCACCATGACTGACCAGAATACTGAGCATGTAGATTTGTTTCACGATATAGCATCAGCCATTTGACAAACTAGATGTGACGTTTTCGGTGTTTTTGGGTTCGCATTGCCCACAACTTCACAACGCCAAAAAAAAAAAACCACCTGCCAAAAAAAAAATCTTACCCCCAGTGAAATGTCCTGAAAACCCCAATGCAGCGATATTAAAAAATCCGGGGGAGACGCTGTGGGATTTTTCCTAAAAGTTGTCAGTATTGTGACTTTCGGCGTTTTTAGGCGTTTTTAGGCGTCGTACAACGCCACAATCAAAATGTCAAAAGTCTGATGAGAGGTTCTTATACTCATTAATAACAAATGGCACCGCTTCGAACGAAAAACGGAGGTTTGTATTACAGCGGGGTTCGATATTAACGTTCAATGCCGCCACCATTTACGATGCCAGCCAGTATCGCGGTCGAGACCTATCTACTATTATGTTTTGGCTCCCGTCTTGATCTGCATTTTCTCTTCATTTACGGGGCTTCTTTTCTGCGGAATGGGTACCAAGTTTTTTTCCTATAGTCTGTGAGTCAAGATAATATAAAGAGCACCTCGCTGGTTTTGAACCATATTTGAACAGCCTTCTTGGCATCAGAGCCGCAGTTGATGAGATCAGCGCTGCCGTAATCCCGCAAAACTTCAGTCTCCGCCAGCACGATGCGAGGCAACAAATTCTACGAGTTCCAGCTGCTTTACCTTGCGGTTGCCTGTGTCATTAGCCTGCTCGCCGACCGTCATGCCTCCAAGTCGCGGCGGCGACTCTCTGAAAAAGACTCGCGCGAGGAGCGCGCTGAGGGCGGAGGACTGAGCGGGGCTGGCAGCGCCGGTGCACTCGCTACACTGACCAGGCAGTATCTGCTGGTCTATGGCATCGTAATGGGTCCGTTCTAGTCTCTTGTGTAGTCCATAAGCTGACCCAGTACATTTTTGCAGGCGCAGACTGGCTGCAAGGCCCGTACGTGTACTCGCTGTACCGCGACCAATACGCCTTCAGCGAGCGCACGGTCGCTATCCTCTTTGTCACGGGCTTTGTCTCTGCAGGCCTCTTTGCGCCACTCGTGGGTGTGTGGGCGGACCAGCACGGCCGCAAGCGTCTCTGCCTTGTCTTCTGCGCAACATACACCGGCGCATGCGTCTGCACCCTCGTGCCCTTCCTCCCCACTCTGCTGCTCGGCCGCGTACTCGGCGGCGCCTCGACCTCCATCCTCTTCAGCGCGTTCGAGGCGTGGCTCATCAGCGCAGCAGGCGCCCATGCCCTCCCGCAAGCAGACCTCAGTGCCCTCATGGGCCGCGCGACGCTCGTCAACGGACTGGTGGCTACCGGCGCAGGTGTATTGAGCAACCAGCTCGTCTCCTTCTCGGGCTCGTTCGGCGCGCCCTTCGTCGCGAGCGGCATGCTGCTCGTCCTCGGGTGGGCTGTCATCCGCGGGACGTGGGCGGAGAACTTCGGCGGCACCGCAGGTACGGGCAGCGGCGATCCCTTCCAACTCGCGCGCCTGGGCACCGCCATGCGCATCGTGCGCGACGACCCGCGCCTGCTCGTCCTCGGCCTCACCCAGACGTGCTTCGAGGGCTCCATGTACCTCTTCGTCTTCCTCTGGGTCCCCGCGCTCCAAGAGTTCTCCATCCTCGGCCTCCTCCCCCTCGGGTACATCTTCTCCGCGTTCATGCTGTCGATGATGCTCGGCTCGATGTTTTACACCTTCGCCGCGGCGAAGGCGACAGATAACTCGCTGCTCGCGCACGCGAAGCTCAGCGGGGGCGTGTGCGCCGTCGCGGGGCTCGCGCTCGCGGTGAGCGTCACGCAGCACGACGAGCGCGCACGCTTCTGGGCGTTCTGCGTCTTCGAGGCGTGCGTGGGCGCGTACTATCCCGTACAGGGCATGCTGCGCGGCTCCCTCATTGCGAACGAGCACCGCGCGACGCTGGGTGCGCTGTTCCGCGTCCCACTCAATATCTTTGTGGTAGTGAGTCCTCTTCCTCCCGTTTCGTCACTTCTGTTACATACCCACTCCCACCCCGCTCCTCTTTTACCAACTCTACCCGTTCCTCTCGCCACTGCCTCGTTACCTTTGCTCCCCCCTTCTCCTCCTCACCCTCCCCCGTTCCCCCCTCCTCTATCCCTCTCCCCATCTCACTCCCCACCTTCCCTCCCCCCTCCCTTTCCTCTCAAAATCCTTTACTAATTCCTCTTTCCCCCCTCCCCCAGGTCTCCCTCCTCACCGGCGTCGCCGGCGCGCGCGGCGCCGTCCTCTCCGCGAGCGCGCTCATGCTTGCCTTCGCGAGCGTGATGACGAGCGTGGTGGTCGTAGGGCGCGTCGAGGGGAATACGTTGGGTGGGCGGATGTGATTTGCCTGTGTGTGCATGAGTGGGCGCGTTCTCCGCTCGTGGACTCTGCTCGCGGCGTGAATGGGGTGTGTGTGTATGGTGCGGTGGTCGCGGAGAGCGAGGATCGTGTGGGCGGGTGTGGGCAGCACGTGCGACCATAGACCGACGCGCGGGAGACAAAATTACTACATACACAGCTGTACTGGTACGACTTTAGATACTTAATCCAGGATTATACCAAGTTATGGCTGTTGTGGCTTGTTTGTTCTTCAAGCACGATAACAACACGACACAGCCACGTCCTTTCCCTAATTCCAATTTGCTTGCGAGTGCTTCACCTCGAGTCCAAAGAAAGTATTTCCCACTGCGCCGACGCCGGGAGCGAGCCTCTGCCTGTGCCAAGAGATTGTTGATGCCGTGCCACCAGTGGACAGTTTGGATATGGCCGCTGATGACCGCCATAACTTCCATTCCTAGCGAGGCAGAGGCGGCATATCTCGTTCGAACTTCGTATGCCCTCCTTCACCCCGCCATCTCATTGACGCGTCCCGCCACAGGACTGGGAAAAATACCCGCCGGAGGAGTTTGAGATCCCCTGGCGTTCTTGCACTAACTTGCTACTTTCGTATGGCTTGAGACTGGGGAACACCAGAATATGAAGATCCTAGTTACAACGAATGTTTCTCAACAAGACCCGCGGCCGACCCCTTTCACCCGCAGGACGACGAGGATTTCGTCCACAGGCTGGCCACTGATTGGGAGCAGCCCCAGTCCAGGCTTTTTTTTTCAAGAGGTCAGCGCGTAGAGGAGTTGCTCGCCTTTATCTAACTCTCGCCTTCCGCACAGAGTGTATTTCTGAGCCTCGCACTGGATCGTTATTTCCGCCATGTCATCATAAAGGTTGTTCCTGCAAGGAGCGAGGAACTTCAGATCATGAAAAAGTTGTCCTCCGACGCCCTGCGTGCTGATTCTCGCAATCACACAATACCCATTCTCCAATTCATTTGCGGGGTTCGCGTTGGAATTTACAGTTCAGGCGTGCTGGGGCGAGCGCTGGACGTAGCCTCCTTTCGACTGTGCGCAATCCAGGTTTGAAATGGCGCGCCAACTGTTGGAGGTACCTTTCCCAGCGTCTTTCAGACAACATTAGACTGAAACCAACATATAGGGCCTTCAATTCATGCATGACAATGGTATTGCCCACGGAGTATGTGGTTCGTACTTTCTAGATACAGCTTTTATGGTTCATTTCAGGATATACACCCGCGAAACATCGTGTGGAACCGTTCTGACAGAAGGTCCGTATGCATGTACGTTATTCTGCACCGTTGGATACTCACATATTCGAATAATTTATAGCTAACGCCTCGGTCTTGGTTAAGAACGATGTTAAGCCTTCATACATACGACACGACGAACTTTCAGTTAGCAGCGCTCCTCAACACCTGAGCGCTGATCGCTAGACCTCTGAATCTTACACCTCAGCGCTCGTGCGCTTTTTGCCTGCCCTTTTCCGACCACTGGTCTTTGCGCTATGCTATTGAGACACGCATTGGAGGTGGAAGTTTTTTTTCTGCTTATTTCGGTCCTATCAGCCTCTCCGTCGTCTGCCGAAGATTTCTGATGGGTGACAAGAATCTCGCGCAAGAGCGAAATCACCCCGCAGCCATGGGCGTCTAGCCCGTACCACGCGCCCGACCCGCCTAGCAAATCCCTTCGCTCCCTTCTGCGCCAGCCGCTTCCGCTACCCTGCACGGCGGTCGCTTTCCTTAGCATCGCCATCTCCGCCTTCGCTCAAAGGCTCCGCAGCAATCATTGGAGTCGGGACTCTTATTCCTTTCCGCTGTCGAGTCCGAGTTTGCCTCGAAGGTTTTCTCCCTTTCGGGCATCAAGTCCAGCCGCTTCGTCGTCCGCAGCCTTGTCCCGAGGATGTTTGGCGCTGCGCGCGCACAGCGCTCCCGAAGCTATGCAGCCACGAGCTTAGCCATACCCTTCGGCGCGGACCTGAGTTCAGTGGTGCACATCCGCATGGTTCCTTTCGCGCCTCAGCATCCCCATATTCGCCCACACGCCAATGCGAAATTCCCAGAGATCAGCAGACCTACTCCCTCCGATGGCCCGTCATTCCAAAGACCCTCGCATCCGCAATCAAACGCGCAGGGCCGGGCAGGGTCTCGAGTTATACCTGGGCTGTCGGCGTTTATTTAAACGCTGGAAACGGAGCCCGGCCCAGTGGATCTTCGGCTTCCCGATAGACGGGTGTACGCAAGAGCCAGTGCACTTGGATCGCCATGAGCATTGGCGAATCTATCCGGCTCGTCTTCAACCATTGTCAGAGGCATATTCGGCGCGCCTCGGTGCTCACTCAGTTTTACGCTCATCGTGTGGTAAGGAAAGATGTGGCCGTTTTTAGTCGTGTCTGGGGACAAACTCTGATCTAAGCACTTGACTTGCATCTCCCAGATTCTCCTGCAACTACGACAGACTCACAGAGAGTCGTGGCGCCTCACACAGACCCACCTCATCATGTATCCAACCGACTGAAGACAATATCCAATTTTTTTTTATGCACAGAGTAAGAATACCACTTGGCTACCACCGAACTTCTTTAACCTCGCTGGACCAATCAAAACTGAATCACCGGTTACGGGTGATCATGAATTAGCTCTTTTAAGGACACGGACTTCGACCCCAGATTCCTCCAACAGCGGTATATTCTCACTCCTACCTTGGCTTCCGGGAACCAGAACAATGCACTGATCCGGCATGGCCTCAGTAATCAATGATAGAAACACCTCAGCCGTTCCCTAGCCAGCAAATGAACCAAAGATCCTGTGCGTTTCTGTAATCTGCTAATACCGAAGTAGTCCAAGATATTGCCAAGCTACTACTATTGATCGTTATATTTTGCAGGGATATCACATATATAATTTGGGGAGCCAAAACCGACTTTGAAAATCAGGTCAGCCCCCTCATAAGTGAAAGAGTATAGGGCTGACTGACTCATAATAATTTCTCTAGTTCCATCTACACAGAGTATCGGCCTTACAAGCTCAATGTATGGAGGTCGCACTAACCCCCCGGGCGCTTCCCATGTTGCTTCCATGTCAGTTTCAACTTACTGATCATCGCAACATTCTTCATTGTAGAGGTATATAACCAGTGCGAGTTGGGTGAAGACTCTATCCCCTCGACCAGCACCATGAGGCTCACTGCAGCTGTGGACGGTGTCTACATTCTCCCTTTAATGCTCTCCGCCGTATTAGCACATACCGTTTTGTTCCATCGCCAGACCGTGGGCGCGTATCTAACTCCCCATCCCTTTTGGCTGCAGACTTCCTGACTCTCATAGCAGCAGACTGCCCGCGCACCTGCGTCGTCGACACGAATCCGTTCGGCTGCAGCGATATCGATGTACCTTGTCGCTGCAAAAACCACAACTACCTGGACTCCGTTGCATCCTGCATCAACGGCTGTACTCAACAGGACGCCGCAACACTCCGCCAAAATATCATTGATGCATGTGCCCAACATGTGAGTTGCCGTTCATACTGTCTGTGTCGTGTCTAAGCTCCAGGTCTGCAGGGTGTGTCAGTGCAGTTTACTCAGACCGGGATAACTACGTCTACTACCACTATTACCCACTCGTGTGTCACCTCCGTTCGCAGTTGCCATACATATCCCTCACCTATATCCACCGCGCGGCTAGCGAATCCCAACCGATCGGTGCTATCGCAGGTGGCACCGTTGGCGGCGTCGCTTTTCTCGCCATCTTAGGATGGTTGTGGTGGTACCTCCGCCGCCGCCACCGTCACACAATCGTGCCACCAGCCGTTCCCGACAAGCCAGACGTACAAAAAGTCCCCACCTCACGCGTTGTAGGTACATATTTAACAGAAAATCGCCCTGCTCTCTGTCATCTTACTCTCGCCAATTCTTCCTAGGTCCGAATGAACCAAACAGGTTTCCCACCGCGCAGGTGCAGCACGAAGATCTAACACCAGTTACACTGCCAGCACCGCTATTACTTCCGCGAAGATCACCTCCTCCAGTTCCGACAGCCTGTACGCATATTTTGAACTGTATATGATGATTCATTCCTAATAAACTCCATTAACCAAAGCGACGTCTTCGTACAACAATGACGTCAAAGCGCCGATTGTCATGCGCTGGGAGCCCCCAAGCTCCGTCACCTCGAGCACTTCAAGTCGGCGTTATTTCCATTCTTGTTCGCGTTCCTCCTTACTAATCACTTCATTTTACAGATTTTATAGGCTCGTCACCAGCACGCGAGAGAGAGCTTGAGAACGAGGTGCACGCGCTTCGGGAACAGGTTACGTCGCTTTCACCGCCCAGTTATGAGTGATTGCGTTTCGGGACGGCCATTTTGTACAATCCCTTTCCATACAACATCTCTTTTCCTCTCATGGTGGCTCTAAATCACTCGACATTCTTGTATGTACATCGAGCCAGTCTCCTTTTTAACCCAGTAGTTCCATTTCTTCCTGATCGGGGACAACACTGTGGAGATATTCTAAGACTCTTGTAGTTATATCCTTACGTTTCGGAGCGGCTGTATTCATATCCGAAAAATTTATGCCGCTTGCGAATTGGGAGGCCACTAGTTACTAAAGTACCTGGTGACCTGACGAGCCCATGACAGGACGGAGACATTTAAACTGGTCAATCGTCATTGTGTAAGGCTGAACAAATGTCCAGGCAGAGCAAAAATCGAGGAGGATATACACGATGCAGAATAAATATTCATTTGATTTGAAGCACATCCCTCAGATGCAGCACATAATCTCATATCTCTGTGCTGCGTTTGATCACTGCCAGTACTAGCTGCGACTCGTCAATTGCGGAGCGCTCGCCTCTCTCTCTCTCCCACCACCACCACCACCACCATCGTATCCGGGTTGCTTGACACGTCAAAGTTGCATAGAATGGCGGTCAACGCCGGAAAGCCCTCTAACCACAGCCTGAAGCGCATCTACAATCTGTCAGGCCGAGAGTTGGTGAAGGGTAGTAGGTATTGTTTGGGTATTGCCTCCCAATTTAATTGTGCGCGCGTTATATCAATATTTTCTGTGTTAGCCGTCGTCTCGCCTCCTCAGGTGCAACCTGTAGCGACCCGTGTTCCGGTTGCGCGCAGTGATTCTGCCGACTGTTCTGGTTCTCATCCCACACTGGTTGAATCTGCTCCTGTCCCCGTGAGCGTGCGATTCAATCCCATGCAATCACCCCCGCTTTTACCGATAGACTTGGACGTAAATATCGATCTTGACACCCCAGGGTTGTATCGACTTACTTTCCGAGTGGAATTTATTTGAGGACAATATCACCACCGGAACTTTGATTTCTGCAACATCTACTACCTTGGTTGGTGAGCCCTTCCCCATCGACCTGGCTACCTTTTTTGCGTCGCAGTCCAAGCCCTTCCGGAACGCACAACGCGCCGCGCTTGGAAAGAGGTCCCTGTCCTAACGTACCTCTGCTTAATTCTGGGCTTAATCTCACTTGAAACATGTCTATTCATTAGAGTTTGCATAGACAATACAATAATATTCTGTGACTCTTTTCTTGTGTGAATGCTTCAATACACTCAGTCAACCAATCAGCATGTCGCTGTATCCCCTCAAAATATACTTGAATGTGCGGAGGTTACAAGGGAATGTGAACGGCATGTGCTTCAGATCAAATGAGCAGCTCGTCAATCCCGCAAATCGAGCACCACGGTCCACCATTTCGTTACACCCGTACAAACTTTTGAAAACAACTGTAAAACTTTATGTGCCGCGCAGATGCGAGTGAGGTGATACACCCAATTACTAACGTGCTTTGTCTTGATATTTCCCGAATTGACCGGTGCTTAATTTCAATGGTGAATTGAGTAATAATGCGTGGCCAAATGAAGTCGGTGGAACGGCTTCTAATACTGTGGACCTTAATGTTCACTCGACGACTCGGATGATTGAGGTCCTCGCATCGAAGAAAATCACCTAGTATAGATATCATCGCCAACGATGATACGTCACTTCAGAATATTGCATCGTGAAACCGATAGATACTTGTCAGAGTATTTTTGCAATCTTCAACTTAACGTCAAACTTGTTTCGTGTCCTGTTCACGACCAGGAAGTGGTCTTCGTGTGGAGGTGTGCCGATGGAGATGTTTTGTCGCCTCTTCCTTTTTAACCCGCCTGAATGTCGCCGTTCAGGAAATTCGGTGAGTGCATCAACTGTCCATAAGTAAAAAACCCTGCATTTCCTTTGCTGACCAAATCGCGCTTTGGAAGAAGCCAGCGGTAGTTGAGCGGCTGGTGTTAGAGATACGGAGCTGATATCGCCCACTGTCCTGTGATAGCAACTCTTGTTAACTAGGTTAGACTGTGGCACGTCAAAACTGATCATAGACTGTTGCACTGCCCTCTAATTGCTCCCCTTTTCCCCACCTGAGGTTTCCCCTATTGAGAACACGACGAAGAAGACTGGATGATTTGTACCGCGATCTACAACCATCAGTGAGTCTCTATCCTTTTACGCAAATAAATAGCTGCATACCTTGCCAAGCAAAGCTTCTACTACCAGCGGGGCGAGAGCCGTCCATCGCCGCGTCAAGAAAACTCTGCCTTATTAGCTAGGACATGTATATAGAAATTAATCGCTGGCATAGATCTTAGCTGGTGCCAAGGGATCCTGAAGAAAGCCAAAAAGAAAGCAAATCCAGCAACACAAGCAGATGAGCTTGGAATCATTATCCCAAACGCTCCGAAAAAAAAAAGGAAAAGCAAATGAGCTGCGTCAAAGTCGCATCCACAGTGAACAATTAGAGTGCGTCCATCGTTGCTGAGCAACTTTTTCTCGCTCACGAGAAATTTGGCCGATAAATTTATATCCTAAGGTCTGCTGATCCCTCAAAGGCCACAGATAAGAGCCTGCCATATCGGGTAGAGAGACCCCTGAAAAATAAGCCTATAAGTGTCTTTTAGGTCCGGGAGGGCCCGGCGACTCACTTGAAGGGACTAGGGTGTGTCACTGGTTCTTTGGAGCCACTTGTGGGTGACGGGAATGCTGCAAGGATGTGATCCTTGTCATATAGCATGGTATTTTGGCTGGCGTTTGCCAAGTAGATGAGGTGGACCAGTCCGACGCATGCAACAGTGTCATATCGGGTCATAGTGTGTCGATGCCTTCCACTATGACCAGTTATTCGAATTTGGATGGAATGCAGTATCCTTTTCTAAGATATTAAATTATGTCCGCCTCGGCTACGGTCACTGATCCGCGTATGCGAATCCCGGCTTACAAGAAGATCCGGCTTGAACACCTGTTTTTGGTGTACATTTCAGGCGCACGGCGAATTTTCTTTTCGAGCCACCCAAACGGGAAATTTGATGGCATGTGCGGAAAATCAACTTGAAGCTTGGGTGATATGCATTTTTCGCATTTTTGAGCCACTTGGTATCTAGCCTACTTATTTTAGCTGGGAGCAGAAGCCTCTGCCAAGAGATTTCGGGGTGGGGATATATTGCACTACGATCTTCCATGTGAGCCGCCGACTCGGACGCCGCCGCTACAATCAAGGTGTCAAAACTTAATGGAGATAAAGTTTCACTAATTTCAACATCACGAAAATCGGGGTATGTAACTGTGAGGTATGAGCACTGTGATGTATCTATGGAAGCCACGTATAGCGCTATGCAAGCGCTTCATAGTGCCTTCATAAGTGCTTCATAGCTGCGGTTTCCGCGATGCTACTTTCCTCGCCATGTTTATCTCGTACCCTGTGACGCGGAAGTTTCCCGGAAAGCATTTCGCTCCCATTACTCTGGGTGGTGCTATTGTAGTTTTGGTGTTTTTAACGACTATGAACGGTAAATCTTCCATTTCACTGGATTGAACCTTTTCCTCACCACTCTCCAGTCGCTCTGGCTGGCTACGAAACCGTCTCAGGTTTCCACTCGGATTTTAACGTCACCGAAACACACTGGTATAACCAGTACATCACTTCGTTGATTCCCAAACCTGGGACACTATGCGACCCACACATATTTTATGTGGGAGATGCGCTCACCACCAACTACACACTATTTCAGTACACCTTAGCCTATATCACCAAGGCTAATGCTGGCGACTCCGGTGTATCGTACACGGGGGCGACGCTGGAGAACTGCGACGTCACATCGATCTATCTCACTGGGGATTTAAATTCCTGGGCCATCGATTACACGGCTTTGGTGACCTGCCGTACCGACGACTACGAATTTGCGGCGCGAGCAGATTTTACTGTGTCAAAGTTGGCCGGCAAATATACGCCGCTGTTGGGTGTCCAAATAGCGTACCTGAACCGCCTCCAGGCGGGAAAGATCAACAACACGGCAGATGCTAGCGGTGTAGTGCTTGACGAAGTCATATTCGCGGCCAACACCGACATTCTTGTCCGAGCGCTTGACTTGGTCAATAATGCCAACGAAACCACCAGCGCACCCCGGATAGTCTCCATTCTAGTCGACTATCCTGTCTTCTGCCCTGCAGCCTCCGGTCGCGACGCTGCCTGTGCTATTGATGTCCCCCCGGTGAATATCTGTCGCAAATGCGAGGTTGGTGGAACGCAGAAGGAAAAGGCGGCCAATGAGGGGTATCATCTACTTTTCGAGGTATTTAACTATGTTTTCTCCTCTCTGGAACGACAACTTATTATCTAAACTACAGCCCGGTATACCTCGCACTAAGGAACGAGTTCTTGACGAGCTTCAGAAACAAGTTGAACTTGCATGTTCTGGTGTTTCGCAGCATGTCAAGGACGCACAGACTCAAACGGGAGTAAAGGATGCATACACACAATATTGGATCGATGATCTTATTGCACGCTTCAAGAATATCAAGAAGGACAATCCTAATCGCTCCAGTGACGAGATCCAAGTCGAACTTATACAATGGACGGTTGAAAATCACGAAAAAATTTACAGCCCCTTCCTGACTATGAAAGGTTGTGTATATTCTGCTCACGGGTGGTTCCTTTATTAACACTTTTTCCAGGTTTCGATCCAACGAGGCAGACGCTGCAGTCAATAATCCCTAGTCCTTAGGGCCCCTACGTTTGATTAATGCCTACAGCGTAGGTGGCAGCTGATTCCGCCGGATTCTGGGCCGAGATGAAGCCTGTAGGTGGGAAAATATTTATCAAATATTATTATCACCCGAGGTACTAGGGATTAGCTGATGCTAACTAAGCTAACTGCATAGTAGCCAGTCTTATTCTAGAATATTATTGGCTTGCTTCTCTCAACTCAGCTGATGCATATTGTCTGTAAGCAGTAAAATATTATTGTCCTATGTCTCAGAACTGAGCTGCTCAAGATATATAATATTTTGCGCCTATAAACTAGGCATCGGCTGATGATGTGGAATAATATTCTTGACCCAAATGTGGTGGATAAAGCTGATGGCAAACTTTCAGCTGAATAATATTATTAGCCTGGCCTACTGCACTCAGCTCATGACAACTGGAAAATATTAATAAGCTCAGCCTTAGCAGTCAGCTGTACTATGGATATAATATTTTTGGACCTATATAGCTGGGATCAGCTCATGTTATATATTAAAGACTAAAAAATATTTAGGTCCCTAGGCTTCTGGACCTAGCTGAAGCTGAATAAAAGAACACAACCTGCATCATGTCGGGTTTGAACTTAAGCATTTCCAAATAAAGTAATTCTTGGCAGTATTTCTGTCAGTCAGGCATCATAAGCCCCTGCACTAGGCCACCCCTCCCTCCCACTAGCGCCTTTTGACCCCTTTTAATGTGTATACAGTAGATGGGGAGCTTACATTGTCCTTCAGCTGAAGGCAGAGCTGTAGGCACAATAATAATTTTCTTTTGGCAGTAAAATATTATTTGTTACCTAGTTCTTAGGGCTTAGCTGCCCGTTCCGGCGGATTTTGCTCCACCCTAGACTCTAGGTATTAATCAAACGTAGGGGCCCTAGGCTCTTGGGCATTTTTGACTGCATATTGTGAACGAGGGATACACCCGTCGAAATACTGCACACCATTTTACTTGGGATCGTGAAGTATATTTGGCATGTTTCACATACCGCGTGGTCAGCGGAAAAAAAAAAAACCTACGCCGTCCGACTCCAATCTACAGCCACAGATGGGCTCTCAATCCATGCCATTCGTGCGAATTACATTATGCAATATGCAGGTTCTTTAATCGGCCGCCAATTCAAGACTATTGCACAAACAAATGTATTCCACGTCCGTGGCCTGGTCACAGATTACCAATTCATGGCTTGGAAAGCCACTGGTGAGCTCGCAGCCCTGTTGTGGTTTCCAGAAATCCGAGACCTAGTTGAATACCGAGTATTTCCCTTCATCCTGCGTCGTTTCATATCTCTGACCTAATTTACTTACAGCATGATCTCAAAGTTACGGTCGCAAATGTGCTTGATGTATTTTCAATGATAGATCCCTCGAAGATCATTACAAAAATCAAGTACCATCTCCTAGTACACATCGACGAGGACGCCGTCGAATTTGGTCCTCTCCTGGGTGTTATCACTGAAATTTACGAATGTTTCAACGCAATCTTTCGCTTTTGTTCAATCCTCTCTAACCACCTTGCACCAAGTCGTGATATTGCCATCCAGCTTGGTGACCAAGAGGGTTTAAAGCACCGTCTGACCGGAGGATGGTGGTATCACAACAACGAATGGCAAAAGGCTGGTCCGGGTGTGTGCCAATTTATGGCAAAGCATCCTGTGCTCCAGAAACTTCTTGGATGGAGTGAGCCCAAAACATTGGTGCATGGTATGCAGTTCAATTGTGATGCCTGCCAGTGTGCACTTCTAATTTGCTTTCAAGGCAACACTAAACCTGTACCTACTCCTCGGGGTCAAATACAAATGGTCGTACACGAACTTCAAAGTACCAGTGCTGCTCACGCCGTGAATTTTGGAATGTACTCTGCCGTGTCGATGTGGACAAAATGCCGTGAGGTAATCAGTGAATCACTGGACCCTTGCTTCATCGGTTCATGGGTTTTTGCCGAGTCTGCAACTGAAAAGGTGTGTGATTTTTTCCCCCATTTATCGTAGATTCCAGTATCAGATTCTCCTTAGGGTATCACAGTATCTGGGCGAATCTCCGAAATTCTACAGGGCGACAATTCCATTGTAGTACTGGTTGTTGAGTTGTTCCAAGTCCTCTCATCGCGAGATGAGATTTACGGAATGCCCGTCCTTGTCCGTCGAGACTCCGAAATTACTTACTCCATAATTCCAGCCAAGGTACGTAGCGTTTCCACAGCTGCTCGGTTGCACTACTCATCCCAAATCAGAATCTCAAATTCAAATTCAATGTCCAACATGATTGCTATTCCGCTAAATGTGAAGCGACCGGTGTGCGTATGCAAATGCAAGAACGTGTTGAATCCGACAAAATCGAGAATTATATTGTCCACAATTCACTCGACCGCTACATTATCAATTCTCATGCGTTTCACAGCGCACACCTTCTCCGTGCAACCCTTCCTCGAGATCTCCTTTGCTCCGATCCTCCTTTTCCCAGACCGACGAGTAAAGCATGATGAGCTGGCATCGGATCTGCGGGAGACACTCGACACCAAGCGCACTAAACGAGCAGCAGCAGCAGAACAGAAATGCAAGGCGTCGCCGATGGATAATGGCGACGACAGTGCCCGCCCCCGAAAACGCGCGAGAACGAGGGTTGCGAGCAGTACCGTTCCAGCGGGAGAAACCATGGTTGGGAGCCGAGGGAAGAGAAAAATCACCCGGACTGCGAAAGCCATAGAAATGGCGGAGGAGACTGTGCCCACAGATGACAGTTCGGACGATGCGGATTTGTACGATGATCCGGACAGTGGGGATTCAGATTAGAACTTCCGTTGTAATTTGTACGAAGCTGGGATCCAGTATACTTCATCATATAGCAGCCATCTTTTGTCCAGCTGGCTGACAGCTGGAAGAAAAACTGAGCGATTTAGCTGGCCACCACCTGGTGAGAGACTCAGATCCAGCTTTCCAGATTGCTGTCTATTACATGGCCGCTCCAGCTGGTGACGGCGTGTGGGCACTTTGGCGGTGTATCTTTAAAAAAAGCCTTGGGCAGTACCTGTATGTAGCTTTTCCGTTTGTTCATGGAGTGTATATATTGGACCGGACTGGACCCTTCAATAACTATGTCTAAATTTAACTTCACCGATGAACCCCACATCACTTCAACGTGATTTCATCCGTACCTCTATAAACATTGATAAACTGTTTAGTAACCGTTTCCGTTTTGTTTACAGGAATCCGTAAACGAAACTAAACGGCTGAAGCCTTAGACCCGTCAGCGCACACGAGAAGAATCTTTCAACTTACTCTGTGCGAGGGGAATAGGAAACCACTTGAATAGTGGAACTTTCAAGGCATGGAGAAGGTCGAAACGGACAGCCACGGGGTGACGAGTCGCGACTTGCCAGTCGGCTGATTCTGGAGATCTGAAAAGTTAAAGGCACAGTAGATGGTGTTGATGTTAAATGTCCAAATAATATCGAGTAACGTCCGGTCTAACTTGAAAGCGACAAATAAATGGGTAATTTTCCGAGATCGTGACCGTGCTGTACACAAAAAGAGCATATGTAAAACCAAGAAAGTGCAAGAAAATAGATCATGACAAAAATATCGGTTCTTTCTCCGGCGAATCATGTCTTTCCAGGCTAGACACACGCTCGCGCGCGCAGATGTTCCCTGAGATATTATTTAGTACTCAATTCGACACCATCACGAAATTAAAGACCCACCTTCGCGATCGCGCATCTTTACCACACTTTCAGCCACCGCAACATACAAGGCCCATCCACTTGAGAACATGCTGAGCGTGGCGACGAGTACGGAGATAAACCCCTTCGACGGAGATTTTGCCCGCTGAAATCTACAGAGGTAAACGATGTCCTGCACAGCGGGGCCAGGAGCTGACAGCGGCAGCAGTTTTGTTATATTGTATGACTGTTCCAGCGGATTTCCCGTCAATGCCGCATACAACCTCGACCTGTTATCCGCCAGGCCCGGAGCACCGGGAAACGACGGAAAGAGGGTTGCGGGAATAACAGATGTGTTGAGCAAGAAGTTGTTAGGACTGGGATTCCCGAGGTCTAGGCGAAGAGCTGCGTGTACACTCTGGATAACATTAGAAAGCACATGGATTAGGGTATCATCGGGAGGTCCTCGGTCGCTGAGGGTACCGTTTGTGAATACGGTGGAGGTGAAGGAAACGGTTACCTTTCCCACCGATGTGTCCAGATATTTCACTTTGCATGGGATTATCTGAGGGACCCGCATTGACGTGAATACAGAAACGGGTTGTGCCTCCACTCTCATCTCTGACTTTCACTGGTTCAACGTGAGTGGCTCTATTGTGGGCAGCAGTCAGATTGGTAGGCACGAAATAGACAAGATATCCGTACTCCACTCGGGATTTGAACTCGTTGAACTGTTCTGTAACACTAGCATTTGGGGAGGTCGATATAAAATGTGTATGGAACTCTTGTTGAAGGCATTCTCGAGGTAGATTCCGGTGGGTCATGTAGGCGTTCCAATGCTTGTTCCAAGATTTGGTACGATTACCGGATACATCATCTCCGAAGTAATCAACAAAGCTGCAGTACAACGGGTCTCCGGCAGCAAGAGCCCGTTTGAGGTTAGGCATACGAGCAGAGTGTCCGGCCTCAATTGATCCAGCTGTATAAAAAGAAATAGAAGGTGTTACTCTAAGTGAAACGATGGCGAGCGAATAACTAACCTGCCCACTTCGGAATTTTGCGAACATGCAGAAGGTCGAGATAATTCTCAACAAACTCTTCGGAGCAGACGAGAGATGTTCCTTCATCCAGAACCGTGGCTTCTCCCTGATCATTTACACTCAGAATCGGTAGTTCGAAGTCTGAAACATGACTGACCTGATCGTTGAAAGAGATAGAAAATACATCCGCATGAACTTTATCATTGCAGATGACCCAACGGATCGGGATGACAAAATTCCCGTTCTTCAGACGTGAGACTTCGTTAACGTAGTAATGTGAGCCTCGGGAATCATACATCGGACTGAGCATGTCGAGGTCCATATTCTTCCGCCATTTTTGAGCGTGCCAGATCTCACGGATAATTCCATCCTTTGGAATCTCAGGAAAGACATGAATAAGCTTGCGAATCGTAGGGTTTGCCCAGTCCTACAGAATTTGATTACTGTCCGATGCAAGTCAAAGGATATCCGACAAACCTGAGCAATGATAGCAGCTGGATCGTTCATGAAGAACACATTCCCTTGTACCGACTTGCATGGGATGGTTGGGACCCCACAATCAGCTCGAAGCGACTTCTGAACACGGCGGAGATGGTCAAAGGACGGCACATCTTTGCAACCAGCTTCTTTCAGCACCCAAAGAAACACGCGCATCAAGGAGCTTGAGATGCGCAAGCGAGGCAGGTTACTGAGTGTGTCCAGGAGAAACATCTGCACAAGGATGTAGGGTCTTAGATATTTCCACGTAGAAGTAAATAAATGCACACCAGTTTGGACGGATACGGGAACCATTTCGGGTCTGAACCTGACCGGGCCGATCCATCCGCTTGAATTTCTTCAGGATTCGGATCCTCTATGCCTGTAGATTGTGAATCCAGAGAAGTGACCCGGTCAGACGCGAAGAAGTCCAGTCGCGACGCGCCCGTTTGGAATGGAGGTAGTAAGACGCGCACAGTCATGTGATGGTCCCAATTCGGCCGAAACCAAACCACCAACTCGTGCCAAAGCTCAATGCGACACTCACCTGCGTTGCGCATAATCTCGCTCAAGAAGTCTTCCTCCTCGTCCTCTGCAAGCATTTCAGCTGCCACGTCCCCATCTCCGAAGCCCAAGTTCCTCGCCGCAGCCTCGGGATTCTGGACGCCAAACGATTCCACCTCCTCGCGCAGCCGTTTGTGATGGATATGAGTGTCGTCAGGATCTTCGCCAGCGCTGAAAGCAGCACCGGTACTCTCATAAGCCTCCCACATCTCGACCTCTGCTTCACTTCTTGCATGTAAACCTGAAGATGTGCTCCCAATTGGGCCACTTGGCAAGCGCGATGCCGCAAATTGGATGCTTCGCAGTTCCGTTGTGGCAGAATCAGTTTGTCGCTCTTTTTCAAGCTCTTCTCGCCGCTTCCTTGCTTCCTCACCGAGCTCCACGGTCTTCAAGTGCTCCACCGATGTCAAATGTTTTGCGGCGCTCTTGACTGCAATCCACTTGCTAGACCCGCAAGCTTTACACTGCACATGGGAACGGTCCTCGCTATAATGGAAATCTAGAAGCCTCAATAAAACCAGTTGTCTCTACTTGCCCGTCTCTGGCTTACCGTCTTCACGAAGCTTTGCTTTGGGAGGCATTTGGTCAAGATTCCAGCGTCGACCCTGTCGGCGTCTAGGATACCAGCAACAGCCTCCGATCCTGAACCTTAAATCTGACGACCATCTGCAAGTTAAGCTCTCTCATTCACCGGCAGAGGTCTCGACGATCAGGTCACTCCAAATGGGGATACACTGCGAATATAAGGACAAGACATCCTTTCGTCGCTTCTCAACCCCCAAAATGACTTCCCCCTCCTCCCCTACCGACCTCGACGATGTTTTTCAAGCGATGGCACAAGACTCACCTGTCCGGCCTCCTGCAGCGGCAAAGAGGACTCATTCAGCAATGCTTGGCGAAGTATCTGACGGCGAGGACAACACCGACGCTCCCCCCGCCGATACCTCAACTACGCCAGCCACTGTCAACCAGAATGTTGTTGCGGCAACCATGCGATATGTGGAAAGGAAGCGTCTCCGCGGCGAACAGAAGACCGATGTCGAGGTCTTCTTGAATGTGAGTCTCTGGCTTACGTGTTTTCATGCTCTGACCTTTTGTGCAAGGATCCCCCTTCCGTGCGTGAAGCCAAGAGCTATGTGCAATCCTTGCATATCGAAAATATGATCAACAAAATCATCGTCGCCACCCCTCCCTGGACGCCATCGGATGATTTGCTTGTGCGTACTTCTGCTCCTACTTGACTCTCATTCACAGTATATAGAAAAACATCTATAGCTATGCTACCGCCATTCTTCTATCGACAAAACTCTGCGCTTACAAAGGAAACACGCCCAAAAATATTCTCCATGTATGATTTCCGCTCAGCTGTGGTCCGTCACTGAGTTTCTTTTGTTCCAAGACAATCTTGAAGAAGCATCGCTTCGATCTTCCCCCGGGGATTGAGCATGATGCCGCCAAGTGGGGTAAGGTCAAAGCTGCGGTCCAGGGGGCTTTCACTCAGCTCCGGTCCAAATTCAAGAAATCAGTGAGTCTAATCATTAGGTATGCTTCTACTTGCTACTCGTTTCCAACCTTTAGATTGGAGCAAGCTTTAAAGCTCAGAAGAAAGCCAAGAAGAGTGCCCCGAAATCCCAACAGCAGAACATTTTTGACCTGACACAAGCCATGGTCGAGGGCACCCAATGCGAGGTAAACATTCTTCTTTGTGCGCGCGTGTCTTTCATGGTAAGCTATGTTTAAGTGTTGTTGTTCTTACATACTGACCTGCGTTCTCGTAGCGCAAGTCATTCCTGAAAAATTCAAGCTCAAAATTCTGGGATACGGTTGACGAAGACTTAGCCAAGATTCGGAAGAAGGCTAACGGAGATAGCAAGCAGATAATCAGGTGCGTCCATCGTTTTGTCCGCTGGCTATGTATCTTACTTTGTTACCAGAGCTTTCCGACACATTCTAAAGACGGACCGTGAAACATACGGTGTCGACAACTACACAATTGCGGACGTGGTCGACACCTTCCAGCAGGACGTTGACAACGTCGTCGACGCCACCGCTGCCACCACGGTGCCGGGCGAGAACGAGGAAGAGGATGACGATGAGGACGAGGATGAGGAATAGATCTTATTCAGCTGATAGATGTGCCAACAGAACCGTATAATAATATTGTTTTCACTCATTCAACATGTCTGAAAAAAGTATCACGCAGTTATTGGTTTCAATGAACACCAGCTTAAAGCACAGCTGGCCGCCACCTTGACCTGGCCCCAGCATGGGCCTATAGAGAATTCGGCTGGAATCCAGTTGTCAGCATGCTGTGTCCAGCTTTCCGCCGCATGTATCAGTCAGTTTGCATCCAGCTGGTGACCACGTGTACGACCGTTGGCGGTGTAGTTGGCGGCGCCATTTTGGCGCGATCTCCGGAAATCCCCAGCCCTTGAAGTTCAGAAACCAGGCCTCGAGAAGCCCCCTTTTCACAGTCAGTTTGACTTTCGCATGGCCTACATCGACTTCGGCGCAGCAATGAAGGTTTCCATCGGGCGCTGCACCTTGGGTATGTTGGATTATGTCAGCTTCCATGAGTTTCCATCAGATTCTCTTTGTGGGTCCTCATCCGTTTGCCTCCGTACCACCATGTACCTACGAGGACAAACGATCTATTGTTGCTGGTTTACCTCCCCTGTGCTTGCCAACTTAGCCCCGTTGGGACGAATTCTAACAGGGTACCGGTATTCGGCCTCCATTAAAATGGGCTGCTCCGGAGCAGCTTTTCGATGAGCCATATAATGCCTGCGCTGCTGACGTTTTTATGCTGGGCAAAGTGCTTCAAGAGGAGCTCGCGAAGGGTCACATAGTAGGTACATATGTTTGCAGGCATCGGAGACTTACACCACTATCTTACACAGTGGTATAACATATCGCTGGGTGATGATAAGTGTTATCACGAGTACCATGCTCTCCTTGCTGGCATGGCACATATGGATCCCGATATGGCCCTACAGCATCCATGGCCATATCTGGCCTTATTGTTTCCCAAGGCGTAAAATGATGCTAGTGGTTCACAGCTAGTCTCAGTGCCAGCCTGTCATGACATTCCCAATTTGGGCCCCTTGTCATGACAGTCTGGGAACCAGTCAATTAGCCGGACCTCTGCGCTATGCACCAGGACCCCGGAACTAGCAGCTTCCCACGCTGTTAATCTCGTATGCTGTAGCACCGTCCTCCTTGTACCGCGTCGTACACCCTCTCCCAACGCAATATTCCTTGCAGGCCCAATCCCAATACATCTCTACTCTACTTCTTGTCCATTTCTCATTGCAATATGAGTCATAACTACGCACTCAGGCCAAATTTTAATCAATTGAACTCTGATGATCTCTCGGAGGAGCTTGAGGCCCAGAGCACCATCGGAGCTACTTCCAGCCCACCTGGGCCACACTTACCAGACTACGATCTCGCCGACCACATCCCCTTCGGCGGCCGATGACTTCATTGACGATGACAATGACTCGGATGACACATACAATCCCGGTGTGTCTGGACGTGCACCGAAGACGACGTCCACTGAGAAGGCCCTCATTGTCCTCACCTTCATGAAGGAATAGTTCCCCCGCTTCTCTCTTCGTCTCTTTCTTGAGACCCTGTTCACTTCCGACGATGGCTCAATCAAAAAAACTACACAAATGACAAGGGGCCCAAATTGGGAAAGTTATGACAGGCTGGCACTGAGACTAGTTCACAACGGGTTGGAACGACGATAACATAGGCTAACTACTATTTGCAGACGGCAACCGGTCATTATGTCTTCATTGATGATGAAGGTTCATGTTGGGGGTTGTATAATATCTCTTACACAAAGGTGAGCATGGCACATTGGCTCGTTTCATCGTTGCATAGATCCTTTCAGCCCACCTAACCACCCCACAAAGGTTGAACGTCGTTGAACAGCACCTCAGTAGGTGGTCTTCTCTGATTGCCCGATTGAATAACGCAGTACTAGTCTTGGTGTTTCGTCAACGGTGGGAGCCATCAGAAGTCGGGTCTCCCAGTGGCTCCAATTTCTGCTTCAAGTTCAGAGGGCAAGTCAAGGCCAATAACTGGGGGTGGAGTGAAAATACAGTTGAAGTATACCAGGCTTCGTAAGGAACATTGACTTTGGCGCCACTAGTTATTTTGGGAGAGGATTACTAGTAGAAGCCGGCGAAAAGGAACATCAAGACAATTCGCAGCCCGGATGGGAATAAAGATTCTTAAGTCTAGCGAAGCAGCAGTCCAGGAACCTTTGAGGGTCTAGCTACGGACCATTTTGCTTGAATTCAAGTCACTCGAGCAGGTCGAATTCGGAACTTGCTTGGAGCGTCTTTCTCGGAATGATTAGAAAGACGAACTTGACATGTACAGGAAGCTCTGGTCTGTGAATAAATTCTGCACATGACACTATATTTAAAAGAACCGCACAAGTAACAGCGACAAGAACCTTATATTTTCCTGTACATACGACTCTACATAATGCAGTGGCGCAGGTATACATCATAAACCGAAGGTCCGCTATGAATTGGAAGTTGACGAGCTCCACATTCAGCCAAGAGCTCTGCGAAACGCATGTGATACTATGAATAGAAATAAATTCACTGGAGCTACCTATGACTCGCCGAGGACATTGCTATTTCTACACCTACACCCGAGCCTTCCTTCGTGCCTCGGATATTGTATCCAATAAATATCTTGCAGTACTCGACGGCTGCCGAGTCCATGACTTACGCCATGTTCAACACCTCTTTATACAGCGCTACTCACCCGTCGCGGCGCACCGCTTCCAGATGTGGCCGTCTGTCGTGAGTCAGCATACACAATAAAGGTAGAAAGAAAAAAAAGAATCACGATGATGCGGCAAGGGGGGGGAGGAGATGATGTGATAATGGAGCAAGGGGTGTAAATGAGATATGACAAGACAAGGAGACAAAATTTCTCTCCTTCCGCATTATCTCTGAGAAATGATAACGAGACAAAGACGAAAAAAAAACCAGTAGGGATAATAAGAAGAAGAAGAACTGGTAATCCGGCAAGGAACTAAGGAACAGAAAGGAACAGTGGAGGACGAAAGTAACCTTAGAAAGGAAAATAACAGAAAATAACAACGGAAGGGAAGAAAGTAACAGTGGAAGAAGGAAAACGCACTAAGCGTGCACTGCCTGAGTGCGGGGCAGCTGGTGGCCCAGGAGGCGATGGTCGCGCGGTCGTGCTCTCGGTGCGCAATGCTGAATCGGAAGTGGGCGTCGGTGTATTGGAAGGCGCAGAGGGTGGAGAGGTGCGCAAGGGCGGTGCGGATTGTGGTGAGGGTTTCCTGCGGACGCCGACGTTAGCCTCGGAGTACGGAAATGAAGGAAAGGAGGAGGGGAAGACAATGAGAAGGGGAAGGGAAGAGGAAGAGATGGAGAATTGGAGTAAGATGAGATTGGAGGAGACAGAGGAGTGAAATAAGATGAGATGGAACCCAAATAAAATGAAATAAAAAGCAAATTGAATAAAATGAGATAAAACGACCCACCGCATCGTGTGCTCTGGACAGCAGGCCGGACGATGCGTGAACCTTGAGCACGACGAGGCGTGGGAAGTTCTGCGCCACGAGCGGAATTAAGTCGAGGTTGGGCCCGGAGCAGAAGCACACAAGCTTGGTGAGCGAGGCGCTGTGGGCGGTGAGTGCCCGGAGCGGCGGCAGGGCGTCGAGCGGGCCGACGAGCTTCCAGTCGATTTCGGCGGCTGTGAGGTACAGGGGTGCGCTGCTTCCACTGGTTGCAAGCAACACGGGGAAGACGGCTGCGGTGGCCTTGAGGTAGTTCAAATCCAGGAGACAGGGCATGCCTATTGTGGATAGCAGCGCAGCGAAGGGCTCAGCGGGTCCGAAGAGCTTAAGGACTCCGAGGAGAGGGTGCCTGTGGAGGAATGCAAGCAATGCGGGCTCCGCATCCAGGTCGGCGCGCAGGACGAGACAGCGCAGGGCCGGGAAGGTGCGCGAATCGATGCACTCGATGAAGGGTGACGCACCGCGCGCGAAGATGAAGTTGAGCGTCTCGAGGTTGGTTGTGCATGCGAGGGCAGCCGATATCAGGTCTAATGGATGGATGTGGGTTCTATATCCAGTATTAATATTACGGAGTCGATAAATTTTGATACGGACCCATTGAGCTTGGAGGCGCTGATGTCAAAGCTCTTTACGAGGAGGGCCAGCTCTGGGGGTGTTGCAGCACACCAGAACGGCACGGGGCAAGGCCAGGGTAATGGTGCGGTACAGGACGCGGTGTACGAGCCTACTGAAAAGCTTGGAGACGCGGCACAGTGCCACTTGGTCCGCAGGTGCAGCATTGGCTATTATTTCTGTGAGGAGCTCGTTCGGGAGGAAGCGCAGAATGCATTTGGCGGCGCGACACGTCAACATTGTGGCCAGGAAAGACAAATTAGTTGTTGATACTTGTTGATGCTCGTGATGACTCATCAAGAGGTCCCGAGGATCCTTATCGGGCACACTGATGGACGCACGTGACCTAGCTGATGGGACCGCTAGAAAAATGCAAAGAATGTGAAATAAATTGATTCAAAGCCTTCAGTGACATTCAGGACAATGTAAAAGGTTGATTCTAAGCTCAGAGAATTTAATTTGAGGATATACATGAGCGAGAATGGTTCGGCACCACCGGCATCCCGGATTTATGTCCCGATTTGGGGTTGGATGGTCCCAGCACGGGACCTCTTGTGACTCATCTCATTGTCTTGGGTCTACTATTGTTCCTTTTGGGTCTGGAACTGCCCTGTCTAGCTGGAACAGCTTTTTCTTATTTTCTTCTGTAAACCTTTGCCCCCGGTATCCTCCGGCATTCATTGATACACATCTGATGCATGTACCTGCAGAAGAACTAAGAGATTCGGCCAGAGGAACATATAGATAGCTCGTTGCCAGGCATAGTGATCAGAGGGTAATATGTAATACTATGCACTTTCTCCATGTCCGCTGACCCTGAAGCCCTCAAAAAATTCAGGGGTGTTTTTGAACAATGAAAAATAGTTTCTGCTTCCTCAGAATAGGTTCCCGGAACGATGTGCCCATGCACTGGGCAGGGAGGTGCAGAACGTGTGACATGTCAAGCTCATATCAAAACTGTGACATGCAGTGATGATGTGGCTTTCTAGCCCAGGTCGTAGACACATCGTTCCGGAATCAAATTCTGAAGAGATAGAAACCTTTCCTTGTTGTGTAAAAAAATGCTTGTTTTTTTTCGGAGCTTCAAAATCAGCGGACACAGAGAATTTCGGTAATATTCTGTATTACCCTGGCATTGACATGCCCGGCAACGAGAAAACCATACTTTCCTCTGGCTGAATCTCTTAGTTCTTTTTCAGAAACATGCATTGGATATACACTAATGAAACTCGGAGGATACCGGGGGCAAAGGTTTACAGGGAAAAAAGAGAAAAAGCTGTTCCAGCTAGACAGGGCAGTTCCAGACCCAAAGGGAACAATAGTGTCAGCAACGGTCCTTAGGTCGGCCAAAGTAATTGCAAAACGAGCCCTCTGGGACTAATATAAACCACGACCTTGCACACAGCAGGATTGTATCCCGCTTAGCCCGTAATACCAACGTAGACTGATAATGCTTCACTATGCCAAGTGAAAGAGTGGTGTCAAAGTCGGAAAGTGGGATAGGGAATGCGGAGTATGGATCAGGGCAGTCCCGCAGCAAGGGAGAATCAAAATATAAGTCTATAAAGCAGCACCCTGGTCGAAGCAAGACCGGAGTATAGACGAGATAGAATCTACTGGCTTTTATACGTCTCTCTTACGATCGGTTCATCTGGAAACCCATCATTCCTGTCTGTTTCAAGACAAATAGCCTTCTCCTTTATGTCCCTTTGCCCGTTGTCGTCGTTATCGTCACCCACTGATATATTTTGGGGTTGCCAAAATATATCCCGCAAATTGGAAAAACAAACAGGGGCTGTCGTGAACTTGTTTCATGACAAATAGTATGACGTTCCTGATGTTGCAAAAATAAACTGCGCACATGCAAACTCTGTGCAAAGTTTTTTTTGTTGACCTCAAGGATATCTGGCTATTGGGTGCATAATCGGTCACCAGTATCTCTAGATACATTGCTGGCTCAAACGGAGGCTTGGATTGCTTCCTGAGACCGCCCGGAAGCCTGCCGAAGAATTGATCGCTACTTTGATGCGATCAAATTACAGTTAAAGTTGTCAACTTCAGGACTACTTGAGGCTTAAATGTGGAGGGTTAACCGAGACGAGAAGCAAGCTGCGTGAATGACCACTATTGACCTTGCTCGGGTATCACATTCTAGATGTTGAAAAAAAAAAAAAATTGTGCATGCGAAATATGCGAGATTTTTTTGCGCATCTTTTTTTTCACTTTGCCTCCATCCCATTGAAGGAGTTTCAGTGGTTTTCAGCTGCCCTGCTTAACCCTTCACATTTAAGCCTCAAAATGACCACTTCAACTGTAGTTTGATCGCATCAAAGCAGCGATCAATTCTTCGGCAGGCTTCCGGGCGGTCTCAGGAAGCAATTCAAGCTTCCGTTTGAGCCAGCAATGTATCTAGAGATACTGGCGACCGATTATACACCAAATGGCCAGATATCCTTGGGGTCAACAAAAAAAACTTCGCGCAGAGTTCGCGCGCGCGCAGTTTATTTTTGCAACATCGGGAACGTCATATGGGTCCCTCATCTTGGCGGAAGTATTCTCTGTCATTCTTTTCTTCAATTTCTCTGTCCCACCTCTTTCTCGCGTTTCTGGTTCTTTGTCCACCACCTCTTCCTCGAATCAGCAGCTCACATTCTGCTCCTCGCGCGCTTGTCTATCTCCGAGCCGCAAAGCTTGAAAGGCGCAGTTTCTGGGACCTGTCGTACTGCACTTAGAACAAGGATATTTATCCTTCCGAGACGAGAACACAGATCCCTGCACATTTTGCAGAGGTTTGCCATGAGGTGACATTTATCCTTGAGGTAAAAATAATATTTTTGGACGTGTCCTCATATCCGGCAGATACTTCTTTCGTTTTGTATACATTCAAGAGCTCGCACCGCCCCTGAATAAGGCGGCTGAGTTGGGACAGGATGCGCGGGTCATGTCGGTGCTTGTACAAAGGAAATTGGCTTCTGATGTACCTCCTTTATTCAACTTTCGTTCGGTAGAAGTGTGACCTGGAGACGCAGTGGAGCGCACCCAGCGACGGTTGTAAACGTTCAGTAGATTACAAGGCCAGGTCCCCCCGTTTTTATTTGATGCGCTCCATGCGTTTAGCTGTGCCGAACCCCCCTCATCTCATAATGGCGACTGCGCTGGCGTAGAACGGATCGAGGGGCTCGCCACAAAAGACAGTTCCCTTAATGTGGGGATTGAATGAAGAAAGGACGGGAGCAGAAGACGTTCTGCTCGTCTAAGGTCGAGTCAGCGAATTAACGAGATTGACGGAGCCTAGTAATGGATTCGCTTCGGTAGAGATCAACGAGTACCGGCGGAGGGTCATTTCAGAAGCTTAGACTTAGAGTCTGATGTGGCACGCGCACGAGGGGGATGGTCCACACGTGCAATTCGTTACCCTAGAATAGATGTATACTCATAATGACCAAAAAAACCCAGACAAAAGGGTCCGCGGATGTGCTGTTGAGAGAGTGTGCATTCAACCGCCGGATATCGACGTGGGTGTGTGTAGGTTGCAGGTGGAAGCTCACAGAATTAAAATGGTTCGGGACAGGCCATCTCGTCCTAGATACCCTGAGCGGACTTCGAAGGAAGCCGCAGCACCAATGGGCGCCCACGGAATTCTGCCCTTTTTTGGACGGGTACGTTCAAATTCACCCCCCAAATAAGACAATTGCGTGACGCAGGCAGCTCCACACACCTTCTTCCCTATGGAATCGCGGTCTTATCTCGCCGCATCCTACCACAAACGCTCTGGAATCCACCGAAATTTGTGCCACACCAACCTTTTTTGGAGGCGAATTTTGAAGATCAGCGTGGCGCTCTTCGACGTACAAGATCAAGGGCTCTGACAGGTTGAAACCAACCAGAACCCAGCGCAGAGACCTGTTGTTTTTTTGGCAATTTGACATATGGCTGCTCTCGGCCGCTGTTGAACGTGGAACTTTTTTTTACCTGGGGCCCGCGATCTGTTCGGTCTCCGCCGCATGCAATGGTACGGCTAACGGGTTGGGATAGGTTGGGATAAGCCCAGACTGTCATGACAGACTGGCACCGAGACTAATACAGATTGCGAGAATGAAATTATTTTTTTCGACCGCTTTGTCGATTTACCCGCATTTTCCACAAAGAAATGTATAAATGCTTAGCTGGAATATAAATAATTGAAAAGAATCAATGTTAACACACACAACAAGTGGGCGAACAGCCAAAGTAAGTAGGTACGTCGAAACTATGTTAGTTCGATAGCATGATAACGAATCAGGGTCTCAACGGCACGTCAACGCCGAGCGGAGCTCGCGGCGTAAATCCTCGAATCCAGGAGGCGCCGGTAGGAAATTGCTGAACGTGGCTCATTAGCAAATTATTGTTCAGAGCGCTAAGAGGAAGTCGTACCGACGGACGCGAGTTTGGCCGAGGCGTGCGAGGACGGCGCAGATGGCGCGGTCCATGGCGCGCAACCTGCCAATCTCCGCCAGAGAGAAGAACTCTTGGTGCTTGACACAGCAGCAGGCCCCGAGACAAGCGCGGACGATGCGCGGCGCGCCCATGGCGATATAGGTGTGAGCCCGTTGCTTCAGACGAAGGGTAGGAGGACACCAAGGCCTAATTTTCTGCAGCTTACTTACGACGTTGATACACGGGGGACACGCTATCAAGTGTGTGCGGAGAATTTACAGGGTGGCCTAGTTGAATAGTTTCTGCCTCGGGTTGGAAAAGGGCAGATTCAAACTAAATCTATCATTTCTGTGGGTTAACCCGGGGTTTAAAAAGTTGCCCCTGGGTTAACCTTGCTAAAATGAACCTTATCTCCTTCACTTCAACCCCACCACCAGCTTATTATGCATCACCCAGATAGTAAAAAACAATTGCACATTTATTCAGCGCCAATACAATGAATATAATTCATAACCAATACACTACCGAGCACACGTCCTTGTGAAGGAATAGCCCAGGTAGAAGAATGAAACAACTACAGACACAGGTCAGTTCAGCAGACGGCGCCAGAAAAACAACCGAGATACACAGCTTCCCCAGTGTCTTGAGGATCAGAAGGGCGAACAACAATGTCAATATCTTGAAGTCTCCATCCAAGAGTAGAATTCCCCAAGTACGATCTTGAGTATTGCGAGCTGATTGCGAGGAAGCTGCAAACGGCCAAAGAAAGTACCTTGGGGGCATCTGAATTCTTGAACAGCCTGTATACTTTCACGACTTCAAGACTTTTTACCATCAAGACTCAACTTGAACTTGAACCTTCAAGCGACGACTTGCGAATCTTGTAGAGGAAACTAAGGCCAATTCGACTTGAGGACCTGAGTGTACTAATTGGAGCTTGAAATACAAAACTGGGCCGCGATATTGGGGCAATGAGCTCAGAGAAGCAACGCAGAAATGAGAACGACATGGGGGAAGCAAGTCAAAGTTCGAGTTGGTCAAAAATTGATCAATAGATGCTACGGCGCACGGACCAACTCTTCAATCTGGGCCAAGCATCAATTATAGATCCGGGTCGGCCCGCTGCTGGGTTAGACAGCAGTTGGAAGGTTTACAGTACATCCATCAAATTCTAAACCCGACACAACTGAGTTTAGATCTGGGCTATCTTAATTTCCAACCCCATTCCTTCGCAAACTCGGGCGTATCTAAGCTCTCGCCGTGATATGGATGAAATCCGATCTTCGGCGACGGCAACAAATCCGTGTAATTTTTTCCCTTTTTGACGTGCTAATACTTGGCCATTTAATTTTTGTATTTATTTATTTTTCCTGTACGCGAAGTAGAGTTTTTGTAGCTAACCTTTGTCTCTTTGATAATCCAGGCAATTTTATTTTATTTTCACAATCTGTACCGAAAAGGAATGCCCCCAAAACGCGTGGCTGCAGCGTGGTCACGGAAAAAATCCGAACGCTCGACTAAAGGGGTAAGTAGCCGGATTTAACCAAATGACAGTTCAGACCTCACTTCGATGACCGCGCAAGGGGGGTAGCGGGATCCGAAGCCGAGACCGCGACCTGGGGGGGGGGGGGGGGGGGGGGGGGGGGGGGGGGGGGTCTAGGAATCCTGCTGAAAAAAAAATAATGCACCTGATTTTCATAAAGCCTATAGCATGCAGAATTGAGGTTTTAGCAGGCTTAAACACCCCCAGAAGACTTCAGTACTGTGATATTGGTTTATTTCGGCTGTGCGATCATATTTGGCAATAAAGTGTCACGTGGAGCCGCCGTCAATCATTCCATTGCGAAATATAACCATGTTCTCACCTGTTCACTCCTTGGCCGTGATTAAAGTGGGTAATTTTCACAGCCAACATACTCAAATACTTATTTCTGTTTTTATGATTCCTCACCGCTGAATTCAACTTGAGGCTGACTCAAAAAAATGGTTACCGTTGTTGGGAGGCCGAAAAAACCTGGGCTCTGCTGGGTTTGACATGTTCGACGGAATTACAGGCCCCTTTTGCCGCAGTTAATTGCGAATGAACTTTAATTTTAGCGGAAAGAAAAATGATCTCTGATTCAGGCGTGGGAAAAACCTACTCTATATAGCAGGCGTGGGGGGGGGGGGGGGGTCGGGATTTTGGCTGAAAAATAAATATCGGGTTGATGTCATTTTTTCGAATCCCGCTACCCCCTTATGACCGCGGAAACTCGGATCGCAAATGACAGTTGATTGTCCGCCGTGTGCACGCTGCTCACGATATGGGCGTAGGTGTAATGGTAATGGAAGACGCGGAGGGCGGGGAGGTGGGCGAGGACGGCACGGACTGGTGAGGATTTCCTGCGGGGGAGTTATCGTGAGCCCGGATACAGGGAAAGAGCGACCCACTGCATCGTGCCGGACCCATCGAGCTTGGACGCGCTGATGTCAAAGTTCCTGACGAGGAGCGCCAGCTCTGGATTATCTATCAGGGCGTCGCAGCACGCCAGAACGGCGCGGGGCGAGGCCAGGGCAATGGTGCGGTACAGGACGTGGAACAGCGACACTTGGTCCGCAAACGCAGCCTTTGCTATTATTTATATGAGGAGCTCGTTCGGGAGGAAGTGCAGAATGCATTTGGAGGCGCGACGCATCAACATCGTGGTCTCTAATCTTCTTCCTCGTACTACCTCTCTCCCTTCCCCTTCCACCTCCCACACTCCGTCTTTCCTCTCTCCCTTCCGCCTCCTCCCGTCCCTTTTCCTGCCAGGTTTAGGATTACACCCCACTGCTCATGCGGGCCTTTGCCGATTATCCCCGTTGATAATATATACCGCCACCACTTATCCTATTATTTTTTTTCTTTCTTCTGCTCTCTCTCTTAGCAACCCCTCCTTCTGCGTGCTGGGGGTCGCATCGCAGGGTGACAGCGGGCACTGCGTTGGAAGCGCTGCGGCCGCGCATTCAAACCGAGGGCGCCGCAGATTCAGCATCCCGGCCTACGGGACTTAGATACAAGTTCACAAGAGCCGCTGTAGGGACATACTGTATTCTCAGCGGAAGTAGAAGCACGGTGGGTTCAAGTCGTCCGAATATGCCGTTTTGATTGAATCCCAAAGGAACATTGACAAGAAATAACGACGCGACCCCAACCACGTTTATGAACGGGGAACTCCTTTGGGTGTGTAAGTGTCATGGAATATCCCGGACATGCCCCTTACATGTACTAGTTATATTTACGATACACTCCGAACTCTCCGCATTTTCACGGCAATACTTATCATTATCATCATATTTATCCAGAGTTTATCCCTAGTTCAGATTATTAGCTTACTCATACTCCGATACTCTCGTACTTGTATAGTTCTTGGTTCGTCGTAGTTCTCTTCGTCGAATCAACTCCAGTTTCGGGATCTTCTTCCCCTTGGGACTCCCTCTCTATTTATTTTCCTTTCTTTTCCAGAGATTCCCAGCTCATTTTCTCTTTCGGAGTCCCTTGCCCGTTACAGGGTGGCTCGAGTTAACTAATTATGGCGTAGATGAGAGTCACGGACACAGCATTCGGGATAAGACTCAGAGGGTAATAACACTGTGCATTCAATTTGGACTCCAATTCCTCCGCAAGTTCTTCAACATTGGCATTTTCTACCGGAGGTTGGCACAAATTCGATCAGGATTTCGATTTGGCAGAGGCCAGTGAAAACCATATTGGTCATTGTCAATCGCAGATTTGTCCGGGAGGTCTGCATCAGATACAAGTTGTACAACAGCGACGGGGGAACCAGGTATGCTCGGAAGGTGCTATTTTAGGATCTAACCTTGATATGCATCGATGATGGTGGATATATGGCGGACCCAATCTTGTCACAGCCCACTGCCATGAATCCACCCTCATACGAAGGCGCCGCCCCCTCATACGAAGGTTCAGCTCTCCAGTCACTGGGCCAGTCCGATGAACTGCCAGTATACTCGGGCCGACGGTCACCTCCATCACCAGTGGCCCAGGCGAACGCGGAGCCTCAGAAATTCTCCTACGATATCAAGAATCACAGCAGGAAGCCTTGGGCGATACTCGTCGTGCATGGTGATCCACGGCTCGGCAAGACGATCCCAACCGTCGTTGTAGGCTCCAATCTTACGGGTTCTGTGTCGTTGGCGCTTCAAACTAGGGAAACAATCCAGGCAGTCACTGTCTCAGTTAGTACACAACCCTACTTGACTTTTAGAGCTAATGTTTTCTGTTGAAGGTTAAGGCGGAAATTATCATGATGAGTGGAGGCGTACCCGCAGTACCCGCAGCCCGAACTCTAATATTTGAGACGAAGACGACATTATGGTCGGCTGCCGAAGGAGACCCTCAAACTCGAGAAAAGAGTGGTAAACTCGAGGGCGAATATACCTGGCCGTTCAGTATTCACATACCAGCGACTTCTGAGTCAAAAGAGGGCAAGCCGTTCGAACTCCCGCACACATTTTTTGAGCAGACTGCAAACTCCAGTATTCAATATTCTGTGGAACTCCGCATAATACGCGGAAAGTTGAGGCAGGACGATAAGTGCGTCGCGTTTTTGTTAGACTCGAACACTCAAACCAATGTGAATAGACGGGATTGCACATTGGGAGTTTTTTTCCATGCGCCAACCAGGTCCTCCTTCGATGCTGCGACAACTTGCCTACCAAGAGAACAGTCCTCTGCTTGGCCCAGATGCGGATCCGGAGGGTTGGCAATCCTTGCCGTCATTTTCGATCTCTGGTCTACTTTTCTCGGTTCTCGCAGTTGATGTGAAGTGCACGGTGAGCCTGCTATCCCTCGGATTTTGTTCAATCAACTGAGTATTGGCCAGTTGGCCCTTGCGAAACCCGTCAGTGAATTTAATGGGCCGTCTTTCCGTTCTCATCGGTCTCCTTTAGCTTTGTTACACCCGAAGCTCATCTATTCCATGCGCTCTGACGATTGAGACAGCGAATGCCCAGGCCCTTGATGTATTAGCATCTCCGACGGCGGCCTTGGTCTACTTGGAGCGCCACACCAAATCAACCACTCATGGTTACTCTCGTAGTGGTCCTAAACTTTTGGTATGCGGCCAAGCTGTATTTTGGGCTTCGACAGAAGGCGCGGCTGCGGAAACGTCCTTGCGGCGCCAGCTCATGGGAGAAATCCATCTAAGGCCAACCCTACAACCCTCAACCGACGTGGTTGACTTTCTCATCGAGGTATGGAGGAGCTCGTAATGCTACATGTTATCAAGTGGTATTGAGTACATCCCCACTGACAGTACACGGTCCTTGTCTTTCCGTTTCAAGCTACCGGCTTTAAGCCGCACGGATACGCGCCCCTCCTTCGACAAAAAGTGGACATTGTAACGAGATACGCTTCAGGGCCCCGTGCGATAACGTACACCCCTGCGACATACGAAACGCGTACTGCGGTGATCGATGAGCATTACATCGACACCACTGACCTATTTTCTACTGCGATCATGTAAATTTCAACGTTTCATATACATGTCAGAAGTGTGGCATGAATCAATGGATGCAACTAATGTCCTGAAAATGCGTGGAGTCTTTGAGCGGGAAACTGTGTAGATTGGTTCATCGGGGCTTTGCGGTTTTTGAAGCTGTTGCCAGACAGGGACGATTGTAATGCAACATACCTTGTGTTCCTCGATCGTAAAATACCTCGCCATCCTCAATAGAAGAACACATCCACCAAGCACCCGTTCTTTTGCCTGTGCTTTGTGTTGAGTTCGATCCGAGAGAGATGTTGGGTGGTTGAACTCTTGTCCACCGGAAGTCTTTTTCTTCTTTCCCTGCTCTGCCTGGTCTATGGCATGCCCGTTCTCTGCAGGCGCTAATTATTTGACAGACTAAGGTCGCCATAATCCTCATTCCTACAAACGAAATTTTCTAGCACATCTTATGTAACGACAAAGATTGTGACACGCAAACTCAATCTTCAGTCAATTTATTTCATCATCTATCCAACCACCTGCGGAATATTCAGAGACAAAACACACACTGCGTTTCAAGGGCGGATCGGCAGAGTGGGTTGACTTGGGCTGACGTCAGTGGACTTCTGCCGACCCGGCGCGGCAAACCCTGCCGAGTCTTGATCGGCAGATCTGTGCCGACCTGGGTTGACGCCTCTGCCTACCCTCTGCCGACTAGCTCCACACAAAATATTTTCTGCCACTCTCAACCTCCAGATTTCCACCAAAATTAGTCCCCAGACCAAATTGAGCCCTCCGAATGCAGTGAGAGGGGTTGCGAGACGTAATTTATTACGGCAGAGGCTTCCCCGTGTACCGTAAATCAGGGTCGGCCGAGCTCTGCCGACGGGCCTCGGCAGAGGCTCTGCCGACGAGGCCTTGAAACGCAGTGACACGTCCCGATCTGATGTACCCGAGTTCGGCTCCTCCCCAAAACTATCTCACACAGTGGTATAACATATCGCTGGGTGATGATAGGTGTTACTATGCTCTCCTCGCTGGCATGGCACAGATGGATTGCGGATGGATCGCGATATGCGCCCTACAGCGTCCACATATCTAGCCGTATTGTTTCCCAAGGCGTAAAATGATGTTAGTGCTTTATAGCGGGTTTGAAGGACGATAACATAACTACTTTTTGCAGACGGCAACCGGTCATTATGTCTTCATTGACGACGAAGGTTCATGTTGGGTTGTATAATGTCTCTTACACAAAAGTGAGCATGGCGCATTGGCTCGTTTCATCGTTGCATAAACCCTTGCAGCGCACCTAACTACCCCGCAAAGATTGAACGTCGTTGAACAGCACCTCAGCATGTCGTCTTCTTTGATTCCCCAATTGAATAACGCAGTCTTGGTGTTTCGTCAACGGTTGGAGTCATCAGAAGTCGGTCTCCCGGTGGCTCCAATTTCTGCTTCAGAGGGCAAATCAAGGCCAATAAATTGAGGGTGGAGTGAAAGTACAGTTGAAGTATACCAGGATTGCGTAAGGAACATTGACTTTGGCCTCAACAGGTTACAGTAATTAGCTCAGGTACATGCGCAGGTAAACCTGCGCTACCATACGTAGTTCAGTGTCAAAAAATTAGGGGATGCACATACATTTGAGCATTAATAGAAGAGCCTGGAGGAAGTCAAATTGCAGGCGGATAATAAAAGGTATCTTAATCGCTGGTAGAACTTGAAGACGAGTCATGTTTATCCCAAGTTTAAATTTGGCCACGAGAAACTTTGTGAGGGGAGTTACCGTCGACTTAGAGAGCTGTGAGGAGTAGTAAAAGAAATTATATTCAATCCCTGGAGGGGAAGAACAGCTTGAGAGGCCAGATTGGCTTAGGTCTTCATGCGAGTTTTGGTCATGTGACAACATGTTCAACACGGAAAGCCAAGTTTCCCGGTGGAGAAACAAGGGCTGGCGGAGTGGAGCAAGGTTTCTGAGACCCCTTGTTGTCTTTACTTCGATCTTTTCTTCAAGTAGCCAAAGCCCCCAGGAGACAGATCTCTCTCGACTCTGCTTCTCCACTGTCCAATGCTGTGGTACTGATCGGGCCTGTCCAAATGACGCACTGACACCGTTGAAGGAGCCTCTGTGTCTTCGACTCCGTTTGGACTTCATAAGCATCCTAGGAGGGGTTTTCGCATCCTTTGACAGCTTGACAACATCAGGAAATACGTCGTTTCTGAATCCAATGAATCGGATCTGTCAAGACCACTCTCTCTGGCCATCTACGCCGCGTTTCTATTTCGCTACGACCGCCTCTCAGGACATCTCAAACTCCGCAGTCTCCATAAAGACAAGATTTTCTGAGCTATCACTACGATGTGCATCTCAACTCGTTAGACAACATCAAGAAAAGTCTGTCAGAGAGCCTAGGCCTCCGCTGCGACGACCTCCCAGGACCTCTCAAACTCCACACCCGTGTTGTCGAAAGGCAGGGGGCCACATCCATGCTCGCTAACGGGTGCATCTGGCTGGGTGCTTTGCCCGAACTTGACAACCCACCGCCCCTTGTATCTGGTCGGTGATATGATCAGTAAAGTGCCAACAAGAAAACGAACAGACACACGTTCCAAGAACATCCGAATCTATCGGCACGTAAAGCCAAAGTCCAGGGAAGTAACCGCAAAAATCAAAACGTGGGTCGTCAGGAGATGGCTCGTTGCTAAACCTGCACAGTGTGATTGCTAGAATAAAACATCAAGGCGCATAGAAAGGAAGCTTACGAGAAAATGAATTCTTCATCCTGGCCCGGAGCTGTGAAATAAACGGTGATATTCTTGGCAAATCCGTCGAAGACCACGCCGCTGTTGGGGATGCCATCAAAGATCCAACCGAGTTCGGCCTGTGTACCCTGGGGGACGGTGGTGTTGACGATGAGGTTCGGAGCAGTCGGGTTGAATGGCGCAATGCTCGTCTGAGCACTGGTACCGATAGGCGAGATACGGCTGGGCGTAGCCGGGGTCTGGATCTCGAACTTGTCGCTAGAAATGATCGTGTAGCCGCGAGTAATGGCCTTGGGAATTAAAGACCCTGCATCGACTTGAAATACGAGCAAGCTCAGAAGAGAGGCCAGTGCGATGAAGTTGGAAGAAAACATTTGTTGCTTGTTTATTATTTTTGCAAGCCAGACCTTTATACCTCTCGATGACAATCTAAACGGGTAGAAAAGGCCGCACCGAGGGACACACACATTGGGCTTCCCGGCGAGCCTCCTCGCTCTTCGAGCACGAATGAAATATAATTAGCACATCTTAAGTTGTAGGCGGTTCGACCACTTTTCAAACTTAAGTTGGGCTTGAATCTTAAGTTCTACTCTCATAGCGCACCCATGGGCTGTGACCCGAATTCTGTGCAAGCTCAGGCTCACTTGTACTGATCTTTGACAGACCTCTGCCTTTTTACTATCCATGTGCCACTGCCTGGCGGCATTCAAGTTCTGGTACACCACTGCTCTCTTTGCCACGTTTCACAGGAACTAAGTAAACAACCCTTAGGTCCACAGTGTTGTTTATCCTTACCAGAGGTGAGTTTCTGTGTTGTGTACCTTATCGTCCTTCAATATTACTATCATTTCATGCCACCTTTGGAACTTAAGTCCAGCGTGGACTCTTCAGTTCGGTCGAAACTCAAGTATTTCATTAATTGAAATTATTATATTTATATACAGAACTGAAGTTGTTATAGATCTTAAGTTCTGGCGCAACTCAAGTCTTGGCAGAACTTACGACGCAGGAACTGAAGTCTGGAAAGAACTTGAGAGACAATGGAACTTGAGTAGTACGAACTTAAGTTCTTTAATTGCTTATGTCTCTATTTTTTTATATGAACTGATATCCCATTGAACTCAAGTGTTGCGGGAACTTAAGTTCGGAAGTGAGACTTAAGATCGGGGTGAGAACTTAAGTTTGAGCTGACTCCCCCCCCCAAAGGTATGATATTTGTTGGATTTCGGTATGGTACTAGAACTTAAGATATACGTAGAACTTAAGTTTGAAAAGTGGTCAAACCGCCCAGAACTTAAGATGAGCTAATAAAGTAGTTGAGCACGAAGGCTGTGATTGCCGACAATGGATATTCGCAGATTCGCACGCTCATTCCTCATAGCGGTACCACATGATGTTACATGTAAAATCCATCCTCCTCCTCCACCTACACTGTAATTATCGTAACGGCCCAGAATAAAATCAGGGATGCAAACAACTCTCCTCGCACGAAGATCGTCGGACGAAATTCATTTATTATAAGTTACCAAGAGCAAGACAATGATGGTGAAAAGGTTCAAGGTTCAACGTTTGTTTAACGAGCGAGGCACGAGCCTCATCCGTGAAAGCGTCTAGACTAGGCCGTCGGCCTTGCGAGACTTCCAAAATGCCCCCCCCAAAAAAGGCGGGCTCAGGGGACCGTGTGGGGAGGATCAGGCCGGTGATGACCTTGTGCAGTGCGCTAGTGATGCTTTACAGCCGTTTCCGAAATCTTGACACTGTGAATTTCCTCCTTGTTGTCTAACTTTTGATGCAGCGGTAAGGATTGCCGTATTTGGCTACGGATCAGCTACCGGCTGAGTAAGGAGGACTCCAAAGGTCGCCGCTGAAAAAAGTTGCGTTGGAACTGAAAGCGGTCCTAGCCCTCCTCGAAAACATGTTCAGACCATCCATTTGTGCACACAAACAACCCAGGTGATATAAAGATGAATATTTGAGAGAAGATTTACATTAGTTCGTCTCGGCTTGTGGCCGCTCAGCTGCACTCGGCTAATCCAAAACAGTAATCCTTAGCACACCATCAAAAGTTGGTTGTGAGCAAAAGTTTTTCGGAAACAGCTGTAACGGACGAACCTCGTACCTCGCTTGTTAAAATGCGGGAGAGGATTAGAAGCCGGCGAAAAGGAACATCAAGACAATTCGCGGTTGCCCGGATGCGAATAAAGATTACTTACATATTGGAAAAGCGGCGTTCTAACGATGCTGCATGCGATCAATTTTGCTTGAAATCGAGCTCGAACAGGTTGAACTCGGAACTGCGGACGTAGACTCTGCGTAACGTATGTGATACTTGGAGTTGGAAATAGAACAGGAATAAATTCACGGCCGACCTGCTGAGGAAATTATTATTACTCCTACACCCGAACCGTCCTTCGTGCCTCGGATATCGTGTCCGCTAGAATAATATCATGACTCAGGTACTCGAATCTGGAAGCCCACGACTTGCACCGCGCTCAACGCTGCTTCACGCAGCGCCACTCGCGCGTCGCGACGCGCCACTTCCAGATGACGCCGTCTGTCGGAGTCGTAAGTCAGCTTACTTATAAACTGGATGTAAAAAAAATGATGATGCGGCAAGGAGAGAAATAACGAAAAGTATTTATATAGATAAGAGAGGAAGAATGCGGCAAGGGCCGGAATAACAGAAAATGAAGGAAAACGTACTCAACGTGCACTGCCTGAGCGCGGGGCAGTCGGCGGCCCACCACGCGACGGTCGCGCGGTCATGCACACGGTGCACAAAGCGGGCGTAGGTATAATGGAAGACGCGGAGGGCGGAGAGGCGAGCGAGGGCGGTGCGGATTGTGGTGAGGGTTTCCTGCGGGGGAGTTAGCGTGAACCCAGATGTAGGGAAAGAGCGACCCACTGCATCGTGCGCCGTCAGCAGCAGGTCGGACGGCGCGGTGACCTTGAGCACGGCGAGGCGCGGGAGGTGCTGCGCGACGAGCGCAATTAAGTCGAGGTTCGGCCCTGGGCGGTAGCGCACGAGTTTTGTGAGCGAGGCGCTGTAGGCGGTGAGAGCCCGGAGCGGCGGCAGGGGGTCGAGCGGGTCGGCGAGCTTTCAGGAGATTTCCACGCCTGTGAGGTGCGGGGGCATGCCGCCGCCACCGGGTGCCAGCAATACGGGGAAAACGGCCGCGGTGGCCTTGAGGTACTTCAAATCCGGGAGGCAGGGCACGCCTGTTGCGGAGAGCAGCGCAGCGAAGGACGCGGCGGGGCCGAAGAGCTTGAGGACCCCGATGCGCGGGTGCCGCTGGAGGAACGCAAGTAATGCGGGCTCCGCGTCCAGGTCGGCGCGCAGGACGAGACGGCGCAGGGCCGGGAAGGTGCGCGAATCGATGCACTCGATGTAGGATGGCGCACCGCACGCGAAGACGAGGGTAAGGGCCTCGATGTTGGCAGTGCACGCAAGGGTGGCAGATATCAGGTCTATGGCATCGTAGATTCTATATCTAGTGGAAAGAAAATCGAGGTCAGGGCTGTGGAGTGAATAAAATTTAATACGGACCCATCGAGCTTGGACGCGTTGATATCAAAGCTCTTTACGAGGAGCGCCAGCTCTTGGTTGGATACTAGGCTGTGGCAGCACGCCAGAACGGCGCGGGGCGAGGCCAGGGCGAGGGTGCGGTACAGGACGCGGCGCGCGAGCCTATTGAAGAGCTTGGAGACGCGGCACAGCGCCACTTGGTCCGCAGGCGCAGTGTTAGCTATTATTTCTGTGAGGAGCTCGTTCGGGAGGAAGCGCAGGATGCATTTGGCGGCGCGACGCGTCAACATCGTGGTCAGAGAGACAAATCAGCTGTTGATGCTTGTTGACGCTGGTGACTCATCTCGGTTGAACCACCACCACGTTGTCGTCCTTTGTTCCTGGAAGTCTTCTCTGTGGTTCTTTTCCCCGAGTTTTTCTGTCCCACCTCTTTATTGAGTTTTCTCGTCTCTGCCCTCCACCTCTTCCTCAAATCAGGAGCTCAAGTTCCGTCTGGCCCCGCTCCGACTCCCGCGCTTATTTATCTCCAAGCCGGATTTTCATCGTTCTGTTCTTTGCCATCTTTACTGCCGCAAAGGCGCAGTTTCTGTACTCTTCAGAGCCTTTTCAAGTACACAATGCAGCCCCATCCTGCTCATACTCGCTCATCTAGCAACGCTGTCCGTGGGTTCTTCCATCTCGCTACTTCTTCGACTTCGAACTCGAACTTCAACCCGAGCACTTCATCCCTTTCGGCAAACCCCGCAATGCGAATCACGTCCCTGGCTTTCTTGCGGTGTGGACAGCAAGTAATCTCAGGCCGAACTGCAATTACGCTTCGAGGTCTTCTGCGCCGTGGCGCATCCGTCAAGTCTGATTTTCAGCCCTCGGTCCTTCACTGCACGATTATCCCGCAAACACGTGTTTTTTGGGACTAGGCTTATTATCCTTCGAAGCCTGTTTTGCGTCGGCCCATCTGGTTTGTTTCGCCAGTACTCGTTTATTCTACCGAAAAATATATATTATTCAGTAGGCTCTTCCATCCAGTTACTTAGCCGACTCCGTACTGAAATGACTACTCTTCTACTTTCTTTCGCCAAACCCCGCAAGGATAAAAATCCTTCTGGCTTCCTTGCGCTGTGGACTGCGACGATTATGCCGCAAACGCGTTTTTTCTGGCACTTGGCTTATTATTCTTCAAACCTCGCCAATACCTGTTCATCTACTGAAGAAAAATCATTACTGGGGCTCCGTCGATCCCGTTAATTCGCTGACTTCGACTTCGAACGAGTAGAACGTCTTCTGCTCCCATCCTTTCTTCATTCAAACCCCACAAGGCCACTGGACCGCAATCTACCGGATCTTCCTTATGCTTACGCTTCGAGCCCACATTCCGCTTGTCAAACCAAACCTTAGCCAGATGACTGGATCCTATATATGTAAGTAAGTATTATCGGCGGACCTTCTGCGCACCTGAAGCGAGCTCCGGCACAATCTATCGCCCCTCACCTCATACTCGGAATCCGCATAATTCCCGTTGCTTTCGGCTGGTTAAAGGCGGCGCCTATGTAACCCCCCTGCACGCTCTAGCCTTCCCCCCGCTCTCCCAGCCATCTAGCTCACTCCTCGCTGCTCACTAACCAGCTCACTGCATACCTCCAAACATGGTGCTGACGCTCTACGGCCTGCGCTTCCTCGTCGGCGGGACGACTACCGTCCTCATGACCCTCGCGGAGAAGCGCATCCCCTTCGAGCTCGTCTTCGTCGACCTGCGCGCGGGCGAGAACAAGCTCCCCGCGCACCTCGCGCGCCAGCCCTTCGGGCAGGTGCCCGTCCTCGTGCGTCCATACCCGTATCATACGTCCTGCCTAACACTAATCATCTATTGCTTATTACGATATATTACATTACAACAATCGCCGGACGACGCCGGCTTCGTCCTCTACGAGAGCCGCGCCATCTGCCGGTACCTCGAGGCCAAGTATCCCTCCCAAGGCCCGCCGCTGATCCCCGCGGGGACCGAGCCCACCGCGCGCTTTGAGCAGGCCGCGTCCGTCGAGTTCGCCAACTTTGAGCCGCACGCGCGCGCGGTGTATGTGCAGCGCATCGTGCAGCCGTGCGTGTTTTCTTTTTCGCATCATCCCCGTCCCACCTGTTATCGTCCGTGCATTTATTTATTTATTTGTCTGTCCATGCAGGCTCCGCAGCCTCGAACCCGACGAGACCGCCGTGGCCACGGCGCTCGCGGGTCTGGCGGCGACGTTGGAGGTGTACGAACGCATCCTAGGCACGCAGAAGTTCCTCGCTGGTGATGTGCGCCATTTCTTTCTTATAATCCCCAATCGCCCGTTTGTCATTAATCCACAACCGCGCGTGCTCATCCATCCATCCTCCCTTCCTCCATCCATTCTTATAATTTGCTCACGCTCATCCATTATTAATAATTTGCTTACGCCCACTTACACATTTTACTTACGCACACCTCCACAGGAATTCACCCTCGTGGATCTCTTCCACGTCGCGTTCGGCGCGCCGCTCGCTGCGATCGGGTGCGACCTCATGACGACCTCTGGGCCGAATGTCGCGCGGTGCGTCGTCTCTTCGGCATCGTAATAATTACGTTTGGTGGTTTCGTTCGTTTTTTTTGCGTTGTTTCCGTTATCGCATCGCCCTTACATGCGTCTGATGCGCGTTCGGGCCACCCGTCGTATCTTATGGGCGCATCTATATACGCATCATGTCCCGATACTCGTCCCTTGATGCTTTTGTTCTGCTTGATTTTCTCATCTGATCTGCTCTTGCAGGTGGTGGGCGGACGTTCTTGGGCGGCCGGCGTGGGAGAGTGTGCGGCAGAGTATCGGGGCTGACGTGAATGGGCGGCACATCGATGTCGAGGAAGAGGTAACTGGGCACGGAGAGGACGGAACGACTGTGTGAGGTGCGTGTGCGGGCAGTGAGGTGATTTTCTGACTGCGAGGCGGCGGGGAGAGTGTGCGGTAGCGAGGAGAGTGTGCGACGATGCGGAGGGAGTGATGGCACGGAGCGACGGTTGGTGTTATTTGATATTAATCACATTAATTCCATACGCCCTTCTATATTTTGCTCCATGATGGAAACGCTTTGTTTCTTCCCCCCATTTGATCGTGATTCGACGCTTGGACCGGCTGCCGGTCTATCCCGGATGTCGGATCAGACCGTGCCTAAATATATTCAGGACTGTTATTATAGTAAGGCCCTCCGGGCATCCCTGGTACCTTAGAATCTGCTGCCTTGTTCAACAATTCCCTCTGTATACGACTTCTGCTAAGTTTTGACTATGATGGGACCCAGCTACTGGGGACTGAATTTGCGCAGTTCTGATGATGGGCCTCCGGCCAAACCACTGGACAAAAGCTCAACCACACTGGCGGCAGCAGCTAAATTCAATATTTAGGGCGGAAGATGGGCCTCCAGTCGACACCTGGAATAAATAAACAAAATTTCTACCACACTAGGGTACGCAATCCGAGCAAGCAAGATACTACAAACAAAAAAAAAGGTCACGAAACGTGGTAACATTTCTCTTTGCATGTTTTGGGCCATGGCGGGAAAACACAGTGAACCAGTATGTTTGATGGGCAGTTCAACCTACCCTAGCATACTGGTTGGTATTTTGACAGTCTTTCGGCCACAAGATAATAAGGGTTTATTCTCGGATTCTTGGCAAATTCGGAGGAGCCCCTCCAAAGGGGTATCAGATCATAGATGCCGGCGACCACTGAACTCAAGCCTACATTTTTGAGTAGCCCTGTCCTTTAATTTCCCATAATGTGGCTTCCAGCGGCTTTGGAATTCATTTTTGTGCTCGCCGGGATTATTTATAGGGCTATGGACTATGTTTCTTCATTGATAATCACAGAACTTTGTAATTGGTATCAGGACCTTACCTTGAACTGGTGACCATACGAGTCTCAGGAAAAGTTGCATGATTGTGTACTGTCCCAATCTGTATGGAGGCAACCGCGCCGGAGGCGTTACGAATTTTTTTGAGTACGGGCTAGCAACCGGGCTGGAGTTAGGCGTTACGGTACCATTTTAGGCAACTCTCGGCCACCCATGAACCGAATAGAGATTGTCGGACAATTAAATGAAATGTGTTCTAATACGTATAATGAGACTCAATTGAAAGCGAAGACTCAATTGAGAGTGAAAAATTGAAACTCTTTGCATTCATCATGCCACCAGCAGCACCGGAATTTACTGGGCCCAAATTGCCACAAGGAATCCCGAAAGAGCTGGACACTCGTCTCAACCATCTGTCTAAACTCCTCCAATTAAAACCTTCGCGAGCAGGTAGAAAAAAAAAGCTCTTTTATCGATTTTTTTTGGTTATTTTTGGGGCAGAAAAAAATGTATTTTTGACCCTATTAATATAATAGCAACCTCGCCTCTGTTATGCGTTACGGGTATGGAAATAGGCAACATTTTTGGGCCAGTGTTATGCGTTACGTTGCTACCATACAGATTGGGACAGTAATGAATATCCGCCGGTTCTTAGATCTTTAAAAATCCCCAGAGTAAGTAGAAATTGCCTTGCCGAGCTTTGGGTTGAAGTTGGTTTGATTCCATCACACAGGAAGATATCTCGTACTTGTGCCAGACCAGGACTTTGTAACTTTATAAGCCCATTCCAGCGGACCTAGTGGCTCACTGTGCCTTCAGCTTTCCAGCCTGGTCCAATAATGAACGTCTTGATTGCTGATAAAACGCCTACTCAGAATCAAGTTTTTTTCAACCAGGAACCTGGTCCTCGCGCTATGTGGGCTTATCCAACTGGATGCAGGGTGGCCGAAGTTCCTTGAAGACAGTTCTCATATTCGGCACCGGGGAAAGCGGAGATATTTTGAGGACGTTGAGAATAGGCAGACAGCCCTGCGTCCGGGCGGGGGGGCCATGTCAGAAGCTTAAACTTAGAGTATGATGTGAGCCAAAGTCGGAACATCACTAGTCCACATGGTGTAGACAAAAAGTAGATCCCAGTAGGTGTCTACGCGGGGACCCTACCTTTGTCTACACCTGTAGACGGACCTAGTCAAATAATGCCAAGTGTCAATGGCTAGCGAGCTTGCTGAAAAGCTTGGAGGCGCGGCACAGCACCACTTGGTCTGCGGTAGTGGCTTTAGCTATTGCTTCTGTGAGAAGCTCGTTCGGGAGGAAGCGCAGGATGCATTTGGCCGCGCAACGCGTCCACATCGTGGTCTCTAATTAGAAGTTGTTGATGCTTGTTGAAGTTCTTAATGGCTCATCTCGAACCACCACCCGTCCTGCTTTCCACCGTCGTCTATTCATCTGGGCGCGGCACCTCATTCTCGTCCCAGCCCAATACAGAGCGACTCGAATATATGGCTCCTGGCCTGGGACTTGCATCAATACAGGCCGAATACTGGATCTGTCCGGCTGCCATAACTTGGGCTGTAGGCCACTGCTGTGCATGGCAATACGAGTCCACAGACTTCCCTCTAAGTCCAACTTTCGTTGTGAGTCATCAGTCCCATTTACAAATATATATTAGTTATGGGGTGGGATATATTACGCTGGAAGTCTGGTGAATCTAGAAGAGAAATGGATGCCTCGTTCCTGCGGCACACACCAATGTTTCAAACTCCGCGGATAATGTTCCGAGTTGTACCACGCGAAGCGGTAGCCGGATATTTTCAGTGGAACATGCCGAGTTGTAGTAAATGTACTATACTACCTACATTGCAACCTACACACCGTCGACGAGCCCATGCATTTGAGGTTGTAGTTCTAGTATAGGCACGCAAGAAACAACATTGGTCTACGAGAGCAAGAAGCCGATATCACAAAAATCTATGAAGTACTGTTCACATTGTCTGGACGCCGCACTGGAACAGTGTCGAAGAATGTTAGCGCTTGATGCGCAAACTGAATAAATGCGTCGAACGGACCGTGGAGAAGCAGTGATGGTCTAGTTCTGACCAGAATATGAATAATTAATTAAATGGTTCCAATTCAACATCAGACTTTTGATGTTTTACTTGCGACCTTGTACAAGGCCAAACAAGGCCAAAAAAGTGGCCAAAAGTGGCTACAAGTCCGGAAAGCTCACAAGTCACAAGTCTTGTCGACATTTCCACAAGTCAAACGTTTCCCCAATTTTTTTTTTTTTCAAAAAATTGTCTGGATCCCATCGGACAGTTTGTGATGGCACAATTTTTCATTTTTTCATACTTTTCACCTTGTCACCTTGTCGACAAGCTCACAAGGCCGAAAAAGTCACAAGAAATGTGTCAAAAGGTTGATGAAGGCGATAGCCAAACCAGACAAGCACAGCCATAGTGAAAAAGAGGTTGCAGAGACAAAAAATAAAACGCCTGCGGTCGGAAGTTGCGGTAGGGTAAATGGATAGTCCCGAAGATAAGATAAGCCTCACTGATCACTTTTCAATCAAAGATAACTCAATTCCAACCTATAGACCCACTAGATAATATGTGTAGCCCGCTGCACGGCATGATCATCCTCATGTATTCATGTCTGTACATGAAGTATTCCAAAGGAATGAACACACCGCTCTCTGGGATTATTAAATATTTGAGGTGCTGTAAGCAGGATTGAGGCTCGCTCCAGTGATCACTCACTCACATTAAATTTGTCTCTGGGATACAGACCGAGTACAATTAAATTGACACGATTTGGAAATAGCTGGGTTTCTATACCCCACCCAACCTTCACCTAGTTGCCGCTTCACGTTGGGCGGATAGGGCAGGGCCTTTGGCCCTGCCGTCCTGACAGAAGAGAATGGAAAGAAAAAATAGTGGGAATTTAAATTCAAAATTATGAGCCCCAAAAAGAAAAGCAAAGAAAACGCGGTGAGTACTATTAAGTCCAGCTGTCACAGCACTCACCTTTCAAACCCGCCGGTCCGACGGGCCGCACGGGAGTATCAGTTGAGCACAAATGCCACACAACTTTCCCACAGAAAGGCTAATTTAGTCGGATGTGTCGGAAGCGGGGGTACATTGGAAAAGGCGGTGAAAGATTACAAATAACGATACCTAAACAAGTTTAGGACTCGTAACTTGAGACTGGCAGACGCCGCACGACACTGTACTCCCCGTTGTACGTCGAGGATTAACCTGCTCTAGCCTTCTTCCTCGCTTCTTTCATTCTATCCAGCTGCTGCTGGCACTCTCGAGTCACATTAATTCTCCGCAAGCATCGCGCTGCCTTCGGGCAGCGACTGCTTACGCGATTGGGCGAATTAGGTTTGGCCTTTTGAGTGCGAAGGCGGCCTTCCCCTCGTCACTGTGTCTCTTTTCTTCCCTTCTTCGCTGTTTATCCCTTCCGGGTTTACGTGGAAGTGCGGCGAAGAGGCTGTCGAGATGCAATATCGTGCACATCCCTCCGTTCCCCTCCATCTACTCTTCTACCTCACTTATTCCTCGTACTACCTCTCTCCCTTCCCCTTCCACCTCCAACACTCCGTCTTCCCTCTCTCCCTTTCGCCTCTTCCCATCCCATTTTCCGCCAGGTTTAGGATTACACCCCACTGCTGGATTTCACGCGGAAGTGGAAGCACGGTGGGTTCAAGTCGTCCGAATGTGCCATTTTGATTGAATCCCAAAGGAACATTGACAGGAAGTAACGACGCGACCCCAACCACGTACACGAACGGGGGAGGTGGCTCGAGCTTACTGATTATGGCGGAAATAAGTGTCACTTACAGAGTTATATACGCGCCACGTACAAGTTCGCCGGTGGCCACCAGTGGTTTTCGCTGGCTATCAGCAACCAGTGATGGATAACGGTTGATAAGATAAACCACCGTTGATCAGCGTCAATCACCCATCATTCGGCCCAATTGAGTTCGCATTGTGCAAGGCAAAAAATCCTCATGGTTTTCGCTGGCAGCCAGTGGTTTTCGCCGGATCTACCGTATATATATTTACTTTTGTTTCTTTTGTCATCACTTGTGATATGCAATAAAAAGCAGAAATAACGACGGGTCCCCATGATTGGCATTATCATTTGGCACACAGAAAAAAGGCCTAATCAATGGGGCTGAGAAACCACTGGCTATCTCATTGCTATCACCAGCAAAATAGCCTCTATCAGCATTCCATTTTATTGAATGCCAGTGATTGCCAGTGGTTTTCACTGGTTACTCGTGGTCATTCTACCTATAAAACCAATGTATCCATGATAAAACCCGGTGGTTATCTTCGGTTGTGTACCTTACAGCGTCTAGAAATTTCATGAGTCTTTAGTGACCTCCAAGAATTTTTTAGTGGCTGATATTGTGTCAGAATGATTGCCAGTGGTTACCGGCGGTTTCCGATGGTTATTACTAGCCTCTGTTGTGTTATTTATTGGACATACATTGACTGTAATTAGTTATGGTGACTCAAAGGACTGAAAGCTGGCGAAAGCCAATATTGATGGTTCTCATTTGGTTTTTGATGAGAACGAATGCCATCGGAAACCAATGGCAGCCAATAGGATCCACTGATCTACAGCCAAAGCGGGGCCATATTTATCAGCGGGATTACTGAATTTCAGCCAGTGGAAGCCAGTGGAGACCAGCAGCGACTCAAAGACATCAATGGCGGCTATTGCGGGCCTTCGGCCCGCACCCGCACGTGCACTCCGCGTATATTACAGCACTTACACAGCATTCGGGATAAGACTCGGAGGTAATAACACCGCGTGTTCAATTTGGACTGCAATTCCTCCAAGTTCTTCGCAAGTTCTTCAACATTGGCATTTTTTACCAGAGGCTGGCAGAAATTCGATTAGGATTTCGACCTGGCAGAGGCCAGTGAAAATCATATTTGGTCATTAGGGTGCCAGTGTTTCACAATTGACTTTTTGGATCCAACTCGGGGCTCAACCTCGACCCCAACTTGAGGCGAAGTTGGGGCACAAAATAGGTTGAATCATCGAGTTGGATGTCAGATCGTGGACCGGAGCACGATCTGACATCCAACTTCGACCCCAACTTCATGACCCAACTCTGCTTGTCCGATTTACCTCTCCCGTTATCCTTCCCGGAGACGAATCATGGTCCAAGTTGGGTTCAAATTGGGGTCAAAGTTGGGCTCAAGTTGGGCCCAAAAATTCAATTGTGAGACACCCTATTGTCGATCGCAGATTTGCGTCCGGGAGGTCTGAATCAGATACAACAGCGACGGGGGAACCAGGGATGCTCGGAAGGGTGCTATTTCGGGATCTAACCTCGATATGCATCAATGATGGTGGATGACGGGATGGTGGGTATATGGCGGACCCGATCTTGTCACAGCCTACTGCCATGAATCCACCCTCATACGAAGGTGCCGCCCCCTCATACGAAGGGTCAGCTCTCCTGTCACTGGGCTGGTCCGATGAACTGCCAGTATACTCGGGCCAACGGTCACCTCCATCACCTGTGGCCCAGGCAAATGCGGAGCCTCAGAAGTTCTCCTACGATATCAAGAATCGCAGCAGGAAGCCTTGGGCGATACTCGTCGTGCATGGTGATCCACGGCTCGGCAAGACGATCCCAACCGTCGTTGTAGGCTCCAATCTTACGGGTTCTGTGTCGTTGGCGCTTCAAACTAGGGAAACAATCCAGGCAGTCACTGTCTCAGTTAGTACACAACCCTACTTGACATTTAGAGCCAATATTTTCTGTTGAAGGTTAAGGCGGAAATTATCAGGATCAGTGGAGGCGTACCCGCAGTCCGAACTCTAATATTTGAGACGAAGACAACATTATGGTCGGCTGCTGAAGGAGACCCTCAAACTCGAGAAGAGAGTGGTAAACTCAAGGGCGAATATACCTGGCCGTTCAGTATTCACATACCAACGACTTCCGTGTCAAAAGAGGGCAAGCCATTCGAACTCCCGCACACATTTTTTGAGCGGGCTTTAAACTTCAGTATTCAATATTCTGTGGAACTCCGCATAATGCGCGGAAAGTTAAGGCAGGATGATAAGTGCGTCGCGTTTTTGTTAGACTCGAACACTCAAACCAATGTGAATAGACGGGATTGCACATTGGGAGTTTTTTCCATGCGCCAACCAGGTCCTCCTTCGATTCTGCGACAACTTGCGTACCAAGAACACAGTCCTCTGCTTGGCCCAGATGCGGATCCGGAGGGTTGGCAATCCTTGCCGTCATTTTCGATCTCTGGTCTACTTTTCTCGGTTCTCACAATTGATGTGAAGTGCACAGTGAGCCTGCTATCTCTCAGATTTGTTCAATCAACTTAGTATTGGCCAGTTGGCACTTGCGAAACCCGTCAGTGAATTTAATGGGCTGTCTTTCCGTTCTTATCGGTCGCCTTCAGCTCTGTTACACCCGAAGCTCATCTATTCCATGCGCTCTGACGATTGAGACAGCGAGTGCCCAGGCCCTTGATGTATTAGCATCTCCGACGGCGGCCTTGGTCTACTTGGAGCGCCACACCACATCAACCACTCATGGTACCTCTCGTAGTGATGCTAACGCTCTGGTATGCGGCCAAGCTGTATTTTGGGCTTCGACAGAAGGCGCGGCTGCAGAAACGTCCTTACGGCGCCAGCTCATGGGAGAAATCCATCTAAGGCCAACTCTACAACCCTCAACCGACGTGGTTGACTTTCTCATCGAGGTATGGAGGAGCTCGTAATGTTACATGTTATCAAGTGGTACTGAGTACATCCCCACTGCAGTACACGGTCCTTGTCTTTCCGTTTCAAGCTACCGGATTTAAGCCGCACAGATACGCGCCCCTCCTTCGGCAAAAAGTGAACATTGTAGCGAGATACGCTTCAGGGCCCCGTGCGATAACGTACACCCCTGCGACATACGAAACGCGTAATGCGGTGATCGACGAGCATTACCTCAAGACCCACCGACCTAGATTCTAGTGCCCTCATCTTGTAAATTTTATCGCATTTCATGTACATGTCAGAAGTGTGGCGTGAATCAGTGGATGCAACTGATGTCCTGAAAATGAGCAGAGTCTTTGAGCGGGAAACTGGGTGTCGATTGGTTAGATATGTCCATCGGGGCTTTGCGGTTTTTGAAGCTGTTGCCAGACGGGAACGATTGTAATGCAACATACATTGTGTTTCTCGATCGCGAAATACCTCGCCACCCTCAATAGAGAAACACATCCAGCAAGCACCCGTTCTTTTTGTTGTTCTTTTTGTTGCGTTCAACCCGAGAGAAATGTTGGGTGTTTCAACTCTTGTCCACTTGATGTCTTTTTTTTTCTTTCCCCGCTCTGCCTGGTCTATGGCATGCCCGTTCTATGCAGGCACCAATTATTTGACAGACTAAGGTTGCCATAATCCCCATTCCTACAAACGAATTTTCTAGCACATCTTATGTAAGACGAAAATTGTGACACGCAAATTCAATCTTCAGTCAATTTATTTCATCATCTATCCAACCACCTGTGGAATATTCAGAGACAAAACACACATCCCGATCTGATGTACCCGAGTTGGGCTCTTAGTTACTCTTCCCCAACACTATCTTACACAGTGGTATAACATATCGTTGTGTGATGATAAGTGTTATCAGGAGTACTATTTTCTCCTTGCTGGCATGGCACATATGAATCGCGATATGTGCCCCACAGCGTCCATGGCCATATCTAGCCTTATTATTTCCCAAGGCATAAAATGATGTTAGTGGTTTACAGCGGGTTGGAACGACGATAACATAACTACTATTTGCAGACGGCAACCGGTCATTATGTCTTCATTGACGACGAAGGTTCATGTTGGGTTGTATAATGTCTCTTGCACAAAGATGAGCATGGCGCATTGGCTCGTTTCATCGTTGCATAGATCCTTGCAGCCTACCTAGCTACCCCGCAAAGGTTGAACGTTCAACCTTGCGGGGTAGTTAGGTGGGCCGTCGTTGAGCAGACCCTCAGTAGGTGGTCTTTTTTGATTCCCCGACTGAGTGATGTAGTCTTGGTTTTTCGTCAACGGTGGGAGCCATCGGAAGTCGGGTCTCCCGGTGGCTCCCATTGCTGCTCAGAGAGCAAGTCAAGGCCAATAAATTGAGGCTGCATTGAAAATACAGTTGAAGTATACCAGGCTTGCGTAAGGAACATTGACTTTGGTGCCACCAGTTATTTTAATGAGTCAAATGACTGGCAGAACTTGAAGACGAGAGTACCGTTATGTAACACGTTTATAGTTTATCCCAAGTGTAAATTTGGCCACGAGAAGATTTGTGAGGGGAGTTGCCGTCGACTTGGAGAGCTGTGAGGACTAGTAAAAGAAACTGTATTCAATCCCTGGAGGGGAGGAGCAACATGAGAGTCCGGATTGGCTTTGGTCCTCATGCGAGTACTGGTCATGTGACAGCATGTTCAACACTGAAAGCCAAATTTCCCGGCGGTGAAACAAGGGCTGGCGGAGAGGAGCGAGGTTTCCGCGACCGCTTGTTGTCTCCACCTCGATTTCTTCCTCAAGTGGCAAAAGCCCCCAGGAAAAAAATCTCTCTCGAATCTGCTTTTCCATTGTCCAATGCTGTGGTCCTCCTGATTGAGCCTGTCCAAAAGGCGCACTGACACTGATAAAGGAGCCTCTGTGTCTTCGACTCCGTTTACACTTCTTACGCGTCCTATGAAGGGTTTTCGCATCCTTTGACAGCTTGACAACATCAAGAACACGTAGTTTCTGATTTCAACGAATCCGATCTTTCAAGACAACTCTTTCTGGCCGTCTGCGCCGGGTTTCTATTTCGCTTCGACCGCCGCTCAGGACCTCTCAAACTCCACAGTCTCCATAAAGACAAGATTTTCAGAGCCATCACTACGATGTACATCTTCACTCGTTTAAACATCATGAAACCACATCCGTTCAAGAAAAGTCTTCCAGACAGCCTAGGCCACGTTCCTACTCCGCCAAGAGGTGGGCACCGGGAGATGCCGACAGATCGACCTATTTTCAAACTCCGCCGGAGGTCGGTCCGAGCACGTTTTTCGACTTCGTCAACGCTCAACTCGACTTTAGTTTTGTCCTTTCACCTTCCACCAGATCTAAAAGTTTAGTAGATTACCCCCCCCATTTTCCTACCTTCTGAATCGATCTGTGAACTCGATATAATTTTTTCTCCGCGCGGGCCAAAAAATACCATTTTAGTTCATCGGACCGGAGTCGCGGTGTTTGGTTCGGGCAAACAATGTCAACGCGCTTCACGCGTCTTTCATTCTGCTCAGCACCTCCAGGCGCCTGTTTGGCCTGGATGCCCTATAATACAGCCGTTTACTTCACCACCCACTTTCAACTACTTCTATATGGCCTTTAAAGGCTTCAAATTTGCAGATGGTTTCTTTGATATTCAAGACAGCGCGCCGGCTGTCCAACCCACTCTCGTTCCTTCTTCTTCATCTGCTGTCCCCAATCATGCTCCTCTACGAACTGAATCGCAATTCATGTCCTCTAATGCTTTCCCTCCTCCTGTTACTCCACGCCATCCTTTGCCTGAATCGGCTGTCCGTCCAACGCTTCCTGCTCTTCACATCCCTTCCCATTTCACTGCTAGTCTAAACCAAACACCGTCCTCATCACTCCGCACCCCAGACAGTGGCTACTACTCCGCATTTACGAATTCTGGACCTACATTTACACCCTCTGGCTCCTCTTTTTCCTTCGCAAACCATTCACCCGTCTCACCGCTGGAAACGCGCGGATTCCGTCCGTATCAGCCAGAGTTCCCAGGGCTGATTCAAGCGGTGCTATCGGATGACGAGGATGCTGACGACGACAACGACGAGGGCGACGACATGCACCCACATATCCACGGACCCGAACTATTACTTCAGTTGTATCGGGCAGGGAAGATCAAGGCCGAGGCAGCTGCCAATAACTGCTGGCGCCTAGAGTGCAATATCTGTGGCTCTTGGTGTGCTACCTCAATCCCTGCACGTCTCGAACTCGCGATTCCCGGCCAATTCACGAACCTCGAGTCTCACCAGAACGGTAGAAACTGTCGTCGTCCAGCTCCTCGCGGACAATCGGCCCCAGCAGATCCACAGTCCTCACCCAAGAAGTCCATAGCTCCTGATACAGCTTACAGCGATGACGAGGATGATTTTGAATTGCAGTATGTCGTTTCAATGTTGCAGCTCAGAGTTTGGCTCAATAGATTCCAGACGCGCTCGAGCATCTTCGGAACCTCCCGAGTCTGCACCGCTGCCGCTACCGCCGCACTCGTCAGCCCCCGGCACCTTTATATATCACCCATGTCCTGGCGTCCCAGTCAACTGGCAGATTGGCTCTCTTGGATCTACGTTCCCGTGGCACCGTGTCTTCCCAGGTCCCCACCAAACGGAGTCTTTCAAAGTCGAAACCAATGCGATTGGACTGATGCGTGCCTTTTCCCACCACTGTACTGGAACTGCCACTCTCAATCAGGCATGTTCGCTATGTGCGAAGATCCCAGCGCGCATCGCTGAACTAATGGAACTGGCTACCAATCATAAACCACACACAAACTTTCGCTATCTCAACTTTGCACAGGCGACCGAGCTCTTGTCACAAAAAGATATTGAATTGCGGAAATGGCGTACCAAGGTCCGTGAAACTCATTCGTCGTTCACCCGTTCTTATTCTCTTTACACAGTGCTCGAATCTGGTGAAGCAGGTTGGGACCTGCATCCGAAAACTTGCCGACTACAGGCGCTTCGCAATTGCTGCTGCAGAGTCCAACCTTCCCCAACTCAGCCGCTTAATCTCAGTCGGCCTCCGTAATGGAGCTTCCCCACGCGCGTTGACAAATCTCCTGCATGACGTCTTCGACGGCGTCGTCAAATATGCACCTCGCGCCTCCACTGAACAACGTCCCCGCGATCTCTCACTGATCGCATATAATCTTGGTGGTCGCCGGTTGCTCTACGCCATGTGTCATGGTATGGGATTGCCTTCACTTCGCACACTCCGCCGTCATCTCTCTTTTACACGTATCACCCCCACCATTGGCTGGATTTCTCCGACAGATATCAGCCATAACATTGAGGAAGTGGTCTTGAAGCCACGGGCAGCGGCGGAGTGCAAGGAGCTTCGCGGCGTCACCATGATGATAGACGAGGTGGCGCTCGAGGAGCGGGCTGTCCATTTCCGTCACACCAACAGCGTCGGTGGGATTTGCTGGCGCCATTCCTCGGCTGTTGATCTCGTCCTCAAGACCTTCGACGGAGCGCTCAAGCTTGCTTCTGCGATCAAGTCAGGACGCGTACATCTCGGGAAGGAAATGACCGTAGTTGCTGTAGGGCTATTTGGCGAGCGCGGTACCTTCCCAATCCTCGCGCTCCCCTCCTGCAAGCACGTCGACGCTGAGGACTCGCGGACAATCTATGAGACTGTTTCCTCCGCATGGAACAAGGTTGCGGCGGGTATCGTAGGTCCCATCTGGTCATGGGCGACGGATGGAGATACCAGGCGCCGTATAGCTGGGCATCATTTCTTCGTCACCACCCCACTCCACCGCCTCTCCCCCATCTATGGTACGATCGCTGCTATGGTTGGTCTCAACCAGCATACGGGCATCAATGACATGACCCTTGATTTTGACTACAAGCACATCTTTAAACGTACGATGTCTTCCTTTATATTCAATTCTTTTCTAATTTTCACCACAGGTGTCTGTACCCTATTGCGCTCTCCCGGCGGCATTACACTCAATAACGGGCGCGTCATTACCCCACCGATGCTCGCTCGGTACCTTGTCCTCCTTCCCACTCAGACCCCCAGTACCGTTCAAGATCTCCTCTTCCCTGATGACCCACAGGATGTTCCCCGCGCTGTCTTGCTGATGAAGGGTGTGATGGATATTGGATCCCTCGTGATACCGAATATGACCGCTGATATGCACTCTGATCTCGAGGCTCTGCGCCTTCTTGGGCATGTAATTCGATCGCTGCTGGAGCCCTTCGTCTCTCCGGGAATGTCGCTCACAGAACAAATCACTTCCTTGTCTACTTTCGCACATCTCGCGTTTGCGCTTCATCGCGATGCGCGTGACCAATTCTTTTGCAATCAGCTTTATTATGACAGTCAGACGATGGTGAAGAATGTGATGTTCTGCCTCGCGAAGCAGCAAATTCTGGACAATACGAAACCATTCTATCTCTTCCAGACCGGCGACGATAGGCTCGAACGACTCTTTGGGAAGTTACGCATGATTGGTGGCCACAATAGCGCGATGAACTACTCCCAGGCTATCGACAGACTCGGCCATGCCGTTGACCTCCAGGGTGCCTTCATGCGAAATCCCGACCTTGATCAAGGGGAACGCCGCCTCAACATGACTCGCGCTGAAGGTGTCGATCATCTTACGATGGAATCTTGCACGGGCGATGTCATCTCGGGCAACTGCCATGCACCGTCTGCTTGGAGCCGTGGCTGTGATATCGCACGTGGAATTCTCCAAGCCTCTGCAGTCAACTGGGCCGATGATGAATTTGAGAAAATCTTCGCGACGGAGGGTGTCGACCTCCTGCGGCCATTCGGCAACAACAAATATCCCGGTGTTGACAACACGCCAGACCGTTCAATGCCTGCCGCTGCTGTTGTTAATGTGGAGATGACGTCCGCGCCCGTGCAAGAGCCTGAGGAGGATGAAGAGGGCGAGGGAATCACGTTCGAGGAGAGCCTGGTTGATACAGTGGATGCACCTGAGCTGGAGCTCCCGTCCGGCCCAGGCATTGTCCCTGAAGACTACATTCTGGTCGAGGGGAAATGGGTCCATAAGCAGCGCATCTGTCGGCTCATAATCAGCGCCGACTTTGAGCCCAAGTCCACTGTTCGCCTTCTCCGTGTTCGCGGTCACCGTAACGTGAATGGAAAGCCACGGGACGACACTCACATTGATCCAAACGCGCTCCTAGGCAAAGACATCTTCATTGCCGGCGACCCCATCTTAACACTCCTTAAAACCGGCACCAATATCTCACTCGCTATTTTACGCACCACGGCGATCCATCAAGACGGGATTTCTCGCTCCAGTTTACTTGCCACAACTATCGCTAATCCGGCCGCCAATGTTAAGATCACCGGGCAGGTTTATTCAATGACACTGGCTCGGAAGACGGCGGCTCCCATATCGGAGTCGCATTCGGTACCAACTTCAGCTGGGATTCGCGGTCAGGACTGGCCCTCGTCCGAAGACTCCGAGTCGTCGTCTGAGTGGGGGTGGATTTGGAACGGCGACTATCTTAAAGCTGACTCTGTTGTCCGCGGGACCAAGGAATCAACGGACAAGGTGGTCCTCGTCTCCGTTCCTGGATACCTCACGGAGCTCGTCAACCCGCTCATGGTCGATGCTAGTGTTCGTCTCGGTGCCGAAACCGCGCGACATATCAATTCAGCTGGCCAATCATGGGAGATTGATGACAGGCAGCTTGGAATCGTATCGGAGCTGCTGTGGGAGCGCGCAATCCAGAACAAAATCCCACCGTCAGCCATTACCTCCGTCAAGCCCTCAAACATCTTTCCTTATCGCTTTGATGATGGTAAGCACTGTCATTATCGAACTGTGCAGCAACTCAGCCAATTTCCAGGCAATCTCGCTCTCCTATCGCTCATTCCATCCCTTCAGCTTGCGGAAGATGTTGCTGAGCGTGCTAATCGCAACTGCGAACTCTGCGGACAGAAAATTGACAACATGCGAGCTCATATGGGTATGCACATCCTCCGCAAGCTTCGTAACATCGAGGAGAACCTCAGTAAACCAGTGCGCATCCCTTTTTTCAGGACCTATCTATGTTTAACCTGCCTCTCAGGTTTCTGGCGACCTTCCGTGTGGTTTTTGTGGCGAGTCGGGCCACGCAGAATGTGCCGTATGGGTAAAGATCAAGGCCAAGTCGACCTCCATCGAGACCCATTGTCGTCTTGCGGCACCAATCAAATACGCCTATGCTGAACGCGGATCCTCGACCACACCCTGCAGAAACGTGCCTATCGTTTGCTCTTTGTGTCCTAGCCAATTGACTGCGGGAAAACCGAGTGGACGCCAGCCTGCCCAATGGAGGTACAACATGAACGCCCACTTAGCCGCTGCCCACCCAGAATACGCCTCACCCTACAACCCGGACGGTGTGAAACGGCTACCCCACGAAGTTTGGGCCGGCATGGAAATCAAACGCGACGAGGAGATTGCACTTGGGATCAGCGCCGACAAAATTCCCGCGCCTTTCGCCAGGGTCGCGGGTCCGGACGAAGGTGCCGATCTTCAGCCTCAGCAGCTCGGAGTTCGGTATAGGGCCCCAGTTCGTCCTACGCAGGTTGCCGAGTCAAGTACGCAGCCCAAGAAGAGGAGGAAAGGGAATGGAGGGCAGGTATTGCCGCCGTTGTAATAATTTTATTCTCTCATATCGCCATTGTAAAATATATTGCACTGAAGGTCCTAAATGCATATTTGTTGTACTCTATAAATTGGAGGCACTCCGAGTCTAGATATTCGAGGGCTCGCTCAATACGATTGGCAGGAATTAGTGGTTTGTAAGCACGGAAGACGGTCCGCGCACCGATGGCCCGGCCATCCGGTCATGTGAGGGGGGTGGGGGACCCCAATTTCAAATGACGTCGGCTTCGGAGGTTGATTTACCGGCATCTTCCGTCGCCCACCTCTTGTACTCCGCTGCGACGACCTCCCAGGCCCCCTCAAACTCCACGGTCGTGCTGTCGAAAGATAGAGGCCACGCTAACGGGTGCATCTGGCTGGGTGCTTTGCCCAAACTCGACACTCCACCTCGCCTTGTACCTGGTCAATGATATGATCAGTAAAGTGCCAACAATGAAACCAACAGACACACGTTCCAAGAATATCCGAATCCATCGGCACGTAAAGCCAAAGTCCAGGGAAGTAGCCGCAAAAATCAAAACGTGGGTCGTCAGGAGATGGCTCGTTGCTAAGCCTGCACAGTGTGATTGCTGGAATAAAACATCAAGGCGCATAGAAAGGAAGCTTACGAGAAAACGGGTTCTTCATCCTGGCCCGGAACTGTGTAATAAACGGTGATATTCTTGGCAAATCCGTCGAGGACGTAGTTGCCGTCGTAGATGCCATCAAAGATCCAACCGAGGGCGGCGAAAGTACCCTGGGGAACAGTGGTGTTGAAGATGAGGTTCTCAGCAGTCGGGGTCCATGGCGCAGTGCTAGTCTGAGCACTGGTACCGATGGGCGAGATACGGCTGGGCGTAGCAGCGGTCTGAATTTTGAAGTCACCAAAAGTGACGAGCGTATGGCCACAGGAATGGCCTTGGGAATTAGAGATCCTGCGTCAACTTGAAAGATGAGCAAGCTCAGAAGAGAGGCCAGTGCGATGAAGTTGCGAGAAAACATTTGTTGCTTGTTCATTATTTTTGCAAGCCAGACCTTTATACCTCTCATGACAATCTAAACGAGTAGAAAAGGCCGCACCGAGGGACACACACATTGGGCTTCCCGGCGAGCCTCCTCGCTCTTCGAGCACGAAGGCTGTGATTGCCGACAGTGGTTCGCGGATTCGCACGCTCATTCCTCATAGCGGTACCACATGATGTTACATGTAAAATCCATCCTCCTCCTCCACCTACACTGTAATAATCGTAACGGTCCAGAATAAAATCAGGGATGCAAGCAATTCTCCTCGCATGAAGTCGATCGTCGGACGAAATCCATTTATCATAAGTTGTCAAGAACACAGGATAATGATGGTGAAAAGGCTAAATGTTCAACGTTTATTTAACAAGCGAGGCATGAGCCGCATCCGTCAAAGCTTCTGTCTAGGAGAGACTGGGCCCAAAAACAGGCCGGCTCAGGAGACCGTGTGGGGAGGATCAGGCCGTGCGCGGTGCGCCAGTGATGTTTTAACGGATGAACCTAGTATGAACCTCGTACCTCGCTTGTTAAAATGCGGGAGAGGATTAGAAGCCGGCGAAAAGGAACATTAAGACAATTCGAAGCCCGGATGCGAATAAAGATTACTTACATATTGGAAAAGCAGCGTTCTAACGATGCTGCATGCGATCAATTTTGCTTGAAATCGAGCTCGAACAGGTTGAACTCGGAACTGCGGACGTAGACTCTGCGTAACGTATGTGATACTTGGAGTTGGAAATAGAACAGGAATAAATTCACGGCCGACCTGCTGAGGACATTATTATTACTCCTACACCCGAACCGTCCTTCGTGCCTCGGATATCGTGTCCGCTAGAATAATGTCATGACTCAGGTACTCGAATCTGGAAGCCCACGACTTGCACCGCGCTCAACACTTCTTCACGCAGCGCCACTCGCGCGTCGCGACGCGCCACTTCCAGATGACGCCGTCTGTCGGAGTCATAAGTCAGCTTACTTATAAAGTGGATGTAAAAAAAATGATGATGCGGCAAGGAGAGAAATAACGAAAAGTATTTATAATAATAAGAGAGGAAGAATGCGGCAAGGGCCGGAATAACAGAAAATGAAGGAAAACGCACTCAACGTGCACTGCCTGAGCGCGGGGCAGTCGGCGGCCCACCACGCGACGGTCGCGCGGTCATGCACACGGTGCGCAAAGTGGGCGTAGGTATAATGGAAGACGCGGAGGGCGGAGAGGCGAGCGAGGGCTGTGCGGATTGTGGTGAGGGTTTCCTGCGGGAGAGTTAGCGTGAACCCAGATGTAGGGAAAGAGCGACCCACTGCATCGTGCGCCGTCAGCAGCAGGTCGGACGGCGCGGTGATCTTGAGCACGGCAAGGCGCGGGAGGTGTTGCGCGACGAGCGCAATTAAGTCGAGGTTCGGCCCTGGGCGGTAGCACACGAGTTTTGTGAGCGAGGCGCTGTAGGCGGTGAGCGCCCGGAGCGGCGGCAGGGGGTCGAGCGGGTCGGCGAGCTTCCAGGAGATTTCCGCACCTGTGAGGTGCGGGGGCATGCCGCCGCCACCGGGTTCCAGCAATGCGGGGAAGACGGCCGCGGTGGCCTTGAGGTACTTCAAATCCGGGAGGCAGGGCACGCCTGTTGCGGAGAGCAGCGCAGCGAAGGACGCGGCGGGGCCGAAGAGCTTGAGGACCCCGATGCGCGGGTGCCGCTGGAGGAACGCAAGTAATGCGGGCTCCGCGTCCAGGTCGGCGCGCAGGACGAGACGGCGCAGGGCCGGGAAGGTGCGCGAATCGATGCACTCGATGAAGGATGGCGCACCGCACGCGAAGACGAGGGTAAGGGCCTCGATGTTGGCAGTGCACGCAAGGGTGGCAGATATCAGGTCTATGGCATCGTAGATTCTATATCTAGTGGAAAGAAAGTCGAGGTCAGGGCTGTGGAGTGAATAAAATTTAATACGGACCCATCGAGCTTGGACGCGCTGATATCAAAGCTCTTTACGAGGAGCGCCAGCTCTGTGTTGGATACTAGGCTGTGGCAGCACGTCAGAACGGCGCGGGGCGAGGCCAGGGCGAGGGTGCGGTACAGGACGCGGCGTGCGAGCCTATTGAAGAGCTTGGAGACGCGGCACAGCGCCACCTGGTCCGCAGGCGCAGCATTGGCTATTATTTCTGTGAGGAGCTCGTTCGGGAGGAAGCGCAGGATGCATTTGGCGGCGCGGCGCGTCAACACCGTGGTCAGGAGAGACAAATCAGCTGTTGATGCTTGTTGACGCTGGTGACTCATCTCGGTTGAACCACCACCACGTTGTCGTCCTTTGTTCCTGGAAGTCTTCTCTGTGGTTCTTTTCCCCGAGTTTTTCTGTCCCACCTCTTTATTGAGTTGTCTGGTCTCTGCCCTCCACCTCTTCCTCGAATCAGGAGCTCAAGTTCCGTCTGGCCCCGCTCCGACTCCCGCGCTTATTTATCTCCAAGCCGGATTTTCATCGTTCTGTTCTTTGCCATCTTTACTGCCGCAAAGGCGCAGTTTCTGTACTCTTCAGAGCCTTTTCAAGTACACAATGCAGCCCCATCCTGCTCGTACTCGCTCATCTAGCAACGCTATCCGTGGGTTCTTCCATCTCGCTACTTCTTCGACTTCGAACTCGAACTTCAACCCGAGCACTTCATCCCTTTCGGCAAACCCCGCAATGCGAATCACGTCCCTGGCTTTCTTGCGGGGTGGACAGCAAGTAATCTCAGGCCGAACTGCAATTACGCTTCGAGGTCTTCTGCGCCGTGGCCCATCCGTCAAGTCTGATTTTCAGCCCTCAGTCCTTCACTGCACGATTATCCCGCAAACGCGTGTTTTCTGGGACTAGGCTTATTATCCTTCAAAGCCTGTTTTGCGTCGGCCCATCTGGTTTGTTTCGCCAGTACTGGTTTATTCTACCGAAAAATATATATTTCTCAGTAGGCTCTTCCATCCAGTTACTTAGCCGACTCCGTACTGAAATGACTACTTCTACTTTCTTTCGCCAAACCCCGCAAGGATAAAAATCCTTCTGGCTTCCTTGCGCTGTGGACTGCGACGATTATGCCACAAACGCGTTTTTTCTGGCACTTGGCTTATTATTCTTCAAACCTCGCCAATACCTGTTCATCTACTGAAGAAAATCATTACTGGGGCTCCGTCGATCTCGTTAATTCACTGACTTCGACTTCGAACGAGTAGAACGTCTTCTGCTCCCATCCTTTCTTCACTTAAACCCCACAAGGCCACTGGAATCTACCGGATCTTACTTATGCTTACGCTTCGAGCCCACATTCCGCTTGTCGAACCAAACCTTAGCCAGATGGCTGGCCCATATGTATGTAAGTAAGTACTATCGGCGGACCTTCTGCGCACCTGAAGCTCGCGGAAAAGCGCATCCCCTTCGAGCTCGTCTTCGTCGACCTCCCCGCGCACCTCGCGATCCGCATAATTCCCGTTGCTTTCGGCTGCTTAAAGGCGGCGCCTATGTAACCCCCCCCGCACGCTCTAGCCTTCCCCCCGCTCTCCCAGCCATCCAGCTCACTCCTCGCTGCTCACTAACCCGCTCACTATATACCTCCAAACATGGTGCTAACACTCTACGGCCTGCGCTCCCTCGTCGGCGGGACGACTACCGTCCTCATGACCCTCGCGGAGAAGCGCATCCCCTTCGAGCTCGTCTTCGTCGATCTGCACGCGGGCGAGAACAAGCTCCCCGCGCACCTCGCGCGCCAGCCCTTCGGGCAGGTGCCCGTCCTGGTGCGTCCATATCCGTATCATACGTCCTGCCTAACACTAATCATCTATTGCTTATTACAATATGATACGATATATTACATTACAACACTCGCAGGACGACGCCGGCTTCGTCCTCTACGAGAGCCGCGCCATCTGCCGGTACCTCGAGGCCAAGTACCCCTCTCAAGGCCCGCCGCTGATCCCCGCGGGGACCGAGCCCACCGCGCGCTTTGAGCAGGCCGCGTCCGTCGAGTTCGCCAACTTTGAGCCGCACGCGCGCGCGGTGTATGTGCAGCGCATCGTGCAGCCGTGCGTGTTTTCTTTTTCGCATCATCCCCGTCCCACCTGTTATCGTCCGTGCATTTATTTATTTATTTGTCCGTCCATGCAGGCTCCGCGGCCTCGAACCCGACGAGACCGCCGTGGCCGCGGCGCTCGCGGGCCTGGCGGCGACGCTGGAGGTGTACGAACGCATCCTAGGCACGCAGAAGTTCCTCGCTGGTGATGTGCGCCATTTCTTTCTTATAATCCCCAATCGCCCGTTTGTCATTAATCCACAACCGCGCGTGCTCATCCATCCATCCTCCCTTCCTCCATCCATTCTTATAATTTGCTCACGCTCATCCATTATTAATAATTATTAATAATTTGCTTACGCCCACTTACACATTTTACTTACGCACACCTTCACAGGAATTCACCCTCGCGGATCTCTTCCACGTCGCGTTCGGCGCGCCGCTTGCTGCGATCGGGTGCGACCTCATGACGACTTCGGGGCCGAATGTCGCGCGGTGCGTCGTTTGTTCAGCTTCGTGATAATTACGTTTGAGAGAGTGGTGGTCTGCTTCGTTGTTCTGTTACTTTGTTTGCGTTGTCGTATCGTGCTTACATGCGTCTGATGCGCGTTTGGGCCACCCGCGCACCCGTTGTATCTTATGGGCGCATCTACATACGCATCATGCCCCGATATTCGTCCCTTGATGCTTTTTTCTGCTTGTTTTTCCCATCTGATCTGCTCTTGCAGGTGGTGGGCAGACGTCCTTGAGCGCCCAGCGTGGAAGAGCGTGCGGCAGAGTATCGGGGCCGACGTGAATGGGCGGCACATCGATGTCGAGGAAGAGACGACTGTGCACGGCGAGCACGGCGGGGAAGTTGAACGCGAGGACGGCACGACTGCATGAATCGAGGTTCTGGCTGCAAGGCGGCGGGGAGAGTGTGCGACAAATTAGAACAATGCGGAGGGCGCGATGGTACGGAACGACGCGGATTTCGGCTGGTGTTATTTGTGCAATGGGTAAGTACATTTCGAAGAGAATTCCATACGTACTTTCCATATTTTGCTCAATAATGGAACCGGTTTGCTTTTTTCACCCCATTTGATCGTGATTCGACGCTTGGACCGGATGCCGGTCTCTCCCGGATGTCGGATCAGACCGTGACTCTCCAACTAAATATATTCAGGACATGCTATTATAAATCTTCCAATTATACCAGCGGACCTAGCGGCTCGTTCCATCAGCTTTCCAGTCCGATAATGAACGTCTCGATTCAGTCTCGATTACTGACAAGACATCCATTCAGAATCAACCCGGCACACACGTGATCCAAGCTATGTGCCAACTGGATGCATAGCGGCACAAGTTGTTTGGAGACCCAGCAAGAGGAGAGATTTTTGAGGAGTCCCAGCAGAGAGCGCCAAGGCTGCCTTGAAGGCGCCAATCAAGGCAGGCATCAATCAATTATTTATGCTGGCGCTCCGGCAGCAATATCCACAACTTCAGTAGGGTTGCGGAACAAACTGAGTGGTAAGTTCCTGATGTAAGTTACCGCGATCACGTGCACGTAACTTACCTATATGTTGTACATCGAGTGAGATGGCCTTGCAACTTACCTTTCCATAGTACCCCACGTGACGGGGCGCGTATTCACTCCCAGCAGGACCGGCCCTTGGTTCCTGAGTTAGATTTGGACTTCAAGGGTGCTTGCGCCGCAACTTGCGTGCGATGCAATAATTATTTAAGTGACACAACTTGTGATTTTGCAACTCGGAGTTGACTCGGAGTGACAGAGTCGTTCAGGGCAAACACGCCGCGCAATCAGACAGAGTTTTTTAAAAAACTAGTAAAAGATACAGCTTCTCTCTCTGTATTCATGGATCAAAATCTCCCACCCTCAGACCCTCAGTGGAGAAATAATGGACATCAGTGCTTCTCGAGAATGTGCTGGCTGATCATCTGGTGGCCTTCATGGCGGCTACTCCAGGCGTTGCTGGTGACATGATGATGGCAGGCGTGGACAAGGAAGATGAGTCAGACACCGAGTTCGAGCTCGGTTCGTGGCTTTGAAAGCCATATTTTATTCATTTCGTGACGAATGGGGGCTCCCAGTGGGACATAGATGTAATAGACAATATTGTAGATGTTGTCTCGATAAATGTTGCTGTCTGCTTCCTTAGAGCTCTCAGGCTGCGCGGGCATTGAAAAACGAAAACCGCCGCGGAAAGAAATCACGCGTTTGAAGCACGTGATATACCTAAAAACAGTAACTTCCCGCGTAACTTACCTTTGTTACCTGGGCCAAATTTTTTGGAGGTAACTTACCGACTTTGTTGTACCCCAGGGACTTTGTTCCGCAACCCTAAACTTCAGACTGCATCTGGAAAACGTCTGGCGACTCCTAACCAGAGAGACATTGAGAGTCTTGCGAACTCTCCACCGTACGCCTTCACTTTCGCTGCTGTGCCTTTCGATTCTTCATCGTCACGTGACGACACCAATGTTCCGGATCGGAGATATCTGCACTCCCCTCGGCGATGTCTCAATCCCTTCAGACACGAGGAATGATGAGCCGTTCTTCCTCCGCAATCCATTGTTCTGTTCTTGATTAACTGCGCTTGGTGACGTCGGTTGAACAGCTCTTTAACTAATGACGCTCCACTTTGCCGTTCTCACCGCGGAAACTGGGCCAAAATAATGACCTCGTTTTGACGACGAGTGGATACTTGGCGGAGAGGGGAGTTTTTGTTAGCGCTGTTCAACCTCGACGCATTCTTCGTCATCTTTTGCGTTGCCCTCAGACTCAAACCTCATAGAAATCTGACCTGGCAGCTCTGATTTGTTGCTTTTTCCGTCTTTTTCTTTTTTCCGTCAATGTTAGGTTGAAGGTGAGGCGACGGAACACGTTCTTTCTGGACCTAGGCCTAAATCTTCACGTGTAGCGATCTTTGTGCTTGACGTGCTGACATTTATCGAACTACGTTCAGTCTTCCCACTCCACAAAACATGTCCAATGGCTCCACAACCCTCATGATTCGTGAACGACCGAGTCCCTTTTATAATTCCAGCAGCCTCACGATGTCATCCAAGTTTGGAAGCCAGAAACATATAAAATATGAGCGAAGTGGCTGCTAATCTTCACTCGAACAACCTCAGTAGTTCAAGCTCTCTACCAAGCCTTAAACATGTTTTCCAAGCTCTCCGTCGTTGTCACCTCTGTCCTCCTTGTATGTCCTACTCGAAGGTTCAGCACTGATTCCGATTACTGAATTATTCGTGCAGACCCTTGCTGCCGCCACCAACCCCCCGACGACTCCCCAGGACTCTCCCCAGTGCTGCCAGAGCGTCTTGCCCACCAGCGCCACTGCTGTCTCGGCCGTGGCCGCCCTGCTCGGAATCGACCTTACCGGGCTCAACGTCCCCATCGGATTGAGCTGCTCGCCCATCACCGTCCTCGGCAACAACTGGTAGGTTTATTATTGTGTCTGTCACTGGGTCTGTTTTTCACTCACGAATACTCACAGCGGCAGCACCACTGTTACTTGTGCTGCACCCGAGAAGCAGTGGGGTGAGTAGCCGCGTTTTCTCGATCCCTAGCTGGATATTCATTATTTGCAGGTGGTCTCATCGCGATCAACTGCATCCCCATCACTCTTTAATTTTGCGATGATTGCAAGAGCAGTCAATGATTTTTTCCGAAGTACTTGTGTGAATGAGAAGGATTTTGATAGCTGTCGTTTGACTGTAATTTTGCCGTGTGGATGAAAAAAAGTGTTCGAAAAATAATCTGCCGTCAAAGTCAGATGATCTTGGAAGAAGCCCTGAACTGCGTGGCCGTTCTATTTTAATGCCCCGATTAACTTACGGGGCGGGGATAGATCATACTTGTGTGGTCCGTTAGTATGGCGTCCCGTTTATTGTCCAACCAAGAACCAAGTGAAACTTCTTCAAGTTGAACATTTTCGTTGTAGAAGCTTCGCTCCGGCCCCTTGACTAGACTCGCATGAGCTGCAATCATCGATGCATAAGCTGCACAAATCATCGAATGTCAGTGCTATGCTTCTGGCGCAACCAAATGCCGAATCGGTGGTTACGGCTGGTTACGAGTCTACCCATTGGCGATTAAAAGGCAATTGTTCGTCGACAACAGTAGATATTTTGGGCTTGCGTACGCACGGACTATTCAGTTCTATTAATATGTTTTCGCACCCCAAAATAGATACCGTAAAAATACTTGCAGCACTGAATCCAAAGATGTTTGTAAAATTTTCATTGTCAATATAATTTCAACCACGGCGAGGGTAAACAGTCTAGGGTAGAGAATAAGCTTAGGGACGGGACCTAGGGTCCAACCTGCCGGGTCAAGTTCAAAAGCGGTGGAGCGGTTCATTAAGGCGCGTGTACCGTTTCCATGGATGTGGTAACTCAAACCGATCAGTTTTTCTCATCATCCGCACCCGATCCGAGTTCGATGCCGCGCGCCCCAAAGTTGTGGTAGCCGTCCATTTGTGTAGAGGTTACTCCATGGCTTACCAGGAATGGATTGGCACCACCATGTCGCCTTTAAAATGACTTTCAAAGCGCAAAGAGCAGGGGACCCAACCAAGTAGAGAGAATGCCGAACCATGCCGATTGGGCCACCCGTAACCACGGAGCCCATCAGGATACCGCTTCCAAGGATCCTGACATCGCAAAACATTTGATGTTGAGACAAATTTGCCTTAAAATAAAGCAGGGCAGGAGCTCACCTCTCATTTCCTCCCTCCACTTCTTGCCCACGTTACAGGACCGGTTCCTCCTCGCCTCCCTCATTCCCATTTTTTCCCGTTCTGCTCGTCATCCACAATCTTTTTCAACATGTTCACTGCTGGAAAATCAGTGTTGGCCTATGCCTCCATCATGCTCGCGCTCGCTGCTCAGGCGTCCGCACACGCAGTTCCGGTCCCGGTGCTCGGGGTCCAGGGTGCCCCTAAACGCAGCGACGTTCAACGCCCTTCGACCGCGAAACCCTGCGGCAACGGAAATCTTGCGGCTATAGACACCTCGACAGCCGTTCCCCTCGCTGCAGATGGAACCGCCACATTCGCTGTTCAGGTATGCCGCATCTCCATTCAAATTTGATGTCGCCCGTACTAACCAATAAACCCAGAACTTCAACGCGTATGGTTTTTGTTTCCACTCCCTGCCACGCTGATCGTCAATCAAATTTAGAGGCGCCGATGGATCGACCTCCGTGTCTGTGTCCGTCGATGCAAGTGGTAAGGGAACCAACTTCGTCGCGGGGACCGTGACGAAAAATGGAAACGCCAAGCCAACGAAAGTTGAGTCTGACCAGGTACATACCAAAGTATTCCAATGCCCAGTTGCATGCTGACCGAAGCGCAGGTAACAATCTCGGTCCCAGCTGGCACCAAGTGTACTGGTGGTGCTGCAGGTAACCTCTGCTTGGTGTCCGTCAAGGTATGTATTTAGCCGTGGATATCGATTCCAATGAAAACTCACTTGTATTTGCGTGCTAGACCACCGCCGGCTTCGGAGGATGCGCTGTTCTGTACGTGCCGTGTTTATTATTCTGTTCAACCCGTTCCAACCTTCTTCAGATCACAAGCCGCTGGTGCAGGAGCTGCGGCTGGAGGAGCCGCTAATGGCTCCGCGGCCGCCGTCGGGGGCGCTGCTGCTGGAACTGCCGGAGCCGGAGGTGCCGCTGCAGGAACCGCAGCCACAGCACCCGCAACAGGCGCCGCAGCGACCGGCGGGAAGGGCAAAGGTCGCAAGGGCGGCAAAAAGGGTTTGTCTATTTTGCCTTCGCGCATATCCAAAAGATACTAACCGTCTGCGACCAGCCGCCGCCGCCGCCGCCGGGAGCGCTGCTGCGGGAATGGGAGCCGCAGCCGGCGGGGGTGCTGTAACCGCTGCCACAACACCCGCAACAGGTGCAGCAACGAAGGGTATGAGCAAGGGGCTTAAGAAGAGTGGCGCGGCCGCCGCAGGTCAGAAGGGTGCCGTCGGAACCAGGGCTGCGCGCGCGCTCCGCCGTGCGCTTGCTCAGCGTCAGATTCTTGAGGCGCTTGAGCTCCTCGACTGATTGGTTGGGTTTGTTGCCTTGGAAGTAAAATGAAGAAGTTCGAGTGCACATATACGTCGTTGTGAAGGTCGGGCCCGATGGATCGGTGCGGTTATTGAGGAAACATTTGAGATTTAAGAGCTTTCAGCGCGATTGTTGATCCAAGTTTGTGAGCAAAGGGTTCCCCTGAGAGCCTTGTGAAGCATGTGAAGGCTCACATTCGGGAGGGCCTGTCTCTGACATCCACTGTCATTAACCGTGAGCTCAGAACCAGGCAATGCCGCACAAATTTGACATGGCAGGGCGGTCACGTCACGGTCTCGTCACACCTCTTTACCACCATCATGCTCCACCGTCTGCCTCTGGATGTTCTCGTTCGGATATTGTCGTGTTTGAACCCTCTGGGAATCCTTAATCTTCGCCAGGCGCGTATTTACGTCGCGAAACGCGTCTCTTCGTTGACATTAATCAGGTTTGCGCGTCGTTGCTGACCGCGAGTTATCAGCGTATCCTCTGGATCCAAGCTCTTCGAGACATGTGTTTTGAACGCAATATCTTTCCTTCAGCTTTCCCAGTCTCCGAAATGACATTGTCACAATTGCAAGATGCCACCAACGCATGTCCCCGATTCATTAGGCGTATGCGCCGCGAATTCTCGTCCGGGACGCCAAACCTCAACCCTCTGGCGCCTGTTATACCTGCACCTCTGCGCCCGTTCTCAACTCGCATTCTCTCGAGCTATGACTCCGCCGCGGAGGACTTCAAACACATGGTCCTCGTACCCGGTGGTCGTTTCCTCTTCACGACGTCTGGCAGCAACGTGCGGCTCTGGGACCTCGGATTTCACTCCGCAGCCTTCATAAAACCATTCCCTCTGTCTTCCACAAACATCGGCTCCGATCCCATTTCTCGCATCGCCGTTACGCAGTCTTCCACAGCCAGTGACGAGATTTTCGTGCTCGTTATCTTTCAGGAACCTCTAATGTGAGCCATTTCTCGTTATTCGCCTAGCCTCCAATACTCAGGCCTTTTCGACTAGCTGTGGAAACCTGAGCGTATTCCGCATATGTCCGACTTTGAAGCAACCATCGTTCATACATATCGCCTGTGCCTCAGTCGGAAATTATGTTCCTCGCCTCATGTTATTTTCCGGAACCCATGTCGTCGTGGGAAATCTCGACCTTGAACAGGTTCTGTTGTGGAACTTTCTTCAAGATACGTGGGTCCTGTTGAGCGGCCCAACCATGGTGGATGTTTGCAAAGTAGCTATACATCGATTTCATGTCCTTCACTCGCTCCCTGACCACGCTCTAAGATCTCCATCTGCAAGGACACCCTCCTCATTTTGGCGTCTGACGAAGGCTACGGAGAAATCAAGCTGACGAATCTCCCTTCTTTCCACCCTCGGCAACCCGACGAAAAACCGCCAATCGAAAATACTCGGGCGCTACTTCGCGTGTCAACTGACGCCAATAGTAACTCATGCTGCAACGATTCGCCGTCCTTCAACAGCCTTGACACAGCGGCAGGCCTGATGCACTTCGATATCTGTCAAGAACCCATGGACACAGACACCTGGACATTGTCCCACTACATACTGAAGCCGATCGAGAACGACAGAAAAGAGGGCCTTCCAGGTTGTTTGCCTGTTCTTATCGGCGAAACGGCCCTAAACGACATGGAAATGACGAATTCGTCCTGCATACATTGGCTCGCTAACGGGATTGTCCAGTTCTCGTGGATCTCCGGCGACGTCGTTGAAACCCACGTTTCCACGTTCTCTCCCGATAGCGATGTCCCAGTGCAGCAATTTTCTGGCGTTCTTTCGGAAGGATACGGGGTAACCAGCGGTGATTTCGTATTGTGTCCCTTTTCTGGCAGATTGTGCCTTCGAACTAAAGCTGGGGCTGGGCACGAAATCCGAGTTGTGGATTATCTGGCACCGACACTGTAGATTTTTGTGATTTTATAATTTATCCCGATTCCTGCGAGGTGCTTGGGATTAACTCCACCAATCCGATGTTTCGAGTGGAGCGATTTTGAAAGTGGAGTTATCTTAGTCCTTTCATAGCATGAACCAGTACCGAACCCCAATTTAAATAACAAAATACACAAGGAAGAAGAATAATACACGATACTAAGGAGGCGCAGGGAAGTGGGTTAATTGTGTAGCAGTTCCTGTGAGCGTGAATGCATGTGTGAGTTGTTCCGGGACGTCGAGGCTGAGGGTATAAGAGCCAGGGAAAAGCCACGCGTTTCCGGCAGCGTCTGTCCGTGCGATGGAGCCCAAAGTGACGCGTAGCTGGGCGGTGGCGGTAGCGCCACCGGCAACGCCGTGAAGTCGCGTGTACGAAATCAACTCTTTGAGGGGGTGTGGAGCTGGGCCCGCCGTGCTCCTCACGAAGAGCAAGGCTACAAAGTCCGATGAGACTGTGCCCGTGTTGCGGACGTTTACGTTGAATGTATCGAATACCCCGAGATCGAGGAAAGCCGCGCTCGCTGCGTTCGCGACCAGCGTCGCGATATCGTAGGTCGTGGCCGGAGTAGTTGGGAACGTCAGAGCGAAAGTAGTGTAATGCAAACCGGTTCCATAAGGGTAGACAGCTGTGCCGGTATACCACTTGTAGGTTCGCCCAGGATTTCCGGTGGCAGTATTGGGCCGGAGGTTCATGTCTGACATGGAAACTTGTGTTGCGTAGGCGGCGGGATACTGAGTGAGCGGCAGCCGTCCGGCGGGGGCGACCTTTCCGCTAATGATATCAAACAGCGCCGTTCCACCGCTCTGGCCAGGATAGCCTGCGCTAATTTTAGCAAAAATACGCAACGAAGAATACAAATATTACCTCCCCAAATAATCGCATTGACCTGCCGTAGAGGTTTTTAAAAATATGCGCAGCAAATGAGAAAAGTCACGTACCGCAGCGTTCGATTTCAGCGCCGTATTATCGACCTGTCCCCCACCAAACTGCACGACAATGAGCGGCTTCCCGACGCTCGTCAGATTTTGAATCAGATTCAACTGCACGCCGGGCCACACGATGTTGGCTCGATCGCGACTCTCAGCCTCCACTGTGATGTCAATTCCACCAGTGTACACGATAGCGTCGGCGGCGCGAGCAGCAGTCAAAGCGGCAGCAAAGCCGGTCGTGTCTGTACCCGATATCGTGGTCCCTTGAGAGAAAGTCACGCTGTACCCTGCCGCCGCCGCACCCGCCATAGGGCTGATGAGGAACGGGGCAACACCAGCGTAGTTCCCTTGCATGGCTGTGGTCGCATTTCCCCAAGGGCCAATAACTGCAATTTTGAGGCCTGTTTTAAGCGGAAGAGTGTGGTCATTCTTGAGGAGCACCATTCCTTCGGCCGCAGCAGTGTAAGCGACGGCTTGAGAACTGGCAGTGTTGACTGCAGACCAGGTGAGCTGTCGGTATGGCTGCGCGGCGGGTGGATCAAAGTAGCCGGTGCTTGAATACGAAGATAAGCGATTCTGCTCTTTAATATTCAGACTTGTACATGCCGAATAAGTCCCGCATACTGCCGGATGAGGGCTCTTGAAAGTTCTGCGGGTGCGACGAGATCTTGTTGGAGGGCCTCGAGCAGGTTGGCGCTGTATGTGGTCCCACAGTTGATATCCGTGCCAGCTTTAAGAGCAGCGCCGGCCGCACCCGCAAGCGTGGTTGTGAATTGGTGGCCGGTGAATATGTCCGAAACTGCGTCGCACTGAGGAGTTTTTGGTTCAGCCTGGATAATCAACTAGGACTGTCGGCTCACATCTGATACGACCCAACGGTCATCACCAAAGCCCCAGTAATCTCGAAGAATGGTTTGTAAGAGGTATGGGCTCGCACAGGTTGGGACACCGTTCACCGCATTGTAGCTGCACATGACACTCATGACCTGGCACAGGCACATAGGCAACGTTAGCGTCGAATTTTGGGAGAATAAGAGTTCGCACCGCACCTTAGCGTCGCGCACACAGGTTTGGAATGGTGGGAGGTAATATTCGCTAAGCTCCTGCTGCGTGACAATCGCGTTGAAGCTGTGGCGAGAGACGCCGCCTAAATGCCCAATTCAACCATGATATCAGGGGCACAGATGATATAAGCTGACCACCGTTCTCCAAGTCATAGGCGGCAAAGTGCTTGCAATCGGCCATCACCTTGACGTACGGCTTTGGGTCTATTCCACCTTGGAGACCGTCGATGAGGTTGAAAACATACTGTGAGGTGTGGAAAGGATCTTCGCCAGGCGTTTCCTGGCCACGTCCCCAGCGAGGATCCTTGAAGGGATTGATGTTGGGTGTCCAAAAGTCCAAGCCCGCGCGGTTAACATTGCTGAACGCTCGGGCTTCGGTACTGGTTATGGTCGCTACCGATTTAATGAGGGCATCATCAAAGGCCGCGCCCATGAGAATAGGTTGCGGGAACGAGGTTGCGACGCTAAAGTTGCCGCTAGAAGCGAAACTGACGCCATGTCCACTTGCCACGCCGTGCTGTTAAAAAGGGTTTAAGCGCAGGCCCTAATAGAGAGATTAAAACTACAAACCAGCGCTTCGTTCCACCAATTGTATGCCGCCAGGCCGAGACGGGCGGTTCCAGGCGACTGATTTACTGTGTTCGCGATGAGTTCTGTTGTGTTGAATCGTCCGATAAGTGCCTTTGCACGTGTGACAGCGTCTTTGGTTGTATCGCAGACGGGGTTGCTGGCCAGAGGGCCATTGACGCAGTCGGGAAATATGGTGGCGGAGACAGAGAAAATTCCACACAGAACAAAGCTGACCGTGACGAGCATCGTTGGGGAGGGTGAAGAATAACATTGGCGGATCCATCTTTATACAGTCGCGAGTCCAAGTGGCAAGTCGGACGCCGGCGGAAGTTTGTCTGGTGCACGGTGATTTATCGGTATCCACATTCATCAAGAAACTGGAAGTTTCGACTGTCCGCTTTTCGTCCTGAGAACTTCTGCTTGCAAGGGTGTGTACTGCCCGCCAGCAGCACTGCGGCGCGTAGTAGCCTAGGTCAATATCATGTGATCCACGTTCCGACTTGAGCCACGTGGGTGGTGCTACCGGTCCGCCGCGCCTCGCCTAACAACATCTACTTCTTGCTCTCTCTTTCGACGGCGGCCGACCTCCGATAACAACCCGATACGCTGAACCAGTTTCTATCCACAGGTTCTGTCAATGGTCAACGCTGGAATGGCGGCTATTTTGCTTCACTAGAGAACTCCGCGACGAGAATTTGTGCCTCATTTTTCTGGGCGATTCGAAACTGCTGTAGCCTACAGCATATCATTTGCTTTGATATGTTGCGAGGGACGGATCAAAGTTTCCCCTGACGAGATGCAAGCTGAAATTACCCTTTCCCAAAGATCTGAGAATCGGAATTCTTGGATTGGGCGAATCGGATCTCTGCGCACCGATTTCCCCATCTTCGGTTCTGTTCTTCCGCTGTCCGAGCTTAATGGGTCGCTTCTTGCCCTGTGACGCTGATTTTCGCTTCCCCCCTCCCCTCGCACGAAAGGAAGGCGCGCTTCGAATATCTGTGTAAGAGAACGAATAATCCGGCACTCGCCCCAGAATGCGAAGTATAATTCTTGCTGGTGGCAAGCTGGTGGTCTACATCTATGGTATCCAGTCGGCAGGCCTACATCTAGTCTGCTTTGTATCTCTGGTCTTGTCAATCTACATCTAGTGGAATAAACAGCTTCGCCGAGCTATGCGTACGTCTGGGGGACGACATGTCCCTGGAGAAGCGATTACGTAACATGAGCTCTGAATTCAAAAAATCTGATCTGAGTAGCCAAAGCTGGGGTCCTAGTCCCCCATCAGGCCGTGTCTGGTACCGTCCTCCGCGATTCAATGCACTGGCACTGCGGGAGGCTTTGATCTGTGTACCTCGGAACCCGTACACTCTCCAAGAAATTTTCATATTCCATCTCAACTCGTTTGGACAACATTAAGAAATAGTATCAGCAATATCCGTTCAAGAAAAGTCTGTCAGATAATCTAAGCTACGTTCCTACTCTGCTGCGACGACCTCCCAGGATCTTTCAAACTCCACAGCTGAAACCGATTGTGGTTGAGCGAGCGAATCGAATTCCATCACGGGAAAACCTGTAAGGTTAAACTGCAAGGTTGAAGGTAGCAACCCGCAGTTAAACAGTAGCGTGATGACCGTGCATAATGGAATGAGCAGAGTGCAGAGAAAAGCTGAGTGTTGGGAATAGATGCCGGATAGAACTCAAGGAGCAGGATGCAATACTTGAGGCAACGGTTGAGGTGTCACGTCCACTTTATAGCCATCACGGGAAGTGCCGGAGACCCGAATTGAACCGTTACATGCCCGGACTGATATAGTAACCACAAGTGGTGCAAGGTTCAGGTTCCTACCCAGCCGCAGTTACGAGGCTCATAAGACAGCGGTAGTGATAATTTTTATTTAATACAGAAATGGGTGACCGGTAATATCGGACCGGTGTGACAATATTGTGACTTAACTTTTGGATGAACCTCTCCACGGCGGCTGGCATATAACATTGGTAAACAACATAGCCACAATTTGGCTGACTTCAGAAATGAAGCTCTCGGGGGCTCACCCACTCAAAAATATATTTGTATTGTGCATGAAACATACTCTCAAACTCATCCTGAATGAATTCTGACACTCATTTGAGTTTAATGGACAATATCTTGCAGGTTAAAGTTGCGGGTTCCAAAACTTCAGTGTAATTCACCATGGCTCAGGTCAAAAGGTATGTTATGAGCCCACAATTTTCGTGAAAGGCTCTCAGTAACATTATGAGACTGTTAGAGCCCTCACAGAAGTTTATTTTTGAGTGGGTGAGCCCCCGAGAGCTTCATCTCTGAAGTCAGCCAAATTGTGGCTATGTTGTTTACCAATGCTATATGCCAGCCGCCGTGGCTCGGTAACGGTGTTTGTGGGGGCTAAATAATAATTAATAAATAACCAAATAAGGAAAGAAGGAAGAGAAAGAAAAGAGAAGGAGAATGGGAGATTCCAGCGCTCTCGAGGCCCATATAAATAGTACGAAGACCATCGAAACCACGAGGCATGTCCAAAAAAATCTGGCGCTGCGCGGAGCAAGTTCCCAAGCCAAGAATGCACGGAATAATTTGTCTGGTATTATTTGTGTGGATGGAAACAGAACAAAAGTCTATTCGAACTATTCAGGGCATTGGCAACTGTTTGACAAAGCTGGCTCCCAGATTAGGAGGTCATATGGTGATTTGAGGGTGATCAGATTGAATTATACTGTTGCATACATTGTCAGTGTCGTAGACTTTTGACCACTCGTTTAATTGATTTATGAGAGGTCTCTTTTTTTTTTCAGAGACACCCTGATCACTTAAAATTACTCTTGCCTGTCCAATGTCAGATTTTGTGCTGATTCAAAAATTTATTATAAAAGTAGTTTGAGAGCCAGTAGGGACTGGAGGCTTAATGATTCAGAAGTAGTAGATGATCAACCATTTTGTATAGGTCATTGCGACATAGCCTCTATTGTTCGGCCACCGGAATGCATTTATTTCATTAGCAGGTGCTCTTATGGCTACAGTTCAACTTAGACGGCTAGATGCTGGATAGAACGAAGTTCAAAGATTTGAAATTAATTTTAGAAGATCTATAATTCATTAAATCAATGTAATCTGCTTCCCTAGCTGCTTTTTAAGCCTTAGTATACAGTTATTTCATTTCTTTCGCTGTACCAGTGCACAGTGCAGGAAAAATGTGAATTTCTGGTGAACGCAGCAAGGGCGTGCACACATCAAATCAGGCACGTGAAATATTACTCGTTTGGGTTGATCAAAGCCCGGCCACTTCCGAATTCCCCACGCTCAGCCAATCGGAAGCTTGTGATAGAAATCTGAATAACCCAATTGGGTTATTCCGGATTGGGAATAACCCAATCGGGTTATTCCAGTTATGGGAATTTGATGCCCACAAACACCGTTACCGAGCCGCCGCCGTGGAGAGGTTCATCCAAAAGTTAAGTCACAATATTGTCACACCGGTCCGATATTACCGGTCACCTATTTCTGTATTAAATAAAAATTATCACTACCGCTGTCTTATGAACCTCGTAACTGCGGCTGGGTAGGAACCTGTGCAAGGTTAGTCTCCCTGAGGCAGAGTAGATAGTTTCAACTTTCGTACGTCAAGATCTCTATCTGACGTCTGCTTTTTGACGCGTAACCCTTAACGGTTGGTTGTTTTCAAACTCCGCTCGATTTCCCCTCTTAGCGAGGTTTTAAATTTGCTCAAAGATGTTTCCTCGGGCTCTCTATGAATACATTTTTGAGAGCCTCAATCTCTTGCATGAGCACGCATACAACATGTATCAACATGTGGGCCAAAACCCTGTCCTCCGAAACTTCCTTAAAGGTCCGAAATTGCCCAATCTTATTTTCAGAACGACTTGGCCTGCTTCCACTCAGTAATCGGACTACGGGCTAATATATGCACCCATAATTTACAACGAACAAGTTCTGATGGCTTTGGACTCTAAAATTTGGGTCCTATGTTTTCTAATGGGTCTCTGGGGCGTATCACGTTACAGACGTTGCAAAATCAAATCGCCGCGCGCGAGGGTTTTCCTTGGGTTTTCCTTTTTTTTTCTTTCTCAAAAACTTCAAATGGCCCTATTGTGTCCAGTAAGTAGCTACATTACTTCGCGGTTTGATTTTGGGTGCCCAACTGGTGTAAGAAAACGAGTGAGCAGTACCATCAGTTTTGATCGCATTGGCTGGTATTTGTCAGAAGCATTAAGTCGGACGCGTAAGGCCTCAAATCAGGACTGTATTAGAGATGTTGTAGGATGTCATCGATGGCTCTCTACTCGTCATTCCCTTCATGAACTCAGTGCCACACGGTTAACAACATATCTATCATACAAAGTTGCTACAAAGATGTTTGCCAGATAAATTTAAACTAATCAATTTCACACGATCCCATCACGGACGGTGCAGTCTGACGTCATCGGATGAGCAGTGCAAAACACTACAACTCAAGCCACAGCAGGCCATCTTTGATTCTGCTGCGGAAATTGTGCAGACTGATTGTGGAGTAAAAGAACGAAGAGTCCTCCGAGTCCAGGTATAATTAAACACCTGATCGTTCATCATACATTACGACGGCAGCGGGGCGAGCAGGTTGAGTATTAGTAGACAGCTGGGACGAGATGCAACTCGATTAAAACTGCGCTCATTGATTCGATTTTTTTTTTCCAGTCTCATCATAGAGACTTTTGAGCGATTGACTCGGACAAGCAACCTGAACTGCACAAACAAAATCCATTTGTACCAGTTACTCTGAGTTAGAGTGCGACATTATCCACCAGTTCCGGGATGAACAGTCAAGTGAGGTCGGGTGCCGACGACTATACTTAGTAGGTGGATGAGCTCGCCGAGTCGGTGATTGCCGGCAACCCGAAATAACACTGAAATTTGATGGCACTGCTCGCTCGACGCTCGTTTTCTTGCACCAGTTGGGCACCCAAAACCGAACCGCGAAGTAATGTAGCTACTTACTGGACACAATAGGGCCATTTGAAGTTTTTGCAGAAAAAAAAAAAAGGGAAAACCCTCGCGCACGGCGATTTGATTTTTGCAACGTCTGTAACGTGATAGGGGCGTACTCTGTTCTCCAAATAGCTCAAAAGCCGGTAGTACGTGCACCAAACAGCAAAGAATATCTCTACGAACGTTTCCGGTGAATAACTATCGCATTTATGGTGGATCTTTCCTGCTAGACCGTCTTGAGGCTCCCAGGACAATTATTTCATTGATTACTTTGAGTACCGCTTCAAATTGATCTGTAAAAATCCCAATTTAATTCCAGATGCACTATAGCCACTAAATATGTTGTATATCGTCTTCTCTTGCTCATTTGTGCGAATACGGTGTGAAATGAAAGCCGCGCCAAGATGAACTAACTCAAGGTTCAGGAGCTTCGGTCGAAGGCGTTTAGGTGGTCAGGAATGAAGTAACCTTCGGACGTCATATCGGGAGATGCAGTACCGTGAAGTAGAACGGCGCAAGTTGGTGGCCAAACTTCAAAAGTGGTTCAGACGTTATAAATTCGGTATGCCTTTCGAACTTTGTCAATTGACAGTACATTTAACTGGTAAAGAATAACGATACTCAACCCCTTCAGGGGATCATCTTCATTGCAGACTCCGGAGGAGTGGATACCCGTCCACCGCCTCGAAAAGCGCGTGCATATACTTGGAGTCTGAGAACTCTGTCACGCTGCGCACCTTCGCGCCTTCACACCGAACGGTCCACACATATTCACTGTGGAATGGCACTCCCTTTGCCGTCTCGCCCTCACCTACGAGCTACGCATACACATTATGAGGTCAAAATCCCAAAGGCGGATGTAATATAACGCACATGCATAACAACCGCGTCGGCAGATTGCACCACAGCCTCAGATTCAACTATGCGGAGCTGTTTCCCTTAAGGATCAGAGCATCCTACTGACAGGAAATAACGCACCTTCAATGATGCGAAGATGGCTCCCAAGGTCTTGAGCTGTGTCACGAACTGCGGCTTGGTTCGCACGGGTATCCCAAGTGACTTGGGCAGGAAGCTCCATGTGAAATCTTCAGTCATTATGGTCTCCAGCCCTGCGACGTCGCCCGCCGATAAGCGCGCCAAGTACACCTGGGCTGTTTTGAGCGGGGTGGGGTCGGTTTGAATATCCATTGCTTTTGCTAGGTGTGGCAAGGGTGCGGTCGAGTGAAGAGGGAAACGGACCGACCCGGGCAGATCAAGGACAGATCGTTAACTCGAGCGAGGTGCGAGGCTGTGCGAGGCCGCGCCCCGAAGTGCCAAGCGAGCACGCGAGCGACTATATAGGGGTTCGTTTGCTGTCTGTGCTAGTCTAAGTCTGTGCTTCGCCAACAGTTCAAGTTGCGTCAAAGTTGACCGCTGAGCGCAACATTTAACTGGCCCAAGAACATTCCGGATCAGTGCTTCTCGAGGTTGCCAAACGCTGGCACAAAGACTCGGACATTGTCGAGATGTTTGCTGCGAGCCTGCGACTGATGACTTCTAAAGCAGTAATAATAATAGCAACTTCCTCCAGAGATGGCGACCATGAGACATGGTATAGGGGATCGATATGGGCGAGCGATATGGCAAACAGATTAGGGGTTATAATCGATCACAGAAGATTCAATAAAATCACTTCCATCAAGGAGTTTGCCGTAGCGGGGGGGGGGGGCGAGACCCGAATTGATACGGTTGCCATCAATAGTGGTATGATCGGGACGTGTTTTTGGAACCCTCCGGGCAGCCTTGGTTCCTCCCCAAGAGTGTGCAGGAACAGTATGCGGTATATATGTTTTTTTTTTTGTTTACGCGAATAACTGCGGTTATTTGAGTTCGCGGAAACAATTCCTGCACCTCAAGGAGAACGTATGAGTAAAAATGCACCGCTTTTGTATACGTATGTTTGACGCAGAGGACGTAGGATCGTCTAGTTTGCTTACTGTATTATTTCATTCAATTCGAACGTCACGCGTCACGCACCCCCTGTTCGTGTTCGAATATTGGTTCAGTGTCACGCGTCACGCACCCGGTGTTCGAATTGGTCCCATGGTTCGCCAAAATAGCCCAGAAAATGTGTCTGACCACTCCAAAAAAGGTACAATTCAATTCCGAAGCTACGGCACCTGAAAAACCACAATTTAGGCAAAAATTAAGAGTAATTTTCCTCCCATTCATCTTCATCGTCTCTGTGCCGCCAGAATCCCTGATATCGAGTCGTTGGCTTTCTGCACCGTTTCCTAGCATTCTCCTCGGGCTCAAGCACATTTTCCTTGCCCACCGTCTCGGCTGGATCGCTGTTGAGGCGCCTTTCACGAATAAATCGGCAGGACTTGAATTTTTCTTCTGCGCCACGGGCAGGGCAACGCGCGGAAGGTCGAATGACGCGAAGTCCCAGACAGAGAGATTTTGAGACAGTAGAAGTTGTGTCTCTATGTCGGGAGGAATTTCCATTGTGTCCGAGAGGTCAGGCAACAGAGCAGCCTTTGAGATCGTAGCAGAGAGACAAAGAGGGAGAGAAAATTTATTAATTGACATTACGCAACCGGCAAACAGTGACGGGCTTATTTGCTCCATATGCAAAATCCCGAGAACGGCGCGCCAAGAAATCGGCATTTTGCGCTTGTTGTTCGAACTTTTCGTGCCTGTCACGCTAAAATTCGCCTGTGTTCGAATGTTCGAATTGGATTTTTGTGTCACGCGTCACACCCCCGTTCGAATTGAATGAAATAATACAGTATTGTCCAATGTCTGCGCTTTTACATGAGGGACGACCTGGCTTAGGTCGTTCGCCTCCGAGCACAGTTATCGGAAACTTACCGCTGAGTGGCTGTATATGCTTAGTTCTGCGTCTGGCAGTAACTGACTTTACGTGCAGCGGGTGACCAGCTTGCAAGGGATGACATCGGCGGGCACCGTAACCTTTCGGACGATGTTCTGAAAGGTATGGATTCTTATCAGTTCTGGCAAACATCAAATCGTTCGCAGGCCCACCACTCCATAGTTCTTGATTTTCTCCTTCGACATGGCCCCACGCCGCGCCGTGATATGTTGGCTGTGAGCGCATTTTCAAGTCCTTTTTCTTCTTCTTATTCAGATATTCCCACTCATTGAGGTTTATTTGAACTAGCGAGTTTCAATTCTTTCATTGTATCTTATATTTCGGGGGGAATTATCGCTGTCCGCAAAAAGAAAAAAGCTCGAGGGGGCAAGGACAGATCTGAGTTTATTTTTGAGTGTCTGAATGTGTGATAAATTTTTGTGGAAGTCCAGCGCACAAAGAGGGAAAAAAGCAAGCCGTCGGCAAGTATGTCAATGATGAAGCAAAAAATGCCTAGAGCAAAAAGAATGCAGACTCACGGCGCCAGCGAAGAATGCGCGCGAAAAACCAGGATGGGCTCGAGTTTAACAAACACGCAGAAGCTCTGGAATAGGGGGTGGGCTGAGCTGGGAGGACGCGTTGTTTGGATCAAGGCTGGGAAGGTGCGGCACGTGGGATAACTGCACCGCCTTCTGCCACTCTCACGACCTTCTGAAAAGTAAGTACAAGTAGGAGCTCAATCAGTGGCTCTACTGAGCTCTAACCTCTTCGCAGGACCTTCAATACTCATGACCAACCCTAATCGCAACTCTCCGCCACTCTCTGATACGATGCCAAGTCGAAATCGAAGCGCTTCAGACGGGAGATCCACCCGGTCACATATTCGGGAACGCATGTCCGACTTGGATGCCCAGATCCTGGCACTGGAGCAAGCTCCCGACGCTGTCAGGTTGGAGCGGCAGGACCTGCAGACACGTCTCGACGCCTACAAATACCCCATCCTTACCCTTCCCACCGAAATCACGTCGGAGATATTTGTCCACTTCCTCCCACCTTACCCTGAATGCCCACCGGTCACTGGACTCTTCTCTCCGGAATTTCTCCGCCAGATCTGTCGCACATGGCGTGAAATAGCGCTCAGCACGCCGCAACTCTGGAGAGCCATCCAACTTAGGCTTCCGACAACGTCTCCGACCAAGGCGCTGGATTTACTCAGAACTTGGGTATCACGCTCCAAAGATTGCCCTCTATCCATTTCCCTGCACGGCTTCACTGGCACTCCGCTGCTTGACATTGATGTTATCCAAGCCATCATACCTCATTCTGAGCGCTGGGAACACATCGACTTCACGCTGCCCATTGAATCACTTCGATTGATTGGAGCGGACTTCCCCTTACTCCGTTCCTTGACTTTGGGTCCCATGGAGTATGAGGAAGAGACCGACTCACTAGTTGCAATATCGCCGTTCAGTAATGCGCCGCTTTTAAAGCAGGTCACCCTTTACAACTCCTTTGGGCCGTACGAGATTCAGCTGCCGTGGTCGCAGTTCACGAGCATTTACGCCCAATGTTTGTTTTTAACTGAATGCGCCGAAATACTTCAGCATTCCACTGCCCTTCGGGAGTTTCACTGCGACGATCTTGACGGTGCCAACAAGGCCCTACTGCCCATGGCGCCTCTGAGGCACCTGCACTCGCTGACATTCGACAGCGGCGTTGCCAGTCACCGGCAGCTCCTGGATGCACTCACCACTCCCGCTCTCCAACACCTTACGATCCCGGATAAAGAGGCTGACGCCGTTCCCAACGTCACTGCGCTCATTTTACGGTCTCACTGTACTTTGGCATCTTTGTTTATCCTTTATGCGGGTAATGCAGCAGAAGCGACCTATCGTGCAGCATTTCCTTCCATTCCCACTATTATTGGTACAAGCGGAAGTCTATCATCACTTACTTTGGAGCTTGCCAAGGTCCCCCTCCGTTGAAAATTACAGAATAAACTGCCAGTACCAAATATTGCTGTATATCTTTAGAAAATCTAGCCCCCCCTGTCGCAAGTGTGTCCAGCAAATAAAACTGTCGATATCAAGTCGATATTTTGGTCTTGTAAAACCAGACCGAATGAATGTCTGCATGATGATGAAGGGAAAGAAGATAAACGCACCATGATGCGTCCAATCAACGGAACGCTAGCGAAACCAACCCCATTCCAATTAAATCCGACAACCCGAAGTGCACCTGCAGAGCAGGTGAACTGACAGATTAAGTACCGCAAAATCTAATCACGCACGTGAACTCTGGATGTTAGGGAAAGAAGATAAACGCACCATGATGCGTCCAATCAACGGAACGCTAGCGAAACCAACCCCATTCCAATTAAATCCGACAACCCGAAGTGCACCTGCAGAGCAGGTGAACTGACAGATTAAGTACCGCAAAATCTAATCACGCACGTGAACTCTGGATGTTTCACGCAAAGGACAACGGGGTAGTGAGGATCAATAGCGTGGAAGAGGTACATAGCTCGACTACCCACATTAAAAGATACAATAACAGTATCGGTCAAAAACGCGGTCAGTATTTAAGTAGCAACCTAGACCACGCGACTTTGAACGGAGAAAAGTGTTTTGAGATGGACAGAAGAGATGTTAGATTGGCGCGCGCACAAAGAAACGAATTGGAGTTAGGTAGTCTATGAATTCCCTTCAGCGAGGGAATTCATAGACAATTAGAACGAGAGGGCACTTGCATAAACGGTTCCGGGTGGGAGACCAAGTGTTGTTACCTCCGAGAATAACCGAGGTGAGAGTGCGACGCGTGGTCCAAGAACATGGACGTCGAGAGCACAGAGAAACCGTTTTGAGGAGTTGCCGGAGAACTTGAAGAAGTGCGGTGACTCGGAAGCAGCCACAAAACCAGTAATAAGCGATAGGACATCCGGACCGCGTGGAAAGACACAAGCCCGGAGAGAGATAATATCAAGTTGCGACCCAGACTGTCCCAGTATCACCAGAAGGTCTCCCGAGAAAGCCAGTAAAAAAAAGACTTCGTTAGAAACAGCTCCTGGTAAAAGCGGCCCGGATTGTGACGTCACGGCGCCTAAGAAAGAAAAGAAAGAAAGCGCACAGAAGACCTTGACTCTCACAAGTGCATGCGCAGAGACTCCAGGCAAGCTAGACAAGAAGACCCGCCACTCTCTCCGCTCGCTCTCTTCCTCTTGCGCGTGCGTGCGGGTATGTGCGTGCTCGATTGAAGAATGTGCTTGTGAATTTGCGTCCACCGATTGGGCGTGGAATCGCCGTGGATGTCTACGGCGGGGCGTCGTGTACGCCTGCGCCTGCGCCTGCTCTTGCTGCTGGATTGGCCGCCCCTGACCCCAGATTCGTGGCCGGCGTCGGCGTAACGCTCCTCCCCTCCTCCCCATCCACATCCGCATCCGCATCACCATCCGCGTCATCTTCCCCACCCAAAGTTGCAGCCTCCCCGCACTCCTTACGCCATTCTTTACTCCACCCGCCGCGCCTGCACCGCCATCCCGCGCCATCCCAGCCCCATCGCTCCGTGCCATCCCCCTCACCAGCGCCCTGCCCGCCACACCTTTCAAGCCCGGCACCCCACCGCCCCTCGCGCCCTTCGCCGTCGGATTCACCACGCTCGCTCGCCCCAAGCCCATCTCGTAGGGAGACGAAAGTGAAGGTGAAGACGAAGATGAAAGAGGGAGGGTGCGCTGTGGGTGTGTGGCGAGAGAGAGATGGAATGACGCGAGCGAGCGTGGGTAGCAAGGCGCATACTCTCCCCGAACGCCAGGGACCGCGGCGGAGAAGACGCCGATGGGAAGCGGAATGGGAGAGCAGAAAAAGACGAAGGGGGGGCGCGAGCGAGCGCGAAGGAAGGGGGGGCGGTACAATGGCGAAAGGCGGGGGAACGCGCACGCGCAAGCCCGGGCAAAGCGAAGGTGACAGTGGGGGCAGACACGGAGGAGGACGCCGTGGGGAGGCGATGACGAGAGGGGCGGGGGTGCGGGTGCATGTACGGAGAAAGGTGAACGAGGTGTAAGGGAGGCGCGACGCAAAGGAAGGACAAAGTGCGCGCCGCGACGTGGACGGGGCCGGAGGAAGATGGGATGTGGCGCAGAGGGTATACAGTACGCAGGAAGATGAAATATCGATAAAATAATTTATTGATGAAATAATTTGGCAAGTGAGGGGAGGGGCAACACTGGCATCGTAGGAGGACGGGAGCGGGAGGACAAGAAGGGTGCGAGAGGAGGGAAGGATGGAAAAGAAGAAACAGCGCGCGGGGCAGGGACAGCTGCGAGGGAGCGTGTGTGTATGTACGGACGGGAGGAACGCCGGTACGAGCACGATGAGGGGGGAAGGGGGAAGGACTCAGGAGAGATGTAAAGGGAAGACAGAATTAGTCGATACTTTGTTACACAAGGTGTGCCCAACGCAAGACCTGCTCCCGAGTTCGCAGCAACTAAATCACGCAAAGGGGGGTTTAAATTTGTATTGGTATCGTGATTAAGTGGTAACTCTCGGCGTCCCTACATTCAATATGCGAGGTATATGGTACGTAGGTGGTAATACATACAAGTGATTAATGCTTCATGCGTGCTAGTAGATTCGGTAGTAGTAAGCACGGATTCAAGTTGTATTGCCTACACCACGGGGACCGCGACCCGTCGCATCGGGCGCCAGCTTGCCCCATCGTCGAGAATATTAATCTTCGAGGCATTGCGCTGCTGCGGCTTTGAACGGCGCTGCGCCGGTGCCGGAGTGGGGGTGGTAGTAATATGCGCAGTCGTCGTCGTCGCTGCAGGTAGGCTATTGTTGTTGTTTCGCTGCAGGTACTCGCGCGACCGCTGCCGGCGCTTGCTTACTGCGATTTCGGAAAAGCCGCCGGAGCGAAACGTCGAGTCGTGCATGGAGGACGAGAGGCGCCGCGAGAGGGGGGACTGCGCCAACTGCATCAGCTCGGAGGGGGTATATATCGGCACTGGATAGAATTTTTGAGTGGTTGGAAGATTATTTTTGGAAGGAGAACTTACGGGTGCGGTGTGGTTCCGGAGAGGAGCGGCTGGACGACGACGACGACGATGCGGAGTTGGCGCGCCTGTGCACGGGGATGTACACGCCCGTCGAGGAGTCGGAGCCTGTGGGCGACGACGCCGCCGACGATTCAGACGCGGGGGACGACGCCCGCGAGGGGATGTGGATCGCGAGGGTGGGGGTCATCATCTCCGGTGTGAATAAGATTGGTAGGTAGGCGAGTCGGGCTTAAGGAACGAATGAACTCGAGGCGGGGTGAGGTTGTGCATTGCGGATTGTGGGCGTAGCATTTATAGCTGCGGAGGCTGTTTGACGAGATAGCCCGATTGGGGTGAAGGGATGTGTCATTGGATGGATGTGGAACATTCGGGGATCTTCCACGTCTGTCGGGTTCTGCCGAGATCGCTCAGCGTACGTGTTGTCATGCGTGTCAGTCAGCGAGTGGGCATCCATGGTTATTCATCGGGGCCGGGCACAGTCAGGTCGTTATTAACCGTACTTCTAATGCTAATAACCATCGTCCAAGTGAAGGTTCAACTCAAGTCAGCAATGTGGAGTCCGACAAGGCCAAGAGACAAGTTGCAACGTTGAATTAGAATGCTAGCGACAATGTGCTGGGGTATTAGTTCGTAATGTTACTAGGGCAATTCCTGTTATAATTAACTTTAGCCACGATGATTGATTGAGTCCATGCTGAAAACGGGTTCATTATTCTCATGTCCACTCGAGATACACATCGGACCCGCTCAAGGCAGCAATGACGGAGGACTCGGAGATGGGCGTTGGATGGGCACACAGTAGCGTCGATACCAATGGTTGGGATGCTCCCCGCGATAAACTTGTCCGCCAACAGCAATACACTTCTCGTTGCAATGAGATATTTAATAAACTTTTGGCGCACCAATATTGACAATTGGAATTGTCGTCCGCTGGTTGAACAATAACTGCGAAGAGACGATAGGAGAAACACATTACCTTCAAATCATTAAACAAAGTTCACAACCTGTTGGAAAAAAGGCGAACCTGACAGCCACTTGGCACGAGCAGGCAGCGAGCGTTCGAAGCAATATGACCGAAATGGGAATCGAGATAATTTGAAGTGGCAGGAGAACTCCGCACACCCCAGTAACGAAGGAAGGAGGGCCGTAATATAATCTGTCCCCCTGATTGTGGTTGTAGATGAACAAGCGGAAGGTAACTTCCGGATATACGTACATGCTCTCCGTTGAACCGCCACACCAGTAAGATTGATTCCGCGGATCGAGTCGTCTACGAGTACGGTGCTGTGAGAATATAATTCCGTGTGTTCTCGAAAATAGTTTGTGAATATCGCACCAGTGAAAACAGCCCCTGCGCTTTGGAAAGTGAGGTGCAAATGGTTCATTCATCGCTATCTGTATCATCCGGCTGCTCAGACGAAGAAGATGAGTGGTAGTAACTTGGTAACCTGGGAAGCCTTGCTAGCCACGACGCCACTGGTAAGAACACTAGATAAATATAAGTTGGAAACGTCGCCCGTAGAATAAGAAGCCACTTACATACCCCCCCCAAAAAAAAAACAGGCAAAGCGTGAGGAATTATATATCCTAGCTGGTTTTCGGGTACTCGGCATAAAAACGCAGGTTAGCGGATACATACGTCCGAAGATAGATATCGACGTGGAAGCATGGAGACGATACTACCATGGCCTGCGAAGGGAATATGAGACTCCTCCAGAGAAAAAAGCCACAGACGCATCCTTACCTTGAGAATGAACTGTCGGCTGGAGCGTAAATGTTGTTCACAATATTATATCACCCTAGAAATCCATGGCACCAACTTGAAGGTGCAGTTCCTGGAGTCTATGATCCAGGCGTTTCAGAGGACCCCGATACAAACACGAGTGAGACAGAGGCAATGTTGTCAAATGGTATTTCAAAGCTAGGCCAGGTTGGGGAGCTGGAACTGGCCCTCAGGCTAGTTGAGATGTTTCAGGCCAAGCCTGCAAGGTTGAGGTCTCAGTGAGGAAGAATGCCCTGAACCCGTTGAAAATATTGCTTCACATCCAAAGTCATGGTTTCCTGTCGCAAATACCCGTACAACCTCAGATAGGGCCTTTCTGAACCTTCTCGGTAAAACACGCACTTACAACCCGGCCGCTTTTGCCTATAAGGTCCAGAAAATCACTATCTTGGCTTATGATTCAAGAGCGACTTTTGTAATACCGGGACAAGCCACGCCAGCCAGAACACTAGTGTTGCAGAGGTCGGAGCCGACGCACGTTGCATGTCTTGCTCGCACAAGTCGCTGAGTCAGAGATCACATTCAAACTCCGATTCAGATCCCGACACGGGGCCATTTTCGTTTGATCACTGTTTTCTTCCTTCCTCCTCCTCCCGCCAAAAGCGCAAGACCCAGCAAGAGGGCCGCCGAGCATGGACGTCGATATGAAGACCAAGGATGAAGGGCCAATGGAGCCCGAGGAGAAGGGAACCAGTGCACCAGTGAGCAGCAGCAAGGACCGCGACCGCAGAGATAGGGACCACGATCATGACTATGATCGTGAAAAGGACAGGGACAGGGATCGCGATAGGGACCGCGACCGCGACAGGGAACGGGACAGAGACCGCGGCGACAGACGCGACAGGGATAGGGACCGCGATAGGCGAGACTCGGGTCAGTTTTTTCTCTGATTTTTTTTCGAGATTCGGACTGATTTCTTTGTGTCCAGGCCGTCCTAGGCGTGGTGGAGGCGGTGGAGGCGACCACTGGGAGCCCGACAGCAGGAACGGAGAGGTAGGGTGGAATTATTACATTAATAAAAGATATATTGCTTATAATTCTCTGACTAGCGTCGCAAGCGTTCTCGTTCGCGCTCGCGGTCTCGCTCGAGGCGTCGCTCAGCGTCTCCGCGGCGTCGTACACGGCGCTCCGACTCGCGCACCCGCTCCAGGACCCGTTCGCGCTCGCGTTCGCGTAGCCGTGGCGACCGGGGCGGCAAGTCCAGCGACACCTTTGCGCGCTCGCTCGGGGGACCCATGAACGCCGACCACGAGGAGGCCGTCGAGTTCGCCAAGGTCAGCAAGAGGGAGAACCGGGTCTACGTCGGCAATCTCAGCTACGAAGTCCGGTACAGAGATCTGATGGAATTCATGAGGGGAGGTGGGTGGGGGATTATTAGTTTCTTCTTTGGGTTTTGGTTTTGGTTCGGGTGGCTTGGCCGTAGAAGGGGAGGCAAAAAGACAGTGGGGGGGTGGGCATTAGCCGGAGACGCCTCTCATCTGGCCTGGTCGTGTCACGCTGCTCATGCAGAGCTTGAATGTGCTGGGGAGCTTCCTTTTTTCTTGTCGAGGGGAGTGGATCCAAAGCGCGCTGTGGAGGCGGTGGTGGAGAAGCAGTGTGCATTTTTTCAAGTTTTCTCATTGCTGGAAATTGGTTGAGTTGTCGAGAGGATATTGATTGGGAGTTTTCTTTTGGGGTTGGCAGCTGGAGAGGTCCTATTCGCCGAAGTTCTCGTCACACCCACTGGAGTCTCGAAGGGATGCGGGTCAGTCTCTTCCACCCTTTCTCTTCATCATTTTTCACTCATTTGCCATCTAGTATCGTAGAATTTGCTTCTCAAGAGGACTCGCAACGCGCCGTCCGCGAGCTGTCCGAAGTGACCCTCCTGGGCCGCCCGGTATTCATTCGCGAGGTAGTCCACACCCACACCCTACTCAGATTGACCTTGACACTGACTGGTACGTGTAGGATCGCGAGACTGAGGCGCGATTCGGCGCGACGCCCGTCCCCGGCAAAATTGGGATGGCGATGGCTGGGCAAGGCCTCCACGCCGCCCCGCCCCCTCGCCCGCCCTCGCACAACTACTTTGGCACCCAGTCCAACCCGGGCAACCAGCTCTACGTCGGCAACGTACGCAACCCCGTCGTCCTCGTCCCGCTTTCTCTAACTGCGTTTTCTCCCTTCCCAGCTCCCGTACCAAGCCGGGTGGCAGGATCTGAAGGACCTGTTCCGTGTCGCGGGCAACATCATCCGTGCGGACATCAACCTCGGTGCCGACGGGCGCCCCAAGGGCTCCGGCACGGTCGTCTTCGAGACACCCAAGGACGCCGCCGCCGCTATCAGTACGTGCCCCCTGCCCCTGCTCTTCTCCCCTAACTGACGTGCCGCTCACAGGCATGTACCACGGCACGGACTGGTACGGCCGCACGCTGGAAGTACGCGAGGTACGTGTCGTCTTTTCCGTCCTCTCCTGTTGGCGTATTCTGAGTTCTTCCTGCAGGATCGCTACGCCGGGCTCTCTGGCGCCGGCGGCTTCCGCGGCGGGCTACGTGGTGGTCCGCGCGGGCTCGGGCGCGGGGGACTGCGCGGCCTGCGGGGCGGGGGCTTCCGCGGCGGCGGCGGTGGCGGCGGGGGATTCGGCGGCGGCGCGGCGGGGCGGGACTTCTCGAACCAGGACCTGTACGCAGACTACTCGGGACCGGACCAAGGCGGCGCGGGGGCGGCGATGCGCGTGGACAGCGGGTACGGGGGGCATGCGGGCGGCGGGTTTGGCGCTGGGCATGGGCATGGGCACGGTGCGGCGTTTGCGGGGCCTGGGGGGGCGGGGTACGTGGAGCCGGAGCCGAGCCAGCAGATTATGGTCCGGAATGTGGGTGTTTTCTTCTTTATTCGTTTCCGACGCTGACTGGGTGATTTGGTGCAGCTACCGTGGTCGACGGCGAACGAGGATCTGGTGGAGCTGTTTGAGACGACAGGGCAGGTCGAGCTGGCGGAGATCCTGTTTGACGGGGCGCGGTCGAAGGGGTGTGGGGTCGTGCAGTTCGCGCAAGTGGGCGAGGCAGAGACTGCTATCGGTGGGTGTCCCGCCTCATATCCAAGACGTCTTACTGACTCATCGATGTCTCGCAGCGAAATTCCAGCAATACATGTATGGTGGGCGGCCGTTGGGTGAGCTTCTCTCAGTCATCGGCCTATGTACCGCCGATTCTAACTATACTCATTCATCTAGACGTCCGATTCAATGACCGCTGGCACACGTTCACGCCCACCGCCGCAAAGGGTGGCCAGATCGCGCCAGCGCAGGCGGATATGGTGTAGGCGTCGACTGAGCACAGCGTGCGCTGTGTGCCTGCTACGCACCTGTGCATGTGGGTCGACTGCGCGCCGTGTGATGTTGGCCCACCGCACACGCACGCTCCTATGTCTGTCTTTCTGTGTATAAGTATCCTAAAAAAATAAACAATCCCACTCGCCCCAAAATACCTACCTACAAAATATTCATTTTCTTGCCTGTATTCATTTTTTTATACAATGCAGCGACTTCGCAATTGCGTCTTAGCCATTTGTTCTTATTTTCCATCTCTCATTTCCGTTTCAAGTTAATTTAGTTATTGCTCTGCGGTGGAATTTTTTGAACTCGATCATTTTACTTCAAGACCGTGAGGCAATAGCTCAGAACTCTCGCCATCACATCAAATTAGACGTCCCGCCAAATCTGTCGTCTCAAGTTCGCATAGGCGCACTATCGCGTTGAATTTACTTTTCTAGCCAATAGCTCCCGAGCACTGACTCCAGTCACGCGCTACGAGTCCTAATTAAGAAATATTTAGAATTCACCGACGCGAAACGGTTTCTTGGTCTCATTCGATAGATGGAGATCTCAATAGTGCAGAAAAGCTATTTAAGCGCAGCGTGCGCCTGACCACGTGTTTTCCAGAGGCCTCGCCGCTTTCGCAGCCCACAATAATAACACTCTCAGAGAAAATGCTGATGATGGCTAGTTAATTTCCGACAGAGCTTCGCATATACTTTCTTAGCCGTAATAAATGTTGGTGCAAGCTGTAACGATGCGCAAAATTGTTAATAAAATGAGTTCAGCACACCACGTGAGAAATTGAAAAATGGCAACGCAAATGAATGTAGGAGCTTCGAAATCTACTTGGAGAAGTAACTCTCATACTCGATGGACGCAAGTATGAAAGCGGCAGATCCTAATACGCTGTTATAGACGATCGGGCGCCCGACATAGTACTGGTGAAATAAACGTAAATGCAGAAATTGATTAACCAGGATGATACGCACTTCATATGACGCAGTAGAGTTCAAACTGCAGACCGAAACGGTACCATTGTAACCGAGGGTCCCATTTCCTTCATGGACCACAAATGTGTTGGTGATATAGCCGTACGCTCGGGTTGCCACCTCGGCGTAGGCGCCATTTTCAAGGTAGCCGAGTCGATCCCCTTTGAGCAAGGAGTAAACGAACATGGCACTCCCGCTGGACTCGATATAATTGCCCGCTCGCCCGGGTTGATCCAGCAGTTGCCACCAAGCGCCAGATGCTGGATCCACTGCTTCAACAACGGCATTAGAAAGCTGCCTGAAACGGCCGCGAAGGTGCTGCCACTGCTTGGAGTGATGGCTCAGAGGCAGCAATTCTAGGGTATCCACCAGCGCCATCGCATACCACCCCAAACTCCGCCCCCAAACATGCGGACTCGCTCCGGTTACCGGATTTGCCCACACCGCGGTTTTCGACTCGTCGTACCCGTGAAAAAGCAAGCCCGTGGTGTTGTCGCGGCAGTGCTGCCACAGGAGCTCCAGCTGCAGGAAAATCTCCGCCATTGCGGCAGTGGAGTGGGGTTTGTCGTAGATCGCGGTGTAGAGTGTGTAGAATGGGGCCAGAGAAAACATTCCGTCGAGGTAAGACCATTCTGGGTACACAAAGTACCACAATCCGCCCTCTGCGTTGCGTTTATTCAGAGTGATTGACTGGCGAAGAGCCTCGAAGGCACGCCGATACGTCGCATTACCAGTCTCCATATACAGTTTAATCAGGCCAGTTCCGGTCGACAATCGATCCAGGGGAAACGAAAGGTCCCGCGTGGCATTGCTGACTGGGCCAGCGACTGAATCGACGCTTTTCTTTAGATATTCCTCGTATTCTTCGACGCTAACGTCAAGCGAATAGTGATCAATGAGTCGCCGAAATGCCATCTGGGTAATTCCTGCCTGGAGGATCGCGGACGTGTCATTGGAGGAAGTTAAAACTCCTTGCTGGCGGGATATTATACTGGAGGCCATCAAGCTCGAGTACCGGCTTCTGGCACTGTGAACCTCCGACCCATGGGCGCCCAGCAGGAGCAAGAAGATTGAGAAGCAGCCTCCTACAGGGAACGATTGGGAAGACGGCAGGAGTCGCATTTTGGAGTCTTTGTGGGTGGAAGGCGGCTTGGAAGTGGAGCTCTTTGAAGCGAATATCAGCCCGCCCAGCGCGGACTTTTTGCACACCGTTCGGCACCGACCGGCCAGGGGACGTTTTTAAAATCCCGAAGCCCGGAGATAAGCGTCAAATAGCTAAAAGATTTTGGCACATATTTGAACCCCGTACCTCTATGAATACAGGCGCATTAAAGAAGATGAGGCGGGAGGCATCAACGCGGCGCGATCATTCTCGCTCAAACGTGGTAAATAGCTTTGTCGGTGTTGGGTGAGACATTGCGTGCCCAGCTGTACGGCGCGTCAGCCATTTCATGCTCCTCTCTCGACACGTGGACCACAACGCTGGGGTCAACCTTACGTGAATTGATCTCCTGAATAAACAGATGCGAGCACATAAGAGGAAGAAGTCGCGCACCCGCCGAGTAGTTGAGGCGAATGCAGGCGTTGAGGTCACGTTCGTAGTCGTATCCTCCGAGAACTTCAAGTTGCCGTTCAGGTTTAACGACGCCAGGACACTGTTTGTGTAATTTTTTCCCAGAATCTAGGAGAAACCGACGTGTAGTGGAGCGGACGAGGAGGTACGGAGAAGGGATCATCGATCATTGTTTCAGCCAGTACTGTACCAAGTGTTCGTGACGGGTGACGGCAGCCTCTGAACTGAACACTTTTGGTCCCAGTGGCAGCTTCCGTTCCAAAAAACCAAAAGATCGATGTTATCCTGGAGACCAACTTCAACGCGGCCTTTGCAGACGTGGCCGAAGCGCTGAAGCCAACGCTGTATGAGTGGATTGACGAGCCACAAGAAGCGATCTGCTTCGTTCCCGATGAGGCGGCGTACTTCAAGTGGAGAGCAGAGCACCGGATGACCATCGGCGAGCTCGAAAAGCACGAGTGGACCAAGGGCGACGACTTTATCGTCAACTTTGGCGGGCACCGGGTCGGCTATCTGTCCTTCCACCTCGGCGCCGTCGGTGTCAATATCGACGCACCGTGCCGGCTGCGGCTGGTAGTACCGACAGACGTCGCGGAGAATCTTCATCCATGCAATACATGGATAAGCACCTCATGAGACGATCAACGTCGACTGGCTCCGTGTCCTTACCGCGGCGTGCGCATCCAGGTCCTCGACAACGGCCCAAGTTCCGCGTCACCTTCTCCCGCTTGCGTGCCACCGCCGTCTCCGCCGTTGACCCCTCCGCACCCGTGCCGCCCTACCGCTCGCGGATGCCCAGCTACGCGCCATCGACTCCGCGGCAATGCACACCCTGCGCGACTGCATGCACGCTGTCTTCGAGGACGGTCCGCGGCGCGACCGCCGCCTGTGGCTCGGCGACCTACGCCTCCAGGCCCTCGCCAACTATGCTACTTTCGCGCACTTTGCCCTCGTCAAGCGCTGCCTCTATCTCTTCGCCGCTGTCCCTCGCACGAACGCCTCGCTCCCCGTGTGCGTCTACGATCTCCCCGCGCTGCGCGGTGCCTCGGACTACATTGTCGACTACGACGCGCTCTTCGGCGTGACCCTCGCCGAGTACGTCGCGGCCTCGGGCGACCTCGAGACCGGACGTGCGCTGTGGGAGACCGCGCTAGGGAGCATGCGCGGCCCACTAGCACACATCGACCCCGACACGCACCGCTTCGTCGGTGCGCGCACGAGCGCGTGGAAGATCTGCGACTGGGCGGAAGAGCTGCACACCGACGCGAGCATGCATGGGGTCGTTTTACTCGCTTGCAAAAGCTCAACGCGCTCGGAGCCCAACTGTTCTCCAACGCGCCACCCACCGCCTTTCGCCGGGGACGTTGCACGCATGATTGCTAGGGCGGCGGGGTTCCTCCGAGAGGAGGAAGGCCAGGAGCCGCTGTTTGTGAGCGCGCCCAACGCGCAGGTGTCGTGGGCGTCCGCCGCGTGGCTCAGCCTCTCCGGCGCGTTCCACGCGCCCCTCGCGAAGCGCGCGCCCCTCGCAGCGCTCGCGCATCCCGCGGCGCTGCGGCCGCTGACGCCGTACTGCTTTCACCACGTTGCGGAGGCGCTGGCAGCGGCGCGGAGCGTGAGTGTGTGGCGCTCGTGCGGGAGTATTGGGGCGGGATGCTCGCTGCTGGGGCAGACACGTTCTGGGAATGCTTCGATCCGCTGGATGCGAGGCGCAGCCCGTACGGGGACTGCCATAACAATAGATATTGTCATGCGTGGAGCTGTACTCCGAGCTATTTGTTGCGGGTCGTGTTGAGGGATTGGTTTGAGAAGGAGGGCACCACTTTGCGTTGAATTCTTTCCCTACATACATACTTCTTTTTTGAGCCCATCGCCGCATCGTGGCTCGTGGAAACAGAGTTATCTTATGATTCGCGTTTCTATTGCTACCCCTAGTTGAACAGTGGATGTAAAACAAGTCAAGCGCCTTATGTACAACTGAAGCGCCGTTCCTTGAGAGAATGGAGGCCCAGAATCGCGACATTGCGGCCCCACACATATCATTCTTATAATCTTATCGACTCTGGTGTTATGTCCTCACATCTATTTGAAAAAAAAACTTTTTTCAAATAGAACACTGAGCGGGTAGTGACCGTTTGAGCGGCTCCACAAACCAACGGCACAACAGCTCAGTTGGAATGACGCACGTACTTAGTTAAGCTTATGAGTTCGATTATTGGTACTCGCACTTTTTTTTCTTTCTCCAGTTATTGATGTTTCAAGGACGCCGAGAGTCGGAGTGTGAATTAATAACCACCCATCGTTTTCCTTTCATCTCTCTCAAGTACTCTATTATGTTCGTGTCCTCGCCCTCCATGGCTTCCATTTGGCTTAACCACACTTCCTTTCGAACACCGCAATGCAGATCTTCGTCAAAAGATTATCACCCTCGAGGTCGAGTCATCCGACACCATCGACAATGTCAAGGCTAAGATCCAGGACAAGGAGGGGTCAGTGGGACTACCATTTCGCTCGTCGGCCCAGGGCTAACTTTCTGTCTTCTGTAGCATCCCCCCTGACCAGCAGTGCCTGATCTTTGCCGGCAAACGGTTCGAGGATGACCACACCCTCTCGGATTACAACATCCAGAAGGAGTCAACTCTGCACCTCGTTCTCCGCTTGCGTGGTGGCATGCAGATCTTCGTCAAGACGCTGACTGGGAAGACCATCGCTCTTGAGGTCGAGTTGTCTGACACCGTCGACAACATCAAGGCGAAGATCCAGGACAAGGAGGGCATTCCTCCCGACCAGCAGCGCCAGAAAGCGGCTCGAGGACGGCCGCACTCTTTCTGATTACAACATCCAGAAGGAGTCCACCCTTCACCTTGGTCCGTCTAACTCTTGCAACGCTTCGTCGCGCCATATTTAAATTCCCTTCTCCAGTGCTCCGTCTCCGTGGTGGTAGGCAGATCTTCGTCAAGATGCTGACCGGAAAGACAATCACTCTTGAGGTCGAATCATCTGACAGGGCCATCGACAACGTCAAAGTGAAGATCCAGGACAAGGAGGGCATTCCTCCTGACCAGCAACGCCTCATCTTTGCCGGGAAGCAGCTTGAGGATGGCCGGACACTTTCTGACTACAACATTCAGAAGGAATCGACTCTTCACCTTGGTGAGGATATTATTGTAACGCCGCCGTGTATCGGAAGCTAATCGTTTGAGACAGTACTCCATCTACGTGGTGGTCTCTGAGTGGTTGCCGATGCTGTACTGTTGTTGTAATTAGGCGCGAAATTGTACTACGTGTCAACCATGAGCGTAGAGCATGATGTATAGACAAAATATCAATATACACGGAATTATGAAGAAGCTATATCCCTATGAGTAGTGCCTCGCAGATCTCGCTGCCCCAGGAAGACCATAATTCGGGCATTTTGTGCGATCTCCACGACCTTTGCACTCTCTCCCGTCAAGACCTAAGCTCTTGCAAACTGCGCAAGATCGCTTTTGCCGATGCACTTGCAAGATTGACGGCCCGGCAGCGGTGGAAGATGAAAGTCTAAGTTGTCCTGTGACAGAGCCACTTGGAACCATGTTCACAAATGAGAGTTGTGTTGGTGCCGATGGAGTCGAAATATGAGGCGCCGTTGATGACGAAGCCAATGGGGCTGCAGGGAGCTTAACGGGGCGGGGCGGAGCACGGCGATTCCGGACTGCCACAGCGGCCGACGATGCGGTAGCGTTTCGTGTCTGCACAACGGGTGAATATGATTCATCCAAAACCACGCTCGTATGTGCATCTGAGCGAATCAAATTCATGAATTCTGCACGGTCGGGTGCAGTTATATGCATGGTGGTTATTTCGTCGCGTGCGGCAGTCCAAGTCTTGAAGTGAGCCTGCAGCTGCTCAGGTAATTTGTAGAAGATGCTTTTTCCATTCGCTTGTCCAGACCACCATTTTGCCATGCTTTTAAAATCAGGGGATCCCCTTGCTGCAGCGAATTTGCCCCCTGCTCGAAGTGTGCTGTTGAATAAGGCGTACTCCGCATTGGTGTGAATGGGTACCACGGCATATTTTGTGTTCTGCGCGCCTGCTAGATATTCGTAGCGATCTGATCTAGCTCCGGAGAGTTTCACAAGTGGGAGGCGAGGAACATCATCAGCATCAAGCGATGTCGAGGGAGTGTGCTGAAGCATATTGTACTGGTCTCGGACGACTGCGGGGAGTTCGGATATGATGAAAGACTCGTGCGTGGGTTTGAAGAGTGACACGTTGATATAGCCTGGGCGGGTTGGACGTGGTTCGTCAAATGGGAGCGACTGATAGGCGATGTCGATGTCGTCCTCGATCCAGAGATCGTAGTGGCCATCGTATTCGATCCCATCTCGATGGCGAGACCCCGACTATCTCGATATCTGTGAGTAAAAGAAAAGAATAGACCTGTGTAATGTCTGACCTCCAAATTTCTTCGATAGCAAAAATCAGAGAGCAGTGCCACAGTCAATTCAATCGAAGCACCGAGGGACCCAAACCGACTTCGGACTGGCATATGAACACTACCTTCAAGGCCGCTTGTACCTCGAATACAATGCCAGATGTCCAATCCATTTTTATCGGTCCGTAGTCGGTTGTACAGGGCGTAACCAGCCGGGTCTGAGACCCAACCTTTGCGTACATCCTCAATCATAGCCGCAGCAGCTTTACGAGTATCATCGTCAAACAATCGAATATTGCGTCGAGAGCACTTCAAATCACGGTGGGTGTCGAAGAGTTTCTTTAGCACTGGCTCCAGGCTGTCTGGTGGAGGGAGGTAACGGCGGACTCGATCCCAAACCCAATCTGGCTTGCTCCGCACGGCTTGGTCCCATGTCTTCCCGTCCTTCTTCAGGACCGCTTCAACGCGGGCCTTGTCGATCTTGTCAGGCAGAAGCAAAGCATCGCGCAGAAACCTAGAGAATTGTTTGGCGAGAGAGTGATCTTTGCTAATATGCCTGTTGATGCGTTGCATTTCATGAAATACATCTTGAAAAACCCGAGTTGGCGGTGGACCTGCTGCTTTCTCTGGTTGAACGAGGGGATGGTGCGAAGCACCGGAAGGGGATTCTGATGGCCCACCTTGGTGGGTTGCAATATATGCGTCAATATCGGCATCCATGTAGTGCTCTAGGTCATCTTCCGCTACTGGCGGAGGCAACGCGGATGCCGTTGACGTTGCTGGGGATAATGGCTCGTCGTCGGACTCTGAATCAGAATCAGAGTCAGAGTCTGAACTGTCTGAATCCTGGGAGTCCGAATCCATTGCGCGTAGATCATCTGCTTCGTTCACACGGCCTCCTGAAACCGCGGAAATGAGCATTGTTGACGACGAGGGATCAATCCCCGAATGCACGGCGACTGAATCGGAATCAAGTTCTCGGGATACAAGAGATGCCAGATCGACCACAATATCAAATGGTACAGGTCCCAAATCTTCGAGACTGCGCTGAAGATAGTGGGAAATAAATGCGGGGGCTAAAATTTTTTGAATGGTGACAACGGCTCGCTTGGTACACGAGATATTGATGTATGCAGTGTTGGGGTCGGAAGGCGACACGGGGAATTTTGTGGGCTGTTCAGCGAAAATACCGTGCGCAACTGCGACATCGCCATTGCGCAAAGTGATCTTATCACCAGCAAGCCCGACCTGAGACAAGCGGGCGCCGGCAGGTGGGCGGTCAACAATCGCTTTATAGAGGTGAAGAGCTAGCCAGGCGTTCTTGACGGCATAGTCCTTTTGGCCGTCGGAAAGGTATCGTTGACACCAATTAGAACAGCGCACATCTTCCGAGCTATTGAAGGTGCGGCCAATTACTTCTTCTGTGAGTCGTGGAAATGAAACAGAATGGTGAGGTATTAGACCTTTCGATCTGGCGAGAACTCCGAGATCAACCCAGCCGCGCTCTTTGGTGACATATTTTGATGGACGCTTGAGCTCCCAGAGTAGCGAGAGGATATCCATGTTCCCTTGGACGTGGTGTCCGACTTTGACAACTCTCTCGGAGAAGAGTAGGGCCTTGAGGGATTCAGGAACGTCGCACGGCTTAACGATGTGATATATCTGTTTTTTGATCAGTTATTATGAACATTATTTTCTTGGCACAATTTGGACGTGCCTGGAGCAAGTGTACGTAGTCGCCGAATGCAATCTGCATAAGTGCGGCGGGAAAGTGTCCGGCCTTGCTCGCTTGCCAGTCCCACTCCATGGAGAACCCTACAACGATCTTTGTGTCGTCTGCGAGGCCGAGATCTGCGAGAATTGACGTGCATGCATTGTCGATGAGGTTAACAGTGGAGGCCATACGGATCTGAAGGTTGGCTGGAACGATAAGAGGAGGATATTGCCGGCCCCCGTCTGCGACTCGATGGTCCACGTCATCCCGCAGCGTTGGAATAACTCTCTCTGCAAATTTGATGTCCGCTTTGACATTATCAGTCCACAGCAGCGAAATCGGTGCATGCCCGTGCTCATGCAATGATTTTATAACACCCCGGACTGGACCTTCAATATGATGAAGATGCCTCGTCGGGGTGAGAATCATTTGCCGGGTCTGCTGCAAATGGTTATTCATTGACCAGAGGCCCTCGAATGCTCGAACTCCATCCAATCGCGCAATATATTTGACAGCTTTGTGGGAGTGATCCCAGGAGACGGTGGAAGCCGGAATGGCGGCCATGGACTGATCTAGATGCGGCTTTATGTGGCCCATGTACTCGACGAAGATGGTATTGATATACCAGCGGGAGGGTGAGAATCCGGCGTACCCATCTTTATCGGCGAATGGCGAGAATCGAATTAATGGAGATGGCAGGCTTTGTGGCGCACTAGCTTTGAGTGCATGCAAATAGGAGAGTTCTGCAAGGTCACGGTTGCGAACATGCAATTCGCGTAGGACTCGTTCCCACGCATTCGGTGTCAATCCCTGCGCGATGGTACTTCTAATGAGAGTCATGAGAGTCTTATCGATTCCGCTACGGTGAGTCAGGAAGGCTGTGAAAAAAAGGTAATTGAGATTTGGCTGCTTAAGTATGGTTGGGTTACTGACCTGGGAATTCGCTGCGAAGATGAGACGGGAGCTGTTCGAGAACCTTTTCATCGTAGAGACTGCAGGATTTTTTGCAGTTGTGCCTACAAGCTACTCTTCGAGTCATGACAAAGTAACACGCTACAACATTGATAACTCGTCGGGCAACTGGGTTTTTATTCCAACCTTCATACGGCATCAAATTTGTCTGTGATCAATGGATTGTCGAACGCACCACTGTCTGTCATCGTCCCTTTCCCGCAAAAGATACACTTAATTTGAAAGTCGTTGGGCAGTAGCAGTGTTGGTAGCCAGACGAATATGGGAGGATAATACAGGGGCTCAGGGCCTATTGGATCGCTAGAACGTTTGAATTTTTGGAGCGCAAACCATTTATCGACTGGTTGAATCCAAAAGGAGCCTTGTTGGTAACAATCGGGTATTCCGTGCAGATCGATCTGTTTTTTTATTGCCGCAAGAGTACTATCAAGGTAAGCCTGGATAATACCCCCTGGCTCCGGTGTCTGCTCGGGTGGACAGTCACTGGTGTCGTCTTCTGAAAAAATTGTAGAGGTGGATGATCCAGGCAGTGACAAGTCTGATGTTGGCACAGAAGGGGAATGCACATCGGAAAGCTCTTCAGGGATTAGAATTGGCATTTTGGGAAGGGATGGAGCTCCCTGAGGCGTAGTGAGACTCTCGGTGTCAGTGGATTTGTTCTTTACTGAAGAATAGATATATTAGCTTTTATGCGACCACAGCAAACTAAAGGACTCACGAAAGAATGAATGCAGTTTTCTTGGCTGCATTGGGATGGCCACAGCTTGCTTTATTCCGCTGCTGTCCATGGGTACTGATGAACAAGTCCCGGTTTCGAGCTCGCAGGGAGTGCTCTCAGTGTCCGTATCAATTCTAGCAGCTACATAATTTCCATTAGTATAGATTCCACTCATTCTAACAGCACAACGCACCTGTTTTTTGTTTCTTGCGGCTGGGTGGCTCTGGTTCAGACTCGTCGGGTTCTTTGCGTTTCCGGCCAGAATTGCGCCGAGCACCACCGGCACGGTGGCCAGAATGGTTCTTGGTCCCTTTTTGACGACCCCCGCGAGGCATTTTGCTAGTTGAAGACGTCCAAGGCTTGAAATAAAATTGTGGTGAGTCGGTCGAAGTTAAGCGTGTTGATCACACTTGTGACCCAATCACGCAGTGAAGAGTCAAAATGAATTTACTGGAGCTATAAACTTTTGGATACTGTACACATACTCAACGGTGTACAGCACAAGGCAAAAAGATAAAGTATAGAAGAGGCAAGTAGTCACATACACTCGGCATTGCACGCCGCGCGAAAATTGGGCTGGCAATGGCCACGGCTGGGGCACGATGGCACGCTGCAGAGCCCCGCATCTGCATTCGGTGGTCTGGATATGTCGTCTGCCGGGAGTACGCCAAACGCCAAAGCTGCTGGGTGCCTTGGGCTTCTTGAAGGCAGTGTCAAAGGAGTTGGACGGGGTGGCCGTGCACGCCATATCCTCCTCGTCCACGACGACTCTGACAGTATCCATCAAATATTCATCTGTGGTGTTGCTGCGGTCGATCGTGACTGCGTTATCTTGGCTGCATTCTGCAGCATCTTGTGCGATTTGGCGACAGTCGCGGGCGTAACGCGGAAATCCATGTCGGGTTCGCTGCGAGCGCCTACGCCAGCTTGCTCCTTTCGCATGAGCTCTGGCACCTTGGGCCAAATGGCCTCGAGGTAGCACAGCATTGTTTGGAGTACGGAACCGGAGGTTCGTGAGCGGGGGTGGGGGCTGGGTCACTACACGAGCCAACTGTGGCTCGCGAAGATGTCAAAAATACATTTGGAATATCTTGGGGGCGCCATATCTCGCATAATGACTTGACGGCTTGATCTAGACAAGCCGAATTTGGTAACCAGAGGGGATGATGGAGGCGGGTGGACGTACCAACTAGACCTGTTGCATATTTGTTCTTGGAGGTGGTATCTCGTGAAGAAGAAGAAGCCCCGGGGTCTGAGGTATAGAAGAGGGCTGCTGTCGAAAACGTTCTGTTTCACATAATATGGTCGCCTTCGGTGGGGGAGATGGTGATACAGAAGTGGCTGGGGTGCTGAGATATGAAAGAGACGGGGAGCGAGAGGAAGAAACTGAGGATGCAACAGCATCGATGACGGCGGCGTCGGCTGCGGAGAGTGTGTGTGTGAACCCACCCGGTGCGACCGTCTCGAACACGCGGAGGGGTACGAGGGTGTCTGCGGGGGCGTAGTGGGCGGGGGTGTCCGGGTGGTGCGGCGGGAGCAGGACATATACACGTGGATGGCGCATTGAGGGGTGTTCACAGTCGTACTGCAACTCGAGCAGGTGCGGCGCATCGGGCGTCGTTTCGGCTAGCGGGGACAGCCGCGGTGAGGGTCACTTGAGGTTGATGAGGGCCTGGAGGGTGGTCGTGGGCTGCACGCGCGACTTGCTCTTCTCGATCCAGGTGCGCTCGACGTCCGGTCGTCAACGTCGACCATCTTCTTGGCGCCCCCGCCGAGCGTCTTCGGGGGCCCAGGACTCACCTGCCTGATGTTGGGGCCAAAAGGGGAGTCCAGTAGCACTCTTCTTGCCGGCGTTGAGACCAAAGGACATGAATGAGAGGATGTGGTAGTGAAGTGAGCTGTCGGAGGAGTGCTGTGCACGGATGCCTAAAGGAGACATAAAGTCATGCCCGATTTGGGCATGTTATGTCGCAAGGGCACTGCACCAGAGTCGTAAAACGGCCAAAGTATGTCAAAGACAAATAAACCCAAATAGTATCGCTATCACGCTCTGCGGTTTATGATTGGATCAAGTGGGTCGTTATCTGCCAGTTATCTGCCACTTTCACCTCGTTTCGTCAGCTCTACGGTCTCTTATGTCCCATGAAAAATATATAACACTCAAAGGACACTGCTAAACACTTCTCTCTATTTCGAATGACCCGAAACGTGGAGGATTAAGCGCACTCGTCGAATGTCAGATAACTTTGTGACTGGCAGATAATGTGACGTGACTTTTATCTGCCATTCGCTCTCGCACCTCAGCCTCTGGTGCTTCGTTCCCGATACCTTCGCCCTATTTCACCGCCTAGCAATATCAGCTCCCCTTCTTGAACGTTCAGCAAGTGCTGGCCAGCACAAACCTCCGGGAATCCGCTTTTATTTCTGGCAAAATCGGACACCTCACCTGCACTGCAAAAACAGCTTCTGGTTGGCTTCTGGGCTCTTCTGGGGTTGCACTGTGTTGTCAAAGGACACCTCCTTTACCTTGATACTCCTGCCCTCCAGCTGTTTCATGCATTGAAGTGAATCCGTCAGACTCCGTACTCGCCAATTCCAATGTAGCATGACGCAGTTCTGGTCCTTGCACTCCTGGCCTTTGTGTCTCATCAAACAGTGGCTCCAGAAGATAATATGGCCCCACCCATGCGACTCTTGCTGCGCTGCCGTTCGGTTATCAAGTCTTCTATCTTTTGCTGCATGGTCTCGCGCAGCTGCAATGATCTGTAGCTTTTCATCAAAATTGCGCACACAATGTGCGCATGGAGCCCGCTGAGTTCTCAGTAGTACATGCTGCCACCGTTTAGTGTCAGGCCGACGACGATTTGGTGGGACTATTACTGCTTGGACTGCTCATACTTCTCGCCCGTGCGCCGGCGGATTGTGATGACGGTGAGTACGTGCCGAAATCATTCCATATTCAATCCTCGTTCTCATGTTTCGTACAGATCCAAGCTCCTCTTGCCAGTTTGCAAAAAAAATGTATTGTCCCTCGATGTAGCTCGAGTACTAGCCATCAATAATGTAACGAGCTGGGCTTCATGTGAATGCAATTTATTGTCTTTCATACTCGCCTTCATGGAAAATAAGCCATTGGAAGGAGTCCCACAAGTCTTCTAGAGTCTCTCTCTTTATTTCCTTTTTCGAGTTCTTTTTCGCTGTTTTCCCCGATTGAGGCCCACTCTATTGAAATAAAAACCCGCTCTGCGAATGGTTGTCTGCCAATCGCAAACAAATGTAAATAGTATCGCAACCACGCCCTCCAAAAGCTCGTCTGCCAATCGCAAACAACTGTGAATAGTATCGCTACCATGCACTCACACAGTGAGTCACATCCGTCAACACTATCTCTATAGCGCCCTTGGAAATGCCAATTGCCAATTGTGTTACGCTCTTCGTCTCCTGCCCTATAAATTAGCATTTGGCACGAAAATGTCTCCAACGCCAGTGCAACGTTGGTGCAACGCCATCGTACATTGTTGTGCTATAAATTCAACCCAGAGTGGACGAATGGGCGCGGGCCGAGCACAAGGGCCGTGGGAAACGCCCGGCCCAGCCCCTCCGTCGTTTGGTCAAGAAGCCGCGTCACGTTTCCAGTGACGACATAACGGTCTCTTCCCCCTCCATCCTGCCGCTATCTCTTATTAACGACATGGAACCTCTTTCACGACGTTCCTTTACGACCTTACGATTATGACTTCACGACTCACTTTATGACTCTGACGCAGCTCTCTACGCACGTATATAACGAATGTATTGCACGATTTTACGATACAACCTTGATACCATCAGGAAAACCAGAATGAAGGTATGAGTGCTTTGCAGCGCTGTCAAGCGCTAGCTACCTAGAAGGCGGCTGCATAGAGGGTATGTAGGTATGAGTGCTTGAAAGCGCTGCATATGGCTTCATAGAGCTTCATAGCAACTTCATAGCGTCTCATAGCGGGCTCGGCTACGGTTTTCCTGATGACGATCTGCAAATATATTGTTAGTATATTGTTTGTGGTGTCAAAAAGCTTTAGAAATAGCTGGACGGTCTAAACTTGCTCTGAACACTCGCTTCACCAAGCAAGCTTGGCGGCGCCCAGGGCGTCACCTTTCACGCCCCCATATGGTAATTCTGCACGTGAAATGACGTGAGCACCTATGGCGACGGGTCGAACACTTGGTACAGTACGGACAGCGGACCGACCTCCCGAACAGGGTCTGACACCGGCACGTTCCGAAACACCTAGCTGGGCTATGATTGCTTCTTATCCGTCTGTTCCTCAATGGGACCATCGCGGTTATACAACTTCCTTCTTTCCGTCTGAAACCTAGTGATTTTCTGACCGCAATTGAGGTGTAATTTGGAAACCGGGTTCCGAGAAAGCCCTCGAAATTGGGCAATCTCGCTGCCTAGCGCCTGACTCCGGGCGACGCCCGCATACTTTAAAGTTTATTCAAGAGGGGTCCTCTTATGTTCCATCCTTCGAGGGAAATAAATTACAATACCTACTGTATCTCTTTGAATGTTTTGGCCTGCTGCTGAATACTTGTTGAGTATGGCGCGAAAACACAGTGAACCATTTGATGGGACCAAAAAGTTCAACTTCGGCATGTTTACAACACTGGCCAAATGCATCGAAATATTCTGAGAGCCATCCGAAAACATAGCGGAAAATATAATGCGTGTTTCCTGTATCCTAATATCCTATTTGCTTCACACACGACTTTTCAGTAACATGGTTTTGCGAAGGGCTCCCTGGTATCACCCCCCTGCTGGCACAGGAAACCGTGTTTAATAACCGGCAAGTCCAGATACATAGGTCGATTATACCTCTGGTGTGGAACAAGCAGTACCTTGTGTAATTTCGAGGTATCTACAAAATCATATGGGGCATTGCGCCGACATAATACGGTGGGCTTCGATCACGGACAAGCGTGAACAACGGCTCGTCGCAGCAAACGCCCAAGCCGAGGCCAAAACAAACAAACAATTGAAAGTGGCCGCAAGCCGTTTTTGCAAGCCAACAAATGGAAGTCTTGGAACTTAGAAAAGTGGAACAGCGAGTTATGGCGGCGGCGGCCATCCTATGTCATAGGCTCTTAACTTACTTAAATATTTGAACAAAAAATGAGTAACTTTGTGGATTATTCATGTCCTTCTCTGCATGCCCACGAGTGAATTTCCCGAGCAGTGTTACGCGGGTTAAGGTTTGATGCGTTGCTACGACTGCCAGAGCAAAAATATCAAATAAACGAATAAATCAAGAACTTACTGTTCAGGCATGTCCACAAACTCAAAATAGTAGGATCGAATGCTTCGCTTTGCGGAAGTGCAGGTCCTGGACAACCTTATTTTGACCAAGGTGACTGGTGACCTTTGTGTTTTTAGAAGTTGCCCATAACACAAGAAAGAATTTATTGGCCATCCCAGACAGCGAAAATTCTTAAATTGATGAACATTTGGTCGAAATAGTAGACTAATCAGTTGAGGAAATTAAGGGGAATTCAGTAGGTAAGCCCTCAGAAGGAAGAGCACTGCAATGTGTGGCATATCTGTTGTCATCCGCGGCGTCGAGGTGTGCACACGTTTCCGATACGACCAGGAAAGGCGTGTCCGGCGCCGTCGACCAGGCCCAGTACTAGTGCGTAGAATATTTTAATTTGAGTGTTTTCAGTACATTGAGAAGCTCACGTCTTGATAATATCAAACTCATTATCGACAACTTGAACGGGTGGCGGTTGCGACAAGACTTTCTAGCTGCGGATGGTCAGGCGTGTTCATTGCAGGGCATTCCATTTTGAGAAACGGATGTCCCGACATCTCGAGGACCACCAAGGTTGATGAAACAAAAAACAGGGCTCCCCCGCAGTAAATATATGCCGCCCAAATAAGTATGTGCCACTTCTCACGTTGATTTGATAGCGTTGAGTTTGGGGGACGAAAAGTCTGTGCCCTTTTCATACCTGCGCACAAACACTTAAGATCACCTGGTAACCCCAAAGAGGTAGATTTAAAAAAGAAGCACAGTAGCTAACCGATCGAAGAGACGGGGAACTCAGAAAGTGACGATCACCTAATGCAGGCACCAAATGACGGAGAATGGGACATTTAGGCAAGGTTTAATGAAAAAAGTCGCGTTTCAAAAAAGCTTACATATATGTCCTTAATTTCTCGGTGTAAACGTGCCAGCAAGCACGATTCCAAAATAATAATAATTAGGACTCGTAACGAATAAAAACCCTAGACTGATGGTAGAATCGGGTAAGAATCGGGGGTGATCGGAGTCGGCATATTCCGTGATGAATCCTATTATATCTGTCAACTCCCCTTGATTATTTCCCTGCGACATAATAGATTACCAACGGTTCATTGAAAATGTTTATTTACGCAGAGGTGTTGCCTGCGGCATATTTTTCGCTCGCAATATACATCCATTTAGCACTAAAAAGTGAAATAACTTGAAGCTGCATTTTGGTCTGGCACCCTCGAGTTTGAACTGCAGCAGGCTACTATCCATTGGAAACATTCACGGTGAAAACCCCAGCAGTCGCGGCCGGCGCCGCAATCAGCGATAAAAATTGTGAGCATTTGGGAGTTAGAAATACCGAGCGCCGAAGTACAACGTAAATAGACGGATATCGAATTGTTAAATTGTTAAATCATACTGGCGGTATGGCGGTATGATCGGGCGGAACTTCGAAGCGGCAAGGCTCGGTGCCGAATCTTGTGTAAAAATTGCTCACTTCCCGCCGCATGCCAAAAATTCGGAATGAGCCGAAAAAAATAAAATAGAATAAAATAAAAAGGCCTAACGCCAGCGAAAGGGCCCTGCGCCAGCGGAAAGGCAGCGCTAGCGAGGGGGAGGGGGAGGGGGGGAACCTTCCCCAGGTAGGTAGGTAGGTCCCAGTGTGCCGAAAACCTGCCGGACCGATGGCCGTTGCGGTAGCCGGGGATCAGCTTCAAAAGAATGATCGCCTTCTAAATGTGCCATAGAACTTCCATATAAGGAAAGTATGGGACGGTCGGGTTTGGTACATCCTCCGACGGTCCGAAATCGACGGGATCGACCACAGACTACTACTAAAATTATGGCTCCTCGTCGCACGGCTGCCCAATATGCTCGATCCCCCCCCGGTCTTTATGACATTCTTGCCAATTGACCCGTCCTGGAAACGAAAATTACGGTCTCCCTGCATTTGGGTCGGACGCAGGTCAAGTTTAGTTCAGACTGGATATATAACTAGGGGTCGAAACCCTGCGATTATTATCCTCCCACTGTCCTGCTCCCACCAACTTCTAAACGTTTCCTCATGTTTCAACTAGGCATGGTCGTTGGTCAGTTCTGGTAATCACTGCCTTGCGCTCTATTGATTACCTGGCGGGTCAAGGTGTCTATCTGCTTGGACTTTTGTTCAATACCTTTTTATATGGCCTCGTTCTGGCCCAGTTTCTGACGTACTTCAACACCAGTTATTTCTTTCCTTTTTCTCAGCCACGAACTCTGCTCTAAACGCTATTTGCCTTAGAATCCAACGATCCTTCGTGGATTAGGCATGTGAAGTTGTATTTTTGATTAGTGTTTCCTATTAACGTAACACACAGAGCCGTGGTCTGGTCGCTGTTGCTCACAGACACGATTCATAGTGCAGTGTGCGTGCCCATGTCCATTCTCATCCTGTATTGAATCGCAGTATCCCAGAGAAGTTTATGCCGTTTGGGAGACGGGGTGTGTGCCATATTTTTCCCTTATCGACTCTATACTAATTTACACCGAACAGAGTCGAAAACTATGGCAAGCTCAGCAGCTTCGCCTGTAAGTATACTTCCATAGCGGCATATACGTTCTGTGTGCTAAGATCAGCCATTTTAGCCGTCAGCTGGGCCATACCATTTACTGCGGTAGCCACTTCTGTCGCTGCGATAATCACCCAACTGTTCCTTGTATCCAGGTGCGCCGCAAACGTAACTGATCCAGAGGGAGGGTGACGAGCAGTCGGCAGAGTGATGTTGTTAACCAAGAACAGGATTCTGATGGCCGTCATTTGCACATTGAGCTTTGTGGGCTTGGTATTCGGCTGTACTGCGGGTATAATGTCGGGTGTCATAAAAGAGCACGTCGCGATTTATGATTGATTGTGATGTGCGTTGATTAACAAATTCAACAGAGTCGCGAAATTCGGGCCACTTGTCCCATATGTGATCCTGTAAGTCCCACTTGTGTACTTCCTCGCGTACGCTGACTGTGGATGGAATGTATTCAAGCTGGCTTTCTTTCCAATCATTGGCAGATTTCCTGATAACTGGTCAGTGAAACGTCGCGTAGATTATTTTGGCGGCGGTACTTAAGTTTACTTCTGTTGGCAGCATCACTCATTACGGCCCTTCTACACTCGAGAACCGGTTTCCGTAGGACGGACACAATCATTAACCGCCTAGTTCGTGGGGCTATCGAAACTGGTACGTCAATGCCAATCAATGTCTCCAGAGGCTCATCGGCTTGTCGTTTCAGGTCTCTTTGCATCTGCTTTTGCTCTGGCAGATTTGTTTTCTTTCGTTTTCTTTCGCGATACAAATTTATACGCCATGTTTGCGTTCCCCATCGGACGCATTTACACGAATGTGAGGAATTTTCTGCGGAATATTCAGCTAAACCCGAATCCTAATTCACCCACAGACGCTCCTCCATACCCTCAACGCCCGAGCGGAACTCAACAACATGGATTCCATCATCGACTGCAATTCCGAGGTTTGTTCGTTCTAACTTAGTCCACTCGACATTCTGAATATTTCATCAAAAGGGAAACGCTGCTGTCATCCGCACGCAAGACCAAAGCAAGATCCAGTCCACCACCTTCACCGAAACTGTTTTGGACCATCAAGGCCGCTCTCCCACTAGCACAGTAAACAAGGCAGAAAAAGTCCAAGTGCATGTGGTGAGTGAGTGGCACGACTAGATGGACGACGAGGGGAATTATAGGAGTGGGTCCGCGGCTTTTGCATTCCTGTCACAGTTTAGAGTAGTTGGACCCTCTAGAATATATAGTCTCTTGGTTGAATTTCGGAGGCACCCACACATTATTCAAGCTTCGTCTTTCCTTCACTACTCCCGCTCAAACCGTGCCCAGTTTCCCTTCGTGGCGAGCTACTACGACAGAAAGGCCAACGCCGAGCGCAAGTCGGGATTCGCGTACACGAGCGCCCCGGGTGGCTGATGCACAACTAACTACATTGGTGCCGGGTCGACGTGACACTTCCCCGAGTATGCAACACAGCGCCTTTTGACCGTGAGCTTCCCGGCGGGCTATCGGCTTGACCACCTGGACGCGGTGGATCTCGGCAAGTTCACGGTGGAGGCGTTCCTGGAGCCGAAGCAGTTCGCGTGAAGGGAGATTATTTTGATCTGTTGAAGGAGTTTTTAGTTTTTGTCGGTCAGCGTACAGTTGAAGCACTGAGTTTTCTCCTACCATGCATCCAACAATGATCTCAACGAAACTTGGACCATGCGCTATGTGGTAAGCTTAGTATAGCATTTATTGCCGTTTGCGATCAAGTTGCGGTAATATGAGCGTATTATTGAGCCCTAGGTGCACCCGGTGTCAGATTTGCGATATACCTACTTACTTCGGAGCTATTGACAAACTGAGCATTTTTGCAGGTGTGCGCTGTAGTAATTGAGTGGGGCAGTCTATAAAAATTACAAATGCTCAAAGTGGATTCTATGAGTTTTTATAAAATGCCCCAAGTGTTTTCTAAGGTCACTGTGGTCTGTTGATAACTCGCTGATGCTGTAACAAAACAGAGCCGTTAATTCACTATGAAAAGTCATCTCTGCCACACGCAACAGTCCCAGTCGACCATTTTGGCCCGCCCGCAGCACCCGCCCTCTTTCATGTCTCCTTTTCCTCTTCCACCACATCCAGCACCTTCTTGAACGAGGCCGGGACCTGACCGCCCATCGGGCGGCCCCTGCTTGGTGCAATTGCCGTTCCAGATGGCGACTGCGTCGCGGGCGGAGTTGTCGGGAGTATATACTAGAAGAGTCGAGAACATCCAGCCCGCTTGGATCAATTATCTAGAAACAAAACTGATGCAGTGATGGGACCGCGTAAATTTCTCCAGCCATGATGAACATTATTGAAGCCGCGTAGAATTCTCCAGAGACAAAAGCGATGCAAAGCGGCGACGGACCTGGACGTGCCAGAGTCAAATTTGATGGCCATAGACAAGAGGCCTTGCGAGCGCCGAGGGTCAAGGGGCACCCACAAAAGAAGTCGGCTACACAGGGCTAGGAAAGGCTAGGAAACTGAGTTAAGGGGTATTAAGCGAGGTTCCCACACGGCCAATACCATCAATTATAGTCGAAACAGACGTGATGCCGCGCCAGAAATGTAATTTTTCGTCCGTCATTAGAGCATATTCGCACCGCCCAAAAGTTTTCAGATACTCTGCATCACTTTTAAGCGAGAGTCTTGATTGATATGACTTTGGTGACTGACTTGGCTCTCGCCTTCAACTTTGCGCAGCACCTGCGATGAAATTTCCACTGAAAAAAATTGGATTAAACAATAGGCAAGGCAACGGCGGTCCAGGAATTTGCTCAGGCTGAAATGACCAAAAACTGCGCCTTTACTTCGCTTTTGAGTGTCACTTATTCCCTTTTGGAAGCCCCACTTTTCCTGCATCAAGCATCACTTTTTTAGATCAAAAGGCGATTTGGGGCGGTGCGAATATGCTCTATTACTTTTCCTGATGGTCTGCCGGTGAGATGAGGCCGGTAACAAAAATGATTTTCGACAAGCAAATCCTCAAAAATGATGCCAAAAATATGACGTTCCCGATGGTGCAAAAATAAAACTGCGCGCGCACGAACTCTGCGCGAAGTTTTTTTTTATTGACCTCAAGGATATCTGGCCATTGGGTGCATAATTAGTCGCGAGTATCTCTAGATGCATTGCTTAGACTAGCTCGAACGGAGGCTTGGATTGCTTCCTGAGACCGCCCAGAAGCCTGCCGAAGAATTGATCGTCATTTTGATGCGATCAAATTACAGTTGAAGTGGCCATCTTGAGGCTTAAATGTGGACGGTTTAAGCAAGACGAGTTAACAACCACTATATCACATTTCAGATGTTGCAAAAAAAGTCACAGTGTGTGTGCAAATCTGCGAGATTTTTTTACCCGTGATTTTCCACTTTGCCTCTATGTCATTGGAGAAGTTGTAGGACTTGTACCAGCAGTGGTTTTTAACTCATCTTGCTTAACCGTCCACATTTAAGCCTCAAGATGACCACTTCAACTGTAATTTGATCGCATCGAAATGGCAATCAATTCTTCGGCAGGCTTCCGGGCGGTCTCAGGAGGCAGTCCAAGCCTCCGTTCGACCAACAATGTATCTAGAAATACTCACGACCGAGTATGCACCCAATGGCCAGATATCCTTGAGGTCAACAAAAAAAACTTCGCGCAGAGTTCGTGCGCGCGCAGTTTTATTTTTGCAACATCGGGAACGTCATACAAAAATCAAACAAAAATACCTGCAGTCCAACTGAAAAATCATTTTTTTCCTTCAGACCTTCCTAAACGTGTTTTCGAAGTGTTCTGCACCGAAGTCCAAAAAGTGAGTTAAGGACTTGAGACACATACTGTACTTTAAACGCGTGTCTGCGCATCTTCCGGCGGCTGCCTATATCAGTCTATTAGCGCAGGGGGACTAGTCCCATCTCGGTGAACAGCGGCGCCAACATGGAGTATTGACCTGGCCCAAGGATGCGCTCAGATAAGCCTTCTGCACGTCTTCCAGGTATCCCAGCGCTTCATCGTCGACGTCAACAATACTGTTTGACCAAGTGTTCGGCTCATGTCACCCGTCACCATAGTAGGTGTTCATTTTTGAGTTGTTCATATTCATCATTTTACGTGCATAATTCCCATATGGGGACGGCCGGACCGCATTTTTTGACAGATTTAGCCCCTAATTGGGCCAAAATCCTCGAATGTCACCGTCACTGGGACTGACCGCATAAATGGTGCCAAGCTCGCTTCCCAGAGACGGTATTCATGAGCCCCCCCGATCTCTTTTTTACCTTACGTTCACAGGTATAAGATAGAGATTCACTGCATGCGTCGTTGATCTCCCTGCGATATTCCGGATCTTGCGATGTTCCCTCTGGCCTCCTCTGTTGTTTCTGTTCTTGCATTGGCACACCTCGCTGCGGGTGCTACCTATTTCCAGACCGATAATATCAGCGGCTCCGGCTTCCTCTCCGCATTTTCATGTTTGGTTGTATAATGTCTCTTGCACAAAGGTGAGCATGGCGCATTGGCTCGTTTCATCGTTTCATAGATCCATGCCCATGCAGCCCACCTAACTACCTCGCAAAGGTTGAACGTCGTTGAACAGCACCTCAGCCTGTGGTCTTCTTTGATTCTCCGATTGAATAACGCAGTCTTGGTTTTTCGTCAACGGTGAGAGCCATCAGAAGTCGGGTCTCCCGGTGGCTCCAATTTCTGCTTCAGAGGGCAAGTCAAGGCCAATAAATTGAGGATGGAGTGAAATACAGTTGAAGTATCCCAGACTTGCGTAAGGAACATTGGCGTTGGCGTCACCAGTTATTTTAATCGCTGGCGAACTTGAAGCCGAGAGTTATGTAACATGTTTATAGTTTATCCCAAGTTTAAATTTGGCCACGAGAAAAATTGTGAGGGGAGTCCCAATTGCCCTCAAATTGGACTGGTTCGAGTCTACTCCAAAGTGGACACTTTTGGTTCCAGTGGCGCATTGCGGCGGTGACTTTTTTCAGGCCAAATTAAGTAAATCTGTCAAACCTGGGGGTGAGTGCTGTGGCTTTGCCCGGTGGCATAAGCTCGTACTTAGTAATTGTAAGTAATAGTGAAGATATCAACTAGTGACACACCGTGCAAACAGAGAGAGGGCTAGGATAAGTCAATCAAAAACATTTTTGATTGTTGGTTCTCTTATATGAGGATCCAAATGCACATTTAATACACCACAACTTTTTTAGTGTGCCGCAGCTATTTTAGGTGATATGATGTTTATGCCGCAACTTTTACGCCCTTTTGGTGCCTCCGGAAAAGTTGCGGCACCGATCGTGTTGCCGCAACTTTCTTTTTTCAAGTGCGGCAGCTTTTTTAAGCTGGTTCAGACTTGCCACATAGATTTTTACGGAACTATATAAATGCCCAAAACTTGAGGTGGGGAGGAAGAAGAAGCGGCTGGGAGCGGCGAGGGAGGCATGGTTCTGGCTGCGAGAACCGAGCGATTGCGTGAGGTGAGGCACTGGCTTCGAGGCAGCGGGGAGGGTGTCCGGTGGCGAAGAGAATGTGCGACAATGCGGAGGGAACGATGGCACAGAACGACGCGGATTTCGGCTGGCGTTATTTGTACAATGGGCGGAGGGAGGCAGGTAGGAATCTCAGTGCACATTTCGAAGAGAATTCCATACGCCCCTTCTATATTTCGCTCCATGATGGAACCACTTTGTTTCTTCCCCTCATTTGATCGTGATATGACGCTTGGACCGGATGCCGGTCTATCCCGGATGTCGGATCAGACCGTGGCTAAATATTTATCATAGATTCTGCAATTATTCCAGCGGACCTAGTGGTTCGCTATGCCTTCAGCTTTCCAGTCCGGTCTAATAATGAACGGCTTGATTACTGATAAAACGCCTATTCAGAAGCAAGATTTTTTCAACCTGATACCCGCGCTATGTGGGCTTTTGTCCAACTGGATGCAGGGTGGCCGAAGTTCCCTGAAGACAGTTCTCATATTCGGCACCGGGGAAAGCGGAGAGATATTTTGAGGACGTTGAGAATAAGCATACAGCCCTGCGTCCGGGCGGAGGGCCATTTCAGAAGCTCAGACTTAGAGTAGGATGTGAGCCAAAGCTGGAATATCACTAGTCCACATGGTGTAGAAAAAAAGTAGATCCAAGTAGGTGTCTACGCGGGGACCCTACCTTTGTCTACTGCAGACGGACGTAGTCAAATAACGCCAAGTGTCAATGTCTACGACCCGACGCACGAGCTTGCTGAAAAGCTTGGAGGCGCGACACAGCGCCGCTTATGGTGACTGCTTCTGCAAGAAGCTCGCTCGGGAGGAAGCGCAGGATGCATTTGACCGCGCAACGCGTCAACATTGTGGTGTCTAATGAGAAGTTGTTGACGTTTGTTGACGCTCGTGATGACTCATCTCGAACCACCACGCCAAGCACCCGTCCTGTCATCTGGGCGCGGCACCTCTTTCTCGTCCCAGCCCAATACAAGGCGACTCGACTACATAGCTACTGTCCTGGGACTTGCATCAATACAGGCCGAATACTGGACTTGCCAGGCTGCCATGGCTTGAGACTGGCAGACGCCGCGCGACACTGTACTCCCCATCTCTGATCCCACGCATGGACGAGTGTGCGTAGTAGCCTGTGGGCGAATCGCGGCCCCGCTTACGATTGCACAGAAACTATGTCGATGCGGCGATGGCGGCAAGCCATAATCTGACGTTCGCCTCCGGGAATACGTTCATTGTTCGCGCGGACGCCAAGACTACCTTATCTGCTTCTGGTCCAGGTGAGGGCGGGCCTCAGGCGGGCCCTCCAAATCAAGCTGACTTGTTGATTTTTTTTCAAGGACGGAATTCGGTCCGACTGCGGTCGAACAAGCAGTTTACCACGGCAGTTACCATGTACGCTCTGGTTGGCGCCTCCCGCGGTCCAACGACATTGATTATGTTTCTAGATTCGACCTCAGGCACATGCCGCAGGGTTGCGGGTAAGTGCTGTCCCCTATTCATTAGCTCAGAATATCTGAATGAATATATGCAGTACCTGGCCGGCGTTGGTGCATATTTGTTAGAAATCTTATTGGAGACATGTCTCACTTCCCGTTTATTTCAGTGGACTGTCGGCGAGGACTGGCCTAACCAGGCATGTAGAGTTTAATCCTAAACGAAGATTTCCGCTAATTAAATTTTATAGGGCGAAATTGACATCCTGTAAGAGATATATATCCAGAATCTAAGGTAGTCGCTCACAATAGACAGCGAAGGAGTCAACGACGTAGGTCCCAACCAGGCTACATTGCACACAAACGCCGGTATGCGACCCGCTGCGCCAATTCACTGGCATACTTACTTGCTCATCCAAAGGCTGCACAATGCCCGCCTTTCGGAGGCAAACTGGGTGAGTTCGAGTGACCTTCGCAAAAACACGCAACTTACAAAATTCTTGTAATATCAGGACGTCGGTTCTGAACAATTGCGACGTCGCTGCAACGAACAACGCTGGCTGTAGTGTGCGAGTGAACGATGCGTGCGGCTACGGGCCGAGTTTTAACAGTCAAGGCGGCGGTTGGTACGCTATGGAGCGCACCGACGCATTTATCAAGGTGTGGTTCTGGACCCGGAGCAGCACGTCGGTTCCCGCCGATGTCAAGTCCGGCACCTCAGTCAACACGGACGCGTGGGGCACCCCAGTCGCCTACTTCCCCGCGACGAGATGTCCTATCTCGTCCAAGTTTGGGCCGCATAACATCATCATAAATCGTCCGCGTTATCCCTGCTAGTGTTTCCGCGCGTGTACTGAACGACTTCTCCAGTGACGTTCTGCGGTGATTGGGCCGGCCAAAGTTTGATCTACTTCTTATCTGGTTGCCCGTCGACCTGCGTAGATTTTGTCAACAGGAACCCTTCCGCGTTTACCAATGCGCACTTTGATTTTGCTTCTCTACGAATTTTCGCTTAGGGGGAATCTGGATGTACAGTCCGGGGAACTCAGGAAATATGAATCGTGTGGCACTACAGATATTGAATGCCTTTCCATCTTCGTGCCGCTCGGATTCAGAATTGAGAACTTATCAAGTTCCCACACATACTTCGCCGGACACTCATGATTCTTTCCTCGAGGCAAGAACCCAAATGTGGTCAATTTCTAAAAGGATACATACTGAACTTTGTTATTTCACTTTGGCATCTAATACACCCTCTTGCGGCAACGCGCAGTCATGGTATCAGAAATGTTTCTTCCTCCTCATAGTAAAAACTCTGTTAATTATATCTGCTTCCCACTCAGTGACTACAAAAGATTAGTACGACCACAAAAAATAAAACAAAAACAAACAAAAGAAGAGCCCACCCCATCGTCCAAGCAGCCGCGCGGAAGCACCCACGAAGCAACCATCACATTAAGGCGAGCGCTCACAGGCGCTCACACGTTTTTCGATGTGAGCGGCGACGAGCGCTCGATTCAATGTGAGCGTTGCTTCGCTTCAACCGCCACTACATACCGGCAGAGATTTCTGGGGTTGGCCAGTTTAATGGAGGCGACGTTGGTGCAGACCAACGCAGTTGTGTACCGTGTGTGGGTCAGCGGGTTCGAATTAAGCACGAGCAGGGCCCAGAAGCCGCGTGGTGTAAGAGCCGCGAAGGTTCTGAATCTTATAAAGCAAATAACAAGTCGGCTTGAGACACCAGTACGGTACAATGCGCATGGGTTGTGCTTACGGCGTAAATGCGCTCCATCGTCGGATCGGAATAGCGGGTGGGTTTGCGCATTGAACGCCGGTGCTGGCATTGATTGGTCCGAGGCGAGTTGATTCGTTAGTCCGTAAGTAGTTACGAACATCTCCTCACACGGACTTGAGAATGAGGGCGGTGACGGTGTGGCAGTTGGACAGGTTGTATGGCCGGGTGGAATTGTGTTACGAACTATTACTCGTATTATCGCCCAGATTTGTATCACGATGCTCGAGATGCTGCACTCTTGAACCGCCTTCGTATGCAAGAGAGGCAGCGGAGATTTACAGAATCCTTGCGATAGAATGGCAGTCTGTCAGGAAGAAGACCTTTGAGTTGTGGAAGGATACCGGAGTCGACGAGGTCCGAGCCCCACACGCCGTGCCGCAGATCTGGGCACGAGTACTTATGAACGCGCATTTCCTCGAGAGATTGATGTCTTCCGTCTGGCCGGGTTTCAAATCCGAGACCTCGAATCCAACGGGTGGAAGGTGACCGACTATGTCGGCCCGAACTGAAGTATCGAAAGTTGCCGCCTGGTGGCAGCTGGACGACGCGGTCGGGGGGCATAAGACTCAGAAATTCTTTACCTTCCGCTATCCAACGTTCCTCAAAATGAAAAATGAAAAGACCTTTGAGTTGCAGAGTAGGAGTGGTGGTTGGGAAAGCGCCAAGAGCCGTAATACGGGAACGCCGCCTGACACACTGGAATTCGAAAGTGGGATATCCTAGACTTGAAGTACTCAATTGTTCCAAGCGCCACTCTTCCAAGGAGTTATGAAAACTGTGCCTTGAAGCCGAGTTTGTAGATGACAGGTGGTTACACGGTTAGGGTTCGCGAGAATAAGAAGACATTGGTGCTGTTGTCGGCTGCAGATAGCCCCACGGACAGATGCGGCGGGTTCAGAGAGGCTTTAACACGGTTGGATAAGAAAATATCTCAGACATAAGGGGATCTTCCCGAGTGTAAGGTTTCACACCAGACGTACGAGTCTTAAAATCTTGCAATAAAGGACGGGGCTGGAAGGGGCCAACGTGCTGGTTCAAATATTGAGTTCACCTTCGCCGACAAACACGTGGGAGGAACAGACAGACGCCGGGAACATCTGGGGACGGTGAGAAATTGTAGCCGCGACGGCCCCAACCACCAGCAGGACCAGTCCAAGCCTCTGAAGATAGTACCGGTGGCAAGTGGTGGTGAAGTGGATAGGACATTGTGGCAGTGGCTGTTTGTGTGTGTGTGTTTCTCCATTTTCAAAACCCGACGCCCATCCTTTCAAGCGGCGCCCCGAAGCGGAGTCGGAGTAAGTGTCCCTGGTTCAGCGAAGTCAACCTTGTCTCTTACCACCATGCAGTCCTCACATCTGAATCTCGCTGCTCTTGCCTCGATAACGGTTGTCTTGCCACTCGAAAGCCAGCCTCTCAGGATCGAGCGCTTGATACTGGACTCGGCTGCTCTTGACTGGTAACTGCCCAGGATAACTATCGATAATCGGCTCCTGCAAGCCAAAACTTGTCCAAGGATCATAGTCGTCGTCCCCAACGATAGCTAGTGACTCATGGCCAACGAGGAGCCGAAAACCGCACCAGCGCCTGCGCCTGCACCCGCAGAGCAGCCACCGGTGTATCCCTACCCATTCCCCCCGCCCGCAGGCTACCCTCCGCCGTTCTTTACGTACCCCCCACCCTCAGCAGATCCCGATGCTCCTCCGACTGCCCCACCATACATGTTTCCCTACCCCCCACCCCCAGGCATGTTCTATCCGTTCCCCCCCGGCAGTTTCGCTGCCCAGCCGCACCCTCAACCGGCGCAGCAGCAGTCCCCGCCCGCGTCCTCCGGTACGGGTTCCCGCGCGAAGCGGAGCCAAGTGAAAATGGCTGTGAGTTTTCACGTTTCGTAAGGCGACTCTATATTTACTTATGGCGCCTAGTGCACGAACTGTGCGGCGGCGTGCAAGAGGTGCGACGAGCAGCGGCCGTGCACGCGTTGCCTCAAGTATAGCATGGGCGAGTCCTGCATGGACGGACAACGCAAGCAGCGAAAGACGGGCATCAAGCGTGGCCCGTATAAACGCAAGCCCGACTCCAAAGGCACCAGCGGCAGTCCCCAGCCGGAAGGATATACCAGTGCGGGTTAGTGATTTCCTTCTCATGCTTATTGTTGTCGCCTACATTTGATACGAAATACTTTTACATCCTGTCCTTTTGCCCTCTCTTTCGCGGATCTGTATTCTACTTACGAGCTTCCTTCCTGAATCATACCATTCTACTCGCACCTTACTCACCTTTTACCACCACTTCCGCATCTCTCTCACAATCTCACATTCCATCTGACTCTTATTCACAGATCCCCACTGGACCACCTCCAACTCCGCGCCCGCCACCCCTGCCACCGCAACCACCGCTACGCCTGCTGCCCCCGCTGCCGCCATCCCCGTTCCCGGCGCCCCCAACGGCGCCCCGCACCCCTTCCCGCCCGAGGGCTACCCGCACCACTTCTACCCTCCTATGGGCTTCCTCATCGCGCCACCCAATCCCGACGGCACCCCCGGCGGCATCATCGCTGCCCCTGGCGTGCCCGGCGCCCCGGGTGGCATGCCCTACTTCTACCCGTACCCTTTCGGGATGTACCCCCCGCCCCCTCCGGCTGTTGCTGCTGCTGCTGCCGCCGCCGCTACCACGGCGGTGGCGGTGGCGGCGACGACTGCGACTGCAACGGAGGAGAAGAAGGACGAGGACGAGGACGAGGAAATGCCGAGTGCGGATGCGGAGCCCGCGAAGGAGAAGCAGAAAGAGAAAGAGAAGGCAAGCCCGCGCAAGGCGCGCAAGGGGCGCGTGGTCGGGGAGGCGCCGCCGGCTGAGACGGAGGGCGGTGGCGCAGCTGCTGACGCGCCAACGGTGAACGGCGATGCGGACGCCGAGGCCGATGCGGATGGCGAAGGCGTCAATGGAAACACCGACGGCGAGGGCGACAACAGCAAGGACGCTGAGGGCGACGTGGATGCCGATGGGGAGGGCGAGGAGCAGTGAAGAGATGAGATGATGGGTTACAATATGCCTCCGATGTTGTACCCCCCCATCTCACCCGCTCGCGCCGTGAAACTCAAATCGAATGAATGAACACTCTTATATCTCTACTCTCGTCTTCTCGCCGATTCGCCTATCCATCCAACTGTGATTTTACCCTCCTGATTCATTCTTATCCTCCAGTGCCGACAGCCATTTGACCTGCGACCCGGCCCCTTGTAGCGAGGTGGGTGGGACCGTGTCGCTTGGTCAAATGGCTTCCGGTCTTGCTCCTGCCTCTTCATCCTTCAGTGCCCCCAGCCATTTGACCTGCGATCCGACCCCCCTCGCTACAAGGGGCGGGTGGGACCGGGTCGTTTGGTCCAGTGGCTCCCGGTCTTGCTACGGCCTCTTCCACCTTTCTTCTTTACGTACTCTCCGCCTCCCTTCTTTTCTTCTTTTCGTACTCTCGCCTCCCCTGTCTGTGTACATCCATCTCCCTTCTCCACGTACTAGGGGCGGGTGGGACCGGGTCGCTTGGTCAAATGGCTTCCGGTCTTGCTACTGCCTCTTCCACCTTTCTTCTTTACGTACTCTCCGCCTCTCTTCTTTTCGTACTCTCGCCTCCCCTGTCTGTGTACATCCACCTCCCTTCTCCACGTACCAGGGGCGGGTGGGACCGGGTCGCTTGGTCAAATGGCTTCCGGTCTTGCTACTGCCTCCTCCACCTTTCTTCTTTGTGTACTCTCTGCCTCCCTGATTTTTGTACTCTCCACCTCCCCTGTCTGTGTACCTCCACCTCCCTTCTCCACGTACCTCTCTTACTTCTTTGCTGACCTCTCTCCCCTCTTCTGGGTACTCCGGAGCCCCACCTCCATTCTTCGTATATCCCTCTTCCCCATGTACCACCACCCTGCCTTGCTGCTCGTTCCGTCTCTGTTTTTTTTTGGATTTTCGAACATACACGGCGATTTTTAAATAGTCGATTTGTGTCTTTGTAATCCTGGTTTGTACTTTTTTGTATGATCGGTTCAGTGGTACATATTATGTGTACACTGTCCTCGATATTCGTTTAGCGCTATTATTGTGCTTTTTTTTTTATGTCTTGCATTTAGGTTGTAAAGGATGCAACGTAGTTTCGGACGATTTGGGGCTCCGAAACAGGCCTTGGTCAAAGCGGGCATTAGTGATGGGCGTGATGGCCACGGTGTTTGGTCACACTTCAGTCGGATGTCGGGCCGGTGGTTACGCGTCGCCACTTGTGCCACTGGGACTGAACCACACACTTCAGCGCGATCTTTGCTCAGGTAACCCAACGTACTTATTTGTTCTCTACTCATTCCAAGTCCTAGAAACGGCTGTTGAGCCTTAGCAACCTTGGTCCTTCTAACTCCCGTTATTGTACTATTTCGGAACAACTCCTTGTACTTGAATTCGACTTAAGCGTGCCATTCATTGCGATTTTACTCGGGACGCTCTCTCCCCCAACATGCAATATGTGCCAGTGGAAACGATGTTGGCATCCATTCTTCAACTTCCGTACAACCAACGCGTTGTCTCTCACAATGGCGTCGGGCATCACAATGCGGGAAGTCCTGCTGGATGTGGCTTGGCTAGCATGAACTTTGCGCGCTTCGTTATGGAGAAAGTGCTCACCGGTATCGTCGGTTGGAATCTGATCAGACAGCTGATTAGGCGTGAGAGTGCCATAGTACGCGCAAGTTCAAATTCGCCTCCGGTTATATTTACTCACCTCAATGCATCAAGGAAATATTGTCAATATGCGCCCTCTGGACACGCGAGACACACCTCGAAGTTCTCGAGCTGGTGGATCTTCCGCTCTTCAGCAAATCAATGAAACTTGAACTTGAACGATTGAGACAGGGCAGGGCTTCATTGGACTATTTCAACGATGTGAGTGGGTACTTTGCAATCTCACCATATACTCAGCAACTGGTCTAATTAGACGATCAGGGAACTCCAACAACTCGCACAACCATCCATGGTCTCCGCCGCCGTCATCACACTGCCGCCCGTAATAATTGCGTGCACATGCATTGTAACGGATGATGGACCTGTATTTTTCGTCTTCGACTCGCATCCATTGACCGGTGCAACGTTCACCTTCAGCACGACGGAAGATACAGCTGCACGAGATCTCGATCAGTGTTTGCATGGTGATGAGCGGATGATGAATGCGAGTCTATCCAATGCGCAGGACTATGGCGTCGTCCTCTCACATTTCTTCACTCCAAATGCATCCTTCGACCCCAATCCTGAAGCACTCACCATGACAATCGCCGAGTCCAGCATCTCAATTCTTCTTCTCAGAAGTGTCAACGAAAGTTTAACTAATAGGTTGAACTCCGCCGGCAGCCATACGGAGCCTCTTCTACCCCTCACTGAATTTGGAACAAGTCCGCAGAACTCGCCTCGTGAGCCTGCCGACTACACTCTGGATTTAGGGGGGAGCCGGACTTGGAATCGCCCTCCATCATCCGACTTCTCCGTTGTCCCAGATAATATACCTGCTGGCCATTCGAGTCACTGTGATTGGTTCAATACGGGGTATACCACCTCTGCGCCCGGCTGTTATCCATCCGGAACCGATCATATTCCACCTGGTATCATACTTCATGATACGGCGGGCACTCAGCAGCGAGGGCAGAGTTTCGAGACAATGGGGCCCGTATCCCGTGGCACGCATCCCAGCACTCGATATCATGCACAAATGTTGCCCAAATCAGACTGTCCAGCATCGTCCGACCGACCCTCCGTTTTGAGGGATTATACGATCGCCCAGGACTTGTATGATCACTACGGTGCTGGGCGTACCACTCCCGATTTTTTCCCTTTTCGAGCTCGCTATAACCCGCTCATTTCACCATATTCGTCGACCGGTTTGTCACGTATTACGGAGAAGACACAACATCGAAACGACGGATCGGGACGCGCACGCCTTTCTCCACATTCGTCTCCAGCTTTGTCTGACAGATCCCTCATGGATACTGCGACTTGTAGCGATTATTTAATCGCAGAGCTGATGCAGATGGAGGTCGACTAGTTTTAAACGGTTTGGATACCGTTTCCGTTTAGTGCGCCCAGATCCATACACGGAAACTACATGATTGGAGCTTTACAGGCTTTGATACCTCAAGTACTTGCTATGACTCCCAATGACACACTATGTATGTCTCGCCCTCGAAGATTCATTCTACTGGGACACATGCGACAACCTGGCTAAGGCAGTCCACGCGATGGGTATGAAACACTTGACGGCAAACACGGATGCGTCAACACGCCTGTACCTGCTGCATGGCCGTAAAGAACAGCTTGAAGATGAGCCTCCAAAAGTGATCACGAGCATCCTTTGACACTACCTGGTTTGTGTGTCGAGAATCTTCGCCATCGAAAAGCGCTGACGCCCATGTTGGACCGGTCACGGTCGAAAAACTGAGATACCCGCGCTGGTACCATGATGGCCAAGTCCCATGAGAATTGCGCAAATGCAGATTTCTATGTAATGATGTGGAAATGGTTGAACATGCTTTGTTCTTCTGCAATGGGTCTCATGATATTCAGGAGAGGCTACTGGCATTCAAACAGGGAATTTCAACAAAGTGTCCAGAGGTGTATGCCGTAAATCCTTGGAACGCAACGGATGTTCTGAAAAAGCTTGTCTTCCACAAGGAAACTGTGTGTCAACTTAGGTTCGGATCAACCCTCTCTCCGGACCGGTCAGCCGGTCTTTCTCAGAGAGAGGCTTGGGACAAGCTAAGACAAACAGTGAGGATCTTCGAGTCGGTTTTGCACAGTCATTCGTGCCACCTCCAACAACTTTAAGAGGGAAAAGTGTTTATTGTATGCCTAGAATTATATGCCTCGAAGTCTAGAATTTTATACTGTGTCCCACTGATCCAACGCTGTAAATGATTGAGCACACATTTTTCTGGAGGTCACCGCAATTTGGATACTATCTTGCTTCAGGTCCCGGTTTTTATGGCCTCTATCAACTCTTATACTTAAATCATTTAATCCCACAGCTTCAGCCTGTCTCTCCAGTGCTTTCAACATATTAGAAACAGTTATCAAGTTCCCGGGAGTGAGTGTCACAATGTGTGACAAGTGATTTTTCGTGAAGCGGCGTCTCGGAGCGCCGGAAGCCTTGAAAGCAGATGGGTAATTGTGGTTGCGGCCACGGGGCCAGCATATGAGGGGAATTTAGATAAAAAAACGCGCCTTTGCGCATCATTCCCAATCGGGCAATGCCATCAGAGCTTCGGGCTCCCCACATAAAGTCGCGTCGTGCAGTGTCTACCGGGCGAAAAATATTGGTTTAAAAGATGCAAATGAGATGTAAAGACAATTGAATAATATCCGCTGCCTCATTTTATTATTTTCGGACTGTAGACGTGGTGAACATCGTGATGCACAAATTCACAAAGTCCGCCGTTGTGCGGCACTTTTCTATTTCTAAAGAGCATATTTTCTCAATATAAACTGGCCAATATCTAAGTTTTATGAAGATAAAGATTTTTGTCTCCAGTAGCTAGCGATTGACGCGAATTGCATGACTCCAGAACGCGACGAAGGTCCTGCCCAATTTCTTGATCTTGGCACAAGCCCCTTCCATTGTTTGACCAAAAACCTGACCCGCATCAGCAAACAATGGTCGCCGGCTTGATCCGAACCTAGTGTCAACTGGGCAAATATGTCCATCGGGTCTTTGCGGCACTGGGCCGGCATAATTTTGCCGCTCTGGGTTAACGCCCTGCCGACGTCTGCCGATTTCGCTGTACAGTGTACCCGATAGCTTATAAACTGCCGGCAGCCCACCAAAAAATTGTCCTATATATATTTTGGGCCACCCAATCCACAGACAATGGTTCCAGGGCCCTTCCGGGGCCAAAATATCGCTACAGACACCGCCTGTTGTAAAGTCGGCCGAGCTCCATCGGCAGAGTCTCGGCCGACGAGGCCACGGAACGCAGTGCACATTATCCTGATACTTATCCAACGAAAGCCATGACGAGAACGGGCTGTGGCAGAATCAAAACCAATCTCATCCAAAGTTGAAGGAGAGAGCAGAGTTGGAGCAGAGAATGAGATCAACGTCAATATTAATGCCTTGAAAGAGTCTTCTCTTTGTATTTCGTAAACCCGTTGTTCGGTCACGCGAGTATAATACGGTTTGCCCTCGGTTCAGGTTGGATTCAGGAATTTCATACATTTTATCCAATTACTGTATACCAAAATTATACGCTAGAGCAAGACGTCGAGGCTGTTGCCTGCCTTGTTGTCTTTCAAGCACGACAACAACACGACACAGCCACGTCCCCTCCTAATTTCTTGCTCGCAAATGATGATGATTCACCTCGAGTCCAAAGAAAGCATTTCCCACTGCGCCGACGCCGGGAGCGAGCCTTTGCCGACGCCAGGCACCGAGGAGCCGGTGTCGAACAAGATTGTCGATGCCGTGCCACCAGTGGAGCTGAGCTTGGATTTGGCCGCTGACATGACCCCAATAACGCCCATCTCAAGCGAGGCAGAGGCGGCATATCTCGTTCGTATGCCCTCTTTCATCCCGCTCTCCCACTGACGCGTCCCGCCACAGGACTGGGACAGCTACCCGCCGGAGGAGTTTGGAATCCCCTGGCGTTCTTGCGCCAACTTATTACTTTCGCATGGCTTGAGACTGTGGGGAACGCCAGATTACGAAGATACGACTTACGACGAATGTTTCCCAAAAAGACCCGCGCCCGACCCCTTTCACCCGCAGGACGACGAGGACTTCGTCCACAGGCTGGCCACCGATTGGGAGCAGCCCCATCTCATTAGACGTCCAGGCTTTGTTCAAGAGGTCAGCGCGTAAAGAAATTGAAATTGCTGGCCTTTATCTAACTCTCACCTTCCACAGAGCATATTTCTGCACCTCGCACTGGATCCTTATTTCCGCCATGTCATCATAAAGGTTGTTCCTGCAGGCAGCGAGGAACTTCAGATCATGAAAGAGTTATCCTCCTATCCCTTGCGTGCGGATTCTCGCAATCACACAATCCCCGTTCTCCGATTCATTTGCGGGGTTCGCGTGGAATTCGCAGTGCAGGCGTGCTGGGGTGAGCACTGGACGTGGCCTCCCTTCGACAGTGTGCAGTCCAGGTTTGAAATGGCGCGCCAACTGTTGGAGGTACCGTTCTCAGTATCTTTCAGACAACGTTGGATTGAAACCAACATATAGGGCCTTCAATTCATGCATGACAATAATATTACCCACGGAGTAAGTGGTTCGTGCTTTCTAGATGCAGCTTTTATGGTTCATTTCAGGATATACATCCGCGAAACATTGTGTGGAACCGTTCTGACAAAAGGCCCCTTGAAGTTCGGAAGCCAGGCCTCGAAAAGCCCCTTTTTCACAGCCAGTTTGGCTTTCGCATGGCCTACATCGATTTCGGCGCGGCAATGAAGGTTTCCATCGGACGCCGCTCCTTGGGTACCGGTATTCGGCCTCCCTCAAAATGGTCTGCTCCGGAGCAGCTTCTCGATGAGCCGTATGATGCCTGCGCTGCCGATGTTTTTATGCTGGGCAGAGTGCTTCAAGAGGAGCTTGCAGAGGGTCGCATAGTACGTGCCTATATTTACTCTGGCCGGCGGATAGCTTACGCCACCATCTTACACAGTGGTATAACATATCGAGTGATGATCAGCGTTATCACGAGTATGATGCTCTCCTTGCTAGCATGGCACACATGGATCCCGATATGCGCCCTACAGCATCTATGGCCTTATCTAGCCTACAAACTCTACTCTAAAATGTTATGCAGTTTTGCGGTACAATTGCAGCGAAACCTATCCTCACGGCCCGGAGCTGCTTCACACTGAAAATCCTGATGGAATCAGTAAGGTGGAAATAGGGAACGAAACCCAAGTTTCGTATTAAGAAACTGGAGTTTCAACACAGCAAGTTATTTGAATCGCTGGCAGAGCTTGAAGACGAGAGTATAGTAATTAACCGTTGAGCAAAACACTCAGACGGTGAGGTCAATTTCTCTGCCATTAAGACAGATTTTTGCCCGGATTTTTTTTTTCAGACTATGGGGCTGCTCCGTGGCTACCTGAATGTCCCAAGGCTTGAGTGAATTGGTGCAGTTTCGGTGTAGAACGAGATAATTTTTTCTAATCAGCCAATTTGGCTGATTAACGTGAGAGCGAAACACTAGATCGAGATCTATTGAAGCCTGGGCAGAGACTTTGGTGACTTGGGGTGTTCATATTCGAGCTCCGAGACCTTAAAAACCCCATCGGCGATACAACTAAGGAACATCTGACTTCAACAATGGGGCACTCGACCTCGCTGATTTTACTGGTATGGCTGAGTCAAATGGATGCAGTTTTCTATGGTGTTACAGTGGCTATTTGTTCAATTCCTTTTGTCAATACGAGTTCATATGGTGTAGAGTACTCCCAAATTTTCTTGGACCCAACGGGCACGGACAAGGGGCAAAACAGCTAGTGTTTCGCTCTCACGTGTCCGAGTCGTTTCGCTCAACGTGTACTGTACAGTGTAGACTTTGAGTGCCAAGAAGTTTAATTTTGACCACCTTATTCTTGTTACATTTTTTTTTAGCACACGACATCGAGGAGGAAACCGATGTCCATTCCATTTCACACTGTGCAGGATGTCGGGAAGGCAAGAAAAATCTTGGAAAAATCCACAAACAACGTGATCTGAGATCGACGTGATGCTGATTAGATTGCCGGTTGAGATGCCGCGGCGTTACTGCTACTATTGACCACCAGCTACCTGGAGCCACACGAGCCTCGTACTGACCATTCCAGAAAGCCGAGTCTCCCCAAATGCCTGGAAATGTCACCCTGAGGACTCGGAAAATCGTCATTTTGGGCTCAAGATCTGTTGGTAATGATCACTCTCTCGGCCAGTCACTCGTCCCTCCCCATTGACGCTGTGGACCGCAGGCAAGTCTTCGCTCGTGAAGCAGTTTGTTGACAATAATTTCTCCGATTCGTACTACCCAAACACCGATACGAAGTCTACAAAGACGATAGCGTACAATGGGGTAGATTACCCATGTGAATTGATAGACACCGCGGGCCAGGTGCGTACATACGTTCTTTGGTTTTTCAAAACCGGGTACTGATTGAAGAGTAGGATGAGTTTTCTCAGCTGAACTCGCAACATGCAATTGGGATACACGGCTACGTGCTGGTTGGTCTATTCTAGTCTACGACGTTACAATTTTAACATCTGAATCCTCACTTCGCAGGTGTATTCGATAACGAGTCGTGCGAGCTTCGAGATGGTGAGTCTCAAGCTTAACGATATAAGTGTTCTGCGCATCTGACTCGTGTCGCATTCGCTGCAGGTACAAATCATCTACGACAAAATTTTAAATTACTGCGGGGTCCCTTCGGTGCCCGCAATCATCGTGGGCAGCAAAGCCGATCTGCACACGAGGCATGTACCTTCCAGTATTGTGCCGATCTTCAAAACTTGATACCTCTGCACCAGCCGCCAAGTCGACTCCGCTGACGGCGAGCGTCTCGCGAGAGAAAACAACACGGCATGGATCGAGACGAGCGCGCTGCGGAACGAGAACGTCGGTGAGTCTTTTCCGCGATTACGGCACTGGTCTGCCTCCGAGACGTGTGATATTCATCTTCTCAACCTACGAACGCACTGCGAATTACAGGCAAGGTCTTTGAGCTCTGCCTGGCCGAGATAGAAAAGGGGAACGCCCCGCCCCCTCCGCCGAACCACCTACGTAAAGGCTCATGTTATGTTATGTAGATTTTCGTGGATTCGACTCGAGTAGCCCATATGTAATTATGCCCATGTATTCTTTTTTACCTGCAGTCTACATATTTACAATAGATCTATCTGGAATTCGTGCTATCCGCGTGCGAGCGATGTGGGACGGTATATTAGATGCCAAACTGAAACCACGAAGTCCAGAATATGTATCGTTATGGAAATTGACCGTATATGGGTTCTTGCCTCGAGGGATCAAACGCAAAGAATCACGAGTGGTATGTACGTATACAATAAATTATTGTGAGAACTTGACACGTTCTCAATTCTGAATTCGAGCGGCATGAAGATGACAAGGCATTTAATATCTGTAGTGATACACGATTCATATTTCCTGAATCCCCCCGATTGTATATCCAGATTCCCCCTAGGCGAAAATTCGCAGGGAAGCAAAATCAAAGTGCGCATTGGTAAACGCAGAAGGGTTCCTGTTGACAAAATCTGCAAAAATAATAAGCGACGGTATATTTCCGAGGATGGGAGCGACGCCCCAATACAGGTCGATGGGCAGCCGGATGCGGCGTAGATGGAACTTTGGCCGGCCCAATCACCGCAGAACGTCACTGGAGAAGTCGTTCAGTATACGCGAGGACACATTAACAGGGATAACACGGACGATTTATGATGATGTTGTGCGGCCCAAACTTGGACGAGATAGGACAGCTCGTCGCGGGGAAGAAGGCGGCAGGGGTGCCCCACGCGTCCGTGTTGACTGAGGTGCCGGACTTGACATCGGCGGGAACCGACGTGCTGCTCCGGGTCCAGAACCACACCTTGATAAATGCGTTGGTGCGCTCCACAGCGTACCAACCACCGCCTTGACTGTTGAAACTCGGACCGTAGCTGCGCGCATCGTTCACTTGCACACCACAGCCAGCGTTGTTTGTTGCAGCGACGTCGCAATTGTTCAGAACCGACGTTCTGATATTGCAAGAATTTATAAGTTGCGCGTCCTTGCGAAGGCCACTCGAACTCACCCAGTTTGCGCCCGAGAGGCGGGCATTGTGCAGCCTTTGGATGAGCAAGTAAATATGGCAGTAAATTGGCGCAGCGGGTCGCATACCTGCGTTCGTGTGCAATGTAGCCTGGTTGGGACCTACATCGTTGACTCCCTCGCTGTCTATTATGAGTGACTACCCTCCGATTCTGGAAATATCTCTCTTACAGGATGTCAATTTCGCCCTATCGAATGTAATTAGTAGAAAACTTCGTTTGGATAAAACTCTACATGCCTGGTTAGGCCAGTCCGCACCGACAGTCCACTGAATAAACGGGAAATGAGACATGTCTGCAATAGGAAACTAACAATACACACCAACGCTGGCCAGGTACTACATATATTCATTCAGATATTCTGAGCCAATACATGGGAGACAGAACTTACCCGCAACCCTGCGGCATATGCCTGAGGTCGAATCTAGAAACATAATCAATGTCGTTGGACCGCGGGAGGCGCCAACAAGACCATACATGGTAACTGCCGTGGTAAACTGTTTGTTCGACCGCAATCGGACCGAATTCCGTCCTTGAAAGAAAAGAATCAACAAGTCAGCTTGTATTGGAGGGCCCGCCCTCACCTGGACCAGAAGCCGACAAAGTAGTCTTGGCGTCCGCGCGAACAATGAACGTATTCCCCGAGGCGAACGTCAGATTCTGGCTTGCCGCCGTCGCTGCATTGACATAGTTACTGTGCAATCGTAAGCGGGGCCGCGATTCGCCCACAGGCTACTACGCACACTCGTCCATTCGTGGGATCAGGTATGGCCTCGAACGAAAATGAGGAGAGGAAGCCGGAGCCGCTGATATTGTCGGTCTGGCGATAGGTAGCACCCGCAGCGAGGTGCGTCAATGCAAGAACAGAAACAGCAGAGGAAGCTAGAGAGAACATCGCGAGATCCGGTAGGTTGCAGGGGAGGTCAACGACGCGTGCCGCTATCTTATACCTGAATGTAAGGTAAAAAAAGAGACCGGCGCTCACGGATACCCGCAGGGTTGTCTCTGAGAAGCAAGCTTGGCCGCAATTATGCGGCCATCCTCTAGGAAACCGCAACTTCTGAGATGGCGAAAAACCCCGTGGACTAATCTCATCCAATCCAGGTCGCAGCTTTGAATCTGCACATGGCGGCGGCGGCATGGGGTAATTTTCCGGAAAAAGTTGATCACGGTGGGTTGATGAGCACAGCGTACAGAGGCAATGTGATGAACCTGGGGCGTGTGACCATCTCCTCAGGCAAAATATTGGCCAGTCGGGTTTTCATGTGGGCCATGGTCCGTGTAAGTATTAGATAGGAGAGGCCCCGAGACCTCGAGAGACTCCACATAAGCTTTCGCTGAAGGTGGGGGTTGGATAACGAAATTACGGCCCGGTTCAGCCGGTCGTGAACTTGAAGTTGATGGCCGTGCTGATTTCGGTCTTTCTACTAGCTCTCCTTCTCCTTCTCCTTCGTCCTTCAAAGCCGAGCCTTGAGCGCTGTTTCCGGTCGTCTGAAACTGGTCTCTCAGTTCTTCGTCGAATTTTGGTCTGAATCATCTAATGTCGAATACTGCCCTAGAGCTCGCAGCCAGGGTCTGGCCAGGGAGCTTCAGATTCTGGCAAACATCGTCAAGCCATAATGGTTCTACTTGGTTTCGGATTGTCGCTACCTATCGGCATGGGCTGGTAGCTCTTATGCGGCTCGGCAAGACAATATTCCCGAGCGCGCTGGCCAATAAGTTACCAAAGCCTGCTAAATGTCCCGCCGATCGCAGTTTCAAGTTCTGCCGTCCCTCTTTGCTGCAGCGCTCAACCACCCTTGGCCAGCCTTGGCCCATACTCTATGGAGAAGTCCAGTCACAAGGGGGTATCTATACTCACAAAAGAACAACACGACCTCTCAGGATTCCCAGCCATGGACTCGATGGAGACACATGCGTCCAAGATGTTAATACACCCCGGTCCCCGGATCCGACCGTGACTTCCTAACCACACAGCTCAAGAATTTCCAACGCCGCCCAGAGGGCATCCAATCTACCAAGATGACGGAGACGCTGGCGCTCAAGATTGTGCTCTGCTAATACACCCCGGTCCCCGGCCGGCTCCAAATTCCTAATACCTCTTCCGTGAGCCGTGTCGCTCCTCCAACACCGCTCAGGGAATCCAGACTCTCAATAGGCCCGAGATGGAGTCACCCGTCGTTGAGTAGATTGTGCCATCATACGCCCCGGATCCAAAATTCCTCAAGCCTTCGATTCGACACTGGGCGACGTGGAATAAAAGGAGCCTGGAAAAACACAAGTCAAATCCAAGTTGTCATGGAAGGAACATGGCATTCTGAGCCCGCTCGAAATTCACCTCAGCCAGTTACCGCACTTGCTGGATCAAGTTCCGACCACCACAGGGGGTATAAGCAACAGCGGAACCTGTGGCGACAGGCGGGGATCCTCGCTGAAGCAGAAGGATAGCGGCCGACTTCCAGAAGGCGACTGGAAAGACATAGCCGGACGCGCGAAAAAAAAGGGAGAGAAATGACGTCACACCTATCCGCCCAGCGCTTGAAAACTTGAAAAGGTCAAAAATGCTGATAAGAGTTACTAGGTTTAAAAATGTACAGTAGAATTAATGTGGTAAAAGGGCATACAGATAAGGAATAACTAAAGTAAAGCTACCTCTGCCCCATAGCAGGTCAACGGCTTGGGCCAAAGATCAATCGATAGCGTGGCCACACTGAAGTAGCACGGCAACCACAACGGCCGTGTCGAGCAGGCCCAGCTGTATCGCGTGAGGCGTCATCTCGAGCACGACGCATTCTTCGCCCCGCGATATTCGTCCCAGGAAGCGCGGGGAGGAACCGGCGGTAGACAGCTATTAGGCGAAGGGGAGTACGTTAGCGATGGGCGTCGAAGGGAGGCGTAGCTCCAGCTTGACGCACAACGATATACTGATCCTGTGGCGCCACGGTATAGCGGGCCCCGCGGATGGTCATCGTCCTATACCTGGTGGCAAGAGCAAATATGAATGGGAGCAGACAGAAAGGCGAAGCAGGGCGGCCACACGCACGTCTGGTCCCGCGAAAGCGCCAGGAGTGCGCGTGCCTCCTGCTTGGGGACCGCGCCGCGCACCTCCACGCGCGGATGCTTCTGCCACTCAATCAGGGCCATGCTCTTCCGCTCCGCGCTCTTGAAGACCGTGTACCCGGGCATCATGCTGTCGGTCGAGACGTGGTAGTACACTCGCCCGCGGGGGCCGCTGACAGTGCAGTTCAGGACGGTGGGATTCAGGGAGGCGAGGTAGAACGTGGTCATTTCCGCGGGCGCAGGATCGCTTTGCGAGTGAGTTGCGCCGCCGGCGGGTGGTGGTGTGGGATAGGGAAGCGCGCCGAAGATGGACGGCGGGGGCGCGGCCGCGCCGTTGCCCCAGGGCGCGTACACCGGGGCTTGTCCCGCGTTGGGGTTGGTCCAGCCGCCGAATGGGTTGTTGTAGGTGTGTATTGGCATCGCGGTGCACTCGGGGCGGTAGTCGTAGGGAGCAGAAGCGAGGCAGGACTCTGGGTGTGTCGGCTAGAAACTTAATGAAGAGTCCATAAAGACCATGCAGCTCATATACGGAATAGGGTCAGGACATCTCGGCGAAGGCTGCTATGTTGGTGGGTCCATTCGCCGGGCCAATGTCGCGAGCAGGAGCGGGGAGAGCGCTCCGTGCACAGAGCTTTTCAGCGGGCAGCTCGGAGAGGGAGAGTCCGAGAAACGAGGTTGGCGGACCATGCGCTCAACTCCAGTATTATTCGATGGGCCTGTGCAGCGGGGGGACGAGTTATCAGCGGAGGGGACGCGAGACGGAGGTAGGTGCGGTGCCACAGACAAAATGTTTCAAAAACTCGGAAGTGGCGAATATCAGTGATGAGGCATTCGTGCTGCGACAACAAGTACTCGAGTGTGGCCAGTTTACAAGGTATTCTTGCTGAAGAGGGCCACGGCGTAGCACTTGAGAAACACCAGCCAAAACGTCCAGCTTTCTGAGACTCCTGCCAGTCAAAGACCCAGTTTTTTGACCAAAAAGCCCAGTCTGTGACCCCCAGAGAAATAAGACGCAAGTCCAGATTCGAAGGCTAGAAATGTGCGTGCATGCGCGGCGTTCTGAAGCAATGACCAGGCAATGACCACTCAGTAGCGGCGGCAGTGTTCGTGCTGTGTGAGAGTCGAGGTCGATAATAGAGACCGAGGACATGAGTCACCACCTCCGCTCGCTTATGGAATTGCCGCCCAAGGCGGTGAATAAGCGTGAATAACAGAAGTCGATGGATTGTAAAGAGTATAGGAACAGTGGATGACAAGTACAAGAGGAGCCCTATTCTACAGCCTAAGCGCGAGAGGTAGCAGAGAGGCCATCATTACATGGCATATCTGGATAATCGGTGTTAAATCGGTATACAGCCCTGAATTGGTGGCGTACGACGTACTTCCTTGTCCACTCCCGGGCAGTAGCCTCGTAGCGGGTGCGGTCCGTCTTGTACAGGTGCGCGATATCCGGGACAAGCGGGTCGTCGGGATTGGGGTCGGTCAGCATTGAGCAGATGGAAAGCAGCACTGGCGGCACGATGAGTCACGAGCGGCCATGTCCGGGCAGCGTGGCGACGTACCTTTCGAAATGGTCAATGCGGGCGACCACTGGTCCCGGAGGATGTCCAGGCATATGGACCCGTTGGCGTTGATGTTTGGGTGGTAGATCTTGGTCGTGAAGCTGACCTTGGGAGGCTTGAAGGGGTAATCCGTCGGGAAGCTAATGGACAGGAAGAACACGCCGCCTGCATAGGGAGATTCACCCTGAAAGAAAAAGACTTGTCAGAATCCGCCATTCGGCCGCTGCAGTGGCGTAGATAAGGACGCACCGGGCCCATGATTGTTGCCTGCCATTGGAACATGTTGTCTCCGGTCGGTCCTGCGCTGCATGACGAAGGTGGGTCACGTCCGAGATCAATCAATTCCTGAATAAGAGCACATTGTCAATACTCATATTGAGTGGCGGGATTCCGCCCCTGAGGGCGGGGGCGGACAAAAGACGGCGCGAGCTCAAGAGCCGTACCTTGTTAATGCGCTTCAAGGCCATTTCAAGCAATAAAACTGGGACACGAGAGGCTAAAAAATCGATTGTAATCGCACGAGATCGGTGAAATGCGGGGAAAGGACGACAAGACGATTTTTGGACGATCAGGGTGAAAGAAGAGGGCAAGAAGGGTCAGTAGAAGCACTGAACGCACGGAATGGCGACTTACGAGCTACGAGGACAAAACAAGCACCAGGGCTGGTGGTGGTGAGGGAAGAAGCTGTTACGTGCCGTTACCGTGTTTTGTATTGTGTGTGTTTGGCGCTCTCGCTTATTAATGCAGTGTTACTTATTCAGGTCCACTTCCTTCTGGGATGTTCTCAGTTCTTAGAGCAGTAGAGCACAGAGCATCGAATATATTCTCGGACAAACAATAACGCTGATCAAAAATAATGCGCTGACATTACTGCGTCCACGGCAGCCGGACGAGTAACGAAAGCGGGCGATACAGAAAGCCGCGCGACAAAAAGAGTCTCTCCACTCCTGCCAGCCAACGAGAAGTTGGCGAGCGGACAAACCTCATAAGCAACGGAGAAATAATATTTCTCGATGCGCTCTTGTTTCCAGGTTCATTTTTGCCGGTTGTCCTCCTTGTCCACCGCCACAGCGAAAACTGAAACGCATCAACATTGTCGGCACGCAGTATATCCAGGAGTAGGAGTACTCACCTTCCGCGCCAACAGTGCAACGGCGCGCGGAGCGACCCCCCCTAGACGGTTTTCAGATAGGTCCAGGACATAAAGCAGCGAGAAATATACAAGTACTCTCGATGGCGTCGCAGCTGGTCCATCTTCAGCCCAACACCACTTCCACCCAGCGATCCCGAAGAAAACAGAGCACAAAACATACCTCGCAAGAGAAGAAAGAAAGAAAGGTACTTGACCTTTAGACATCCTCCTCCTCGCTCTCCTCCTCCTCCTCCTCATCGTCGCTGATAATCAGCACACACACGTCGTTCCTGCTCTCCGGCCAGCGCGGCAGCTTTACCACCGGCGGCGGTGGCGGCGGCGGTGGCTCGACAGCCTGCTTCGGCGGCGTGGCCGCCCCGTCCGCCGCCGGCCTCGATTGCGCGTCCTGCGCCGTCTCCTCCTCCATCATCCTAAAACGCCACGAACGCAAAAAGAGTCTCAGCCGCCTCATAAAACCAACGCAAGGACGCAGCCAAAAAGCGGCACGAAATCCAAATAAAATCACGCACCGGCTTCGCTCCCGCATCACCACCAGCAGCCGGTCCTTCTCCTGCTTCGTCCGCGCGGCGGTCAGCTGCGCCATCAGCGTCTTGCTCTCCGCGATGTGCTGCTCGAGCCGCGCCTGCTTCGCCGCGAGCTGCTGCTTGAGGCTGGCGTTATTATTGGTCTGCGTAGCCGATACCGGTTTCGGCGGGAGGGGCGGCGGCGGCGGTGGCGCGAGCGCCAGCGAGCCGGGCTGCAGGGTCTGGATCGTCTCGGTGATGAACGACACCGCCAAGTCGTCGAACGAGAAACCCCCCGAGGCGGCCGCCGTGACGGTCTGCGACGATGGAGCAGGCGCAGGTGGGACAGAACTTGCCCCGTTTGACGACGCTGTCGCCACCGCGCGCGCCTTGGTCTTCTGGCTCTTCAGCACGAGGCGCCGGAGGTTGTCCTCCATCAACGCAGAGGTCTCGGCCGTGTCCGCGGGGGCAGGCGGCGGCACCTCCAGAGTGGGTGGCGTGGGCGACGGGGTCGTCTCGGCACCGAGACTCTTCAATCCGAGCTCCATCTTGCCCCGCGCGATCCGCTCCTCCAGGTCCTTGTGGCGCGCGACCAGGGTTCGCTTGGTGAAGCTCGGGCCCTTCGGCGCGTTCTTCATGGCGCGCGGCTCGAGCGGAGGCGTGCTCTGAAGGTCAGATGAGCGAGGGGAGACGGATGACGACGGGGGAAGCGACGGTGGAGGGGTCGAAGTAGATGTGAGGAGGGAAGCCCAGGCCGGCGGGGGTTGTTGGAGCGGAGGAGGCGCGTCGATCAACATCTCAGAAGATGCGGGGGCGATATCGCTAGGAGTCTCCAACTCCATCTCGGCGTCAGCGTCTGATTGGTCAATGTATATAGCCGGGGGGGGAGGTGGACGGATGGGATCCGGTGCGAAGCTGGCCGAAGACGCCAAAGAGTCGGGGGGAACACCGCGATTGGCGCCATTTTCACTCCAGTCTGCCTGAGGATACCTTGGCTGCCACTGCGCTCCCAGCGCAGCCTGTGGCGGAAGCGGAGATCTGAGCGGCGGAGGTCGCGTCGGAGGTGGCGGTGCAGGATAGTCTGGAGGACCAGGCTGCGACCGGTAAACTGCGTTGTGGTCCCTATATCCATACGCGGGGGGCGGTGGGTAATCGGGGGCCCAATTGGGAGTCACGGCAGTGTATGCCTCCGGCGCCTGCGGGGGATCGCTAGGCACGAGCTGGAAGTTGGGAAACGGAGCGATTGCTGCCGTCTCTGGGGGGATGTCAACAGGACTTGGGGACATCTCCAGCTGCGTCTTGCCCATCTTCGCCTCCCTCTCCCGCGCCAACCTCGCCTTCCTCTCCTTCTTCGTCTCTTTCTTTGTGGTCTCGAGGGGAACGCTGACCTCTCGCTCCGCCGCATCGCCTTCGATCTCCCCCTCCTCGATCTCGCCGACCCCAGCCCCAGCACCCACGCCGTCAACGCGATACCACCAGACCCTGATGAGATCCGCGCGAGGCTTGCCCTTCAGCGGCGGCCCACTCACGCCGCTGCCCAATTTGGGGCTCCCCCACGCCTTCCGCGCCAGCTCTGCGGTCGCGAACTCGATCAGCGCCTTCGCAGACGGCGGATCCACCGCAAAGTACACCGGATGTGCCCCGCACGCAGACTTGCTCCACGACTTGATGAAGTCCTGCGTGCGCGAGGTTTTCGGGAGCTGCTCCATGACGATCGTGCGTGCCGGATTCGGGATATAGGTGGTGGTGGAGGAGCTGGGCGAGGTGATCGTGTGGGGGGAGTGGTTGAAGGTCCCGTGCTTGCTATAGCGGTCCTGGTCGGGATTCATGCCTATGATGAGCGAGACGGGTTTTTTGGGCAAAGTGGGCTTTGTAGGGGGCGGTTTTGTAGGGGGCGGTGCTGGAGGGGGGAGGTCGGGCGGTGGCAGAGGGGGTGGAGGCGGTGGAAGAAGGGGTGGGGGCGGTGGAAGAAGGAGTGGAGGCGGTGGAAGAAAGGGTGGAGGGGGTGAATCGGCTGGGGGTGGGAGAGGTGTAGTGGAGGAGTAAGCGTCCCAAAAGTCGAGATCCTGTTTGGACGAGCTAGCCGGGGTCGCCGCCTGGGTCATCGAAGACACCCAGGTCGATGTGGCGGTTTTGGAGGTGGCGCCATTGCTGTACGTCGGGGCGTCGTAGTAGGGCAGGGGCGGCGGAGGATAGAAAGCATCGTGGGGCGCGAAAGGAGGCCGGTGCTCTGGCTGAAAATGTAACGGCTTCGGTGGCCCAGGGTTTGTCGGAAAGGGATACGGCTGAGGGTTGAAGGCCGGCGCAGAGACAGGCCAAGAGTTGTGTGCCTGCGAAAATGGGGGGATCTGAAAAGCTGCGGCAGCTCTGGAGTACGCCATCGCCTCTTCTCGTTCCAGCCGTCGACGCCGTTTCCGGGCCTTTTTCGTCTCCAAGTTGGTGTCCCTACTCGCGAACTGTCTCGTGCGACTTGGCCCGGGATTCTGATAGTCTTCCGAGGTAAAATGGTCGTCCCTTTTGCGCTTTTGGAGGGTCGATCGGGGCTCAAACGTCGCCGTCACTGAGGAATGGCTTTCATTACAATCGACTCTGAAAAAAACTGAAAGCTTACTGGGTGTGTACATAGCAGTGCTGCCGTTGGGGAGTGTCTTGGTCTGAGAAATTGGTTGGGGCGACTTGTTGGGTGATGTCGAGTCGAAATCGGGGTGCGTGAGCTGGCCGACCACGTCCATCTCATCTTCGTCGTCGGATATGCAGATGGGGGATGCCTGGGAGCCCTTGGCCGCCATGATGGTTGAAAGCAAGCTGAAAGGAAGAATTGCCAGGTAATTGTTACGTGTTTGGCAGTGTTAGGCGCCACGATTAGGGGCTGAGACAAGAAAACCCATTTGGTACTAATTTTTGGGAAAGCAGAGTACTAGTTTAATCGAGCTGACGCGCTCACTCAGTCTCCTACTGCTTCTCCTTCTTTTTTTTCACTAGCTCGAGGAAAACCAACAGCCGTACGGAAGTTTGGCGGGAGCTCGATTCTCGAACTCTTGCCATTGCCGGTGCAAGGTGATCGTTTCACACTGGAGGGAGACAAGCACTAAGAAGAGTATCGGCACACTGCGGTGTCTTTAATATAAATGAGGAAAAAGCGGCCTACACGTCGTGTAAGGGGAGCGGCCATCTCGGGCGAAGTTCGGGTCGGACAAAGGGCGCGGCCGAACCGGCAAAGACCACCAAGGGTCTGTTATAAACGAACACAAAGCAACCAGAGGGTAAGCTCCAGAGAAGGGTGGTCTGAAAAAAAACTCGTGTGCCGAAGAAGAGCATGAAATGGTTTTCGAGGCAAGGATGTCACTGAGCAGAACAAGACAGGTCGCCATTGACAGGGGCGAGGGCACGACGGCCGAAAAAATATCCAGAGGGCAAAGTAGTAGTGTTCTGCTCAAATATGTACCCCGCCTGCAAAATCCAGCGTCTACTCTGCGAACCACACCTTGATCACACTTAAACTCTTCGTTCAGACGGATAGTACAAGCTTACTGGGAGTGGCTTTTTCATTTTTGACGCTAATTATTCCTCACACAGCTAAATAGAATAGGGGTGCTCAATGTAAATCCGAGCCGCTCAGTTCGCATTTTTCATTAAATATTTTCCTCATTGATTTATCATGGCATCGCTCTTGGCTTGATTCCCGAACTGGCATCTCTCTTGGCCTGATTCCCGAGTAATTCTGTATGCCGCAACTCGGGGGGACTCGAGTTTCTGAGTCTGAAAAAAAAGTTCATCCGTGATGTAGATGCCAATGTTCAAATGTGTTTGCGCCGTGGTTGGCCAGAGGAGGGAAGTATTCTGTAAGGAATCAGACCAGAATCAAGCCAGGAAAGATGCCATGATGATCAATGAGTATAGTATTTAATAAAAATGCGAACTGAGCGGTTCGGATTTTACATTGAGCACCCCTAATGCAAATAAATTTTCAAGAAACCTAATGATGTAACTTATTTTTTTATTTTTTTGGTGGTACATATAGCCGATAGCAATTAACAATTGGTTAACCCTACCAGTTTAGTAAAGTTTAGAATATCAATTCCGAGATGAGTGGTTCACCGTCCAGAGAAATGCCTTGCGCACACCTATACATAGGTAGTGTGGGACTGTCGCGCTATCCGACTCCTCGGCGACTTCCTTGCCGAGAACGGTTCTGTGGTGAGAAGGCGCGATTACCCACTAAAACTCTGGGTTCCCGGAGCCATTTTGCCGGTAAGGTCCGCTCATTATCCAATGTGCCTGACCAGGTTGTAACAACGAGTTGAGGCGCGAGAGCGGGCTGTTCGCCATTCTGTGGCCTATTAGCCAGGGCTATGTCGACCTGCAACCTTTGATTTATAGTATATCTCCACCTATTTTTTATTTCTTCCTCATCTCCAGATCATCTCTCGTCCGGGGCTCCCGCATTTTGTCAGAATGTGGTCCAGATCTTCCAAGACACCGCACTCTTGACAAGTAGCGCGTTCTTCACATTCAGGTATGTGTGTCCAATACTTCCCTATCCTATGTGAGTTATGCAGTCCTCTCCACAGGAATTCCGCTGTTCTGGGTAGGAATTCTTTTGAATCCATGGATCTCCACACGAGTTCATCCGTCACATACCTCCGGAAAGTGGTCTTCACTTCTCTCTTGACGATCTCAAGCATTTTCGCAGTCGACGGTCTCGGGGCGTGCGCTTTCGCTCTTATTTTTATTTCTCTTATACTTTTATAGAAAAATTTCTGACGGTTTCCTTGCAGGCTCATTCCAGGAAGTGCCGTCTGCGGGGGCAGTGTGAGCTCCCACTGGACATCCGTCGCCGCCCTCGCTGCCTCACCTGCTAGTTCAGCAGCCTTTCGGTATGACGCTCTTTCGGGTGAGTCTGTGACTAATACTTTAAATATGGTCGGTGATTTTCTTGCTTTAAGCTCTGCGGCTAGGCACCGCAATACTCCATGGTGTCGTACACCTACCCATCCTTCATGCTCCCATCCTGTGAGTTTATCGTTCATTGCGGTCCTCACATATTCCTGTGTGCTTGTTATAGTTAGCACTGTCTCCTTCCTTGTCATTCGGACTGCTTCCAGCGCCGCATAGAGCTCGGCAGCGTACTGGGACTGGTTCTCATTAACGGGGATACATTTGCCGCTGTTCCTGTTGTCTCCGACCTTCACGAAGATACCAACAGCAGCGCGGGCCTTTCCTCCTGCTTGTGCGTGTACTTTACCTGCGATGTATATTTCCGCAGCGTCCGGCGCGGGCTCTACAATTACCCTCCTTCGCGCTGGAGCTGGTTCACGCTCCTGTGGTTCTTCTGGCCTCCGGGTCATTACCCGGAGGCCCATAGCCAGAGTTGTAATACGTTCCGGCGGCTCGAAGATTTTTGAGCTCTCTCCCTCAGTTTCAGGTGTCTTTTCCGCCGCGGTAGCTTCTCCTGTCCACTTGGGATGAATCTGTCCTAGGCGGGCAGCTGCCGCCATGACGCATGCGTGGGGATTTTCACACCCACTTATCGTTCTATCGTCATCGCATTTATTGCACTCACATGTAACTTGTTCAGAGTGCAATGGGTCCTCTAATCGCTGGACCAGGGCCAAGGATGATGTAACTTAAAATGATTGCTTTCAGAAACCAGTTTCGGGGAGCCTTATTTTGTACCTTAAATAATTGTTTTCAGGACGCCCTAATCCGGAGCCGAGTTTCTTACCTTCACCTACAGTTTCAGGCCCAATTTCTGCAAGGCTGAAGCGGCGGCTTAAATTAATAAATTTCTGCTCCAGCTTCAGTAGAGTCGACGTTAAAAAGATTAAGGGTACCCAAATTTAAGGCTGAAACTAACAGTTTCAGCAGCAGTCTAATGAGGCATAAAACTAATAGATTAAGGCGCGCTGAAAACGGCACTGAAAACAATGATTTCAGGCGGAGTTTCGGGCACATGTACAGTTTCGGAAATTATGGGATTTGGGACGCCTGAAATTCATCTCGGCAGCGCTTACGGACTGCATGTTACCCGGGCCATACATGTAGGCACAATCTATTAGTTTAAGGCCTCATTATACTGTTGCTGAAACTGTTAGTTTCAGCCTTAAATTTGGGTACCCTTAATCTTTCAACTTCAGCCTTGCAGAAATTGGGCCTGAAACTCAATGTTTCAGGCTCCCTGAAGCTGTAGCTTAAGGTAAGAAACTCAGCTACAAATTAAGGCGTCCTGAAGACAATTATTTAAGGGACAAGATAAGGCTTCCCGAAAGCAATCATTTAAGTTACATCATTAGGTCGCCTGAAATTTTGCATTTTGCCGTGTGCCTAATTTTATGTTCAGCGTGATGCCTTTTTTTTTACGATAGAGCAGGCTGTGTGTCAACAATGACTCTGAACGACAACATGCTGGTTGACGTACAGCGTTGAGAGTCGAGACCGGTCTTGCGCCGCCCGGGGTTAAGTACTCAGAGACTCAGAGGGTACTCAGTCGCAAAAATCTTGTTATCTCCTGGCTCTCTCATGACGAGATTTATAGTATACTTTGCCTCGCTCACATCTCTGAATGTCGTGGATGCACAAGCGCTCAAGTTAGCGCTCAAGGTTGAACTCAAGTTGAACCAATATTTTCAGAAGCAGATCGGATCAGCGTCGGGACGAAGTGGCGGTGACAATGTTGGAATCTCACGGCATCACGGCCCTGCCTTGTGCCTGCCTAGCCCTGCCACCGCCAGACTTCAACTTTTTACAGGTATGACTACCTTTCGCGACTTGGGCGCGACAAGGATGATATCGATATCACGGCTTCTCCTTCTCCTCTACTTGCATGTTGCTCCCACTATCCTTGCTTCTCCTATGGCTGGCCCACTTGGATTCGGCTCTTGCAAACCTAGCAGGCACTTTTGCTGACGGCGGAAACACAAAAATTAGCGTAATGATGGTCCGGACGCCTCTCTAGCCGCAAATTATTTCTTTTAATGCTCCTCTGCTCAGATGTTCATGGGAAACTCGAAAAAAGTATACTTCCTGGACAAAGCCGAAGGGAATGATGCCCAAGTGAATGGACATCCGGCTTGGGGAGCAGTGTGGTGCGTACTGCAGGTTTCCTCCCAACTCGCACTGATATTTTACTAGGGATATAGATACTCACGAGACTACAGTAATGGATGTGGCGACTAATGTATTTTGCGCTTCAGGTTAGTGTTACAACTAAGTTTTGGCCGGCCCCTCATCGGACTTCTAGGCATGCACTTACCAAACGGAAGCTTTGTTACTTTTGGCGGTATGTCCGACACACGAATGCATTTCTGCGAATCTAACATTTCACTCGCAGGAAATGGGGCCATTGGTCCAGGTGGAAATATCGGCTCGATCAAGAACTCAAACGGTGTGTCTGGCTCATGGGACGCGACCTACAAGGACTTTGATGGTGCAACGTCAATCCGCGTTCTCAACCCATGCGACGACTCCGACAACTTTGACTCCCCTGCCTGCCAATGGTTCGACCAGCCGGAGGTGCTCGCCATGCAAAGAAAGCGATGGTACTCCGCGGCAGAGCCCAGGGGCGACGGCACCATAGCTATCATCGGCGGCTTCGTGAATGGTGGCTACATCAACCGAAATTTCCCCAACACGAACCCTGAAGACCCCACTATGGGCGGAGCGTCGGAACCCACATACGAATTCTTCCCACCGAACGGACAGACTCCACAACAAATGGCGTTCCTGGCTAAAACTGCGGGACTCAACGCATATGCCCACACGTTCCTTCTTGCCTCGGGCAATATGTTCCTACAGGCCAACTTTTCGACAGGTATGTATTCTCTTTTTCTCCTTCTTTGCCCACAACTGATGACGTCCAGTGATCTGGAACCCTGACACCAACGCGGAGACTGATCTCCCCGACATGCCCAACAAAGTCGTCCGCGTGTACCCTGCTAGCGGTGGAGTTGCGATGCTGCCACTGACTCCCGAGAACAACTATGCTCAGACGATTTTGTTCTGTGGTGGCATGTCCGACATGCCGGACGAGGCCTGGGGGAATTATGGGCACCCTTCCGCCAACCCATGGGAATTCCGCGCGTCGGCAGATTGTCAACGTATCACTCCCGAGCCAGCAGACGACTCGGCGCCGGTGTACACGAAAGACGACGACATGCCCGAAGGGCGCACCATGGGGCAATTCATCATCCTCCCGACTGGCAAGCTCCTCATGGTCAACGGCGGGTCCAACGGCACAGCAGGTTATGCGGATACGACTGGCCAGACACCGAACAAAGCTGACATGCCCTTCACCATGTCGCTGGCCTCGGGGCCTGTCGGGACGCCAGCGATATACGACCCAGACGCCCCCACTGGTAGCCGCTGGTCAAACGCGGGGCTGTCCACCTCCAGCATCGCGCGGCTATACCACTCCTCCGCGCTTCTCCTCCCAGACGCGTCGGTGCTCATCGCGGGCTCAAACCCCAACGTCGACGTGAACCTCAATGCTGTCTTCCCGACGGAGTACCGCGCAGAGATCTTCTACCCGCCGTACTTCTCTGCCAACTCGCGCCCCGTGCCATCCGGCATCCCCGACAAGCTGTCGTACGGCGGCAAAGCCTTCAACGTGTCGCTCCCCGCGTCTTCGTACTTGGGCGACCCGACCCCGGCGGCACAAAGCGCGACCGTCGCGCTCCTGCGGCCCGGGTGGACGACCCACGCGATGAACATGGGGCAGCGGTACCTGAAGCTCAACAGTACGTACACCGTGAACAGGGACGCCACCATCACGCTGCACGTCGCGCAGTTGCCCCCAAACGCGAATCTCTTCCAGCCCGGACCCGCATTCGTTTTCGTGGTAGTAAACGGCATCCCTAGCAACGGCACGCAGGTGCTCGTGGGAAGCGGCAGGATCGAGGTACAGCCCACGCATCCGGTGACGCGCTTGCCCGATAGCGTAACGGAGGCCGTTACAGGGTCGGCGAACGGCAGCGCCCCAACAAATGCAAAAGGCACAAATCTCACGCCGATCATTGCTGGTGCGGTGGGCGGTGCCGTTGTTCTCGGAATTATCGCAGTCGTTGCTGTGTTGTTCATGGGCCGGAAGCGCAAGCAAGCAAGCCATAATGCGCGGGTGTTAGAGCCGAGGGTGTCGTATGGGCCAAACAACTCGAGCGCGACTTTGGTTCCGAGCGGGTGGTATGATCCTCCACCGATGCGGGGATACTCCGACATGTCATCAAAGGCAGGGGTGGGCGAGGAGTATGACCCTTATCGCGCGGAGCCACTGTATCCAAACAGGAAGGGGTATTAAGATGTATTAGAATGTATTGTTATTTCAACGTAATTGCTTTCTGCTTGTTTTCTACCCCGCTCGACTTTGCAGGCTGCATCCAGTATGGTGAACTAGAGTGACCTCATCTCCTTGGTTAGATTTACAGTATTTGGCTCAAGTTTAGTGTGCGAACGGGATTCGTGCCGAATGAGCCGAAGACAACACAGCCACTCATTCCGCTTCCCACCAACTTTAAAAGCTAACCGGATGGACACTCAGCTCTTACCAACTTCCCACTCGCCATCCAGTATAGGCTTTTTCAGATCGTTCGCGGTAAATGCTCTCTGTTCGGTTCAAGTGGAATGGGTGTTTCTGTTTCTGCCCCGTTAGTTGCTCGAACGTCCTGTCATTCCCAGCCTGAGCTCTGCCCTGAATATCTTTGCAATTGCAATTGATACAACGTGGGCGGGAGTACTAGTGGTGTGAGACCCAGCTCACGTACACGGTCGCCGCCAAGTCGCCGCACTGTCGCCACCCCGCTCTCCGCCAACTCCATTTGGATAGCAATAGCGATCATCAAAGACTTTCGAGGTCTCAGATTCGAGGATTGGGGCCGATAACAACGTTGAAGACCTGAAACCATCAAACTCAGTTCTTGAATTGCATCCTTGGCCATGAAATACGGATGTCTCCGGCTTTCGATCGCAAAACTTTTGTGGGTGTCAGGAATCTCGCGAGTACTACTGACGTTTTGAGCGGCAATCTCCTTGTGATTTTTCTTATCTGAACGAGGACTGCGAGGGTAACCTCGTCTGACCTGCTCACGAGTCGGCGTGGAGATTGTTAACATTCACCAAACAAGGACGCGTTGCGCCGATCGAAATTGTCATCCTATTGCGATCTGCCTCCGCTGTTAAAAACTAACGCCATACAGGCTCATGGACTGCCAGTGGATATTTTAAATTTATCTCATCACGCCGAATGAACGCACTTCAGCGCTCTGACGGTGAAAAGCCGGAGATTAAAATACGCCATATCTTCTGTCCAGGTATCCGGATCTCAAGCACATTTTACCGCCATAACATTATAACTCCAAGAGATTCGGATTTCGATCGGCCCCTTTTGTTTTTCTTTTGTTTCATGATCAGTTTTTTGATCAGTTTTGTCTCAGTGAAGTACGCTATTCATTTATCGTTTACTACTTATATTGGTCTATGCTAACAGTAAAGATGCAACTCCCCTCCGCGGTCGCCTCTTTACTGCACTCCTGCTCCACGCTATTATCCCAGCAAGAATGGCAATCGATGCGCTAACGCTGAGTAGTTATGAGGTCGGTTCAGTTAGCTTCCTCCCTGCTGTTGTGGTTGGTTTACCACTTGAACCAGACGATCTCTACCCGCAAAATAGAGGTCGACTACGTTAATGTTTGTCGTCGCATCGAGGACGTACAGCGGACATTGGCAAGTAACATTTGGGCGTAATTCTGCGCAGGAAAATTAACGGTTCAGTACTAGGTCAGTGACGAGGATCTCGACCTGAACGTGATCATCCAAGCTTTGCTTGATGTCGTTTGCTACGAGTCGCCTGTTCAAGTTGTCGCCGCCAATAGTGCCCTTGAAGAACTCACCGTCGCCGTGAATTCTGAAGTGGCTTCTTGGAACGCAGACGATGGCAATTACGGCAAGACCTTCAGGTCCATCTCCAAGAAAGCAATTTCTGTTGTCGAGGTTAGATTGAATCTCAATTGTTCCTCTGTATCCATTAAATTTCTGCTAGTACTTCTATTCTTATCTAAGTTTCGAGGAAAAACTCGCTTTCGCCATGTATGCGTGGTACGTCGAGAATTATAATTGCAGGTCTGGACAGTAATCGCTGATTTTGATTTGACTCAGGTTCTTTTTCTACGTCGACGATCTGTCGGCGCAACCATTCCTCGAGGATTTCCAGCGACGAATCCTTCTCGGACTTCCCCAAGAACATATACCGCTGGCGAATTTCCACAAGGTCCTCGGAACCCTCTATAAGTATTGGGATCCTATAAACGCCAACTCCATGGTCTGTGCCGCCATGGAGTTCGTCAGTGGCACTGTCCTCGAAGAGCGCAAGGAGATCACCGAAATGATGGTTCAACCCTCAGCTTCCCAATGGGCAAGATATCTGCGGACAAAGAGCGGAATGGCGCCGGGATTTTCATCGACCGCCTTCCCTCGAAGTGCGCATCCGGATATTTCTGTCTATATCCAGGCGCTCCCAGACATTGAAGAATATCTCTGCTTTGTAAACGATATTCTCTCGTACGTCTCTCGGCTTTTTCTGGTATCGGTTCGTTTCTTTACAGCCACTTTTAGCTTCTACAAGGAGGATCTCGCCGGGGAAACGATGACCTATGTGCAAATCCGCGCAAAGACCAGCCAGAAGCATCCCAAACGTGTATTGGCCGAGATGGTTCAAGAAACCGGCGATCTCCATAGGCGGATTGATGCGACGTTAGCGGGAAACCCGAATGCTCTCAAATCATGGAAGACCTTAGAATATGGCTTCATGTATGGGCCTCTATGTTTTTCTTTCTCATTCTCGCTGATCCATTTCGCAGCGGATGGCATTTGTCCCTTGAACGCTATAAATTGGCTCAGCTTGGGCTAAATGCATAGGTGGACAAGCTCGCCTTAGTGCCTAAACCGATTTCTTTGTGATCAATTGTGCTCTGACTCGTTATACTTATGAATCATAGTGTATCCTAGATAATGAACGAAATTCTTGTTGACCAGAGGGGTTAGCAAGCTGAAATAGTATATTTTATAGAATGAAATAAAATAAAGTGCTTAATCAGAACTCCATGGTTCACTTTGAACCATCGCAAGACCGTCGCTACAGTATGGACAATGCCAAAGCGGGCATTATTGATGGAGTGATGGGATCAGTGTCACGCACTCATGAGTCATCGTGCTCCCTCTAAGACTGAATGTCCTATCCTTGACGTTCGGCAGTCTCTATGCACAGACTCTTAATCAAGCTCGTCAAGTAAATCACGTTCGTTGACTGTCTCCTCCAACAGCTTTGCCTTTAAACAGCCTTTTTTTTTTTTGGCAATATTGCAAACAGAGCTCGATCAATAATGCCAGTGGCCTGCATAACCCGCAGTGACATGCGACATGATCAAGCTTACGGCATCCACGGCTACTTTCACTTCCACATGTGATACTTGGTTTCGAGGCATCGGCGTCTCAGGCGCGTGGAGATCCGTCGCGCAAGAAGAGCGTTGGGGTGCTCCATATTCCTAGGGTGCCGCTTATCTTGCTGAGTCGCACAGGTTCACTTTTTCTGCCGCTTGCGCCGTCGCGCGTGTATATAGGGAGACACCGACCAATATACCGAATCAATGCTGTCGCAAGTAGGCATCTGTTCACTCCTCTGAATGAGGTCTCCGGAATTTTGCATTGGGCGCGGTGATTGAAGTTGCTTTGGTCGCCTTTTTCACCTCAGGGGTCCTCAGCTACGTCGGCGACTCGGCACTGGGTCTCCCAATATGTCCGTGGCGCGGCCGGGGCTGCCATGCGCATTCTCTTCTGTCCGCATGCCAAGTGGTTACCTGCGAGTGAGCCAGTTTCCATCCAACGTGGATAATTTGGCTTTCCCGTTCTTCATTGGAACCTCGTTCAGCTGCTCACTTTGCTGGCCCTAACGATGAGACTAGGTTTACTTATTCTTCTGAATCCTATTTTACATCTAGGAGTCTCGGTTCAGGCTGCGAATCCTGATCTTCTGCGTCTGCTCGGCCCCCAGGGAGTCAATCTATGGAAACTTAATAAAGCTGCTGCTGCTGCCGGACTCGAGGAAACAAAGGACGCTGTCTCTGAATTCGAACCGCAGTGGTTCCGACACCCACTGGACCATTTCACTAGTGATTCCTCCAATGCCACGTTTCTCCAAAGATACTAGGTGAACATGCGCCATTACAAGCCTGGCTCAGTCGGTGTAGTGCTGGAACACCGATACTACGGCGCCTCCATCCCCGTCGAAAACTTTACAACCGGTAACTTGCGGCACGCACACACCATCTCTCTCGATCTGCCAGAGTCTAATGAAATTTCACAAAGATGGCTAAATGACCAGGCCGCTGCAGACAGCGCCAATTTCATGGCCAACGTCAAGTTCAGCGGGATCGAAGAAGACTTGACTGCTCCCAACACGCCTTGGATCTACTACGGAGTATGTAAATCTCGTCTCTCCTCATGAATCCCTACGCTTCATCGCCGCAGATCCTCTGCATCTGAAGGGCTCCTACGCCGGAGCGCGCGCAGCCCATATACGGATACTCTACCCAGATCTTGTCTACAGGTTCATCGCCTCCAGCGGAGTCACGCCGCGATCCTCAACTGGGAGTACTACGAGATCATCCGCCGAGCCGCACCTTCCAGCTGCTCCGCGCAGATGGAAGACGCGATCCGCAACATCGATGGCATCCTCTCAGGCGGCAGTCACTCGTGATCTCTCAAAATGTTATTTGGGCTCGCGGATCTACAACACGACGACGATTTTGTGTCCTTGATCAGTGTAGGTCTCAAATGCATATATAATATTGTTTGTGATAGAATGGACATCCATCCTCGCATTCCAGTCTCCTATTAGCTCATGGCAGTCAAAACTGGCACCCCGACTTCATCTCGACTCGGTTTGACGATTTCTGCGCGGCGCTAGACAAGCCAGTGGCCGGGTCCGGCCTGTTGTCGCTGAGCGAGCTGCCGTACGGATCCTCAGAGCGCGCGATAACACTTGACGATGGCCTAGTTGTCGATTCGGCTAGAATAAACTACTCTGATTACACCAAAACGGTACGTCGAAGGCATTCATTTAGGCAGCTCACTTTTTTAACCTCGCTGTACATAGAATACGGTTGCTCAGTGCAAGGCAGGGGCTGAGCAGGTATGACCATAGATGCAAGCGCTACTACTGGACCTGAGGACGCATTGCAGCGTTTCGGGACGTACAATGACTCGATATACCAGATGACAGACATCTCCGAGGATTGGCGCGCGCCGCCTTTGGACGTTCCAATACTACACCCAAGTCAGTCGCACTGGCTTGAAAGATACATTTCCGTGCCTGGCACTATGATCCACTGCAGTGGGGTTACTTCTCCGTGCGTCGCCATTAACCTAGGCCGCGTGCCCTCTACTTACACATTCTCCGCCAATAATAGACGGCTCCTCCGGACCCAAGACACCCACGCATCATCTCTGAGCTCCTCACCCTCAAATATGAATCCAAAATTTGTCGTCAGGTTGGTATGAGTTCAATTATTCAGAATTCGTCCCTCACCACCCTCCGCCACCCGGAAGGCGTTTCCCCCAGGTGACCACTTTACTGTCCCCCATCTTCCCAACGTTACTTCTGTAAACGTCCTGGGCGGTTTTCGTATTGCGGCCGACCGGTTGGCCATCATTGACGGGGAAGGTGTGCTTCCATCGGCTATGATGTATGATATACTTATATTTGCGCGCCATACATAGTGGACCCGTGGAGATCCATGACACCCCACAGTGACAACTCGCGCCCCCGGAACGATACCATTCTACGGCCGTTCAAGCTCATCCCGGGTGCGTTTTGCTTATTCTTGTCTTTTTTTTACCATTATCATTAGGTGCGGTTCACCACTACGACGAATGGGGATTGTTGAACCTCGCCGATGAACCGCCGGAGATATAGAAGATTCACGAGGAGATGATATTTTTCGTTGCAGAGTGGCTGAAGGATTGGAAGCCCTCGTCGAAGAAGTCGTAAGTGATACTGAAAACGGCTGAAAGCCATTCTCGGCTTGAACCGGTCCACGTACTTGTGATTATGCATATGGTTGTGTTCTGTGATCAACTGAAGCTATCCGACTGGTCGATTGATTAATATTACCGGCGAAATGGCGCGTTTCCACGAGGCGCTGTTCGGCCTTTAGATTAAATTCCCCAAAGTGCTATTCACGTAATGAAATAACTCGCTTTTGACCGGTTTGTATATGAATTAACCGGCAGTTGAACACGTGGACCTGTGGTCTCGCATGCACTCTGCAAAGGGAAGACATATGACAGCTTCCCGTTGACTGGTGGATACCGGGGAATTCTGCCTGGGAGGAGGGGCCCTCCTCCCGTACACTTGCGCCTTCGGCTCGTGGTCAGGTCCCACAGGGTCCCACGAGGTTACAACCGGAGGTCCAGCCGAATGGCCGGCCAGTCACGGTTTGGCCAGCGTCTTGTGTGATCGATCCCCTGGAATGGTGTCGTGCTCAGTTGACATCTTGCAGAATTCTAGAAGGATAACCACCCCAATAGTACTACTTGTATGATGTCTTCTGTAAACTCGTTGTTCATGTTGTGGACCACGCGAGTATAATATATCCCCCCCCCCCCACTGGCGATGTGAACTTCTGCCGGATACAATAACTCTGTCACCCTGCCTTCTCAACCTCCCTACACCGCCTGAAAAGCCCGCAGCGCCGTCGCAGTAAAGTTTATTCAACATTCAAGACTCCTTCGGGCGTCCCCATCATATCCCGACGGGCGATCAGCATGTAGCGCTGCTGCGGGATTTTTTATTCAATAAACACCACCCGCGCGCAACATCTGGACTTCCTGTGACTTTTATATTACTCATGGTGGGCTTTTCCCGCTGCCCCGATTTTTTTTCGGCCTCCCCACGGCCTCCTGGACACACCTTCATTTTTGGACGTGGTGGCCGTGCGTAGTGCCGCCGGGGAATATATTCGATGGCCCCCCACTCTTTCAATGCACCGGAGCCGAGTTCACCTTTTCTTTCGAAATTCGACAGCCCGTGGATTACTTCACCAGTCCGCATCACCTCCTGGCGTGTGCGCGGTGCGTACCGCCGCAGCACCATTTCTTATTCGACATTTGGCCCTCCCGCGATATCCTACCCATACTGCCCTTATCTCGACGTGCGCGTGGTGTAGCGGCGTCGCACAAATTCACTTAGATCTTCTGTGTCCCCGTGGCCTGCTCTACCCTTTCCCCCACCTCCCGACGCGCTGGCGGCACGTAGCGCCGCCCCGGAGATCTTCATTCCAGTTCTGCGCTTCCTGCTAACTCGGTCACAACGTGGTTGCCTCCCAACCCGGTGCACCGCGCGCAGGGCCGCAGCACCTTTTTCATTCAAGTTTTGGCGTCTCCGTGGCCTCCCTCGCGTGGTTTTAACCCACTAAGACGCACAGGCAGCACGTGGCACCGCTGCGCAAATTTCTATTAGACATCTGGCTTCCTGCAATATCCTATTCATGCCGCCTTTATCCTAACATGCTCGCGGCGAAGACGGTACTGAAGGCTCAAAATTCCATCCAAACTTCCTTTGTCTCTTGTTAAATGTGCTGCTACGAGTCGGAGATGACATGATAACTATTCAGACACATACTGTAACTCACTGAGAATTGGAAACAAATTTTCACTGCTGCTCCGTATTCTTTTCCTGCTCAAAGTTCTTTTTGTTATCTAAACCTCCGGCACGATGAAGGGAGGTCACCATGTACATGTCAGAAAAATACAAATTCCCTGCCAGTGATGAGCCTGATGCAACTCGGAACGTTCTTACTTCAAGAAGGCTCCTCATGAGCTCAGAAATAATTTATGATCGATACCCTCAGGGATGTTGGACGCGAAGTGGGGGCCTTGAGGATCAAGTCATAAGCCATTGGAGTTGAGGTCAAACAGTGCAGCCCCAATAAAAAATTCGACACATGGAAGAAAATGTAGGTTCAACTGTAACGGGTTGGTGATCGTTGAACTAACGGAGATTGCGCGGTCGATGATTTTAAAACAACAGAAAAAAGTCAGTATGTGAATTGATTGAAGCTGGTAAACATGTATAGAAGGTATTCCAAGCCTTTGCCTCAGCTGCCCAGCTGCGTTATAATTGCGAAGGTCATTAAGCTATGTACGCCGTGTATTGAGCTGCATTGAGGCTTCCCAATTTAGCTTGAGTTACTCAAATAAAAAATGCGTACCTGGTTGAACTCTGAGAGTGTCAGTTCGATTTATAAGAGGAGAATATATCAAGGAATACTCAGAGCGCGCTGCTAAACGACGTACCGTGGGGTGCTGGCGGCGGAACCCCGTTGCACCTTGTGCTCTTGAGTTTTTTTTTTTGTGTAAACAAACAGTGTAAATGAAAATTTAGAGGGTGAATCTGAGGTGAATCAATACATCTAATAAGTCCTGCATTCTCGATTCGAGTCGACGGCGTCCCGGGAGTCTGAACATGCACAGCGTTGATATAAATCCGGGCCCCCTTGATATGGATGCTCTTAAATTAGTCGGAATATTGGAAGAAGAATTGGTTACACGCCTAACTTGCGTGGATTGGGTGCAGGATCCCCGCTTCTACCAGAGACCGCTGCCTCAGGCTGCAGAATATTGCACAGCAATAGTGAGCAGACATTTTTGATGCGGGTGCAATGATTTGCAGCCCAGGTTCTGGCCAGGATTCGAGTGGATTGTGCCCATATGCATTTTTCACAATCCAGAGGGATTCGAACGAACGGCGAAGGGAGCCCAAAGAAGTGTTGACAGTTGTTATGAGAGGAAGGATGGACGCGTTATGGAAGTCTCGTGAGGGAGCTATTTTTATCTTGGTTACTATTGGCTTGTACGATGTCTGTTAGAGGAGTTCGCTCCGGATGGACATAAATCTTGAAACCGGTTATCATTTCCAAACACGGTGACTGATCTTAGATAAACCAAGATGCAAGATGCATTTATTCTCTGTGCTGCAATAAGTTTACGGCTTAGATCTTTGGCCGTAATACTCTGCTAAATATCCTGAATCTTCCTCTCTTTTCTCCTTTCTTCTCTCTTTTCTCAACTTGAAAAACTTGAGAAAATGCCATCTCTCCACGGACATAATCCATGAGCCGATTTTGGTGTGACAAACCAAAAATTTAATTCGACAGAGCCCTGGGTGACGCGTGACAAGCACCAAATTTCGGCCTCGACAGACCCCCGCGTGACGCGTGACTGTCGAATTGATTATTAAAGTACAGTACAGTCATTAACCTAGAAGCGAAATGATTAGACAATATCGTGATTTACTCCGTGATTACGAGTTATATTCATCCAAACTTTTTTTCCAGTCGATGTAAATACTTCGTGGCTACCTGTCTACAGAAAGGTTGGAGTGAATTGGTGAAGTATTGGTGGAGAACGGGCCCAATTTAGTGATACCATCAAATTCTGCCATAAACCATGAAGCGAAACACTACGATGGGCACGATGGAGTGTCTTTGAAGACCTGGGGTGGTCATATTCTGATTCTACGACCTTAAAAACCCCCACAGCATGCCATGACTGTAAAGTTACTGCCCAGCAGCTGGGGACCTGGGCAGCTCGATAAGTTGTAAAACTGAGCCAAACAGTAACTCAAAATAGCGATTTTTTTCTTGAGCTCTGGAAGCGCTCCCTGGCAAATTCCTTTTGTGAATATGAGTTTTAGATATTATAGAATGCGCTCAAAAAGATTGGGCCCTGGGGGATGCTCAAATGATGCAAAACACGTGGTGTTTCGCTTCCCGGTTTATTTCGCTTCCCGGTTAACGACTGTATATGAAAATATTGAAGTGATATCGAGGACACGAGCGGCTGCAGGAGACGGCGCGAAGCGAAGAAGAAGCCATCAGTCCGACTTCAATACTCCGATACTCTTGTACTTATATAGTTCTTGGTTCGTCGTAGTTCTCTTCGTCGAATCAACGCCAGTTTCGGGACTCTTCTCACTTGGGACTCCCTCTTTCTTTATTCTCTTTTCCTTTCCAGAGATTCCAGCTCTTTTCCCCTTTCAGAGTCCCTTACCCGTTACAGTTTGATTCGACCATTGTCTTTGGGATTCCTGGAAATTCTCCCTCGGACTCTTATCAAGTTATCTCTCGTTTGTCCGTTCTGCTCATCTCGGACGCAATTATTGGCCTCGTTCCAGGGCCATCCACTGTGTTCTCTTTGGCGACACTACTCGACATTTCGATGTACTCCTCTACAGCCAGTAGATTGGGTTCAGAGTTATTGAGCTCTGTTGGGAATTTTAGCCCATTTTATAGCCATTGAGTTCGCTTTGCTCCCCCCTTGTCCATTTGCTCACCATAGACTTCTGCACTGGTTCTTTTGTGCAAACCCCTCATCTTAGAGGCCGAACGCTTTGGCGTTTGCGTAGGTCATCACCCGTTTAAACGTGATCTCCTGCGTACTCTCTTTTTCCCCTTCCGAGCGCCTCTGGCGTTTGTGTAGGTCATCACCCGCATCAACGTGGCTTCCCCTACACACTCCTCCTCGTTCATCCCCTTTCCTCGTTTCTCGTGCAACCCTCTGTCGGCAATTAGAGGTATGCGAAGCACTTGGAATTGACGGAATTTCGACTTCTTTTCCTGGCCTTCCGCTCGCTCTGCAATTTTATTTTTCAACAGCCAATTTCAACATTTCTTCTGTTTCCCCGACTGCGCACTTACTCTTATCCCACCCACCCACCCTTCACCAAAAAGGAAGATACTTTCTTTTTTTTAAAGTAACTTACCTTCGGCACCGGAACCACCCATCCCACCGTCGCCATCCTAAGGGATGTCTCCTTCCTTCACAAAAAGGAAGATAGACGGGTACGTCTCGGGAGATCCGAAGAGGATGCGCGGAAGGAGGGGAACGACTAGAACCCAGCCTCTTCACGAAGCTTACCCTGAATGGAAATGAAGGGAAGCGGACGCGAACTGGGATCGACTTCAAGATTTTTTCAAGATTTTTCGAACTTGAAGTTTTTTTCAATTTTTTCCTTCGTCTCTCGGGATTTCATGGCTTCGGTCACGTTTTTTCCGCTCTTACTACTGAGCTCTCATGCTCGTTCTCCGTGGGTTCACCCTTATTCTTGAGCTCTCGTGCTCTTTCTCCGTGAGCTTCGCCCTTGTTGAGCTTTCGTGCTCACTTTCCTCTGGCTTCCGCGCCTTATTCTGAGCTTTCATGCTCTTCAATCGTCGCAACTTCCCTCTCGTGACCAAAGGCTTTGGTCTTGGTTGCATCCTCTTCTTCCCCTTTTTCGTGCACTCGACTTTAGAGGAACTGCACATTCCCCTCGTCCTCTCTCGAGCGTCTGTCTGATCCGCAGTCTGCTCACTTCGCGACATTGATTTCTACCTCGGCTTCTTCTCTGTAGGTTTTGCAGTGGAGTCTAAACCGAATTCACCACTTGCAGCTTTTTTGGCGTTGCCATCTCCTCATCCTCTCTTCTCCTCGGTCCTTGTGATCTTCACACTCCGCACTCCATTTCGATCCTTCCTTACTTTTATTTTCTACTTGACATTTTCTCAACCTTGATGATTCATTTTACTTTTGATACTTCTCTCCCTCCTGCCTCGTTTTACGACTACTCACGATCTCTTTTACTTCACCGACTCACTCATAAAAGTGGGGGTGATGTAAGGGTCACGGAATATTCCGGACATGCCCCTTACATGTACTAGTTATATTTACGATACACTCCGAACTCTCCGCATTTTCACGACATTACTTATGATTCTCATCATATTTATCCAGATTTATCCTAGTTCATATTATTAGATTACTCATACTCCGATACTCTTGTACTTATATAGTTCTTGGTTCGTCGTAGTTCTCTTCGTCGAATCAACGCCAGTTTCGGGATTCTTCTCACTTGGGACTCCCTCTTGTTGTCTCTTTCTTTATTCTCTTCTCCTTTCCAGAGATTCCAGTTCATTTCCCCTTTCGGAGTCCCTTGCCCGTTACACACTTCCGCGAGCCCATTCCCTTTGTAGATGCACAGAGACCAGAAGAGGATGTGTCGGTACCCATCCCGAAGAACACCGAGGGGATTGCTTCATTTTTTTTTAAAAAAGATGAAATTAAAACTTGGGACCAGGGAAACCCGCATACCACCCATAGCCACCTACATTATCCGTACGTATTCCTCCCTTTTCACATTTTTCCACTTAGCTTATAATCCTCTCTCTCATTCCCATTTAGATTATAAAACACTGTACGAAACCACCCCACACTACGATACCTTACATACCACACCCGGACTGCTGTCGTAGCCTACCTAGGCCGTATACAGTAACATACATGAAATTCAAATCAAATCAAATCAAATCAAACCAGGGAAAATTCACCCCCATCCGGCATAACCGATCGCATCCATGCTCTGCAAACGATTTAATACCGACCGGTGACATGTGTACGACGCATCCACTTGGCTTTCCCCCACATGTCGACCGTGGTTCAGATAAACGCTGCCACCCCGGTTTTGTCCCCTGGGGTTGGCTACGCGATTGTGCTGGGAATGGGTCTCGGATTCGCTGTGCTTATGTTGGTCATCAGTAAGCTCACTGAGTGGTATTCGGAGCACTCAGCCTCTGCTTCCTCCGAGGAATATACTTCCGCTAGCAGGTCACTAAAGCCAGGGGAGTTTCTTCTGGCCAAGCGGTTTCAATATCTCTAACGCGTGCAATCCCGCACAATGTAGGCCTCATCGCGTCGGGAATCGTCTCTGCAGGTCTGTGGTATTCATGTTGGATGTACAATTGTGCATCAACCTGTGTCCCCCAAAAGGAACTTGGGCTGCGACTCTTCTACAGTCCTCAGCTGTCTGCCTTGCCTATGGATTAAGTGGGCCCTGGTGGTATGCAGCAGGGGCGTCGACACAGATTGTATGTCTCGCGCTGGACTCACCATGCCACTGACTGACCCATGAAGTATAGTTGGTTTTTGCGCAAAATGCCATCCAGCTCAAAGTAAAATCTGTTTTATACTCGGGACAATTTAGTTAATTGGATTATTTATTCAAGCTGAACGCCCCTGGCGCGCACACCTTCCTGGAGGTGATAGGTATTAGGTAGGAAATACCATGCCTTTTTGCTATGAAAGTGTTAATATTTAATTAATGTTCGATAAGATGGGGAACACTGTGCGTATCACTCAAAAATTCAATTGGCTAGTCGAACCTCTCGGCCTTAGCTGTCATCTGAGCTTCACGTTCTTCGGTCTCGGAACCAGTGCGTAGTATCTTTTCACGCCTTGATCGTCAAACTGCTATATCATTCTCCAGATATCATGTTCGTTCATTTGTCCCTACCACGGCCATAAACGAGGCATGAAAATGAGCCCAGATTAACATCACAATTGATCACCGGAGGCAGCACAACGGTGCATGCCTTAACCGGCATGGACACCATCGCCGCCTGCTTCCTCATTCCACTTGGTATTGTCATTTACACTCTTGTCGGGGGGCTAAGAGCCAGTGCGTTATTAGAGCCGTCCTCTTTCGAAGTAATTGACGCCCCCTAGCTTTCTTTTCTGATTACATCCATACCGTTTTCATTTTTGCAATCATCCTCACAGTATCCTTTTGCGCCTTCTCGACAAACGAACACCTTGGATCCCCTGGAAAAGTTTACGATCTCCTGCAAAGTGCTGCCGTGAATTACCCCGTCGGGGACGCTGCTGGTGGCTCATATACCACAATGCGCTCCCTCAACGGTTTCGTATTTGGAGTGGTGGTTATGGTTTCAGGGTGAGCGCCATTTTTGGTCGCATCACAGAAGTTGAATTGACGGCATACTGCCAGATTTGGTGAGATTGGGATTGAATCTGTTGTGGCCATCGCTCACTTAGGCTGTCATCCAATTTCCTCTTTTATCAGCCGCCGTGAGCCAAATTCGTCTCATTATATGCTTAGTTAAAATGTTTATGTATGTGTCCAGGTGTACATGGATCAAACATATTGGCAAGCCGTATTCGGGAGGGACGATTAGTGGCTGATTTTCTCAACAATTTTCAGGCAACGCGCTGTCGCGTCGAAGGCGTCTACTTCAGTGAAAGGATACATTCTTGGGGGCATTGCATTCTTCCCGGGTATTTATACATCTACATCGGAGCGTTTGAATCAGACACCGATTGCGACACAGTTCCTTGGATGTTCGCGACGGCAGCCGGACTTGCAATGATTTCCTTATCTGCCGACGTGTCTTCCCCTTTTCAGGCAATCTCACTGGCTCAAGCTGGGGTGGTGGCTCCCGCTGCAGCGACCGCGCTGCTAGGAAAATCCGGTGCTATTCGTCTGCTGATTGTCCTCTTTTTGGCAGTAACCTCTGCAGTGCGTTTGGCCACAGTCGATACATTTATAACCGATTATAAATCCTTGCAGGCTTCCGCAGAATTAGTAGCTGTATCGTCAATAATCACGTATGACATATACAAAAGATATTTCAATCCGCACGCCACGGAGAAACAAATTCTGCGGGTTTCCCACCTGGGTGTTGTTGGTTTTGGTATCTTCATGGGCATACTCGGCGTCATCTTTTATGAAATCGGTATATCTCTTTCATGGCTCTGTGAGTCCAAGCGTTGACGTTTTGAACTGCTGCTAACGATCATCGTATTCTCAGATGGTTTTACTGGTAAATTTTGTACCATCTGATCTGCGGTCCTTTGAGCTCTTTGTCCACAGGTACCTTCGCATCCGCCGGCGTATTCCCTGTCGGACTTTGCATCCGTACCAAGAGTGCCAACAAGTATGGATGTTTAGCTGGACTTTGGATTGGATTTGTGTGTGGTATCGCTGCCTGGTTGGCCACTGCAGAAGGACATGGGGTACGTCATTGAAAATACTCTAAATGTTGAATCCCTAATTAATCCTTCTTTTCAGGGTGTGGTCGACATCATGACTACGGGAGGTGTTTATGAGCAACTCGCTGGCAATGCTGGCTCCTTCTTCATCGCTGCTATTATTTCCATGTCTACCACATATCTTTTCCCGGACAATTTCGACTTCGAGATTACTCGTCGGATGAATGCCTTTCAGCCGGAGGACACTCATGCCCAGGATACATTCGACGAGGAGAAAGTTTCCGACGGAAATAAAACTGGTGTATCTGTTGCCGATGTCACATTGGCGAAGGGAGATGGTACTCATGCGCAGAATGACGCATCCGATGCTGTCCTGTACAAAGACTTCATATTCTCCGTGTGGCTCACATTTGGGCTCTCTGCGCTGTGCGTCCCAATCTTATTTCTTACAGAGAAGGTGATTAACAGAAGATTCCTAGCTTGTGTATCTTTGTGTATGAACTCCTCCTCGTTCTAGCAGCGTCCACCTCTCATTCTTACTTTGTTTCCAGTCCGTGTATGATGATAATACCAAGAATATGGTCCAAGGTGAGTCCGGCTGAATGAATTTCCAATGTGGGGTAAACACCATTTAGGCCGGATTTACTTTCTATATCGTCCTCGCCTTCCTCTGGACGTTCCTGGCCACCTTCATTGTTGTGGTATATCCTGTCGTGAGTATAAATTTCCAAACTTCCTATTGGACTCGCATATTTTAGTGGGAATCTCGGGCGGCACTCTGGCGCATATGCCGAGGGATTTTCTCCGACATCACAGGTCAGAATGGATCGCACTCTACGTAAAAGTGAAGCTTTTCTTGGGTGAAATTTACTCGGTAATAAATATGCAGCATGTTCCAGTTTCTTCCGCAATCTCGATTTTTTTTCTACCTCGGAATCCATATGGCGTGGCAGGTCTCGCTTCAACATTGAACACGATGGATATTTGCATTTGTACGATCGTAACGTCGTTGTACAACATTGCAGCACAGGTCGATTGATTCCCCATTAAATATTACCGGCCAATTCGTGCTTGTCCACGAGCCGCTGTTCGGCCTTTATATTGAATTCCGCAAAGTGCTCTTCACGTGACGAAATAACTCGCTTTGACCGGTTTGTATATGAATCAACCGGCGATGTGAACTTCTACCGGATACAATAACTCTATCACCCTGCCTACTTCTCAACCTCGCCTAAAAAGCCAAAAAAAAAAAAAAAAAAAAACTCCGCATGGCAAAACATCACACAGGGGGCAAACACCAGTGTAGGTAGGTAGGATTACACGGCACGGTCGCGCTCAGGAACGCCGTAGAATTCACCTGCTGGCAGAGAAGTAGGCGACGTGTCTAATAATAACGCAACATGTCTAATCTAAATCTAATCCACTGTTCTGATCACGAACATGCAATGTGTTATTTGTTATGCGTCGCCACATCAGTCGCACGTCTTCAGCATACTACGCGCGGCGGCATGCAACGCCGTCGCAGTAAAGTTTATTCGACATTCAAGACTCCTTCGGGCGTTCCCATCATATCCCGATGCGCGTAGCGCTGCTGCGGGATTCTTTATTCAATAATCACCACCCCCGCACAACATCTGGACTTCCTGTGACTTTTATACGACTCGGGCGGGCCTTTCCCGATACGTTGGCGGCGCTCCACGCGGCCCCGATTTTTTTTGGCCTCCCCACAGCCTCCTGGACACACACCTTCATTTTCGGACGTGGTGGCCGTGCGTAGTGCCGTCGGGAATATATTTGGTGTCCCCCCCACTCTTTCAATGCACCGGGACTGAGTTCGCCTTTTCTTTCGAAATTCGGCAGCCCGTGGACTACTTCGCCAGTCCGCATCACCTCCTGACGCGCGCGCGGTGCGCACCGCCGCAGCACCACTTCTTATTCGACATTTGGCCCTCCCGCGATGTCCTATTCATACCGCTCTTATCTCGACGTGCGCGCGGTGCGCAGCGGCATCGCACAACTTCACTTCGATCATCTGTGTCCCTTCGGCCTGCTTCACCCTTGCCCCCACCTCCCGACGCGCTGGCGGCACGTAGCGCGCTTCCTGCTAACTCGGTCACAACGTCTTGGTTGCTTCCAAACGCGCGCACCGCGTGTAGGGCCGCAGCGCCATTTTCATTCAAGTTTTGGCGTCTCCTAGACTCGTTACCAGTCTGTAACCAATTGGCCGAAAATGTGGCAAGCACTTCGGTGGTTACAGACTGGTACATCTCGGGAAACCGGATTGGGCTGTGCGCGGAGTTTGAATTTTTAGCGAGGGCCCTGTTCTGCGCCGCAGTTTGGATATGATTGAAATTGAGATACCTAGGAACAATCTAATTACAAAAATGAGTAGATCTGCCTCCTAAAATTATTTTTTATCCTGCTTGGGAGAGTGGAACGACGCATCAACTTTCGGGCAGAATTGATGGTTATTGATGGCTCGCTTCTCGGCCGATCGCGGCACCTGCCAAACTTTCAAACTCCGGGGACAGCTCGACACCTGTGCAACGAGTTGTACCAGTCTGTAACCACCGAAGTGCTTGCCATATTTTCGGCCAATTGGTTACAGACTGGTAACGAGTCTAGGCGTCTCCGTGGCCTCCCTCGCGTGGTTTTAACCCACTAAGACGTACAGGCAGCGCGTAGCGCCGCTGCGCAAATTTCTATTAGACATCTGGCTTTCCCGCAATATCCTACTCATGCCGCCCTTATCCTAACATGCTCGCGGCGAAGACGGTACCGAAGGCTCGAAATTCCATCCAAACTTCCTTTGTCTCTTGTTAAATATGCTGCTACGAGTCGGAGATGACATGATAACTATTCAGACACATAACTCAATCAATTTATCCTGCTTCTTATTCTGAGAATTGGAAACAACATTAATTCACTGCTGCTCCGTATTCTTTTCCTGCTCAAAGTTCCTTTTGTTGTCTAAACCTCCGGCGCGATGAAGGGAGGTCACCACGTGCATGTCGGAAAAATCCAAATTCCCTGCCAGTGATGAGTCTAATGCCACTCGGGACGTTCTTACCTCAAGAAGGTTCCTCATGAGCTCAGAAGTAATTTATGATCATGTTGTGCCAGATAAATCTGATTTTTCTGACTCAAGAAATTTTGATGGTGCACTCGAGCGCCACCGGAATCCTTGAACATTATAATTGAGATTATACCTGTGCTGTGGAAGACCCCGTTGACATTGTGATCGTGTTTGACAACTTATGATACCGATTACTAGATATTAAAATTGCGCAAAAGATTATCAGTCTAATCTGCATCGTGGCAGCCTGCATGCACAGTGGTACCTGCTTCTCTGGCAGGTGAATTCTACCTGCACTGGCTTTTGCTTCCTGTGCTGATCATAATTACTAATAGTACTAGTCCCAACTGAAAAAATTGCTAGCATGGCAGCCACTTGATGGGTTGCTGACCTAAATGTGTATTCCTAAGACTTCCTCTTGCCTCCCCAATATTACGACGACGAAGAGGTGCTGAGTGCCATATTTAAATTTAATTATTAGGGGCAGTTAGTTCTGGGGCGATTCTGAGGCGATTCTGATGGGGATTCTCGGTGGATTCCGGACAAATTTAATTCCAGAGAATGGCAATCGCCTCAGAATCGTCGCAGAAAACGCCTCCAGAGGAGCTTCTACACGATTAAAAGCGATTCTCTTGACGGCGATTCTCTCATGCTTTTATCACCGAGAATCGCCTCCAAAATCCTTACTCTGACCGCCCCTATTATTAAATTCGGCAGTCGCCGTTATGGGTCGGAGTCGAGTACTCGGCTGTCACTTTCATCCGAATACAGCAGCGCTCGTTCTCACCGCTCTCGGCCACGGTGTTCCGCCTCGACTTTGTGGCATCGCAATTATCCTGCCCTAGTATGGGTCTGAATTCTGTCGAGCTGAATTTAATTTTCATGTTTTCTTTAGAGCATGAATAGCTTCGGTTTCCTGCGGGATGGATACTGGTACATATTCTCGTTGTATACAAAAATATTGAAGTGATCGAGGGGCACGAGCGGCTGCAGGAGACGGCGCGAAGCGAAGAAGTCATCAGTCCGACCTATTTTAGGATCAAATTTCTTTGATGAAAGTTCGTCCACTTCCACGGGCCCATTCTCTTTGTAGATGGACAGAGACCAGAAGAGGATGTGTAGGTACCTATCCCGAAGAACACCGAGGGGATTGTTTTTATTTTTTTATTTTTTAAAAAGAAAAAATTGAATAGGACCAGGGAAAAATCACACCCATCGGGCATAACCAATCACATCCAATGACACCAGGCAACAAACCTCGGAATTTGGGTTGTCCCTTATCTGCTCTGCAAACGATTTAATACCGGCCGGTGACATGTGTACAACGCATTCACTTGGCTTTCCCCCACATGTCGACCGTGGCTCAAATGAACGCTGCCACCCCGGTTTTGTCCCCTGGGGTTGGCTACGGGATTGTGCTGGGAATGGGTCTCGGATTCGCTGCGCTTATGTTGGTCATCAGCAAACTCACTGAGTGGTATTCGGAGCACTCAGCCTCTGCTTCCTCCGAGGAGTATACTTCCGCCAGCAGGTCACTGAAACCAGGGGAGTTTCTTCTGGCCAAGCCGTTTCAATATCTCTAACGCGTGCAATCCCGCATAATGTAGGCCTCATAGCATCGGGAATTGTCTCTGCAGGTGTGTTGGATTCATGTTGGATGTACAATTGTGCATCGACTTGTGCCCCCCAAAAGCAACCTGGGCCGCGACTCTTCTACAGTCCTCAACTGTCTGCCTTGTTTATGGGTTAAGTGGGCCCTGGTGGTATGCAGCAGGGGCGTCGACACAGATTGTATGTCTCACGCTGGACTCACCATGCCACTGACTGATTCATGAAGTATAGATGGCTTTTGCGCAAAATGCCATTCAGCTCAAAGTAAAATCCGTTTTATACTCGGGACAATTTAGTTGATTGAATTATTTATTCAAGCTGAACGCCCCTGGCGCGCACACCTTCCTGGAGGTGATAGGTATTAGGTAAGAAATACCACTATGAAAGCGTTAATATTTAATTAATGTTCGATAAGATGGGGAACACTGTGCGTAGCACTCAAAATTCAATTGGCCAATCTTACTCTCGGCCGTAGCTGTCATCTGAGCTTCATGTTCTTCGGTCTCGGAACCAGTGCGTAGTATCTTTCCACACCTTGATCGTCAAACCGCTATATCATTCTCCAGATATCATGTTCGTTCATTTCAACCTATCGCGGCCGTAAACGAGGCATGATAATGAGCCCAGATTAACATCGCAATTGATCACCGGAGGCAGCACCACGGTTCATGCCTTAACCGGCATGGACACCATCGCCGCCTGCTTCCTCATTCCACTTGGTGTTGTCATTTACACTCTTGTCGGGGGGCTAAGAGCCAGTGCGTTGTTAGAACTGTCCTCTTTCGAAGTAATTGATGCCCCCTAGCTTTCTTTTCTGATTACATCCATACCGTTTTAATTTTCGCAATCATCCTCACAGTATCCTTTTGCGCCTTCTCGACAAACGAACACCTTGGATCCCCTGGAAAAGTTTACGATCTCCTGCAAAGTGCTGCCGTGAATTACCCCGTCGGGGACGCTGCTGGTGGCTCATATACCACAATGCGCTCCCTCAACGGTTTCGTATTTGGAGTAGTGGTAATGGTTTCTGGGTGAGTCTTATTTCGCCGAATTGAGGCAAGTTGAACTAACGGCATATTGCCAGATTTGGTGAGATTGAGATTGAATCTGTTGCAGCCATCGCTCACTCAGGCTGTCATCCAATTTCTTCTTTTTATCAGCCACTGTGAGGCCAAATTCGTTTTATTATATGCTTAGTTAAGGTGTTTATGTATGTGTCCAGGTGTACATGGATCAAACATATTGGCAAGCCGTATTCGGGAGGGACGATTAGTGGCTGATTTTCTCAACAATTTTCAGGCAACGCGCTGTCGCGTCGAAGGCGTCTACTTCAGTGAAAGGATACATTCTTGGGGGCATTGCATTCTTCCCGGGTATTTATACATCTACATCGGAGCGTTTGAATCAGACACCGATTGCGACACAGTTCCTTGGATGTTCGCGACGGCAGCCGGACTTGCAATGATTTCCTTATCTGCCGACGTGTCTTCCCCTTTTCAGGCAATCTCACTGGCTCAAGCTGGGGTGGTGGCTCCCGCTGCAGCGACCGCGCTGCTAGGAAAATCCGGTGCTATTCTTCTGCTGATTGTCCTCTTTTTGGCAGTAACCTCTGCAGTGCGTTTGGCCACAGTCGATACATTTATAACCGATTATAAATCCTTGCAGGCTTCCGCAGAATTAGTAGCTGTATCGTCAATAATCACGTATGACATATACAAAAGATATTTCAATCCGCACGCCACGGAGAAACAAATTCTGCGGGTTTCCCACCTGGGTGTTGTTGGTTTTGGTATCTTCATGGGCATACTCGGCGTCATCTTTTATGAAATCGGTATATCTCTTTCATGGCTCTGTGAGTCCAAGCGTTGACGTTTTGAACTGCTGCTAACGATCATCGTATTCTCAGATGGTTTTACTGGTAAATTTTGTACCATCTGATCTGCGGTCCTTTGAGCTCTTTGTCCACAGGTACCTTCGCATCCGCCGGCGTATTCCCTGTCGGACTTTGCATCCGTACCAAGAGTGCCAACAAGTATGGATGTTTAGCTGGACTTTGGATTGGATTTGTGTGTGGTATCGCTGCCTGGTTGGCCACTGCAAAAGGACATGGGGTACGTCATTGAAAATACTCTAAATGTTGAATCCCTAATTAATCCTTCTTTTCAGGGTGTGGTCGACATCATGACTACGGGAGGTGTTTATGAGCAACTCGCTGGCAATGCTGGCTCCTTCTTCATCGCTGCTATTATTTCCATGTCTACCACATATCTTTTCCCGGACAATTTCGACTTCGAGATTACTCGTCGGATGAATGCCTTTCAGCCGGAGGACACCGATGCCCAGGATACATTCGACGAGGAGAAAGTTTCCGACGGAAATAAAACTGGTGTATCTGTTGCCGATGTCACATTGGCGAAGGGAGATGGTGCTCATGCGCAGAATGACGCATCCGATGCTGTTCTGTACAAAGACTTCATATTCTCCGTGTGGCTCACATTTGGGCTCTTTACGCTGTGCGTCTCAATCTTATTTCTTACAGAGAAGGTGATTAACAGAAGATTCCTAGCTTGTGTATCTTTGTGTATGAACTCCTCCTCGTTCTAGCAGCGTCCACCTCTCATTCTTACTTTGTTTCCAGTCCGTGTATGATGGTAATACCAAGAATATGGTCCAAGGTGAGTCCGGCTGAATGAATTTCCAATGTGGGGTAAACACCATTTAGGCCGGATTTACTTTCTATATCGTCCTCGCCTTCCTCTGGACGTTCCTGGCCACCTTCATTGTTGTGGTATATCCTGTCGTGAGTATAAATTTCCAAACTTCCTATTGGACTCACATATTTTAGTGGGAATCTCGGGCGGCACTCTGGCGCATATGCCGAGGGATTTTCTCCGACATCACACTGGCAGGTCGCCAGAATGGATCGCACTCTACGTAAAAGTGAAGCTTTTCTTGGGTGAAATTTACTCGGTAATAAATATGTAGCATGTTCCAGTTTCTTCCGCAATCTCGATTTTTTTCTACCTCGGAATCCATATGGCGTGGCAGGTCTCGCATCAACATTGAACACGATGAATATTTGCATTGTACGATCCTAACTACAACTAGCGGGGTACGAGTTATTGTAGTCTGTCTAGGAGAGACTAGATCCTAACGTCGTTGCACAACATCAGCATTTCTCAACCATCTTTGCTTGCCAGCCTGAGCCTCGCAGGTTTCCTCATGTTTCGCCTCCGCTTCGCTTAGTTTGCAAGGGCTGCAATCAATCTTGCTGGGTCGACAATCCTCTTGCCTCCTGAAGTTCAAGCGCGCTCTCGCACCAATTTTTAGCCCGCTGGAAGATGTCAAGCCTACTTCGATTGCGTCAAAATCGCATTAAATTATATCTATCTCCAGGAGAAGCTCCCCTAAATGTTCTGTCGGTTCTTGATAATGAGAAGAAGTTCAAAAACTATCTTTGGACCCTTCGGCCATGAAGTCTGCCACGCTCTTTCATCAGGAAAACCGTAGCCGAGCCCGCTATGAGACGCTATGAAGTTGCTATGAAGCTCTATGAAGCTATATGCAGCGCTTTCAAGCACTCATACCTACATACCCTCTATGCAGCCGCCTTCTAGGTAGCTAGCGCTTGACAGCGCTGCAAAGCACTCATACCTTCATTCTGGTTTTCCTGATGTCTTTTTCGCCTCTCTCCTTGTTTCTTTCGTGGCTGCTAATAGACGCATCTATGATAATGGCGCTCCGACTCCTGTGGCTCTCTCTTCTCTTCCCAGACCTTCTTCCCGGGCTATTTCCCTCCTCCCGTCAGCCCTCCCATCCACTCTTCTTTTCTATGATCTCATCGGTGATTTCATCGGCCTCACAGGCGACCCGTCCATGTACATCGCGTACCACTTCCGCTTCTTCAAGGTGGTGAATCTCCAATTAGGTTTTCGACCGCGTTCTTATGTTTGTCGTCATACATAGAATTTGAAGTTCATTCCGGCTTGAGTTGCGTACTCGAACCATTGCCCTTGGGAGAAGGACTGTCGTCCCGTTTGTGACCTGGGGCCGCGCTAGCTCCTGAATTATTGTAGCCATCAGAAGTAAACAATCAATTTTCTTCTTACTCCTGGGCTGCCGCTAGATGTGTCGTCCCAATTAGTCGAGGCGGGGGAGGATTGTTCCTGGCAAACACATTAGATGGTCACTACTACGACGATCTTCGATTTCAGTTCCTGTAAGAGTTCTGCGAGTTTCAATGATTCAGAAGCTCAAGAAACAGTGGGAAGACGGCGAAGAGTTTAAAATTTTAACAAGCTGCATGTCCTATTTATGTATGTGAAGTTAGAAATAACGATATGTGTACGTAGAGGGTTTTTTGTAAGGTATTTTACGAGCAAAAGAGAACGACCAGGAAAATCTTGAGAAAATAAAAGCAACTGAACAGGCACCATCTGCTTCAAACAACCACCTCCTTTCTCGCATTCCGCAGCACCCCCTGCGCCCTCAGGGACAACTCCCGACCACCCGATGATCGTCGCGGACCGCCCGCCCCAGAGACCCTCCCCTGCGCCCGCAGCTCATCCATCTCCAGCAGGACGTGCGTGTCATGTGAGGGCGCGGCGCCTGCGTCGAGGGGCGGGACGACGACGCGCCGGACGAGTCGGGATCCGAAGGGCGAATCAACGGTGCCCTTGACGTGCTCGCCGTCCGCTGGCATCGAGGCCGAAGGGGTGCCAGCCCCGATCACGCGCGCGACAGGCCGGAGCGGCTTACGGGTGGGGACGTTGGCCTGATCGCAGGGAAGGCTGGGAGGAAAGATGTAAGAAGACGCGCCGCTGCCCGACTGACGCCGCGCGAACAGTTCCAGAAGCTCGCTTTGCTGTGGCGCCACGTTTTCCTTTTCGTTCCAAACATAAGGATGGCGGCGCTTGAGGCCCACACCCCCAGGGGCTTGATCAGGTCCATTGGGTTCCAAGAGGCTCGGCGACGAAGGGTCCGAGATCCCGGCCAGCCGGGTCTTGAGCTCGCTAAGTAGGTCGCCCATGCCAGCGTGGTCGGCCCTCCCGGGTGTCTTCTGGCGTGCGGCGGGCTGCTTGAGCTTGAGCGCCGCGCTGTCGATACCGGCAAAAACGCTCATCATAGCATGGCGGTGACCGGCACTAGGCTCCAGGAGGTCTGTAGGGTTCTCGCGCGCGATACGCTTTGTGAGTTTGGGGGATGCACCGTTCAGGCTCGAGAAGATCCCGGCCATAGCTTGACGCTGGGCGGCGCATGGTCTTGCGGGGGTGTCTGTAGGGATAGATACGGCTGGCTGAGGGATTGACGTGGCCTCCGGCTCTGTCTGCGTGCCCATGCTTGTCTTATCCTTGATGTCGCTGGTCTTGAAAGCGACTACTTCGAACAGGGAAGAGCCGGTCGACGCTTCCTCTGTCTGCGCTCCCATACTGACTCGCTCCCCAGCACCGCTTGACAAAGCGCTGGGAACCACGACCGGCGTGGAAGTAGAGGGCGAATCAGACAAGCTGGAAGAATGGGCGCACGAGCACCCACACAACGAGCACCGAGGAGAGGAGGACGGCAAAGTGGAGGGGCGACGGCTGGCGTATACAGGGATACGAGACCGATGCAACTTCTTAACACCAGACGCACCGATCTTGAGCGGCTGGCTGGGGACGAGGGGCGCCTGCAAGAAAAGTGGCTGACACTCTGTGGGGGCTTGAGCAGGGCCGGAGTGTGAGACGTCCGTCCGGTGGCTGACAGTACGTTTCTTGCCAGTAGTGCCGTTCGCGAGGAGCAGAGGAGCCCCAGGGCCTTGGGCGGGAGGGGCTTTGACGGCTTGCGTCTTGCGGGACAGTCCTTGCGTTCCTGAGGAGGCGACCGGCGCCGAGACACGTCGGGACACGACAAATGGAGCCTTCTTATCGGGCAGTACCATCTTGCGGGGCCCTGCGCGGATGGGCGCCGGCGTGGGCTTGATGTCCGTCTTCTTGCCTTGGGGGCTGAAGCCCAGGAAGTCGAACGACAGCCTTGAGGTTTTCTTATTGGACGACGGGAGGGGCGCCGGCGTCGTATCCAAGCCGAATCGTGCGGGGAGGATAAGTGACTTGAGACCACGTGGGAAGGAGGGCGTGGGTCCGGGCTGGGTGAGCGCGGCGCCCTTGCGAGGAATGGCGAACTAAAGAAGGGGGGGTCAGGACAGGTCGTAAGCTGATGGATTCACTCACAGTAGGCATCGAAACGACTATGATTCAAGCGAGTGTGGGTTGAGAGAGAGTGGGAGTAGATGGTGGTGGGAGCTAAGAGACGAAATGAGGGAGACGGGTCAGCCACAGAATTTAAGAGAGGCGAATAGGAGAAATTGTCTCAGTCGTAGTCGCGTGGTCACTAGATCATTCCGATCCGCAGAAAAACGCTTGTAGTGCTGAGTCGACGTTCCAGTAGGAACAGATTGTAAGCGAGAACTGTGAGACGTTTCCAAAAGCCAAGCATCGCTTGAACGATTCTCTTCATGATTTATGATTGCTATATCAAGTCGGCTTGCAAACCAAGGAAGTGGTTTGAACAATTTACACCGACGGGAAGGGCTTGCGATATCTGCTTCCAAGTTCCAGCGTGGTCTAGCCGAGTCCCAGCGAGTTTCAAAGTTTGGGTTATTAGATGGTCATGGAAAGAAACAGACTGATTCACCGGATGGCGCGTCGCAAAGTGGATTCCAGCTTCAGTTTAGACCGTTCGGGTCCGCAGAAAAACATTCGTAGTGTCGAGTCGATATTGCATATTATACAGATTGCCGCTCCAGCACGAACAGTTGCAAGAAAAGCCGCAAGCCGTTTCCAAAAGCCAAGCAGAGGACATTGAGGCGACGGGTGTCTTCATGATCGAAGTCGGCTCGCAAAACTATTCACAGAGCACCAGCGAAGTTGCTTGGCAGTTGGGAGGGCTTGCAATATCTGCTTCTCAAGTTCCAGGGAGTTTTGGTTTTCAGTGGTCATGGTAAGAGACAAGAGAAACGTCGCGTGACAGAACTGATTCTGTTCTTTCCTCATTACCTTCATCTATTTTTCTTGTGCATAATCCAGTCCGGAGCGGGACCACTGCCAACCTCCGGGTCAAGCTTCAGACTTCACGCGGCGCTGAGCCTTGGCGGAGCCACAAATACACTGCGGGAATATCAGACACATGATCTTCTGAGGCTCGCGGCTCCTTGGTCTACTATGTCCACAACCACCACGACAACATCATCTGGATTCGAGTCTTCGTCGCCTTCCCCATCCTTCACAAGAACTAGAAGGCCAGGCTTCACTGGGCGCCCCTCCTCAGAGTCGGCCGACATCAATGCACCGCGTTATCGCACGTCTATTTATTAGCTCTTTCCACCACTCTCACACGACCTCGCACAGAGTACTACGCCTTGGGCGCCATTGTATTCGTGCTCCTGGTCGGGTCCTTCTTGGTTATGCGATGGCGGGACACCCGGCGGCGGCACCAACGACTCCTAGCTGAGGGCATGACTTCCCAACCGGTCGAGAAAACGAGGCCCACGGTCTTCGACGCGCACATGGAGCCGGACGGACACGGGGAGTGGGCGTGGGACGAAGTCATGGTGCGAGAGACTGGTTTATTTATTCTGCGCGATAGCTAAGCCCGCTGCAGCCACTAGCTGTATCATTCTTGGGGGAGGTCCCGTCGGCATTCGTCTCTCCACACGCTCTGGAACAGCAGCAGACGCCGCCAGATAAAGGAAAGAGTGCGCCTTCGTCTTTCCATGCGCGCGTCACGGTTCTAGTCGCCATGCCATCCCCAAAGACTATGGGGGACGAGCTGCATGATCTCGACATTGGCACCATGGATCAGCATATACCCCGTTGACCTGCGTTAGGTTAGCTTTTTCCATTTTAAAATACATAATTCCGACACTTTCTTAGGGACAACGTCGACACGTCGATGACGTTCTGGCATTCCCAAATCCTACAAAAACGCGGAACTTCCGTGCGGACTTCCGGAGCCAGCCCCGTACGCGCTGACTCCCCACCCTCGTGCTCCATCCAGTCCACCAGCCGGACCTTCCAGCGACGCGGAATGGCCCAATATCGGCTGCGGCCGCCGTGCGCGATCAGAGGAGAATATCCCCTCGGATCTACTACAAAGTCACCTCTCGCGAGGTTCGCCGGTAAATTATTACCTATGTACTTATAAAGATGGCCTGTACGCCCTGGCCAGCGCTTAGTGTTACCTCGAATCCCTATGTACAACCCGCTGTTGGCGGAGCCCAGCCCCAAAAATGGAAATAAGACGGAGAGCCTCCACGCCGCCTCAGCGCCTCCAGAGTACTCGCCGCACAAATAGAAATAAAATAAAAAGAAGAGCTCACCCTTCGGCCATGCAGCCGCGCTGTGAGCGGAAGCAGTGTCTTCAACGGTATCGCTGAAGACACTGCTTCCAGCCCACAACTACATACGATCACGAAGTTCAGGGATAAGCCTCTGCTACGATGGCGGCTTCGGTCCAGACCAACAGAGTAATGTACCGTGCTCGAGCCACGTGCATGTGCTTCAGCTGTGTTGGACCGGCAGCAATAACCAAGCAATAACCCGCTGCCTGCAAGGACTTCCGTTTCAGCGAAATAGAATTCAAAAAAAAAAAAAAAAAAGGGGGGGGGGGGGGCGCTGTTACGAGTCCTGCGAGCACAGGCCAAAAAATGAATAAATGAAGGACAGCCCACCCAACCGCGCCGAGGTTTAGGTCGCGACTCAACGCGTTCTCTGCCACAACTATACATACTAACACGAAGCTCAAGGATAGGCCTCTGAGGCAGGATACGCATCGGGCCAGACCAGACTGATGTACCGTGCCCGTCAGAACGGCAGAGTAGCCCCATTTCTTTGCAAGTGAATCGCTGATTAGAAACAATCCATGGCCATAATTTACATAACGCGGAAGGCCTCAATTGCAAAATTGGACGGAATTATTTCTTTCAGCGCCCCGAAAAGAATCGCAGCCCGACCTAAGCAAAAAAACGAAACAAAAAGCCCGCTTGCGGAGCCAGTCAACCGCGTCGTATACACCGATGGGCCGAACCACAGGAATAACCCGCGCCTGCCCTCTGACACTGGCATCGACTACATGTTGCTGGACACAGTGGCCGCGAGCAGGGCAATTATATGAAGTCGCGTCGAGGTCCGCATCAGCGCAGTTTCGTACTGTGTTCCGCAATCAAGGCGTTCAACCAAAAAAAAAAAGCCCGCCCGCGCGCCGAGTCAACCGCGTCGTAGGCCGGCGAGGTGGACACAGGAATAAACCGCGCCATCTTTCCGGGCATCGACTACCTGCTGTCCGACACCACGAGCAGGGCAAATTACGAGGTCACGTCAAGGTCCGTATCAACTCAGTTGTGTGCTGTGCTGGGCAATTGTGTGCTGTGCTGGGCAATCAAGGCGCCGAATACGCGGTGAAGCAGTGCAGCGCTTCATGTTGTTGAGATTTTGGGTAAAATCGAGGAGGCGGAACCAGATGAGACGAGGAAATAAAGCGTAATTGCAGTCAGCTATCGAGTACATGAAGTAGAAACGCGTGAAAGAAAGCAGAAGGAAGAGAGCTTGAAGGAACTACTATGCACCGCCGCAGAGTACACGGTAGTAACCGATGTGGTCTGGGGAACATAGAATTAGCATCACGGCCTTGTACAATAAATGACATTCGTACATACCTTTAGTCGCTCAAGTAACTAGCGTCAAGGGTCTCAAACAAATGAGGGTATATCCAAAAATTCCAGCAGCCGAAGAGTAGTCTGAATCGAGTTGCTCGACGGCTCCGAAGAGACCGCCGAGAGCTGCGAAGTGAGCTGAAGGATGCCGTCCAATCCCGAGCAAAGATGAACCTGCTGCGGAATCCCCTCGTTCACGAAGCCACGCGGCTGTCGACAGGCCAGCGACTACGCAGCATCGGCGTAAATCGGCCTAGTGCGCTATAACCGCGGGAGCAAAAGCTCGACCGTAAAGCCATAGAGTATGAGGGACCAAAGGTCACCAAAAATATGGCAGCAGTACGTGCGACGGGGAGCAAGCAGGCATTCACAGGGAAAGGAACGGCACCCGGTCGCCACGAGAATTTCAAGCGCAAGAGCTTAACTGCCCCCACCCGGGACTGCCCGGGCACATTGTGTGGCGCAGGTATCCATGTACCCGCTCCAAGTAGCGATTTCTTGTTTCTCGTTGCTCCACAACAGAGCAGATCCTGCTAGGATCGATCGAGGACGACTGAAATGCTCAGACCTTGGCCCGCTCGTGAGAAGGGACTGAAAGTCCTGTGCGGAACGAGCATCGCAGCCTTGAGGCTGCTGGTTTGGGATGAAAATGAAAGAAAAGCTGCCTTGTTTGGCAAAGGCCAGGTCAACAAAGTGATTGGTCATCACTGATGGCGCGACGACGCGCAAAAGAGAGAAAAAAAACCTCCACAGCCTGCTGTTCATAAAGTGGTTGAGCTGCGAGTCGCAACTACATATTAATAAGCGTTCATTTTATTGTGCCAAAAAATCAAGTACATTCGTTCCATTTCTGCTTCTCAGGGGGAACACTACCCAATGATGCCCTCATCGCGTAACCGCTCCACGTCCTGCATGCTCAGCCCCAAATCACCCAACAGGACCTCATCCGTATGCGCCCCCAGATCTGGACCAGCCCATCGCGGCCTCGGATCGCATCCCTCCAGCACAGGAAACGTCCCCTGCATCTTTACATACCAGCCCGCTTCCCCATCTGCGCCCTCCGAGTAGGCGCCATGCACGCGTTCGACATCTTCACCGACCCCCGCCGCACGTCTCCCCTGCGGGACCCATACATCCTGCACACTCCCTCGCGCCACCACCTGCTCGCCCTCCACGACCTCCTTTACACTCACCACCCGTCCCACTGGCACCCCCGCCGCTCCCATCCGCTCCCCCACCTCCTCCGCACTCCGCACGCTCGTCCACGCGCTGATCGCGCGCTCTATCCCCTCGCGGCGGGCGACGCGGTGCTGGTTCTGCGCGTACGCAGGTCCGACGAGATGCGGCGCGCCGATGACGTGCATGAGGCGCGCGTAGAGCGCATCGCCGTTGGCGCCGATGACGATGTACACGGGCGTGTGTGGCGCGGAGGGCGCGGGGCGGCAGGGGTAGGCGTTCGTGGGGACGATGCCGGTTACGGAGGAGCCGGAGGGGCCGCGGACCTGGGGGTGGTGTGAGCATGAACGAACGAAAGTCAGACGAAGGGCGGCGGGGTACCTTGCCCTTGCGGTCGTATTCCGGGATGATGCCTTCCATCAGATTCAGCATGCTGCGATGGTTTATCAGAACAGAATACGGATCCGGCGCGGAGAGCTGCACATACCTCTCGAGAATACTGACATCCACCGTCGTCCCGCCGTCCTCGCCCCTCTTCCGCTTATTCTGCCGCTGGAGTAGCGCTAGCACCTATGTACCCGTCACCCAAATTCAAAATCAGCCTCCAATCACGACCCTCCCAGCTAAATGCTCACCGTCCCAAACGCTGCGTGCAGCCCCGCGACCGAGTCACCGAGGCTGATATTGGGGCGCACGGGCGGACCGCTGAGACCGCCAGTCTCCTCGTCGGGGACACCGTTGATGAAGCGAAAACCCGACTCCGCCTCGCACACGGACGCGTAGCCCGGGCGCGGCGCCCACGGCCCCGTCTGTCCGTAGCCGCTCACGCGCGTGTAGATCAGGTCGGGGTGGTGCGGACGCAGCGATGCGGGGTCAAGGGACCACTTTTCGAGCGCTTGATGTAGATAGAGTTTGTTTAGCGGGCAGTAGATTGCATTGGAGCGAGCTTACTGCCGGGCTTGAAGTTCTCGAGGAGGACGTCGGAGCGCAGGGCGAGCTTTCGGACTAGGCTGTGGAAAAATGGGCAAATGGACGCACGATGATGATGACAAACTTACTCGCGTCCCTGCGCCGTATGCAGGTCGATCGCGACGCTCTTCTTGTTACGGCCGATGCTGCGGAACCACGGGCTGCAGCCGTCCACGTCGAGCTCACGCCATACGCGGAGGGGATCACCCTTCTTGGGCGGCTCGACCTTGATTACCTCTGCGCCGAATTGCCTGCACCGCGTTGGAGCGCATTTTAAGACAACCTGACCGCGACACGCACCCGAGAAGCTGGCCGGCGAACGGGCCTGCAATCAGCTGACCGAGCTCGAGGACGCGGACACCAGCGAGGGGTAGGTCGCTCGAAGCCGCGGAAAGGCTAGCGCTGAGACCTTCCAGTTATTATTTCCAAATATTCTTGTATTTGGACCTCAGCTTACGATCGGTATCTGCTGACAGCAGAGAGCCTTGTTGTTTTGCGACTGCACAAGAGTAGGGTGTTCATGGCCAGGGCCTTGAAGCTTCCTTGCAAGCCGCCAATAAAGAAGGTGCGGGCTGCCGCGGGCAACGTCAGAGCCATCATCCAACTCTTTCGGCCGATAACTGCGAAGAGGCGTTTTTTTTGTGCTGTAAAGGGACTAGTCGGTGTAGAGATTTCTCCTATTGACGCATACGGTGGAATATAGTCGGAGAGGCATGTTTTGAAGAGCTTTGAAGTCAATTGAAGTTACTTGTTGGGGGACAAAGCAGGAGCGGCGGTCACGTTGTCACAAACAGGAACTCCAATTCTATAATTTACTGTTCAAGACGGATTCCAGACACAGAGAAAATTGACAGGACCAATATTTAGATCAGTAGCCTCAAGCACTGAAAAAAAGACATCTGAGATTTATTCCGCATTTCTTTAAATTTTGCCCTCTTACTGACCGAAAAATCAAACCACACCGTAAAAATGCCAATTGCTATTCAAGTTATGTCGGCCTAAGGCTCAAGCAAACCTCAGGTACAGCTGTAAATGTATGAGTTGCCTTGTTCAACTTTCTGTAGATTCAATCGACCTTTTTCGACTGTTGATTTTGACTTTGGTACTTTGAATTGACAGCTATCTCAAAAACGATAGACACAAACGGTTTTAGAGCATGTCCTGAAGGCTATTTTTATGGTGCTGTAGCGAGTTGCCAACTACATTGACAAGAGACAGGTATAAATTTAGTACCATTTCGTCGCGACCCGAACTTTGCTCTAAAACCGTTTGTGTCTATCGCTTTTGAGATAGCTGGAAACTACTTCCCCTCGACTTTGTGGAATATTTAATTTGTTTCTCAGTAGGCTACCTACACCCCTTGAGATTATTTATATTCCCATTTCTTGTTATCGCGAGCGGGCCGTGTCTAAATTTATAGCAGCTCACGTGGTCGTGTACGCTTGGTCAACGCTCCCATGGCAGAGTGCCAGATGGACAGTCTTCCTTCCCGAACACCATGGCCCTCCCAACTGAAGTCCAAAGTTCATCTATTGGTGCTAGCCCCTCTCGAACGAGCTCCGACGCTTCCCAGAGCAATCCCGCCCCTTCGGACCGCGACTCCGATTTAGGGCTTTCCGCGTCACCGCCGCTAATTCTCGCATTTCTCGCGGTGGGGATATTTGGGATCGCAATGATAGTGTTTTTTGGGTGGAAGCGAATACGTGGGGATCGCCGTACCTGGCCTCCACCGGATGTTTTGGTTCCTAAGCCGGGCTTTGGAGAACTCCCGAAATTGTGGGATTTGCCGAGCGTAATACAACAAGCAGACATGGCTGAATGGCACGATATCCTCGTAAGTTAATTTAAAATATGTCAAGCCAGTGTCTCAGCCATTACGCAGCCGTTGGCTGCGTCTATTTATGAAGAAGAATTATTTTCTTCAGCCGAACACAACCATGCGCCTCGAAATGAGCGCCGGTTTACCGGGTCCTTCGTACATTGGCGCCGGACGTATGACTATGGTCGTCGTAATCGAGCCGGTGCGAACACCTCAGGGGAAATTGATGCCCCAAAACCGACCCAGGCTTCCTCTCCATCTGCACGACTGCAAATTGCCATTGCAATCGCCTTACCCTCGCCGATTAGTTCGGCTGCCGCACGGACAGAACCTGATAATCAAAAACAACCATTAGAATACTCTATTGGTCTGTATGAGATACCATGGCAAAGGAATGACTAACAGGTTCTTTCCTTGTATTTCGTTTATCAGTTTCGTGCTAAATTTGGTGAAACCACCAGCACAAACGCTAACAAGTCTGCCAGAAATTGATGGTTCGGCCTGCTGGCGTCTCATTTCATCCAGCCTGCCATCTAGCGTAAGTCTGCCAGTAGTAGAGAACGAAAATGAAACGGTCAACCTGCCTATCATCCCGGCCGTTTTGGACGCCCCAGCGTCAGTAGGCATGTATCATCACTGTTTGTCGCCATCGAGAGGCCGCTGAAGAGTATGTGGTGCAACAAACAATCCGACCGCAGCACTCCATGCTCTCTGACTTGCGCAGGATCCGCGGACCGTCTCCACCGCACGTCAAACGCAAGATTGACGCGATTTTGGTGTTTCAGGCTGAGGGCGTTCCACTCGGGATATGTTATCTGAGCCCGCACTGTCGAATATATGGCATCGAGGACATTCCGGACAGTTATACCCTGCCAGTTCCGGGCTTCTGATGTCCAGGACTCGTCGGGGAAGACTCCGCAGGTGATGCGCAAGTAAAACACTGGCGGGGTTGTCGCGTGCTGGGAGAGCTCGAACTCGGATAAAGGTCGGTCGCGGGACAAGACGTGCCGCGCAGTGTTAGGTGGCTCCCTCAGATCCCAGAGCAGAGGGCAGCAGTGACCTGTGGTTCTGCCGTCCTGAGAGTATTGCAGTAGTGGGTGAAGAATTGGCGGGGGCATGGTGAGACCTAGCCGCACTTTGCCTGCGCGTTATAACAGAGACCAAATGCAACAGCCCAGTCTCCTTAAATGGATACGGCTCCGGGGCGGCAGGAAGATCACCGTCGTCATTGTCTTTGCTTCTTGAGTTAATGGGCCGGCCTAAACTGATATCCTTAAATGGACGGTGATGTCGCAGCACCGCCGTGCCAGAGTGGAGCCATGTAGGGATAGATTCAGGTTAGGCGCTGTAGCCAACAGTTTGAATTCCCAGAGAGACCCGTAGATGTGAAATCAATCATGTATCAACTGGCGCCTGGCTAGTAATTTAGAGCGTATGTGCGGGGCGGTTCGGAGAGGGTCTGAGTCAAAGCTTATACACAGCCTGCCAGAAGTGTCGTTGCCCGTTAAACGTGTTTCGATGATGAGACTCTTTTGACGAAAACTGACACGTCGTGACTCAAGGCTGTGCATCGCGCCATCTGCGAGTCCCCGCCGCAGTGGCGCGCGGGCCGACTACGCAATGCGTAGCTGTTGACCCGCAATATAGTAAAACAGATCTTTTCGGAAAAAACATGAGTTCAACCCGAAGCTCAACTTTCAACTGCGATCTTCCTAATATGGATGAATTTCAAACCCCGCGGACTTTGCCACCGCACAGCTCTGCGGCGGCGGTCGAACTATATCGGTGTGGACTTGGAAATCCTACAGCAGCCTACAGCTTGCTAACTTTCGGTTTCCGTTTCCGTATGAATGCCTCCCCAGCCTTCCCGCCAAGCTAATCTGATCCGCCGCTACATCAATATGTTTCTCACACTTCCGGAATCAAATCCGAGTCAATGACTCTATATTTCCTTAGTAGCATAGTAATACAGATAACAGTGATACGAAATGTCAGCCAGAATGCGCAAAAAGGTGTACCAGAAAACAATGGATGTCTCGCTTATTGTTCAACCACCCCGCCTGGGACCGGCTTCCATTCTGCCCGCTTCTCCAGAGTGCATTTCCGGAACGCCCGCGGCAACGTTTATACGCCCTGATGCGTACCGAAGCTCTGGCAATTCTGATAGCAATTTTTCCTCCGTCATAATTGGTGCAGAGTCGGCCATGATAGGGGAGAGCATTATGCTCTTTGTCCAATGGGGCTACGATAGAGTTAGCCATGATCATGTTCAAGGATGAAATAGCTGACGTAGATTTCCCCATCGATCTCGGGCAAGTGGGAATTATTGTTCGTCTGCCATTCCGGGTCCTTTTTCATATCGCCTTCCACTGATTCCATATGGTCTGATTTTTGTGGACGGTTCCTTCGCCTGAGATAAGCCCATGCGAGTACAGCAATGGCCAGTAGCGAGGTGACCGAGATGAAGACAATCCATGCGGTTAGAAACCAGGGTCTCGATACTACGGTGGAGTCTGAGGCTGAGGCGGGTGGGGCAGAGGTGGATGTGGTCGTTGGAATGCGATATATCCGCGTGAACGTTGGATATGTGGGTAAAGACCAAGCACCATTGGATAACCTGACGGCCGTCATCACAATAGGCGCCATGGAAATTGAAGATGGGCAGGCCACACTTCCCACATTTTGCGCGGGTCGTTTTATATAGCGGTCTTACCGTAGGATGTGATCGACGATTGTAACCTCCAATGCCATCAAGATTTGAGACTTCCGAGTTGGAGGAGGAGGAAGAGTTCCGAAGAGGAGGGGAGGGGGAGTCTCCATTCTTGCCAAGTTTAATAGGCAGTTAGTGAACCAGTGCTCTCGGTCATCTTTGTTTAAATCTTTCTTCATGTTGCTATTGTTCTGTCACTACTATGCCAGTGCTGCCCCTCGATTGAGGATCACATACCGACATCCGCGCGGAACATAAATATGTGTCTCGCCTTGTTAGTCGTTTGAGTTCTTGCTGAATTCAGCCTTGTTTTATCAATCGTTACTGTTGCATTGTTTGGCATCTATGAAGTGGACGCATTGCCTCTGGTAGCCAGACTGGGAGGTAAGGCTCCAACTATTTTTGTTTGGAAACGGTTACGAACGATTAAAACCGTTTTTATTTCCATTTCGTTTGTGGGGCTTGACAAACGGTTCCAGAAACGGTTTGCAAACGGTTTGCGCCGCCTCAATTTAAAGGTACCAATTGAAGTATTAACCCGTCTCCAACATCCTCCCATGGTGCGAAGAAATAGTTAGTTCTAATAATAATAAAATGCCGACTTCTCCTGGTGACACCAGGTCGGTGTGTGATGGCTACAAACCTGAATGTCGGCCATGAAGATCTTGCGCGTCAGACCTGGAGGCATCCCAAATGCTTATCAATCACTCTTAGTCCTCGGGAATGCCTGTTGGAAGTGTCCCAATAATCTAACTGTGTCATACAACACCACGTACCACGAATATAGCCAGGATGACGGACTGGCTCAAAACTACCGTTTGCAAACTGTTTGTAACCGTTTTTAACGGTTTCTATATCGTTTCCGTTTGGTTTTCCCAGATTCGCAAACGGAAACGAAACGGTTGGAGCCTTACTGGGAGGATTCGAGTCGGGCATAAGCACTCTGTTCCGACTCTTTCCGATTTTTTTGATGCGGCGCGGTCACGTGTATCTATTTTTATAACTGCTATGTAACGACCATGTACCAGCGTTTAATGGTTCGGTGGCCTTGAAGAGCTCAGAACTCAGAAACTGGCCAATGGTCGCCCCTCTTTTGTCAGTGCCAGCTGGTGCCGGAACGTAACAGAAGCCTAGGACCGGGTCGCGAACATAATATCAGTTCGCGAACTAGATCTGGGCATTCGGCGAAGTGCTTCTTTGAGAATTCCAACCAGGTTCCCGATAAACGTGCTAAATTTATGAAGAAAACAATAAATATTATACAGATTGGCTAGAAGAATTTCTACATGAGCGACAGCCGACCCGAATATTCGGAAACAACTGAAACTCTCAATGGAGGCCGGAACTTAAGGCAGCCAGCTATACAAGTAAACGCATCTCCTGAGTATATTCGTTCAGCACTGTGAACTATGGTATGCACCCTAATTACATTAGTCGTAGCAAAACAAGTCTGAGATAAAACAGGGTGTTTGATTTATCACTGGCGAGGGGTATCTACGGTTGAGACGTCTTCCACGTCGCGATTAGCATCAACAGAAAGTTTGACGAAGCCTAGGAGTGTGAAAGAAACGACAGCACTGCCGGCCACTACGAAAAAAATGGCAGCAGGGAAAGTGGCGACGGTGTTGTAGTAGATGGAGCCATAAATGGCGGGGCCCAGAACTTGAGCACTGAAAACTCTGGTAAGAACAAGCGATACTGGTGGTGAGCCAAATTCTGGAACTCACCAAGCGGCTGAAACGACACCAAGCGCCCCAAACAGTTTTCCCGTTTCCGACCCTTCTCCTCCGTTTCGCCGTGCCACAATGTCGATTGCAATGCTCTGAACAGCAGGCCCGAAGCCGGACCCAAATGAGCTGAGCGCGATAAATAATGTGAAGACAAGGCCAGTCGGGGAGAACGGCAGGAATATGTAAGAGACTATATCAATGAGGAGAGAGAGACGAGCGAGAGATAAGTCGATCATAATGGAGTGGGACGAAGGAGAGGTGATTCTCTCGGAGAGTAGAGGGACAGACTCCGAGGAACGATGGATGGTGTTGCGAGTCGCAATAGCTTTCAAAAGATTTATCACCACTGGGTAATAACAGCGGTCAGCTGGGAAGGAATATTCAAAGGACGGACCCACGAGGAAGAAGTAGCGTAAGGTATATGGCACGAGAGGTTCCGAGAACAGTGAGAAGATAGCCAAGCTAAATGGGGGTCATGGAATGGAATACAACCAAAAAAACCAACGCACGGATGCCGAGTCCCACCCGAAAGTAGCAATCGCGTACTGGAATGATGTCATGAAGGCTCCCTTGTTCCGCCATCAGCCACAAGAAAAGATGGGGTGAAGTTATTTACACACCGCAGTTGAGAGTGCAAGTCCGTATGATAATGCAAGTAGCGTTAAATTCCAATCCCTCTTCCTTCCGAGGTGTCTGCCATTTAAATCACGCTCTACTGGACGAGGCAGGAGGATGGTCAATGGCTCCAAAAACGCAAATGAGCGCTTTATGACCAGAAGCGGAGTAGGCTTCTGGATCGCAAGCAGGCGTAAATTCTCCCCATGTTGGATAGCTGCAGTATGCATCTGAGTACCGGTGAGGGATTCAGGGAGGATGAACCAGGCAAAACAGAGAATAGTGGCGTATACTGCTGAGGCCAGGTAGATCACTGAGAGAGCATTGCCACTGAAACTGTATAATCAATCAGGTTATGGGGACATGACCATGATAGGAAGGTACGCGCACCGTACAAGAACGCCACCTATTGTCGGTCCTAGCCCGATACCTGCGAGACTAAGGCCGGAAAGGACGGAGAAATTGCGCGACCTATGTGCAGATTGATTAAGGATACGGTTGGATAAAATTGCTCCTACCTTTCTGCAGGAGGCGACACGTCTCCCATATAAGCATACTGAGCAGCACCCTCACTCGAGGTACCTGGTGATATCATTTGACATTTGCCACCGTGAACTAGAACCTCACTCACCCCCGAGAACACCTGCCACCAGTGAGTCGAGAACGAGAAACCAATATCCGCCCGGGACTCGTTCATAGTTTTTCATGACAAATATGAAGTTTAACGTTCCGAAAAGTGCGCCGAAAGTAGAAATGGCCAGCATCTTTCTGCGACCATGCCGGTCAGAGAACTAAGCAAGATGAGTCAAGGTTTAATAATAAGGCCTGTGAGCTCACCGCTCCCCACCATCCACCTGTCAGAAAGCTGAGAGTTCCAATTGCGATGGCGTTAACTATGATTGTAAATCTTTTACAATCATAGCACGAGTCATGGGAAAAGCAGCTTACCAGTTGCAAATTTGGTGACAGCAGCCTGAACAACAGGATCGGAAAAACAAAGACTTCGTCCTGGTCTTTCTTCCGCAGTTTCAGAGAAGAGCACGGCCGTACCAAATGTATTCTGGATTAAATGATCAAATAGGGAGCGGAAGCCAGAGTCCTCGGCATATTCTAGCTGATTCGGAAGGATCCTCGTATAAGTTGGCAGTTGATCGAAAATTTCGGGCTTATGCTGTCGGCAGGCTAAAAGAGTGTAGATTTCGAGTCCTGGGGCGATGGTCGCGCTCAGTACAAGGCTGCGAAGTGACATCAATATTAACAGCCTTGATGAAGTGAGCTAGTGAATTAGGGAATTATTCGGCGGACTCACCACCAAGGAGCTGGTTTTTTCCACCAAGGCATTTGCCGCCGTGTCACGTCCTCGCCATCTACAGGGGGCTGGCTGGCCTCCTCGTTTGCTAGATTGGATTGTACCTCCGCTAGGTCATCCATTACCCCAGCGGTTTCCTCACTGCTTACACCGGGGGCATCGCTGGGAAGCACGTCATTGGACCCAGAGACGATAGATGAGACAGAGGACACTGCGTGGGCTGCCATCCTGTGTCGGGTGCCCCTGGACGATGAGTTGGGTACCACGGACGGTGGCGTGGGCATGGATACGAAGACGACTTTACCGCTGAAGTAGATAGTGTACTTAATATATAGCTGGTTTCAAAAGTTTGTACACCTTTCCAAAAATATAGCTGCTCCGATTGTGCTTACAATTGTTTGCTGCGGCGTCGGCCCCACTCACCAACGTCATCGATGCAACACGGTGTTGTACTACCAGGCACCCGCAGCCGCAGCAACTGCTCGCAGCCTGCCTCGTAGAATCCGCTCCGAGTTGATCGTAAGTCACGTCAGCGCAGTTTTGATAGGAGATCGAATCCATAATAGATGGTCTTTGTGGTCTTTGTCAATGTGCGCGTAGAAGCCTTCGGGGTTTGATGGCACTCGCCCATCCGTCGGTGAGTGCCTTGGAAGCGCGTCTCCCAAATAACATAATGAAATTATTTGTGGTCTTGCTGGTGAGTAAATCCCGCATCTTCTCGTCGACTCGACGCTCCGCCTCGGGAACAGCAACTTCCGAGCGGCACCATCGCCGGCACTACCACGTCGGGAGACAGCGCCTTCAGCTCCCTCCACCCGGCGTACCCTATCAACAGCTGAGCGAGCGCACTGCGCGGGAACGAAACGTGCGGCTCTGCGGGAGCAATTCGTCAGTAAGCGGTAAGCGTAAAATAGGATGCGTGAATACGTACGGGGCGAAGGGCTTGGTGGAGGTGAGGGCTGCGCCCGTGGCGGACGCGCGCGCCTCGGCGATGCGCAGCGTGCACGCGAAGGTGGCGCCCAGTGCAGGCTTGCCACGCTCGAGGCGCGCGTTTGACAGCGCCGGTCGGCGCAGAGAGGAAGATAGGGAGGGAGGGAACTCTGATCCACCTGGGAGGGCGTAGTCAGTTAGCCTGGGGATATTCAGAGCTGGAGAAGCCTACATACTATTTGGTGTTGTGACTCGGGCGCAGGGATCGCTAGCTCATGTGCGAGGAGCACGGGCGCAGGGGATGCGCGTTGGAGAGAAAGTCGCAAGTCTGGGTGCCATAGAATCATCCCGCGTGAGGATGTCGTCCACCGTGCGGACGAGCTGCGGCGCGATCACCAGCGTTACGGGTCGCCGTTCCAGAGCAGCGAATGCACCGCGACGGCGGTCTGCGCTCGGGGTTCTGCAGTCCGGCGGCGACGATGGGGGTCACCCAATACCTCAGTGTTCGAAGAGTTCGTCGATGGTGTGGGCGGCCTGAATGATCTAGCCCTTCTCGTTGTTCGCTATATGTCCCACGTGCAACGCAAGACGCCTCTGTCGGAGAGGGGATTCGTTTCCTCAGGAGCATTCTTCTGTTCGTGGCCTCCATCGCCTTTCCCCAGGACAAAGGGATGCGCAGGGTAGAGGGGTCGTTGTACGGCGCGGGGCGGGCCGAGGAGCGGAGCCGCTTGTAGAAGGCCGCAGGGGGGACTTCAGAGAAGATCTCGGCAGACGCGCGCGCGGTGTAGACAAGGCGTTCCAGGCGGGCACGTCGACGAACGTAGCAGGGCGAAGGGACAGTCGGCTGCCGTCGTGACGCGAGGGGCGCTGGGCGTGACGAGTCCGCGGCCGAACGTGAGGGCGTATTCATACCCAGGAGTGCGATCTATCCACGCGCGTCAGCTCAGGCAGCATTAGAAAAGCGGGTTGATGACCCACAGTATGCAAGAACCCCGGAGGTGATCAGGAATATTAATGCGCAAGCATGCGCGCTTTGACCATCTCGGAAAGGGCTTCCATGATGTTCTCGCCGCCTTTCCGGCGGCGGTATGCCGTCTTGCATGCCACAATTTTGGTTTTCCCGGTGGGGGCGCGCGATGCGTCATTCTCAAACGGAATTCGGCGGGGAGGAACTTGAAGTACTACCACCCGCCCGTTGGCCGCACCATGGTACCAGCCTCCGCCCGTATAGGGTCGGCGTAAGGCGAGTCGGGAACCGCAGTCTGGGATTCTTTGGGGGTCGTGGCGACGCACAGCGCCCAGTTGGTACTGGTCTATGTCAGAAATAACAACTAAAATAATTAGAAGCTGGGGATATACGCGTAAAATGCGTCGTTCACGTACAAGCAGTTGACCGAACTCGTTTTCTTGTTCAGTTCAGAGGGGATCCGTGTATTTATTTGGCCAGTAATGCTGCTTGGTACGCCTTGCCACACCATTGAGCGCTGCCGCGCAGCTTGATGGAGAGCGCTGGCGCCATAGTAAACACGGAACTTGTCGGACCGTCGGGTTTCATTCGGATCAACTCGTAAGCACCACAGCCAAACAAATATCCATCAACACGAGTTGCGACTTGCTTCCTCCCCACCGCTCTCGGCGACGCGTCTTCCTGTATTACTTACCGAAGAACTACTCACCTTCGCCGGCTCTCTTGATAATCTTGTTCATTCCACGTGGACCAACGTTCACATTTTAAATTGGCTCAGACTCGAGTCCAAAATTCAATCCGCGGGTATAGAAAATGTGGGTAATTCCTTGCGGGCTGCCTTCAATATACAAGTTTTCCCTCGAATTTTGAGTCTATGTCTTCGCCTAACACGCTCGTCCTCGTCCATCTCCACGCTCTACGTTCGTCGTCGTCTCTAGTCTCTTGTATCGCCCGTATCGATCCGCGCGCAACCATCGTCATTTTGCTGCGCCTTTGTTGCGATCTTAATCTTAATCCCTGCGCTCTCGTCCACGCGAACGAGTGCTAAGTTCTCCATGAACGAGCCCTCTCCTCTTCTCTTAAGTCTTTCGGTGAGCTCATCTTTGATCAATATTAATGTATTTTAGGTTTAGCTCCGCTATCAAACGCACCGTCAGCGTATCAGCGCGCAGGTTCGGGGAGATGTTGCCGTAGCGCATCATTTATTTATGCGCTGATGCATGGGCTCAACCATTTTAATGTATCCATCTCACTAGCCTGCTGCATCCTGCCAGGGGTGTGCAGGGGACATTTCCCAAGCGCGTGGATGTCTTCGAGCGCTATGTGCAGTACGTGCGTTTCAACGACAAGTTCATCTGCGTCCCTCAGGCGGCACGCTCCTTCCCGACATCGACATTATCTTCAAGCGCTAGCCGCACTTTTAACGAGCCACTTTTGCCACTGGTTCATTGTGCACATCGCTGGTGTATGTGAAGGTGTTCAAATACAATAATGCGTAGTTCAATGGCATCTACGGAATAGACTCTTTGTCTCTTGGCGTCCCTGCTAGCTAGACCGGAAGGATTCGATCTGGAAGTCGAAAGAAGCAAGAGTATACATCAAGTTCAAGTTCGGTCACACGTGTAAATATTGTTTAATGCCACCCACGCGTTTAATGGTTCGGTGCAAGGTTCAGTTTCAACAAACGAGGTACGAGTTAGACTGTTGAAGCGTCTGTCTAGGAGAGACTAAGGTTCAGTGGCCTTTAAGTTTTTAATTACTAACGTCTGCTAAGAAACTGGCCAATGGCCGCCCCTCTTCTGTCCGAAATATAGTGCCGGCTGTTCCCGGAAGGTAGCAGAAGCCCAGGGGTCACAAACTGATATATACTGTTATTGCGCACACAAATCGTGGCATTTTGGCGGACGACAAAAATCAGGTTTGATCTTCAACATGAGCGACAGCCAATCCGGATATGCGGGGAGCTTATAGAACTCTCAATGGAGGCCGGAACTTAAGGCAGCTAGTAGTCTACATCAAATACTTCTCCTCAGTCTGCTCAGCGCGTTGATCTATGGTATGCGCTTTGATCATATTAACTACTATAGCCCAGGCACTGTAAGGGTGATTATTTTATAGCTCGTGGGGGGTATCTACGGTGGAGACGTCTTCCACGTCGCGTTTAGTATCAACCGAAAGTCTAACAAGGCCTAAGAGTGCGAAAGAAACAACAGCACTGCCAGCCACTACGAAAAAAATGGCAGCAGGGAAAGTGGCGACGGTGTTGTAGTAGATGGAGCCATAAATGGAGGGGCCCAGAACTTGAGCACTGAAAACTCTGGTAAGAACAAGCGATACTGGTAGTGAGCCAAATTCTGGAACTCACCAAGCGGCTGAAACGACACCAAGCGCCCCAAACAGTTTTCCCGTTTCCGACCCTTCTCCTCCGTTTCGCCGTGCCACAATGTCGATTGCAATGCTCTGAACAGCAGGCCCGAAGCCGGACCCAAATGAGCTGAGCGCGATAAATAATGTGAAGACAAGGCCAGTCGGGGAGAACGGCAGGAATATGTAAGAGACTATATCAATGAGGAGAGAGAGACGAGCGAGAGATAAGTCGATCATAATGGAGTGGGACGAAGGAGAGGTGATTCTCTCGGAGAGTAGAGGAACAGACTCCGAGGAACGATGGATGGTGTTGCGAGTTGCAATAGCTTTCAGAAGATTTATCACCACTGGGTAATAACAGCGGTCAGTTGGGAAGGAATATTTTAAGGACGGACCCACGAGGAAGAAGTAGCGTAAGGTATATGGCACGAGAGGTTCCGAGAACAGTGAGAAGATAGCCAAGCTAAATGGGGGTCATGGAATGGAATACAACCGAAAAAACTAACGCACGGATGCCGAGTCCCACCCGAAAGTAGCAATCGCGTATTGGAACAATGTCATCAAGGCTCCCTTGTTCCGCCATCGGCCACAAGAAAAGATGGGGTGAAGTTATTTACACACCGCAGTTGAGAGTGCAAGTCCGTATGATAATGCAAGTAGCGTTAAATTCCAATCCCTCTTCCTTCCGAGGTGTCTGCCATTTAAATCACGCTCTACTGGACGAGGCAGGAGGATGGTCAATGGCTCCAAAAACGCAAATGAGCGCTTTATGACCAGAAGCGGAGTAGGCTTCTGGATCGCAAGCAGGCGTAAATTCTCCCCATGTTGGATAGCTGCAGTATGCATCTGAGTACCGGTGAGGGATTCAGGGAGGATGAACCAGGCAAAACAGAGAATAGTGGCGTATACTGCTGAGGCCAGGTACATCACTGAGAGAGCATTGCCACTGAAACTGTATAATCAATCAGGTTACGGGGACATGACCATGATAGGAAGGTACGCGCACCGTACAAGAACGCCACCTATTGTCGGTCCTAGCCCGATACCTGCGAGACTAAGGCCGGAAAGGACGGAGAAATTGCGCGACCTATGTGCAGATTGATTAAGGATATGGTTGGATAAAATCGCTCCCACCTTTCTGCAGGAGGCGACACGTCTCCCATATAAGCATGCTGAGCAGCACCCTCACTCGAGGCACCTGGTGATATCATTTGACATTTGCCACCGTGAATTAGAACCTCACTCACCCCCGAGAACACCTGCCACCAGTGAGTCGAGAACGAGAAACCAATATCCGCCCGGGACTCGTTCATAGTTTTTCATGACAAATATGAAGTTTAACGTTCCGAAAAGTGCGCCGATAGCAGAAATAGCCAGCATCTTTCTGCGACCATGGCGGTCGGAGAACTAAGCAAGTTGAGTCGAGGTTTTGATAATAAGGCCACTATGTGAGCTCACCGATCCCCACCATCCACCTGTTAGAAAGCTGAGAGTTCCCGACGTGATGGAGGTAACTATGATTGTACATCTCTCTCAATCACAGCACGAGTCATGGGAAAAGCAGCTTACCAGTTGCAAATTTGGTGACAGCAGCCTGAACAACAGGATCGGAAAAACAAAGACTTCGTCCTGGTCTTTCTTCCGCAGTTTCAGAGAAGAGCACGGCCGTACCAAATGTATCCTGGATTAAATGATTAAATGAGGAGCTGAAACCTGAGTTTGACTCGGCATATTCGAGCTGATTCGGAAGGATCCTCGCATAAGTTGATAGTTTATCGAAAATTTCGGGCTTGTGCTGTCGGCAGGCTAAAAGAGTGTAGATTTCAAGTCGTGGGGCGATGGTCGCGGCCGGTACAAGGTTGCCAAGTGGTGCCAATATTAACAGCCTTGATGAAGTGAGCTAATGCATGAGGGAAGTATTCGGCGGACTCACCACCAAGGGGCTGGTTTTTTCCACCAAGGCATTTGCCGCCGTGTCACGTCCTCGCCATCTACAGGAGGCTGGCTGGCCTCCTCGTTTGCTAGATTGGATTGTACCTCCGCTAGGTCATCCATTACCCCAGCGGTTTCCTCACTGCTTACACCGGGGGCATCGCTGGGAAGCACGTCATTGGACCCAGAGACGATAGATGAGACAGAGGACACTGCGTGGGCTGCCATCCTGTGTCGAGTGCCCCTGGACGATGAGTTGGGTACCGCGGACGGTGGCGTGGGCATGGATACGAAGACGACTTTACCGCTAAAGTAGATAGTGTACTTAATATATAGCTGGCTTCAAAAAGTTTGTACACCTTTCCAAAAATATAGCTGCTCCGATTGTGCTTACAATTGTTTGCTTCTGTGTCACCTGTGGAGACGCTCCACAGCGCTCCACCTGTGCGCGTTCGATGCACTCAGCTTTATCCAACCACCCATGGGGACCAACAAGATTAGGGACGATTACCTGTAACAGCTGCGGGCGCGGCAGCGGAAGCTGGGGCAGCAGTCTGTGTGTAGGGAAGTGGAAGGTCTGGTGGCGGAGCCAAGATGGTCCAGCCATCTTGCTGTCTGGTATGGTCGCGGTAGTAGTTGCCTTGAGACAGTTTATTCAATAGATGTAGTTTGAAAGGAAACTGAGCAAGGGAGCCAGTTGTGGAGTTACAACACCGTGTTGCATCGATGACGTTGGTGACGCCGCAGCAAACAATTGAAAGCACGATCGGAGCAGCTATATTTTTGGAAAGGTGTACAAACTTTTGAAACCAGCTGTAATGTGTTACCAGGCACCCGCAGCCGCAGCAACTGCTCGCAGCCTGCCTCGTAGAATCCGCTCCGAGTTGATCGTAAGTCACGTCAGCGCAGTTTTGATAGGAGATCGAATCCATAATAGATGGTCTTTGTGGTCTTTGTCAATGTGCGCGTAGAAGCCTTCGGGGTTTGATGGCACTCGCCCATCCGTCGGTGAGTGCTTTGGCAGCGCGACACCCAAATAACATAATGAAATTATTTGTGGTCTTGCTGGTGGGTAAATCCCGCATCTTCTCGTCGACTCAACGCTCCATCTCGGGAACAGCACCTCCCGAGCGGCACCATCGCCGGCACCACCACGTCAGGAGACGGCGCCTTCCTCCCTCCACCCGGCGTACCCTATCAACAGCTGCGCGAGCGCACTAGGCGGGAGCGAAACGTGCGGCTCTGTGGGAGCAATTCGTCAGTAAACAGTAAGCGTAAAATAGGATGTGTGAATACGCACGGGGTGAAGGGCTCGGCGGAGGTGAGGGCGGCGCCCGTGGCGGGCGCGCGCGACTCGGCGATGCGCAACGTGCACACGAAGATGGCGCCCGGTGCGGGCTTGCCAGGCCCGAGACGCGCGTCGACAGCGCCGGTCAGCGCAGAGAGGAAGACAGGGAGGGAGGGAACTTTGATCCACCTAGGAGGGCGTAGTCAGTTAGCCTGGGGATATTCAGAGCTGGAGGAGCCTACATACCATTTGGTGTTGCTCCCGTAGTGCGATGACTCGGGCGCAGGGATCGCTAGCTCATGTGCGAGGAGCCACGGGCGCAGGGGATGCGCGTCGGAGAGAGAGTCGCAAGTCTAGGTGCCATGGAATCATCCCGCGTGAGGATATCGCGGACGAGCTGCAGCGCGATCACCAGCGCCACGGTGGAAGCGTCTTTGTCGCCGTCCCAGAGCAGCGAATGTACCGCGACGGCGGTCTTCGCGCTCGGGGTTCTGCAATCCGCGGCGGCGACGATGGGGGTCACCCAATACCTCAGTGTTCGAAGAGTTCGTCGATGGTGTGGGCGGACTGGATGAACTAGCCCTTCTCATCGTTCGCTATATCCTACATGCTTGAAACCCGCAAGACGCATCTGTCGGAGAGGGACATTCGTTTCCTCAGGACCATTCTTCTGTTCGTGGCCCCATCGCGTTTCTCCAGGACAAAGAAGGGATGCGCGGGGTAGAAGGGGGAGGGGTCGTTGTACGGCGCAGGGCGATCGCCGAGGAGCCAGCGGAGCTGCTTGTGGAGGGCCCCAAGGGGGACATGGGAGAAGATCTCGGCAAACGCGCTCGCGGTGTAGACGAGGCGTTCCAGGGTTGGCACGTCGACGAGCGTAGCAGGGCGAAGAGAGAGTCGGCTGCCGTCGTGATGCGAGGGGCGCTGGGCGTGACGAGTCCGGGGCCGAACGTGAGGGCGTACTCATACCCAGGAGTGCGATCTATCCGCGCGTGTCAGCTCAGGTAGCATTAGAAAAGCGGGTTGATGACCCACAGTATGCAAGAACCCCGGAGGTGATCAGGGATATTAATGCGCAAGCACGCGCGCGTTGACCATCTCGAAAAGGGCTTCCATGATGTTCTCGCCGCCTTTCCGGCGGCGGTATGCCGTCTTGCATGCGACAATTTTGGTTTTCCCGGTGGGGGCGCGCGATGCGTCATTCTCAAACGGAATTCGGCGGGGAGGAACTTGAAGTACTAGTTCTACCACCCGCCCGTTGGCCGCACCATGGTACCAGCCTCCGCCCGTATAGGGTCGGCGTAAGGCGAGTCGGGAACCGCAGTCTGGGATTCTTTGGGGGTCGTGGCGACGCACAGCGCCCAGTTGGTACTGGTCTATGTCAGAAATAACAACTAAAATAATTAGAAGCTGGGAATATACGCATAAAAAGCGTCGTTCACGTACAAGCAGTTGACCGAACTCGTTTTCTTGTTCAGTTCAGAGGGGATCCGTGTATTTATTTGGCCAGTAATGCTGCTTGGTACGCCTTGCCACACCATTGAGCGCTGCTTGATGCATGAACTTGTCGGACCGTCGGGTTTCATTCGGATCAATTCGTAAGCACCACAGCCAAACAAATATCCATCAACACGAGTTGCGACTTGCTTCCTCCCCACCGCTCTCGGCGACGCGTCTTCCTGTATTACTTACCGAAGAACTACTCACCTTCGCCGGCTCTCTTGATAATCTTGTTCATTCCACGTGGACCAACGTTCACATTTTAAATTGGCTCTGACTCGAGTCCAAAATTCAATCCGCGGGTATAGAAAATGTGGGTAATTCCTTGCGGGCTGCCTTCAATATACAAGTTTTCCCTCGAATTTTGAGTCTATGTCTTCGCCTAACACGCTCGTCCTCGTCCATCTCCACGCTCTACGTTCGTCGTCGTCTCTAGTGTCTTATATCGCCCGTATCGATCCGCGCGCAACCATCGTCATTTTGCTGCGCCTTTGTTGCGATCTTAATCTTAATCCCTGCGCTCTCGTCCACGCGAACGAGTGCTGAGTTCTCTATGAACGAGCCCTCTCCTCTTCTCTTAAGTCTTTCGGTGAGCTCATCTTTGATCAATATTAATGTATTTTAGGTTCAGCTCCGCTATCAAACGCACCGTCAACATATCAGCGCGCAGGTTCGGGCGTAGCGCATCATTTATTTATGCGCTGATGCATGGGCTCAACCATTTTAATGTATCCATCTCACTAGCCTGCTGCATCCTGCCAGGGGTGTGCAGGGGACATTTCCCAAGCACGTAGATGTCTTCGAGCGCTATGTGCAGTACGCGCGTTTCAACGACAAGTTCATCTGCGTCCCTTAGGCGGCACGCTCCTTCCCGGCATCGACATTATCTTCAAGCGCTGGCCGCACTTTTAACGAGCCAGCCCCCGGTTCATTGTGCACATCGCTGGTGTATGTGAAGGTGTTCAAATACAATAATGCGTAGTTCAATGGCATCTACGGAATAGACTCTTTGTCTCTTGGCGTCTCTGCTAGCCAGACCGGAAGGATTCGATCTGGAAGTCGAAAGAAGCAAGAGTATACATCAAGTTCACGTTCGGTCACACGTGTAAATATTGTTTAATGCCACCCACGCGTTTAATGGTTCGGTGCAAGGTTCAGTTTCAACAAACGAGGTACGAGTTAGACTGTTGAAGCGTCTGTCTAGGAGAGACTAAGGTTCAGTGGCCTTTAAGTTTTTAATTACTAATGTCTGCTAAGAAATTGGCCAATGGCCGCCCCTCTTCTGTCCGAAATATAGTGCCGGCTGTTCCCGGAAGGTAGCAGAAGCCCAGGGGTCACAAACTGATATACTGTTATTGCGCACACAAATCGTGGCATTTTGGCGAAGTGATTATGCGGCAACATATTCTGTAGATTGACGACAAAAATCAGGTTTGATCTTCAACATGAGCGACAGCCAATCCGGATATGCGGGGAGCTTATAGAACTCTCAATGGAGCCGGAACTTAAGGCAGCTAGTAGTCTACATCGAATACTTCTCCTCAGTCTGCTCGCTCAGCGCGTTGATCTATGGTATGCGCTTTGATCATATTAACTACTATAGCCCAGGCACTGTAAGGGTGATTATTTTATAGCTGGCGGGGGGTATCTACAGTGGAGACGTCTTCCACGTCGCGTTTAGTATCAACCGAAAGTCTAACAAGGCCTAAGAGTGCGAAAGAAACGGCAGCACTGCCAACCACTACAAAAAAAATGGCAGCAGGGAAAGTGGCGACGGTGTTGTAGTAGATGAAGCCGTAAATGGCGGGGCCCAGAACTTCAGCACTGAAAAATCTGGTAAGAACAAGCAATACTGGTAGTGAGCGAAATTCCGGAGCTCACCAAGCGGCTTGGACGACACCAAGCGCCCCAAATAGCTTTCCCGATTCCACCCCGTCGCCCCCGTTTCGCCGTGTCACAATGTCGAGCGCAATGCTCCGAACAGCAGGCACAAAGCCGGACCCCAATGAGCCAAACGCCATGAAGGACGTGAAGATAATGCCACTCGGGGAGAACGGCAGGAATATGTAAGAGACTACGTCGATGAGGAGAGAGAGACGAGCAAGGGATAAGTCGATTATAATGGAGTGGGACGAAGGAGAGGTGGTTCTCTCGGAGAGTAGAGGAACAGACTCCAAGGAGCGATGTATGGTCTTGCGAGTGGCAATGGCTTTCAGAAGATTTATCACCACTGGATAATAACATCGGTCATAACATCGGTCAGCTAGGAAGGAATATTTCAATGGAAGACCCACGAGGAAGAAGTAGCGTAAGGTATATGGCACGAGTTGCTCCGACAACGGTGATAAAATAGCCAAGCTAAACGGGGGTCATGGAATGGAATACAACCAAAAGGCCCAACGCACGGATGCCGTGTCCCACCCGAAAGTGGCAGTCGCGTACTGGAACAATGTCATCAAGGCTCCCTTGCTCCGCAATCAGCCACAAGAAAGATATGGTGAGGTTATTCATGATCACACACCGTAATTGTGAGCACAATCCCATATGATAGTGCAAGTAGCGTTAAATTCCAATCCCTCTTCCTTCCGAGGTGGCTGCCACTTGAATCACGCTCCACTGGACGAGGCAGGAGGATGGTCAATGGCTCCAAAAACGCAAATGAGCGCTTTATGGCCAGAAGCGGAGTGGGCTTCTGGATCGCAAGCAGGCGTAAATTCTCCTCATGTTGGATAGCTGCAGTATGCATCTGAGTGCCAGTGAGGGACTCAGGAAGGATGAACCAGGCAAAACAGAGAATAGTGGCGTGTACTGCTGCGGCCAGGTAGATCACCGAGAGAACATTGCCACTAAAACTGTATAATCAATTAGGCTATGGGAACATGGCCGTAATATGAAGGTACGCGCACCGTACAAGAACGCCACCGATTGTCGGTCCTAGCGCGATACCTGCGACGACAAGGCCGGCAAGGACGGAGAAATTGCGCGACCTATGTGCAGATTGATTAAGGATACGGTTGGATAAAATTGCTCCCACCTTTCTTCAGGAGTCGACACGTCTCCTGTATAAGCGTACTGAGCAGCAGCGTCACTCGAGGTACCTGATGGTATCGTTTGTCCTTTGCCACCGTGAATTAGAACCTCACTGACCGCCGAGAACACCTGCTACGAGTGAGTCGAGAATGAGAAACCAATATCCGCCCGGGATTTGTTCATAGTTTTTCATGACAAATATGAAGTTTAACGTTCCGAAAAGTGCGCCGATAGCAGAAATGGCCAGCATCTTTCTGCGACCATGGCGGTCGGAGAACTAAGCAAGTTGAGTCGAGGTTTTGATAATAAGGCCACTATGTGAGCTCACCGATCCCCACCATCCACCTGTTAGAAAGCTGAGAGTTCCCGACGTGATGGAGGTAACTATGATTGTACATCCCTCTCAATCACAGCACGGGTCATGGGAAAAATAACTTACCAGTTGCAAATTTGGTGACAGCAGCCTGAACAGTGGGATCGGAAGAACAAGGATTTCGTCCTGGTCTTTCTTCCGCAGTTTCAGAGAAGATCGCGGTAGCATACGTGCCAGATGTATTCTGGATTAAATGATTAAATGAGGAGCCGAAACCTGAGTCCGACTCGGCATATTCGAGCTGATTCGGAAGGATCCTCGCATAGGCTGACAGTTTATCGAAAATTTCGGGCTTGTGCTGTCGGCAGGCTAAAAGAGTGTAGATTTCAAGTCGTGGGGCAACGGTCGCGGCCAGTACAAGGTTGCCAAGTGGTGCCAATATTAACAGCCTTCATGAAGTGAGCTAATGAATGAGGGAAGTATTCGGCGGACTGGGCGTACCACCAAGGAGCTGGTTTTTTCCACCAAGGCATTTGCCGCCGTGTCGCGTCCTCGCAATCTACAGGAGGCTGGCTGGCCTCCTCGTTTAGGCGGGTGTGGGTTGGATTGCCTTGTATTTCGGCAAGGTCATCCATTTCCGCAGCGGTTTCCTCGATGCTTGCACCGGGGGCATCGCTGGGTAGCACGCCGTTGGACCCGGAAATGATAGATGAGATGGAGGACACTGAGTGGGCTGCCATCCTGTGTCGGGTGCCCGTGGACGATGAATTGGGCATCACAGACTGTGAGGTGGTCATGGATACAAAGACGCCTTACCCCTTGGCTACTTATGGTAGATATATAACGTGGCACCCGGCGGCCCGCAGCCGCAGCCGCAGTAGCTCGCAGTGGATGTTGTTCTGTGCCTGCAGCACGGGGATGTAGTATCCCATCGTTCGGTCTGCGTCGGTGAACTTCGGCGAATATCTTGTTTTGTCCTAGGCACTCCTTGTCTTGCTGCTGGCAACCCTCAGTAGAGACTTATTCTGGAATCCCGCTCGCTCCGTGATCGATTGATCGCTGGCAAGTCAGCACATCAACGCAGTTTGATCATGTAAGGCCGGCCGCTCAGGGCATGTTTTGATTCCGGAACCATGGGCTAGCTTGAAGCTGTTCCATTTACCCAAGGAGTTGGATTTTTTTACTGTTTAAATCTTTGAACTTTATCGCACGAAACGGGGCTCGACGGCGTAACAAGTTGCGCTTTGCCATTTCAATTTTGCGGTTGCGAGACGACGATTGAGTTACCACTATAATTCCTCCAAAGAATTTTTTATCGTTTCTGGTGCCCGTATGGACGAGATACAATTCATACCTTGTCACAATTCCGAAGCGGTTCCCCCTCGCCTTTCAGCGCGCGGGAAAGGTCAGAATACTTGTGTTGGTGGCAGTGGCAGCGACCATCTCTCCAGTAACAAGAACAACATCTAGTTCTTTGAAACTGTCGGCCGCACAACCGTTGGCAGGACTCAGATAGGACAGGCCACCTCCTAACATTAATCCCGTGCCAACAGTCTTTCGGAATAGTGAATATAATCCAGCTTACTGACAAGGACTGCAAACCTACCCAACGCGACCTTAGGGGGAGTCGACTTAAAGCAAGTCGTATAAATGAGGTAGAATGCTTGTCTCCGCCAGGGGCGACACCGTGTGGCTCGAGGGCAGCCACCGCATCCGCCCAATGAATCCCTGGTTCCAGCGCGATGGAATCCTTGACCCCATCGAAGGATACATTAGTCATATGGGAGAACAGAATCAACCCTCCATCTTGGACGATTGAATATAGGTCCTCAGCAAATTTTCACATGAGCCTAGGGGAATGAGACGCACTTGTTCCAGCCTTTTATGGCGCTATGGGACCCCGCCTGGACGGCATAGCGCGACACCGTCTCGTATATTACCTTCATGGCGACCTGGACATGGGCGGAAGAGCGCGAAAAAACGATGCAAGCCGGTTGGATCTCTGCATTCAGCAGATTCCAAGTATTAGCTATGCTACCCGTGAATTCCGTTCCCGAGGACTGAACGAGTGTGGACCCGAGCAAGTGATGAAGCTGGACGCATGCAGTGCAGTGCTGGTGTTCTGCTCGAGAAGGCTCTTGTTGGACACCAACAAGGTGGAGAACGCCTTGGCGGGAAATACGGTGGCTAGGAGTGCGAGAGAAAGAAGCTTCTGGAGGGAGTGCATCGCAATATTGAGTGGGATACTGTGGCACTTGAAATCGCTGTACGTAACTTGAGCAGAAGAGAATGAACCGAGTCGGCCCTCCGTCCCAAATATAGTACCAGCCGGGCGATCCGTACAATTCGGCACAAGTAGCGAACCAGAATTCCCATGAAGCTGGGTTTCGCATTACAGCTAAATGCAAAATACTAGACCATCTCGATCTCGTGGGTGGTGGAGCCATGGCGTCATGTGAAGTGACGACATAGGATCAAACACAAACAACTCTCATTCTTTCATCGAAAACCACTGGCTAACCACAACAATGGCTGAGAAATGCCAACGGGCTCGAGGCGAGCATCCGCCCCCCTACGCCTATTACCTATATGCTCCCAATTATCCCCCGCCATGGTAAGAGAGAGCGGAGAGATTGCAGGGTAAGTATGATGGTTTAATGACGTTTGCAAGCTGCACGTGCCGCCGGATCGTCCCGGCTCCACAGCTCTCAGAAGTCCAAACGGTCTACAATTTTGCATTTAGCTGTAATATTGAGCTGCAACACAAAGAAGCCGTCATCAATTTGTTTAGGCTTGTTCACACTTGCTACACACAAACAAGCACAACGACAACGTTACTGCAGTATCCTCGGCATTCGCCTACTCTGGATTTATCCGCCATTCAAAGGATCCGCGAATGTTCGCGTTCAAGCTCCTAGCACCGTGAGAGAGTAGTTTGAATAATTATTTAAATATTTACTGATACTTTAAATTGCTGACGCAATTCGCAGTACGAAACGCTTACCGAGCCCCATCTCACGCGTCAGTCTCTTTTAAACTCCTGCTCAAGGTCCACATTGAACTCCGTACAGTCCGCACGCTCTATCATGACCACCAGAGACACCACCTCGCTGACGGATATCTCGAAGATAAAGAACGAGGCTGATGGAAGCTTCAAACGCGTTGCATCTGTGTTTCGCAGCTTCATCGAGAAGGGCGGGGAGTTCGCGCCGGAAAAGGGTAAGCCTACATGTTAAGCACCGTATTATTTTCGACTGAAACGGTAATTCAGACCGCTATCACCTATATGTCTCGTACGCATGCCGTGCGTTAGATGTCTCCCGATCCGCGTACAGAATTTAACGAGGAATTCTTTTGCAGCATGGGCAACGCGCACACTGATTGTCCGGAAACTCAAGGGGCTTGAGGAGATAATACGTAAGTACCATGGTATCTTCAGTGCAGATACTGAAGGGTGCTTGTTTGTTCAGCGGTGACTGTCGTCTCCCCGCGTCTCGGCAGTAACGGATGGCCCTTTGGAAACATCGATGAGTTCCCCGGCGCTGAAGCCGATCCGCTCGAAAATTCCAGCTATGTTCGAGATCTGTATCTAAAGGCAGACCCTGAATACGCCTCACGGTATGTGGCGGCGACCCTTGACCATCGAATTATCCTCATATATATATATATATATATCAGATTTACGGTGCCGGTACTCTGGGACAAGAAGCTGAAGACGGTGGTGAACAATGAGTCCTCCGAAATTATACGCATGTTCAACACAGAATTCAACGACCTCGTTGCTTCCGACAAAGCCGCTCTCGATCTGTATCCCGAGCCACATCGCGCAGAAATTGATGCGCTGAACGAATGGGTATATTCGGACATCAACAGTACGTTTCAGATTTCTCGAAGGACGTCCGATTATTTCTGATCTACCCGCGTGCTCCACAGACGGCGTGTACTTGTCGGGGTTTGCAACCAAGCAGGAGGCGTACGAAAAGGCTGTGACGAAAGTGTTTGATGCCCTCGACAAGATCGAGGAGATACTTGCGGGAAAGGACTTCCTCGTCGGTGGGCAGCTCACCGAAGCAGACGTCAGGTTGTTCGTCACTATCGTCCGTCCTTCCGTCCCGCCCTAGAATCGTCTTTTAACTTTCAGCGACTAACAGATCCGCTTCGACACCGCCTATGTAGGGCAGTTCAAGTGTAATATTCGCACAATCCGCGCGGGGTATCCCAACATCCACTCGTAGGTCTCAATTTTTCTTCTTCTATTTATAATTATATCAGGCAACTTTATAGGTGGTTGAGGAAGCTCTACTGGACCTTCCCAGCATTCAAGGATTCGACGCGTTTCGATCATATCAAGGCGTGCTACTACGGCTCTCAGCGAAACGTATGTATTGTGTTTCGATGCGACAGACGAGAATATACTTACCGTTTCGTAGATTAACCCGACCGGCATTGTTCCTGTCGGTCCTCTGCCCCCGATCATGCCGCTCTAACAACGACGGGTATATAAACCATTCACTGTGTACTTCACCTCGTGCTGTGTATAGTACTGAAATTAAATACGCTGCTTGATAGAAGCCTGATTGCATGCGTTCCCCGCAGTCGCTCAGGACTTTCTGTTATGCGATCTGCCGTGATGTTGCTGCGTACAACATTTTTCTGGTACGCAGCACCCCAGACGCGTAACCCTCTGTTCTACCACTGGAGCGTATTTGCACGACCGTTTTTATTTCTGGGATCACTTCGAGTTTTTAGGCGACGTCAGAAGTTTGATGACATCTCAGTATGACTTTTGAGTGTGCAGTCGACCTGGCGAGAACTCCCGCACCGAATTTACTGATGAAATTTTCAGGGTGAAGAGAAGTGGATGTAACAACGGTACTGTAATTTAATTGGCGTAAGGCGAGCGTACTGAATTTTTTTTTTTTGAGCTCGAGTCTTGACAAGCTGAGGACTGATCGCGTCTATGTACGCGGCACAACCTCAAGAGCCGATTATTTTCAGGTTGGGTATTTCTGTTCGCGGAATTTCGGCCCGTGTGAGATCTAATCTTTCAAGTTGTAACCACTGGATTACCATCTTTCGGGAGATGACCAGAGACGAGTAAGCGGGTATGTGGAGATTGAAGAACCTGCGAACGGACAAATTTGAAACTCCGAGCGCCGGCTCGGTTCGGTTCGCCCAAAATAAGCCTTCACGCGAGGTATCGGGGTCGAGTGTAGCGGATGGAAAGAACAGCTTAGTGTTGGAAGAAAGGGCAAGGAATACGACCTTGAATAAAGTGAAACAAAAAGTCAAGCCGCATAGCAGGACGGATAAAAAAAGCACTTCTGGTTGTGAAGCAGTACAAAAAGATCTGGATTCGGCAAGGACCGCTGATTATACCCATAAAGGCCTGTTTTTTTTTCTCACAAAATGTCAGGACAGATTTTTGGAAAAATGTCAGGATTTGCACAGGCCTAAAGGCCAAAATTTCCCCAAAATCACATGTGTAGCAAAATTTTCGCCCCAATGTTGCCCCAATGAGGTGGTTTTGGAAAAAAAATTCCGCTGACGCGATTTTGTCAGGACTTTGTCAGCATTTTGAACAGGCATTTTGGCTTCAAAAAGGCCAATGTCAGGATTTTCCCCAGGCCTGCGGCGCAAAAAAGTCAGATTTTGTCAGGATTTTGACCAGGCCTTCCCACCTATAATCAGCGGTCCTATTCGGCATGATAGGAAACCGCTACGGTGCCGCTCGCATGGGTGGAGATTGGGTGGAGAGATTGTGGCCATGTCATCGAAGTGGTTGGGTGCAACGATGTGTTGACTAGTAAGTACTCACGCCTCGGGGTGGAAATGAGTGTTTTTTCGTCTTCCCACGAAATATTGAGAGAAATGGGGTATCGAATGAGGTTCAATTGAGTCGTCAGCCACTTGAACAGTTGATGAACAGCCGTCTTTTTGTATGTTTCTCGGCAATCATTAGCTCCCGCTTCTTTCTTCGTCACCTCCAAGATCTGACGGGCCCAGGCCATCGGGCTTCGCTAGCCCTGGGAGATCGGAAGTAGACGCAAATATTGGCTTGCGAATTTTGTCGGCGACTATCTTTCACATGCCCCCCCTTCTTCCACCACTTTCCGCCGCACATGCCTTCTTGCCTCCGTACAGCGCTCGAGAGGTTCAGCGCTCAGGAGCCGCTTCCAGACGGTCCACGGAGCATCTGTTTGATCTAAAGGACAAGAAGAAGAAAACGTGGGCCACATTAAAACTTCTCAGCAGTGCGCCGAACTCTGCGACTCTACCTGTTTTCTTGGAGGGAGATCAAATCGTTGGCTCCTTGACTCTAGATATCCCAAGTGGAGAGAACATTCTAGGCGTCACTGTTTTTGTAAGTCCTGTTTGGCGCACTTTTGATTTCCGTAAGCCAATGTTTTCTGAGATACGGGGTGAAATAACCACAGGACCCGATGAACACGACCGTTTGGTTTTCCTCGACATAACTACACCACTTTGGCAAAAGGAGAGCGACTTCCCCGCACCACCCAGTAGAGCTTCTTCTTCCAGCGCCAAATTATCTGGAGATTACCATTGGCCGTTTTCTGTCGATATTCCCAAGTATGTTGTGCTGCCAGGCAGTGCGGAATCGGGAACAAGGAGCTCGAGGGAGTTTCGACTCCCTCATACCTTTCTCGAGCGGGGTGCGAACGTCAGTGTTCACTACCATCTGTCGGTCTGTATTTCCCGCCGTACATTCCGTGCAGACAGCGAGTACGTTCACGTAAACTCTCGAAACTTTATATCTAAATAATAGTCTCATATCTTAGACTCCGAACTATGTTTGCGTACGTCGCTGCAATTCGGCCAGAGCCTCCATCCCTTCTCCGGCAGATTGCGTACCAAGAAAACAGTCCAATACCAGGACCCGAGATTGACCCTGAGGGTTGGCACAGTTTTCCGATGACAACTCTGATAGGGACAGTCTTCAACAACCGAACTGTTGAAGTTCAATGTTTGGTGCGTTGTCATTATTAATGATCTGTTCATGGATATAACGACTCCTCTGAAATAGCTCTCTCTTGCTAAACCAGTAAGGTCGAATCATTCTCAAAAGCACGATGCTCACTGCGTTCAGTTGTCCTATACACGTGGAAGCACCATTCCATGCTCTATGACATATTTTTGTCGCGACTCGCAGGCACTGAATTTGATATGTACCCCCGCTAGCACCAATGTTCGACTACGGCGCCACATCAACTGTCAGACGCTGCCTCTTGGACACCCTTCAAAACATTTTTTTCGTCAACCGAAACATCATTACACGACGAGTGGGAATTCACATTCTCAAGAGAACGGGAAAGCTGTGTGGTGGCCGGCTAAAGAGGGACCACCGTCTCATAACAGCCGGAAATTCGAGGGCGAAATTCAGCTGGCTAAACAGCTCAAACCCACCTCGGTTATCTCACATTTTTCTCTTAGAGTACGTTTCGTTGGCTTTAATTCGTTGGCGTATACTAATTGCATGTCTGCAGTATTTTGTCGAGATGCTCCCGCCCGAGGTTACGGGGTTTTCCCCCTCTAATAAGCAGCCACTGATAGAACAAGAGGTTCAAATAGCCACCATTCTGCCCAAGGTATTTTATCGGCGATGATATTTGCCTTCAGACTAAGGTTAAATTCCTCCGTTATTCAAGGGACCACGACCTCTGCGGTATGCGCCATCGTCGCATGTAGCGGAGGACACCTCTCATTTAGACGAGGGATTTTTATGACGGGCAGCAGACTGCATTTATTCGTCAGAGGAACTTACAGTGATTATCATGCACGATGTATGTATTACCATTACGGAAAATAATTTTGATGGCCTTATTGACTCACTTCCCGCCATCGGCCTTCCTACATCCGCCATCTGCGCGCTTACATACTGGAAGACCGCCATCAGGCGGCGTTCCGACTCGGGACCGAAGATCCCCATCACATATTGACAAACAACAACAATTTGAGCTTAATTCAAGTCGCCTCATGCAACTCTGCCCCAAGCGCCTTCATCCTTAACTGAGATAACTCTCTTTGGTATGCGCCAGCTCAATTTGAAGGCCACCAGCGTCATAAATGGTAATACGCTACGACCAAAATAAACGGCGCCCCCCGCCGCCATCAAGACGCACGATGACTCCTCCTGATTCACTTGATGCAATCACCGATGAGCGTCTTTCAATGCGCATAAAACGTCAGGTTGGACTGCGATGCTCAGTCGTTCTGAATCCTGTTCACTCATCAATGATGTTCCAGCCCTTCGAAGACGTACACCAGTTCTATCCTGGCCTCATCCTTTGGTGTGATCCCCGCAGCTATGAAATGGACATCTCAACACTCCCCCCAAACACGCCGTACGACCGCAGAAAAGCGACGGAGCTCCGTCCGTGTCTCGTAGTGAGCGTCGACCACCAACGGCAATGCTTCCAAGTCGCGCGCCTCTCAGCGTCTACGGTATATGCCCTCCCTTGCTTAGCGGTGTGGATCGCCTTCTGAACCTGCTGCACTGCAGCCAACTGACACGACTAAATGGGTCAAAATCGACAGCCCGCCCTCGATAACGTGACTTTTGTTCTAGCTGCCATTTTATTTTATTTTAATTTGGTATAAGGTGGAAACTCAATGACGCCTGGATCTGGGTGGGCACGCCCGCCGTGGTCCCCATGGTGTTGAACAACCCCAAGGTTACTCGTTTCGCCACATTCCAATCTTACTCATCTTAACATGCTCGAAGGCGATGCACCCTAACCGTGATGTTTATTACAGCGTGAACCCCGTCGCCTCGACAAATCTCCAAAATTATTGGATTCACCGCCAATATTTTGTGAACAGGCAGATGATGCGCGGTTTGTCTTTGTTCGCGTTGCAGAAACCCTTGCTACCGACTGATAATCGAACCGCTTGGCTTTAGAAAGCGGTGCTCCGACGAGTAATATTAATAATATTGCAAATACCTACCAGGGCAATGCTAGTACTTCCTCCTCAACCCAACATTCAACGCCGATGCAAGCCAATTTTTTCAACCAAAGAATGCCAGTTGTCGGAATCGCAGCTCAAAATCAACACCCAAGCCAGTTCTATCAGCCTTGTCCGCAACCCACAGAGTTTACTACTCTGTCTCCTCAACCGGTTGTTGTGCCCGCCGGTTTCACTGAGACCAACCCAAGAAATCCCGGATGGTGGCGCAACCCTCAGACGGGCTGGTTCTGGCATGCGAGTCTCGGGCTCATGCCCCCGACGTCCTCCAGATAAGCTGAAAGTGTTGATTGAATGACTGAGACAGACCGTCGTATGCGTCAAGTAGATGATATAGTTTTGGACGATGAGTGAAGTTGCCTCTCACCGTAGGGCTGTAGCTAGTAACTTCTCTCGCAGGGTTAGATGTGTATATATATACCTTTTTTCAGATACACTCGTCATCGCAGAAGCAAACAGAGGATCGAAAAAAATATCGGCAGACATGGCAACTACTGCGACGTCAGTGGAGTTGAGCACAGCGACGCCGTAGCCTAAGCCTTGCTGAACAAAGGAACTTAAAAGTCAGCATCTGGATGGAAGCCATAGAGGGAGGAAGTTTCCCGGAAGCTACTAGACTGAAGAGGTAACATCACTTCAAAGACACCTCGACTCAATGGCGGAGGGATGAGATGTGGGATGTATTGGGTCCTGTAAGGTTAGTTGGTTGCGCGTAGTACATCAATCGTCTGGATTGAACCAACCCGGATTTCTTTTGCTCGGAATACCAGGCTGGGCCAACAGGGCATTTAGATCGGTGGTTGGATTCTGGTGACTCTAAGAATGACGAGCTGAACTGTCGGAATAGTAAAATAAATAATCTCGGACTTACATTGTAATAAAACTAATATTTAGGTCTTGGGCCGTTATATATCCTGCTGCGGATCGGCAGCCAAAAGACCCTTGACGTCAAGGACACGCACTTGAGTATTCGCCCAGCCGTTCCAAGGAATCGTCAAGGGCGCGGAAGATCATTATGGCAGAGTCGCGAACTCAGCCGATGAAGCATCCAGTGTTGATCCAGCGAGAAAAATCGTGCATATCGCGGTAGGGGCGGAATTACGGCGAGAAAATATAATCTTCGAGTAGTGTAATTTGTTTAGGCTCCAGGTGGCTAACCGGTCTGGACGCCTTTTGCATCTTTTGCGCAGAGTTCGAGAAAGCGGTACTACTATCAAACCGCGACCCTGTCCGTGTACGAATGGGCGGGGACAGACTTTGAGCTTTAAATTTTAAATTTGACATCGCCCGCCCGCACCCGAAGGTCTCCATCGCTAGATTGCTGACCCCGCCAGTCCCTCACCGCCGCCGTGGCTGGCTGCCGTCAGGCGGCGGGGGAGTGTGAGAAGCGCCCGTTGCGTATGTAAGCGCATCGCCACATCGATCAGCGCTCTTCCGATTTCCTCGTTGAACGACTAGAACAAAAATACACGCGACCCGAGGCTCCATTCGGGACCATACACGTAGATTCTTGAATGGGTCCAATCGGTTTTACTTGATACCTGCTCCGAGTCTCTGCTTCGATTCAAGTTATTTCTACGGTCGTCCGACTGGCATCAATTCTGGCACCAGCGGGAACAGCGGCAACGACTCGGAGGGAAGCGAATAAACACCTTTTATCAGCTCTTCAAGGCGTTCTTCACCTTGTCCGCTTTTGTCGCATGCATATCTGCTGTTGGCTAGGATATCTGGAACTCCGCGCGCGCGCAGGACTTGGAGCGGGGCTCCGCGACTGGCTTTCGCTATACTACAATCGGTTTGCTACTTCGCTTGATCTAAACTAGCCGGACAAGGAAATATGCGAGTTCATTTGGCCTTGCTGCATCCATGCCACTGGCATTTATTCCTCGGACTTCGGGCATGATGATCTTCTGGCTTAAAGACGTTGGGCGACGCTGAACTGATGCAGCATAGCCGATGGGAATCAAGCAATCACGAGCACCGTGACGCAGGGACGATTATCGATCAATTCCTCTCATCGGTCCTCGAAATTGGCCCCGAAACGTCTCAATGCAAAATCCTCTTAAAGGGCCGGAGCATAAAAAAACGGACCTAGTGGTTCCCCCGCTGCCTCCGCAATGTCTTACTTCCCCGACCCCCTCACCGCGCTGGCGGCGCTACTCGCCGTCGTGATCCTCGTGCACCTCGCAATCTATCTGCTAGACCGTATGGACTGCGCCAGTATCCAGGCCCTTTGCTTGCTCGATTCTCGGATGTGTGGCTGGGCTGGATCGTGCAGCAGGGTCACCGCTCAGAGGTCCTGAAATACGGTAAGCTGCGCGTATTCACGTCTACCCAAAGCGCTCACAGGCCGTGTCTCAAAGGCAGCTCTGTCTGCCTCTCACCCTCGGAGGTGTCCGTCGCGGACCTAGAGGCGCTCGGCATCGTCTACGCGCACGGAAACGGCGCCCTAAGTCGACATTCTACGACGCATTTGTCTCCATCGAGCGCGGGGTGCTCACCACTCGAGACCGCAAGCAGCACACCCGCCGCAAGCGCAAGATCGTGTCTCCCAGAAAAACGTCGTAGAGTTGGAGCCGCATATCCGACTATATGCTACTCGCCCAGTGGGACCGCCTCTACGACGGCGCAGCGAAGGGCCTCTCTGGCACCGACGGCGCCGGCGGCTGGTTCGGACGCGACAGCTGGCTGTGGTTTGATTGTCTTCCTTGTAGGTATAGTTTTATATTAGTCCACTTCAGTTTTTTTCCTAGTACTCACAGCTACTTATCAGGGGTAAAGTACCTCGCCTTCGACATCATCGGCGATCTCGCCTTCGGCGCGCCATTCAGGATGATCGAAGCTGCGCGCGACATTGCCCCCGTGCCCAAGGGCGACGTCCGCTCCGCCGCCGTCCTCAACTGCACCTCCCTCGCCACTCACGCGGACGACGTGGTCCACATCCCTACCGTAGCTGTGCTCACCGGCCGCGGCGAGTACTCCATGTCCACCGGCGTGCTCCATGCGTGGGTGCGGCCCATCGTGGCGCGCGTGCCGTGGTACCGGCGCGGCCTGCAGAACATGCGCCAGCTTGCGGGCATCGCGATCGTCGCGGTCGCGAAGCACCTAGATATGCGGACGGACCGCGTCGACCTGCTCAGCAAACTTCAGGCGGGCAAAGACGACATGGGCAAGCCGGTGGGGCGCGCCGAGCTCACGACCGAGGCGCTCACGTTCCTAATTGCGGGGTCGGATACAACGGCGAAGTACGTCTCTCTTCTAGTTGTATATTATCAACTAACACCTCCCAGCTCGACGTGCGCGATCCTGTACCACCTCGCCGCGAACCCGGCCGTGCAAACAAAGCTGCAGAAAGAACTCGACGAGCAGCTGGGAACGGAGGACGAGCGCGTCGCGACATGCGACCAGGTGAAGCGCCTCCCGTTCCTTGAGGCGTGTATCCGCGAGGCGCTGTGCATACACTCGACATCTGGGCTGGGGCTCCCGCGCATCGTCCCCGAGGGGGGACTCGTGATTGATGATAAGGGTGGGCTCGGAGGCATTGAGAAAAATAGGCCCGCCGCGCAGCACCACTTCCGCGCTGTCCTTAGCGTGCCGAGCTACACGATCCACCGCGACCCCGCCGTGTGGGATGCGGATGTCGAGGCGTTCCGGCCCGAGCGCTGGTTCGAGGAAGACTAGGCGAAGGTATACAGCGCGCGTTTAACGTGTTTTCGGTGGGACGCGGTGAGTACCTCAAAAAGGATTGTGCAGATGCTGATGTTATTTTGTCATTCCCCACAGCGCATGTCTTGGGCGCAATCTCGCGGCGCTGGAGCTGCAGATCATTGTCGCGTCGATTATGCGCCGCTTCCATTTTGTGCTCGCGACCCCGGAGGAGCCCGTGCGTGATTTTTCTCGCGTTTTCTCCTTCTTGTTTATGAGCGCTGACATGCCGGTATATTAGCTCGCCACGCGCGAGGGCTTCCTGCGCAAGCCGCTAAGGTGTGATGTGGGGATCAAGCGGCGCGACGTGCTGTAACTCGTATGGAGTGGATTGGCGGTGTTTTATTATTATGCACGCAGCTGAATCTACAGTTCCAATCAATCTATCTCGCTCTCAGTTTCGTTTCCATTGTGCCGTGTAATCTTCCTTCCTTCCTTCCTTCCTTCCGGATCTTGGCGCCACCGCAACCACGGAAACACCAACAGAATGTGACCCCATTCATCTCGCCCGAACCCACACATCCGTATCATTCGAATTCGAATTCGTCAAGAAGCTATTTGGTTTCATAACTGCTAAAATCGAATCCAATGCGTGTTCTCTTCTTTCTCCTTTCCGTAAATTCATGCGGTGGAACTTCCCAGCTGCTGAAGGGTTTATTCAGTTACGCCACTCTATTTTTGAGTATATACGCGAAAATCCAAGACAGTTCAACGGATTCTTTACTGACCTTCTCGCCGAGGTTACTTGGTCTAATATTTATTCGAAAACTCGGCGTGTTTTTTCTTTTCTTCGAGCCTATTTACGGCCTTCATTAGCTTCAAGGAACCTGAGCGGAGAGCAAGCGAGGCAAGCAGCTCTGGGTGAACCTTTTTTGGTCGAGTAACATACACGGTACAATTATCCAGTACAACTGACGGAGTCCGAATATACAGTACAATACTTCATCCAAGCCTCCCAATCGGCTCGTACACCTCTTCCTGTAATAAAAACATCCCGGTTCCCGTGCGTACCAACAACCAATTCTACGCGAGCTACAGCACATCGCGCCGCTTGATCCCCACGTCGCACCGCAGCGGCTTGCGCAGGAAGCCCTCGCGCGTCGCGAGCTAAGGGCACATCATCAATCAGCACTTGTACGCACAGGAAGGAATGAAGGAAAACGCACCGGCTCCTCCGGCCGCGCGAGCACGAAATGGAAGCGGCGCACAATCGACGCGACGATGATCTGCAGCTCCAGCGACGCGAGGTTGCGGCCCACGCATGCACTTTTCGGGAACAACATGAGCAGCGACACAGGAGAAGTTGTAAGCAGCACTACTCACCGGGGGCCCACCGAGAACGGGTTAAACGCGCGCTGCATGGCCTCCGCCCTGTCCGCCTCGAACCAACGCTCGGGCCGGAACGCCTCGACGTCCGCGCCCCACACGGCGGGGTCGCGGTGGATCGTGTAGCTCGGCACGCTCAGCACGGCGCCCGCGCGGAAGTGGTGTTGCCGCTGCTGCTGCGCCCCGCCCTTCTCCCCAAACGCACCCGGGTCCCCGAGCACGAGCCCGCCGTCGGGCACGATGCGCGGGAGGCCGAGCGCGGAGGTGGAGTGGATGCGCAGCGCCTCGTTGATGCACGCGTCGAGGAACGGCAGGCGCTTCACCTGGTCGCCCGTCGCGACGCGCTCGTCCTCCGCCCCCAGCTGCTCGTCCAGCTCCTTCTGCAGCTTCGTTTGCACGGCCGGGTTCGCAGCGAGGTGGTACAGGATCGCACAGGTCGAGCTGGGAGGTTTTAGTTAGTAATTATAACAAACAAGCAGACGAGACGGTGCGCACTTGGACGTCGTGTCGGACCCGGCGATGAGCAGCGTGAGCGCCTCGGCCGTGAGCTCCGGGCGCCCCATGGGGTTTCCCGCGTCGTCCGTGCCCGCCTGCAGCTTGCTCAGCAGGTCCACGCGGTCCGTCGGCATCGCCAGGCGCTTCGCGACCGCGACGATCGCGATGCCCGCGAGCTGGCGCACGTTCTGCAGCCCGCGCCCGTACCACGGCACGCGCCGCATGATGGGGCGCACCCACGCGGGCAGCACGCCCATGGACATGGAGTACTCGCCGCGGCCGTTGAGGACGGCGACGGCGGGGATGTGGACGACCTCGTCTGCGCGGGTGGAGTTGATGACGGCGGCGGAGCGGACGTCGCCCTTGGGCACGGGGGCGGCATCGCGCGCGGCTTCGATCATGCCAAAGGGCGCGCCGAAGGCGAGGTCGCCGATGATGTCGAAGGCGAGGTAGTTCACCCCTGGGCGGATATTGTCAGTACTGGTTTTTCAAGGGGAATAGGGTTGGGGGTAGTTGGGGTTAAGGATCTCCATCTACACGCACAACTGCCTGCGGAGTTCTGAGGGGGATTTCAATTTCTACCGCGGCCAGTGCGGTGTCGGCCTCGACTGCCCCGAGTCACCTGCGCTTCAAGGCCATCACCGATCCCCCCACTGTCCTTTCTCAGTCGCTTAGCGACCTGCCCCTGCACCGTGCCGACCTTGCAGTAGCAACAGCAGCCCAAGCACCGAGCAAGGAAGAACATAGTCGAGACGAGAACAGAGCTGTCCATCCGAAACCACAACGCCGACTGCACCAATTCATACAAGAAAAACTGCACGTACAGGGAAGACAATCAAGCCACAGCCGGCCGTCGCGTCCAAACCAGCCGCCGTCGCCGTCGGTGCCAGAGAGTCCTTTGACTGCGCCGTCGTAGAGGCGGTCCCACTGGGCCAGCAGCATGCCGACGTAGAGGCGGATGTGGGGCTCGAACTCGACGACGCTCTTCTGGGAGAAGATGTGCGACACGATCTTGCGCTTGCGGGCGTGCTGCTTGCGGTCGCGGGTATTGAACAGCCCGCGCTCAATCGAGACGAACGCGTCGTAGAACGTGGATTTGAGCGCGCCGTTTCCGTGCGCGTAGACGATTGCGAGCGCATCTGGGTCCGCGACGGACACCTCCGACGGCGAGATGCGAACAAAGCGGCCTTTTCAGACATGTGAGAGACATGAGAGTTATCAGTCTGCGCTGCTTACCGTATTTGAGGTGCATCTCATGGATTACTTCTGAGCGGTGGCCTTGCTGCGAGACCCAGCCCAACCACGCATCGGAGAAACGAGCAAGAAAAGGGCCAGGATATTGGCGGAGACCATAGGGATCAACCAGATAGATGGCCAGGTGCACGAGAATTACAAATGCGGGCAGCGCCACTAGCGCGGTGAGGGGATCGGAGAGGTAAGACATTGCGGGGGGAACGGGGAGAACCGACGCCTCTTTTATACTTTTTGGCTTAGGAGCGTTTACATTGGGACGTCATGTCAAGATCCGGGCCAATTTCTCACAGTGCTGAGACCCGCCTACCTATGTGCATATGTTTGGATTCCTCTCGACTCTCCTGTTCTTTGCGCCTATCTGCTTTCATATCGCAATGAAAAAATCGTGCCCTCTGGCGTCGTTCTCTGAATTCACAATATCCTCAATCCAATAATTGGTCAATATTTCTTTCTTAAGGGTTCGCGACGGCACCGGACCGCCGACTGGGCTCAAGGATCAAGCGACGGCGACGTTCGGATGCGGGCGTCGCGAAGCCAACTCTGGCAAGCGGGGGCGCCTCCCTCGGACACGGACGAGGCCGCGCTTCGCGTTCTCGAAATCGGGGCAGCCTAACGGTAACGCAAGACACAAGTTACGTAGGTTGCAATAAATATTCCTCCCTCAAAAATTCGGCTTGTGCCGCGGCGTTTCCGACCCAGATGCTCCATACCCGCAGAGCTTGCAACTCAGCTTGACGCAGCATATCGTTGAATTGTGGCGACTTGGCAATTTGAACGGTTAGAAATATTTGTTTCTCCTGCTCTGGTATTTTGCGTCTACCATTCCCTGACAACCAACCACAATACAACATAATATGACGAATGGCTCGAGTTCTGCTCCTCTCCCTCAGGCTGTACGTATTTTCTCTAAAGAAAGGGCGCGTATCGCAATATGTATTCCAGTGATCTCGTCTATTTTTCACGGTGGTCGACGCATATGTTTAAAAATCGAACCCTAGAATCCTCGCCGCTGACCATGCATGAACATGTTGGAGGATATATCAATCGGTTCAGCATCAATTCCCAAATTGGGTACTCATTGAGTCATTCCTTGCGAATACTAAAGTGAGCTCCATGTAAGGGTCCCTTCAACTCGCGTGAGAGTGTTTAATTAAAATACCCCGAGCGTCGAGATTCTCGGCTTGTAAGAATCAAGCTACCGAAGAATAATATTGCAGGTTTGTACAGATATCGAGAGAATCGGAAATTGAAGTTACACACGCGAATTTACAGTCAGTGTTGTTATTGATCTAAAAGAGAGACTTCAAGCGAACTGAATATTCCTGCAAGCCAATCGGACCGACTCTGTGGATTAGTTGCTGGGTACCGAGTTACCTCGGACTACAATACACACGCCGATTGCAACTATCTCGACTCGGCGTCGGGCCGGAACTGGATCGCACACCTTCATAGCCGGGCGCGTGAATGGAAACGAAACTGAGAGTGGAAACCGTAATGAAGACAGACTCAAGGCTGAGTACATTACGGCTGTATGCATAATAATAAATAAAACACCGCCAGGCGAGTTACAGCACGTCGCGCCGCTTGATCCCCACATCGCACCGGAGCGGCTTGCGCAGGAAGCCCTCGCGAGACGCGAGCTAATTTACCGCATATTAAGTGCTTATACGTAAGGAAGAAGGAAGGAAAGAACGCACTGGCTCCTCGGGCCTCGCGAGCACAAAATGGAAGCGGCGCACAATCGACGCGACGATGATCTGCAGCCCCAGCGAGGCGAGGTTGCGTCCTACGCACGCACTAGAAGTAAATAAACAACATGAGCTTCTGCAAGCAAGCAAGAAGAAGAAGTCGTAAGTACGCACCGCGGCCCACCGAGAACGGGTTAAACGCGCACTGCATGCCATCCGCCTCGAACCAGCGCTCGGGCCGGAACGCGTCGACGTCCGCGCCCCAGACGACGGGGTCGCGGTGGATCGTATAGGTCGGCACGCTCAGCACGGCGCCCGCGCGGAAGTAGTGCTGCGCGCCGGGCGCGGGGGCCTCCTCACCAAGCGTATCCTTGTCGCTCAAGACGAGCCCCCCCTCGGGGACGACACGCGGGAACCCCAGCGCAGAAGTCGCGTGTATGCGCAGCACCTCGTTGATGCACGCTCCGAGGAACGGGAGGCGCTTGACCTGATCGCCCGTCGCAACGCGCTCGTCCTCCGCCCCCAGCTGCTCGTCCAGCTCTTGTTGCAGATTTTCTTGTGCGCCGGGGTTCGCGGCGAGGTGGTACAGGATCGCGCACGTCGAGCTGGGAGGCGTTAGTTCCTAACAAACAAACAAGCAGACGAGGCGTACTTGGGCCATTGTATCCGATCCCGCAATCAGGAACGTGAGCGCCTCGGCGGTGAGCTCCGCGCGCCCCATCGGGTTCCCTGCATCGTCCGTGCCTGCCTGCAGCTTGCTGAGCAGGTCGACACGGTCCGTCGGTGCGGCCAGGCGCTTGGCGACCGCGACGATCGCGATGCCCGCGAGCTGAAGCACGTCCTGCAGGCCGCGCCGGTACCACGGTACCCGCGCCATGATGGGGCGCACCCACGCGGGGAGTACGCCCATGGACATGGAGTACTCCCCGCGACCGGTGAGGGCGGCGACGGCAGGGATGTGGACCACGTCGTCAGCGCGGGTGGCGAGGGAGATGGACTTGAGGACGGCGGCGGAGCGGACGTCGTACTTGGGCACAGGGGCGATGTCGCGCGTAGCTTCAATCATACCGAAGGGCGCGCCGAAGGCGAGATCGCCGATGATGTCGAAGGCGAGGTAATTTACCCTGATAAATAGTTGTATGAGTGGAAGCCTATATAAACGAACTACACTTACACGGAAGACAATCAAGCCACAGCCGGCCGTCGCGTCCGAACCAGCCGCCGGCACCGTCAGTGCTAGAGACCCTTCGCTGCGCTGTCATAGAGGCGGTCCCACTGGGCGAGCAGCGTCCTGACGTAGAGGCGGATGTGGGGCTCGAACTCGACGACGCTCTTCTGGGAGAAGGATCTTGCGCTTGCGGGTGTGCTGCTTGCGTCGCGCGTGTTGAACAGCCCGGGCTCGATCGAGATGAAAGGGTCGTAGAACGTCGACTTGAGCGCGCCGTTCCCGTGCGCGTAGACGATGCCGAGCGCCTCTGGGTCTGCGACGGACACCTCCGACGGCGAGATGCGGACAAAGCGGCCTGAGGCGCGTGAGAGACATGATAATTATCAGTACGCGCTGCTCACCGTATTTCAGGTGCATTTATGGATAACTTCGGAGTGGTGGCCCTGCTGCGCGACCCAGCCCAGCCACGCATAAGAAAATCGAGTAAGAAATGGACCAGGATAGTGGCGGAGACCATAAGGATCGACCAGATATATTGCGAGGTGCACGAGAATTACAAAGGCGGGCAGCGCCGCCAGCGCGATGAGGGGGTCGGAGAAGTAAGGCATTGCGGTGGAAGGGGGGGCATGTCTCCTTATATATATTCGCCCTAGCTTAGCTAGGGAAAGAAGCTCCGAGTCCTAGCCAGTAGCTAGGACTCGGACAGTAGTTAGGACTCGGAGCTTCTTGAATTGAGTTGCATTGAGAGTCCATGCCAAGCAACGAGGCCAATTTGTAAGATCTGAGATCCCGCCAATAGTAATGTCCGTATGCTTGGGTTCCTTCTCCAAAAAAGGGGGAAATGTGTAGTGTATCCTGAGTCCGACGAGTCTCCAGACTCGAGAGCTTGACTTTATTATTGACTTGACGCACGCAGGGCAAACGCAGGGGAGGCGGGAGCTTGAAACAGGGGACAGTCGACCAGGGTGATGCTGATTATTAGATGGAGAGCGCGAGACGATCTAATGCCTTCGGGCAGGTTTCGAGGGAAACAGATCTTGACTTGAAGCAATATAGTGAGAAGTTTGAGATCCCGCCAATATTAAAGCGTGTATATTTGGCTTCCTTCTGTGTCCCGACTCCAGGCTCGTGCTCGAGTCGCTTGAAAGTTGACGCAGCGTCAGGGTAAACGTAGAGCGGGCCGCGAACTTGAAACATGGGACATTCGACCAGGGTAATGCTGGTTATTAGAGAGAGCGAGAGACGATCTAAGCAGTGCCTTCGAGGGAAACAGATCCTGGTGCTTAAAACGTTGGAGGTAGAGTGAGCCGCTCAGTGGGATGGGAAAATATTACATAATATATCGAATCACTCTACGGAAAGATCCGGCATGGTTAGACTCTGGTCCTGGAAGTGATGGTTTCGATCCTGAGTATCGCATATCTGGCTCTTTCCCTCTGTATAAAAAGGACAGGCCCCCAGGGCACAATTGGAAGGATCCCAGATTTTATTTGCGACTATGGCCTTTATTTAAGTGGTACTACTTCGCAGTTGCCCGTGCTACCGTGACGCCATGGGAGTAAATAAATGTAATTGAGCCGGCAAACTTTTAATACTGCCAGTTGGCAGCGGACCTCTTCGAGGTATTTTTCGAGGCCTTCAAGTTCAATCCGGAAAATGAAAGGGTCGACTCTAAATGCAATAACCGCTCCGCTCCTCACCAACTTTCGGTTGGCTCGTCGCGGCCAAGTTGAACGGTCTCAGAGTCACTATTACTATGAATTCCGAAGGGGAGATATTTTTACTGTCTGATTTCTTTGAGCCCAAGAAATGTTTGCGGTTGCGGGCTTGACGAGGCTGAGGGTTCTGATGCGGATTTCTGGACAAAGAATAAGCGGTCTGTCGCACTCAACTCCAACTAGATATTCTCAAACAGTTGATGAGTAGAGTCAATAAGAATTCCGCTTGTACAGTTGAAGAACCTGGGCAAGATTGCCTGTAAGAAATATAGTAGAAGCGTCCAGTTACCGAGGGATAATATTGCTGGTTTGTGCAGATACTATCAAGGGAGTCGCACTTGAATTTACAGCGTTGCAAAAGAGAGAACGTGCTGAGACTGAATTTTCCTGCAAGCCAATCCAACAGTGTGGGACTGCGAATTAGTCGCTGAGTGGGTCGAGATGAAAACCTACAATTAACATTTATGTTGGTGCTCTTGCAGCCCTGATGCCACCGGAATAGAAGGACACCGAAGGCGGGAGTGAAACGAACAACAAGAAGAAAAAAGCGATTATTGACGCTCCTAGGAAATTGAAACGAAGTCCCCAGTGCATCCAGGGGTATTGGTCGGGTGGCGGGTGTCGGGCGCGGGAGATTCGAGGGGGGGTATAGGCTAGGGTCGAACGTTGCGAAACGCCCTAAAAAAAAATCCAGTACCTCTGAATTTGTCGCTCCGGAGTCAAGTAATCGTCATACCGGGGAAAACAGTGAAGATACATATCCCTCCACACGTACATCCGCTCAAAGGGGGCCTGGCTGGACGACGCGAACTCCCAATACTCGGGCAACCGCCCTGCGCACTCCCAGTCAACGAGCCCCGTCGGGCGGTATGCGTGGGTGGTCGGTCAGGATGTTGTGCGGCAGGAGATCGCCGTGTATGAGATGGATGCGATACTCCCTGGTCGTTCGGTCCACGACCAACAACTGGATCTTCTCGTCCGCTTTTTCGGTCCAGCCGGTACAGAACTTGAAGGGCTGCGCGTGGAATTCTGCCACATCGGCAAACAGCTTCACTGGGAGGTCACCGATTCTGTAGCTGATGAAAAGACCCCCGACGAACCCGGACACAGGGTGGGGATTCGGAAGTGGATGGCGCGGAGCTGGGAGATCCAGTCCGCGATGGTGGTTTTGAGGACGTTGCGCTCTTCATCGGTGGCGCCGATGAGACGCGAGCCCTCGCCGTGCATGAACAATGGCGTTCCGGGGAGTGCGCGTATGACCCGAAGAAACTTGCGATTGTCCGGCTCGAAGGACACGGCTGAGGCGTTGTGGTCGAGCACCTGTGGCAATAGCTGTCAGGGTCCGAACCTACTCCATGACAAGCCCTTCGTCCGTCAAGCGGAAGAGTTTGAGTTAGATTCCAAGCAGGAGCCGGTAAACCAGGGACATTTGTTGCTTGCCAAAGCGCTCCAAAGCGACACAAAAATGCAATAGATGCGGGAACGAAGGCTATTAGGAACCGTGAGCCACGCAGACCAGTGCCAGCTCGTCCATGTTCGTTAGCTGTATGGAGAGTTCGGATTAAGAGGGAAGAATACGGGTGGGTTCTGGTCTGCGAGACGGTGGATGAGTCGGAACATGTGTCGGAGTTTGAAGTGCAACCTTCACGTGCGTCGCTACTAGTAATTTTGTTCATGCCCAAAAACCGCAACCTGGCCTGCCTGTCGACATCCAATCAAGCGGCTTCAGCTTCTAGTCCGACAAGTCGGAGCGCTGCCGGTACGTGTGCAGTGTGCTTCCTTCAAGGCATCAGTAGATGACGCGCTCACTGCTTAGCCCATGGGCTGAGCTATTTTTTCGATCTCCACTCAATCAGCAGTGCCACTCGACAATTGAATATCCTGCATTACATTGGCCCAATTGGCGACCGTTGATTATATGTAATTGGCGGCCAGGACGGCCCCACTGTAATCCGACCAAAAGGTAGATAATTGATTAGATAGTACTAATCAATCGCGCGCCTATATAAGGACTTTGGGATATCGTAAACTGGCACCACATCCCATCCACCATGGACTCACGTTCATACAAAGACACTGTTACGCCCAGAGGCATCAACTACCGCTACTTCTTCAGTCCAGCAGCTTCCGGTAAACCAACCGTTCTGTTCCTCCATGGCTTTCCATCCAACGCATACGAATGCTGGCGCTTCCAAGTCGCCTTCTTCGTGCAGCAAGGCTTCGGCGTCGTCGCGCCCGATCTTCTGGGCTACGGCGGCACAGACAAGCCCACTGACGTCGCGGCATACGCAAAGAGCCTCATGTCTGCCGATATTATTTCGATCATGGACAAAGAGCACCTCGTCGACACCAAGGTGTATGCGATTGGCCATGATTGGTGCGTTCTGTTCGCTTCGTTTTTTGTTGGTGGGCGTGCTAATTATAATGGGTTTCTACTTAGGGGATGCGTAATGACCTCTGCGTTGGCGACATTCTACCCGTCGCGCTTCACCGGCTTTGCTTTTCTTGCCTTTGGCTACATGGTGCCCAACCCTGAGTTTGAGGTCAATAAGTTCTACGGTGCGATGAAAGAAATCGTCGGCTATGACTGTTTCGGATACTGGCAGTGCGTATCCATCATCTCTGCAAGCATCGAGCCGGATCTGACCTATGGATGGACAGTTTTTTCACCTCGGACGGTGCCGACAAGATCATTGAGGACCACGTAAGATGCTCAAAGATTACCCGTCGATTTTGTCTTGATGTGCGCAGATCGACGCCTTCATGTGCATCCTGTACCCTAGAGATCCGAGGAGCTGGCTTACCGACATGGCACCCATCGACAAGATCAAGGAATGGGTCATCAGCGACAAAGTGACCCCGCCCCCCGTGTACCTCACCGAAGAGGTCCATTAATTTATCTTCGTCTGATGCTCAAACCGCTGTTTAACAAAATAAATAACCGCCCAGGACTTCACACGGCAGAAGACCGAGCTATTGAAGGGCGGCCTGGCAGGCCCATTGTGCTGGTATAAACAGTACGCCACTGGGGCGGTCATGCACGACGACAGGCGTCAGTGTTTCTGCCTTACTTTCGACTGCATACTTATGATGAATTTACGCCGCTGACGATCATACCTCGCCACTATATAGTTGTCCCGAAAGAAAACTACGTGATCAAGCAGCCCGTCTTCTGGGCCGCGGCACACCAAGACTACGTCTGCGTCCCGAAGGCTTCTCTCCTCGCTTTGCAGGGTTTCTGCCCTAACCTAACAGTCAGGGACTACCAAACCGATCACGTATGTTTAATTTCTTGGATAGTGCGCAATGGAGGCTGATGCAGGACCAGTGGGTTCAGCTTGCTGCTCCGGCCAAAATTAATGAAGACCTCTTGAAGTGGATTGAGAGTCTGTAGGCCCAGGCTCATCGAATAGTAACCTCTCGGATTATAACAAGTAGTTTTTTTCTGCTCTCAAACCTGCTGCTGTGTATCCGACTGGTACCCGAATCGATGCAAAAATCGCGGAAAAAAAACCAGCCTGAGCAAACTATCGCCGTGACTTGTAAGATTCCCTTATCTGGAAACGGGTGTTTGTTTGTTTCCCAAGCCTTTGCCATCGTCTGTCCCTTGCTCGCAAACACTCTCAATGCAGCCCAATCGGCTTGGGCTAGGTCTGCGGGCGCCTCTGCCGTCGTATGGCCAGGGCCCCTCGATATCTGCGCTCGCATTCCAGCAACAACAAGCCCAGGTGCAGCCCCAGAAACAAACCACTCTTTTCGTGGGCTCCATCTCAGGCGGAATCACAGATGCGACGCTGAACGCGCTGCTGACTGCGTGCGGACCTATAAAATCTTTCAAACGCCTCATTACACCCGCCAACAAGCCCCAGGGCTTTGGATTCGCCGAATTCGAGGAACCGGATGGCGCCCTGCGTGCCCTGGCACTGCTGAATAATGTTGAGCTCCCTGCGCTCGAAGATGGATGCGCCAACAAGAATCTACTCGTTAGCATTTTCTTTTGCTTACTTTACTCTTTCTTTGTCTTTTAATCCAATGCAATCGACATAGATAAAAGCCGACGAAAAAACCCGCGCCTTCCTCGACGCCTACGCCTCCACACGGCCCTTTGACCCCTCCACCGCGCAGTCCGCCAAAGCTGCTATCGACACTGTCGTCGGCGACCTCACGCGCCTCGCCGCCGCCTCCACATCGGAAAAAGAAAAGTACGTCGTCCCGCCGCATCTGCACGACCTGCAGGAGGCAGACCTCCCCGAGACGCAACGTGGCCTCGTCATCTCCGAGATCGCGCAGTTCCGCGAGCGCGCGGCGAAGCGCGAGCGCGAGAAGATGCGCGAGCTGCAGCAGCAGAGCACCGTCATGCCCAGCACGCCCAGTGGCCCGAAGATGCGCGAATGGGGACGTCCGAAGGAGGAGCCGCAGCAGGGGCAGGGGCAGGGTCAGGGCATGGGCAAGGGCGCGCAGGGGTACGGGAAGCCGGTGGACTTTGTGCGTGAGCGGGAGCAAAACCGCGAGCCGAAGCGGGCGCAGGTGCAGACACAGACGGACGAGGAGCTTGAGGCGGACCGTAAGGAGGGGCGCCGGCGGGATGAGGAGGTGTCGTTCCGCGATGTGCGTATCTTTTCTTTATTTCTATATTTTATTTTTATTCTAATATCGCCGACAGCGTGAACGCCGCTACGAGCCGCGGGAACGGGCACGGATCTCTGCGCTCGAGCGCGCAATCGCGCGCCAGCGGGCCACTGCCGAAGCGGAGGCGCGCGAGCGGGTCGACATGCGTGCGCGGCTCGAGGCGTGGGACGACGACGAGAGCGACGAGCTGTTCTACGTGGACCGCACACGGTGGCGTGCGGCGCGCGCGCGGCATCTGACCGTGGAGCAAAACGCGGACGCCGCAAGCGCGAGCTTCGAGGAGGAGGAGGCGGCGAATCTGGCGAAGGAGAGCGAGGAGTTCCTGGCGCGGCAGATGGGCGAGATGCAGGCGCTGGCGGAGGAGCAGCGGCGCGCAGGCCTGCTCTTGGACGATGGGGCGCCCGTGAGGCTGAATGTGTCGCTGGGGCCGTTGATCAACAAGGCGGATGCTGCACGGGAGAAGGAGGGCGGACGAGAGGGCGTATTTGGGAAGGAAGAAGAGGAGGAGGAAGCAGGCCGCAAGCGTAAGGTACCGCTAGTGAAGCTCGACTTTAGCGCGGCCGAGGCAGGGCCGGAGGCAACGCGGGAGCGGCTGGAGAGTCTCAAGACGGGTGTGCCAAAGGAACAGGAAGCGCTGTTCAAGGCGAAGGTGCGGTGGGATGGACTGACGGACGTGCGTTGTTTCTTGCTTTGTACCGTTTACTTGCTCATGGACCCGCAGACCACGATCGACCGGAAGCTCGAGCCGCTTGTGAAGCGTCTGATGGCTCGATACCTGGGGGACATGGAGGAGGCGGAGGACCTGATCATGTTTGTGGTGGAGCACCTCAAGGACCACAAGGGGCCCGCAAAGCTCGTCGAGGGGCTCGAGCCGGTGCGCCGCCTTTATGTCTCCGACTCAATGTGGCTGCTAACCGCCCTTGCAGGTACTAGAAGAGGAAGCCGTCGAGCTGACGATTGCGGTCTGGCGGCAGCTCATTTTCGAGAGCATGGCGTACGGCGAGGGGCTGCACACCGACCACATGCTCGTGGACTGACTGACACAGACTCCCGGGAAGGAAGTGAGTTCCTTGCTAGACCGCATCCTATTTTACTACTACCACCGCTACTTCTACCGTGTCTTGTCGTGTGTCGTCGTCGTTATCTACTGCCGCAGCCGCCGTCGGTGATGCAAATGTGTATGTGTAGTGAGTCAGCCGCAATCTCTTTTCTTGTAGTCTCGGGCTGCGTGGCCCATTGAATCTGCGCTTGCTCTTTTTTTTTCTGGTGTAGCCGCCGCGGAACATACAACGGAACAAGGCATGGTTGAGCAGGGCGCTCCGACGGCCTTTTTCAATTGTGAGATGGTGAGAACTCGCTCTCTGAGTCGACCGTCGTTGAACCGCTGCTAGGGTAAAATGCTGATGGTCGGCGGGACTTACATAAAGTGTCAAAGCGCAAAATACGGTGAGTAAACTTGGTACATAATAATCGAATAGCTGCCTACGATTTTTGTGTTACGTGTGAACTGTTGCGAATTCTGCCGTCCAGCGAAACTTTTTTTTCGATATGAATTTACTCGTCCCCTTCCGTCGTAAGTTCCGTAACATACATATATGTACAGATGCAGCTCTTGGAATATATTCAATGTATAGCGCGTCTCGTTGCATAGTGTTAGCTGAGGCAAGGCGAGCTTGCGAGCCGGCCTCAGTGCTAGGCAAGATAGCGATTAGATTAGATAGGATCACATCACGCATCAGACACTGCCGCATCAGCCATTACCGCTTTTGCTCTTGCGCGTATTCTCTGCAAAACCAAACGCTCTCTTCCCGCCGCAAAACCCTCTCGAACCCTCTGATTTTTCTGCCCACCCACCCTCTCCTTCTTTCTTGGAGCTTCGCTAGGGTTGCTTCGGGTCTCATTTGCGCTTTTGCCTTGACCCGGGCTTCCTTCTGCGACCGGGTTTGGCCGTGTCCGTTAGCCGATTCCTCCCGCCTCGGAATTTCCCGCATCCGCATTTCGCGATGCCCTCTTTTTTCCGAGCCGGACGGCCACGGCCAGACCCCCCACACTCACACACACCTTCACCTCATGACTCTGACCTGGCCTTTGCGTGAATATCTGAATACAGAATTATATTAGATATTCACGCTCCTTCCTCTTACATTGGTCCGACAGATCTATCTGGAGCTACCTTGCTCGTCCGGTCCATCGATGTGCTGACTAAGCGCCTTATTCTTTTAATTTCTTGCACTCCGTTTCCAGCGAGCGGGCAACGCGGCGCCGACTTACAGCGCGGATCGCGATACTACCCCGTTCAAGCTCCTCTCTACACATCCTGGTTTACTTATCTACTAAAGACTCGACGATATCAAACCACCGAGCGAAGGAAGGACTCCCACATTTTCTTCAAGTTGCTCCCCTGATTCTAAATCCTCACCTGGTCCGGACTTCTGCCCTCTGACTCCCAAATTATCTTTGGGCCCTGCAGCTTGGATGCTACTAGAGGGTGGCCCCTCATCCAACTTGCTGCACAGCTGGAGGTCCAGAAACTGCCCGTGCTTCCACCGTTGTCGCAAACGTCTTCGAGTCTGAAAAAACGAGCATATAACGAAAGTATAACTAATTAAACATTGTCCCTGCGAAAATCGCGAATAGTCTTCCACTGATGACCAGGCCACGACGTATTTCCGCTGCCCGCGCCCTCGCTACCCGATCCCTCCGTTCCTTTAACGACATTCCAGCCCGTGCTCCCCACTCCGGTGTCCATGAGCTTCAGCAAATGTGTCTTCAGCTCTCCGTCCTCCCCCGTAATTTCGTCTACGTGCTCGACTGTCGTTTTGAACAAGCCGCCGAGTTCATTCAAGGACACCCGATCGCCCTGGAGTCGGAATATTTTGTTCTCGAGTTCCGACAGCGGCAGGCTGGTCAGTATATATGCCACGAATCCTCGGCCATGGATCACAAGACGAACCAGCAATATCTCCAATAGAGGTGAAGGAAACTGGAGGGGTCCCTTTGCCCACGATTCTGATCTTGCCGTGATCTCCGAATCCGACAAGCCACGGGATGAATTCAATGAATAATCCAGTCTGGTGGTAAATCCACGGTAAGTTGCATTACTCTCGGCTTGGCGCTGGTCGCTCACATAGATCCTGATGGACGGGATTCCGATTGTTCTCAGGTGCGCTGTGGTACACGATGAACGGCTTTCGTGGGTTAAAATAAAAGCTTACCTGCCACCTGATCTTTGAGTGCAAGGAGACCGTGCTTTTGCCCTTCGGTTGGTACCCCCGTACTCTGAAGGCACGAATAGCTTTACTCCGGCCAGCTTGCCTGCATCTGCGAGAACCAATTGTGCTGCGCCGGCGCTGGCGGCAATTGTCGAGAGCACGACTTCTACTTTGTGCTGCCTCAACACCGCTGCCACAGCGTTAACATCGGCAGTGTCGACTGTGGCGGTTTTGACACCAGACGGGACCGATTTGCTAGCGGACCCAGGCCGCGAGAGCAACACAACGGAGACGTTTTGGGCAGCGAGAGCGTTGAGGATGGGGAGACCTATCGATCCGCCACCGACAAGTGCAAACGAATTATATGTGGGCATTTGTGGTGGATATTTCTTGGACCCTGAATGCCTTGACCATTTCGGCTTTTATTGCGAGCCTCTACCATTTTTTACTAAGAGTCGGCCCTGGGCAAATTCAACCCGAGGCGAAATGACCAAGAACACCAGTGCTGACGCATGGCAGTACTTACGACTCACGAGTCCGGCCGTTTTTAAGCTCGGATCACCGATCATCCTCAATTTCAACTTCCGACACGTTTACGGATATGATGTCGCGCACAAGTCACGCACTAGGGCTGGCTCAGGTCTGTCGATTAATATTCTGTGATTAATTCTTGCCTGTTATTGGAGCAGCACTTCTCATCAGACTCCAGATATTTGAATGACCATTCACATCCAGTGATTCCCTCTGATGATGGGTAACAGCTACGCTGTCGTACGTGCCGATTACAAGTATATAACCCACAAATTCACCCACATCTTGGCACTGAATAGCGCGAGAAGGCGAAAACCGGAGGACTCGTCTGGGCCACTGCAATGGTCATCTGCGGTACGATCTTTCTATTATTTGATTGTGAGATCGCAAAATTTTAAAACCAATTCTACCTAGATGTCTCGATCGCTGGGGCGTTGATTTGGAAATCGCGATCCATGAAGTCGAGTTTCGCACACACCAACACGTTCGTGAACTCTACTCGACTTGTAGGCACTATTAAATCTCGCCGACACCACAGATTCATCCACCGCGTGATGGTCAGTGCGATTCAAACCGGCTCAACCACCAGCCTCGCCTCTATCTTGCTTCTCATAACCTTTCTCCACGACCCGCAGAGTAACAGTGAGTCCGGCGTTTTTATACTCTCCGTTTTCGAGCCTCTGAACATTCTAGTTCCCACATTATTTATATACCTCTTCGCACCGCTGTACTGTCTCACGCTGTTGTTCAACCTCAATATCCGGCGGAATGCAAGCAACGCGGGCACTTCCAAGACGTCCGAAAGCCGCGGCGGCAATAATAACAACATCATTATGGATGGAATCCGTACGTCCTCTTCGTTTTACGAGTTGTTGATTCTCGTATAAATAATGCTGACTGGTTTTTATAGAAGTGCACCGCACGGCCGTCGTTACTATGGACCCAACGGACTCGGACCTGGATGCGGCACGCAGAAGGACTGTATGTGCCCTGTGCTTGATTATTCAGAGCAACAGACATCTGACCCACTCTTTTTGCTTTCAGGACGAAGACAACAGCATCAAGAAAGATCTGGATGTCGAGTCTTTTGGTGCCCGGAAGGTCAAAGTGACGACCCTCGGCTAATGTTTGTTCGAATGGGACACCGCATATAATTAATATGTGCTGTGATGGTACTATTGACAATATTCACGGTTATTCTGAGTTTTATGGCGAATACTAACTCTCTGCAATGTGCTCTCGTCTGACTGAAAACCGAATTTATGTCGAAACATCTGACTCCGTCAATCCATGCTCTGCCAAATTACTAGACACGAAGTCAGTGTAATGCGCACTCCAGACTTGACTTTCGTACAAGCATTATAATGTTGCAAAATATTTATTTTTACTAAATGCAACGGCATTCTGTCTTTGGGACAAAGACTACTACTACTACTACTCTACGGTGAGCTTCGAAGTTCACGCGTCCAAACTAACTAGATGGCGCAGCGATGGGGTATATTAATCACTCGACTCATCATCTTGCTGATGCTGGGGGCAGGAGGCCAAGACTATCGTGCCAGAACCAGCCAGTCTGCGGGTTGTGCCACCATCCGGGATTGCTCGGATTAGTCTCAGTGAACCCAGTTGGCACAACGACTGGTTGAGAAGCCAAAGTGGTAAACTCTGTGGGCTGTGGACCAGGCTGATAAAATTGGCTTGGATGTTGAGCTTGAGTTGATGTGCCGTCTTGGTTGAAAAAATTTCCTTGCATCGCTGTTGGATATCGGGCGGAGGATGAAGTACTAGGGATAAATGTATTGCCCTGGTAAGTACTTGTATCATTACTGACAGCACCTGCTATATCCCAACGGTCAAGTTATTAATCAGTTAACAGACTGGTGCAAAGTCGACAAACCCATCATCCGTCTGTTGATATATTGCTGGCGGTGAATCCAATAGTTCTGGAGATTCGTCGAAGCGACAGGGGGGACACTATAGTACTCGTCTCTGTTCGGATGCATCGCCTTGCAGATGCCAATGCACGTTAGATATGGTTGAGCTTTTGTTGAAGAGAATTAAAGACCTTCGCGTTGTTTAAAATCATCGGAACGACGGCGGGAGTTCCCACCCATATCCACGCATCGTTGAGCTTCCACGTGATCGCGGGCGGAGAATCGATTTTAACCCATTTGGTCGTGTCGGTTGGCTGAGGTCGTTTTGCCGTAGCGTTTAGAAGGCGATCCAGGAAGCAAGCGAAGGCATATACCGTTGTCGCCGAAAAGCGAGCGACCTGAAAGCGATGCCGTTGGTAGTCGACGCTCACAACCAGACATGGGCGAAGTTCTGTGGCTGTTCTGCGGTTGTACGGCGTATTTGGCGGGTGTGTTGAGAGGTCCATTTCATGACTGTGGGGATCACACCAGAGGATGAGGCCGGGGTAGAACTGGTTTGCGGCTTCGAAGGGCTGGAACATCATGTTCTGAGTGGTTGGATAGTGAGTACACCATAGTTCCGCACGTTTTATGGTGGTTGAAAGTGTGGTTGAATCTGCGATGCCATCAATGATCTTTGAAGTGATTCACGAGGAGTCATGCCAAAAATATACCTTGAACCTTACTCTCATCACAAACGATATCTGCTTCTGAACTCGGGCCGCCGCCCTGAGAAATCAGGCCCGCCTCTGTAATAAGTCTGCCCAGAGAGTATACTAACAATATCACCTGAACGGCGAGCTGCGTAACGCGTCCCGGGTTAAAAGCCTTCGTCGACGTTATCCAACGAGGAACACACTGGCGGGCGCTTAATTTTGGTGTACACGGCCTCGGAAGACGGCTAAGAAAAGCAGAGACGATAACAGACGGTGACTCGACTAAATTGTCGGCCTGTCCGCCGCAGTATTCGCCAAGCGAGTCATGGAGGTAACGAAGCGGCGAGGAGTCATGCACGGGCATCACCGGCCACAACGAACAGATTGCCGCCCAAGTAGGTGGTGATACCAATCAGTTTCAGTCGAATTCGAACTTTTAGTTGAGTCACAAGAATTAGTTCATTGGAAGTAAGTACTCTATGGAGACCGCCTAAGTGCATTCCCCTTTCACACCGCAGCGTCCAGAATAGTTCCGACAGTGGGGGCAGTATCTCTCCAAACTTTGACCATCTCCGCCCACACCTGGTCTTGTACCTGCCGCCCATGTTCGCTGCTGAGCCATTTCGGAGTGCTGGATGGAACATGAATAAACACGTTAGGAACCAAAACTGCAGGCTGGCTCACCCCATCATCCGACTTCGGGATATATATGCGCCGGAGGGTGTGGACGTTACGAGCCCGTACAGAATGTTCTGAGCACCCTTGGACGCAGGCCAAGCCAGAACTTGAATCAATCCACTGGAGGAGAGGGTTAGTTTCCGATCGGATCGAAGACTGGAGTGCAGATAATCACCGAGTGACCAGGTTCAAATTGGCATCCCGCGCAAGTTCTGAGTGATTCATTCCAGGGTCAACCACGCTACGAAGTCGGTCAGGAATATTTTATTCGGATCGGTAAAATAACCCACTTGACGATAACACCCCGGGCTTGAGATTCGGTGGCTAGCTTTTGGGCAGTGAAGTAATTGAACAGCTTGGATGTCGGGTATCTGTCGAAAGAGTCGAATTTTGATTCGTCGTTCAGCGCTTCAAGGATGTTTTTTTCCAATCTTTGTGGAAATTTAGCGACGTTTTGGCCTGGACATGAAGTCGTTCATCATCGGGGGCATGGTAAATTAAATGGAAACTGACCGCCAGAGCCGGTGATGGTCAAGTGAGGTGGGATGTGTTCAGGAAGCGGGGGGAGATGAACCGTCTTCTGGAGGAGAGGTAGTAATAAAACTGCCAGCAGCCCAGTGGATAGAGCATTGACTTGGAACCTCGATGAGGTGTTAGTACGCAGTGACCACGGTGATACATGAAACATACGTTAGTTCCCAGCCATCTGTCGTTTTTTTCCAACCATGAGCAGAAACCCCAGCATTGAGGGCAGCACCGTCCAGTCTATCGAGCTCCACATTTGCCCGATCCACAAATGTATTCACGCTGGAGAAGCTGGCCATGTCCAACTCCCATACTTCGAGTTGGCCGTCATAGTTTGTTTCGCTGATAATACGGTCCTTTGCTTCGTTGCCCTTGCGAATGTCTCGTACCGCAAGGATGATCCGGGAAGCACGCAGACGAGCAAGATGGATGGCCAATGCCAATCCCAGACCAGTGTTACTTCCAGTGACGATGTAGGTGCGTTCTTGGAGAGACACAGTAGGTTCAGGGTATCGAGTAACGAGCTGGGCAAGGATTGTGTTGCCGAACACGTGTTTCGCAATATCTGCGGAAGTGGCCATTTCAAGATGGGAAGCTTGAGCTTGGCGACAGCAGGTTATATACGATAGATGTCGTCGATACCGGGGAGATATGAATGCGCCGACATGCCATCCAGATTGTCGAAGAGGGTATGTGGCTGGACGGCAAGCGAACCTTGAGCCCAAATCGAGATCGGGACGCCGCCGAACATATTTTAGACAGCCTCAGCGTCCCGGCGGATGACCCGACGGTGGACGCGGTGGGGGGGGGGGGCCATTCAATATTTGCGTACCAAGGAGGTTATTCAGTGATGGTGGCAAGAGCACAACAACGTGGCAAGCACGCCGACAGCATTAGGATTGAATCTCCGCTGGATCACTCCGTGTTCGGCCGAGACAAGCCGAGTGCCTCTTTGTTCCCGCTTACACCCAACTTTACACCGACCGCTTCTTTCTTCGAAAGCCAGGCCTATTTCATCTATATACCACTGAATATTGCTTCTAAATCCCGCCTCATCCACCCACGGCTCGAGCCAACCAACTCATGGACCCAATTTAATCTTTCTTGGCTGGGCCGCCGACTGAGTCGTCCTTCTACTTAGCATGAGCTATGGTCCTCTTGGCACCTCTTCGCTTGCAAATCTGTACAATTCAATTGCGGGATACTATGGTCTGTGAATCTGGCTTGCCGTTACGTGTATCGACCACGCTCGTCCGGGTAGAAGGCGATGGAATGACCAATACCGAGATCGCTACGGGCGATGGACCGACCGTCTGTTACTCCTCGAGGCAGTTTCAGCGCACTCGAGAAAGGGCTCGGGTACGGCAAGAATGAATCCCCGAAGTCGGCGAATAAATTCTGTGCCTCTCGGTGCTGGGGAGCATGTGGACCCTGTTTGCTTCCTCTCCGGATGCTTTGCGTTAACGGAAACTTGCATTCCTATGGGTGATACTTGTTACCGACGTCGCTTCCGCGGCGTGCCAATAAACTGTCCGACTAAAGTACCTAAAGTAATCGATCCACTCGGTTCTTGTCAGCTTCCCGACATGTCCGTGGCTTCTGTTCCTGTCCGCTGTCGCGGGCAAGGGGCCGCGGACACGCTACTACTATTCGGTTGTGCACAATTCGCAGACTAGTACCGATGAGCGGGAGCAGCCCGGGCAGTATAAAGGCAGGATGGGTCGATCCCAGACGCCTCAGTTCTTCATCGACAGAACCTCTTTCATACACTAATATGCACTTCGCCGCCGTTGTAATCCTTGCCTCGTCCCTCGCCGGCTTCGTTCTTGGTGCCCCGTCTGTGAGTTCATACCCCTACCTCTCGAGTTTCATCGGCTGATTTGAGTTTAGCCTGCTTCAGATGTGCGTCAAGTTCCAAACGAATCTTTCACTCGTCAAACGCCTTTTGTGCTCTTTTTTTTTTCAGGTCGCTGCTGTCGCCGCACCGGCTGCAGGCACTGTAGTGAGTTAGCTCTTTCGAATTCTGCGCCGCGTCAAGCACTAACTTGACCAACCAAGACGTCTGGCGATTTCGTTGAACCCGTGAAGGCCGCCGTCGTCGCGATGAACAACTTGACGGAAGTTGCGGCTCAAATTTCCAAGGCCATGTCCTCGAACAAGTCGAACCAGCATGGCATCGCTCTCGCCAACAAAGTGGAGGCCAAAGTGGTGGACATTGAAGTCAAGGTTTTTCGCTCTGGCCATGCCAGGTCATTGCCTCGGGGCACCCTGCTAGGCGGTGTCCTTGGTACGTGTGTCAAGGGTGACGGTGGTCCGGTAGGTTCTTCTCCATCGTGACACTGTAGTGATTGTTCTTACTTGGAACTCTTTTCAAGCTGGGGGGTCTTTTAGGGGGGATTCTGGGCGGCATCCTCGGCGGCGGCCCCCTCAATGTGAATCTTTTATCGACACTGGACCTCAACAATATTCTCGACAATATTCTCGGAGCTCTCGGTCTGGGGGGACTTCTCGATGGACTCGGCCTTGGTGGACTCGGCCTCGACTGTTTGGTTGCCCAGCTCCTGTTACTCATCCAAGGCTTGAGCACCAGCGGTTGTGACCCTGAGTCGCTCAACCAACTGCTCGCTGCGGTTCAGGTTCTGGTCGCTCAGCTCCTTATTATTTTGGGCCTCGGGGGCAGCTGCGGCGGCTGCAGCTCCAGCTCCGACCTCCTTAATGGTGTCGTTCCGATCCTCGCTGGCTTGCTCTAATTTTGCACATGCGGTACGCCCATCTCCCACGGTTCACTCAGATAATACTGATGTATTCTTATCTCAGATCTCCCAACTCCCGTCTGGTTCTTGTGCTCGAGTTCTTTGTTTCGTAATTTTGCAGCGTTATTCTTGAAATTCCCTGTATGCATTCGTTTAGTTCCAATAGCCATCCATTCGCTTTCTGCTTCTCGAGGTGTTACGCAATTTTCTTGACTAATTTTTTTTGGTCCCAGAACGTTGATCACCTTGGTTTCCAACCAGTTGTCCTATAGCTTGCCCATCTTATTGTCCCCTTAGTTCATATTATGCGCCGTGGCGTGGCAGACCCAGAAACGGATGGCGTTGCGCCGTCGAAGTTTACTACTGTTCAATTATGACTCAAAGTTCCGGTCCGACAAAATTGCCCCACAAATATTGGGGCTGCAATGTTTTCATAGTTTTGACTCGAGATGTAAAATGTAACGACATTTGAGCCAGAGAAACTGGGTCATTTCAACAGCAAATACATTCGGAATTTCTGAAGATCCGTCGGATGGGCAGAAAAGGTCGTCTATCCCGGCATATTCCGGCCAATCTCACCACAACCAACGCGAACGGGAAAGTCGAAGACGTCGCGCGATCGCCGCCGTGACACGGCACAAGCAGCGGCTCACAACGTCAAATCACGTAGACCCCGCCCCGGATGCTCCCGCACTAAAACCTTGAGCACCGACGCTCACTCCACATCTTCGACGTGCCCCCGCCCGGTGTTGTCTTTCCTGCGCGTCTCAGTGCCCGCGTCCTACCGCTCCCTGTCCTCACCCTATGGCTGCCGACGCATCGGCAACCCTATGCCCGTGCTTGCCACCGTATTCCTCATGCTCGCCAGCATCCCCCCTCTACTTCGCCCACCGTGTGCTCATGAAAGACATCCCCCCAGCACCGCGAAGCTGCCCGCCTCGTACCAGCAATTCCGTCCTCCTCGTTCGCCCTCAGAACGCGGATGTACGACCGCAAATATGGAGTACGTTGTCCCACGCCGATTTTTCCTGCTTGTTCTGTTAACGCTGAAGCACTGCTGCAGCGGACGGGTTCGACACATGGACGGCGGAGCTGGGCCTGGTGGTCAGTATCACGGTCCTGTGGATGGACTCGGTATTCACGACACACCCGAAGCACCGCCCAAAACGCGTCCCGCATTTAACGCAGCGCGCTCCTAAATTCATCGGTCCACTCCGTCCTTGCCAACTTGCCGACGTGCCCGTCCATTCCTGTCCGCTGTCGGGCCACGGACGCCCTACCACTCGGATGAGCGGAAGCAGCCGAGGCAGGCAAGATGAGTCGATCCCTGATGCCTCAGTTCTTCGTCAACAGAACCTCCTTCATTCACTATCATGCACTTCCCTGCCGCTGTGATCCTTGCTTCGTCCCTTGCCGGCTTCGTTCTTGGGCCTCGCCTGTGAGTTCATGCCCCTACCTCTCGAGTCTCATCGGCTGATTTGAGTTGAGCCTGACGAGTCTTCATTCGCCAAACGCTTTTTGTGCTCAATTCCCTCCGCTCCAGGCCCCGGCCCTCGGATCGGTCAGTGATTATTTACTTCATATCGCTAGGCTCTCGTTAACAACTTTGTACTTACTCTCAGGTCGCTCCTGCTGTCGCCGCACCGGCTATAGGCGCTGCAGCGAGCTAGCTCTCTCGAATTGCACACCGCATCAAGCACTGACTTGACCATCCATTGAAGACGATCTCCCAGTTCGCCTCAAGCATGCAGAAGACCGTCGATTCGATGAACAATCTTAAAATATACGCGTCCATGCCCACAAACCCGTCGCTCTCACCAACATGAAGGCAAACAAAGCGAGGATTTTTTACACTGGCCATTCGCATTTGGGTAATCGCGGCCTGCTTGGCAGTCTCCTGGGTTATGGGTACGTCTCCTACCCCTGCGACAATGTATCAATTTTCTTACTCGCACCACTTATTAAAGCCGGGAGGTCTTCTCAGTGTAGGCGAACTGAATAGCCCTCTCGACGGTCTCAGTTTGAATGTCTTATTGAGTGAGGGCGGTCTTCTCGGAGGTCTTCTCGGAGGACTCCTCGGGAGCCTTCTCGGCGGTGCTAGCCTTGACTGTCTGGCCGCCGAGGTCTTGGTACTCATCAGAGACTTGAGCGCCAGCGGTTGCGGACATGGTCTGCTCAGTGAACTGCTCTTCTACCTTCTATGTTTGGTTGCTGAGCTCCTACACCTTTTGGGCCTCGGGGGCAGCGGTAGCGGCGGCTCCAGCTCTGCGCTCGCTGGCCTTCTCGGATCGATACTCGCTTGCGCGCACTAATTTTGCACATCCAGTACGCCCATCTCCCACAGTTCACTCCGATAATACTGATGTATTCTTGTACCAGATCTCCCCACTCGCTCTCGTCTGATTCTTGCGCTCGAGTTCTGTTTGTTTCATAATTTTGCAGTATTATTCTTGACATTCCTTGTATGCATTCGTTTAGTTCTAATAGCCATCTATTCGCTCTCTGCTTCCCGGAATGTCGCGTGACTTTCTTGGCTAAGTAAATTTTCTTTTGTCCCAGAACGTGGTTTCCAACCAACCATTTGTCCCACAGCTTGTCCATCTTATCGTCCCATTCAGTGCGTATCATGTGGTGGCATGACAGAGTCAGAAACGGATCTGTTTAATTATGCGCGGGCAGGTTAGATAGATGTGAAGGTGTTGAAAGATGAGATGTGGTCATGAATTTTTTCCCCTTCCAAGTAGCTAATATGAACCCCTTGCGCATACCTATACATCCCTCTTTTTTTTCATTGTGTCGACTGATATTGTGTTGTATGACCGAGAGAGCCACAGCGATGCACACGCTCACCATGGTCATTTATTTGTGTGTTCAATTTCAATACATAAGGCTGATCCCCACTAATAGAATATTCAATCACCTGTCGGTGCGTATCGGTTTCATTCGGCCTGTCGAGGTGCCCCGCCGTCTGCGCAAGGCTCCGAATAGAGATCCTAACCCACGTGGGGCCGAGCAGGCACGACACAAAATACATGTGGGCAGTGATGGTGGGCTCAAGCTTTCTCTCAAATGTTTATATTATATTCCATGCATGTGCTGATGAGGAATGTCAGAATCAATGAGGCTGTATCCCCAGTGAGAAACACATCTGCTCAAGTATGCGCCTGTAGGACAATATGAACTGGTAAATTTTGCCAAATTTTCAACGGCAGGCTACAATATTGACCATTTTCATATGACACATTCAATCTTGAGATTTTTTTTTGAAAAACTTGACACCGTTCATATGAATTCATGGGAGAGCCTACGTTTTTGACGGCCTTTCAGATCTGGCCCATATCTCCGTTCTCATTGGGCAGCTGTATCCTTCCGTATGCATGGACTTGTGTATAGTTATACTGACTGTGTTCTGTCTTTCAATGTGCAGCAGAGCCTCAGTGCGACAACGTGGCCCTCACCTGAGCCGGGGGGACAGCCACTGAACATACCTGCTGGCACAAAGTGCGTCTCTTGCTCGATTTTTGCATCTCTTCCTCTTCCTCCCTCTTCTTTTTGGGGGTCAATTTGTTCCTTATTTTAATTGTTTACATCGCCTTAGAGCCCCATACTCGGTTTTCATGATGCACCGCCACACAGATCTGTTTGGGCCGATGGTCAGTATGCCCCCATGCATGGAAATAGTTGCATCTTTTACTGACAAGTGTCTGTTGTGTTGCGCCTTTTGATTTTGGGAGAAGAATTTTACCCCGAGTGGCTGAGTTTTGATTTGGTTTGGTTTACACTACTTGCAATTTGATTTTTCAACCACTCTGGGGGAAAACAATTCACATACAACAAATAAATGTTGCTCATGCTTATCCACCTCCTGAAATCCTTCTCCGTCATCATGTTGGACAAATCCACCTTCTCCACTGCAGGGTGTACACCCATAATGAGTGTTCGCGGTCATTAGGAACCATATGGACATCTGAAGTTTCACTGGGCAACTGTATCATTCTGTATGCATGGACTTGCATGTAGAGTGATATTATACTGACTGTGTTCTGTCTTTCAATGTGCAGCAGAGCCTCAGCGCGACAGCGTGGCCCTCGCCTGAACCGGAGGGACAGCCGCTGAGCATACCTGCTGGCACAAAGTGTGTTGCTTGCTCAATTTTTTGTGTCTTTTCCTCTTCCTCTCTCTTCTTTTTTGGGGCCAATTTGTTTTTATTTTAATTGTTTGCATCACCCCGGGTACTTAGAACACCGTACTCGGTTTTCATGATACACCGCCGCACTGATCTGTTCAGGCCCGACAGTCAGTATGTCCCCATGCGCGGAGACAGTTGCAGCTTTGACTGACATGTGTCTGTTGTGTTGCACCTTTCAACTTAGGGAGAAGAATTTTCCCCCAAGCGCTTCCTTAGTGAGTGTGTCAAGATGTACCTCCTCAACAGTGTGTTTCCAGTTCCTCCCCTTCGACACCGGGCCGGGAATCTGTGTTGGGCAGCAAATATGCAGTGTTCAATCCCCCGTTCCTTATCAATTAATTAAGTTTTGATTTGGTTTAATATACTTTACTCGTGAGTTGGTGCATACAACAAAGAAATGTTGTTCATGCTTATCCGCCTCTTGAAGTCCTTCTCCACCATCATGTTGGACAAGTCTGCCTTCTCCACTGCAGGGTGTACACCCATGATAAGTTTTCGCCATCAATAGGAACCATGGTTTTTCTTCAGGTTCAATTTGCTCAGACCATAGTATAGGGCCAAAGAACGAAAGGATTATGAATAATTGATAGCTTATTTACTTACCTCTCATTGGATCATTCATGCTGCCAGAGCAAACTTGAAATATAGGCACATCTTTAGTGAACAAAAGAAAAAAAAAGTGTCCGGTTTCAAGGTCTTGTGTAGAAATGAGTATCATATTATGTATCTACCATTCCACTCAGGTTGTGTGTCCAATGTTGCTGAATATTTTTTGGCTTTGATACCAAGTAGTGGGACAAAATATTGGTGTGACTCATCACTTGATCGGAAACAGTGCAGGAAATTGAAGGAACTGAGATTTCTACCAGAGGTATAGTGGATTCTCAAGTGTTTTACATATATGTGAAGTATGTATATTAGAATTACTGAAAGTACTGGCCTGGGGTGTCCTACTCAATCTTGCAGTGCAACAAGTCCTCCTGAGCTGACACAGTGTCAGGATGTGTGCTTCCAAACAAGCGTGTCCGGACTTCTACAACTTCCATGTATAACTGGGCTGCCTCTTTCAATTTCCCAAGACCACATTGGCTTTTTGCCAGATTTGTCATCACAGTCAAAGTATCAGGATGTTCAGGACCCAAAGTCTGCCTCCTCTTTTCCACCACAACCACCTCAAGTGCCTCTGCCTCTGTTAATCTTCTGAGATCCCGATATGTGTCGGCCAGATTTCCCATGGCATTCAGAGTATGAGGATGTTCAGGACGCAAGGTCTGCTGGGTCTTTTCTAACACAACCACCTGAAGTGTCTCTGCCTCTGTCAATCTCCCCAGCTTCTGATATGTCTTGGCCAGATGTCCCATGGATTTCAGAGTATCAGGATGTTCACTGCCTAAGATCTGGGTCCTCTTTTCCAGCACAACCACTTGAAGCGGCTCTGCCTTTTTCAATTTCCCAAGATCCCGACATGTGTTGGCCAGATGTCCCATGGCTCGCAGAGTATCAGGATGTTCACTGCCTAAGATATGAGTCCTCTTTTCCAGCACAACCACCTGAAGCAGCTCTGCCTCTGTCAATCTCCCAAGACCCCAATATGTGAGGGCCAGATTTCCCATGGCAATCAGAGTATAAGGATGTTCACTGCCTGAGGTCTGCTTCCTCTTCTCCAGAACAGTCACCTCAAGTGCCTCTGCCTCTGAGAATCTCCCCAGATCCTGATATGTGAGGGCCAGATTCCCCATGGCAGTCAGAGTATCAGGATGTTCACTGCCTGAGGTCTGCTTCCTCTTTTCCAGAACAGCCACCTGGAGCGCCTCTGCCTCTGAGAATATCCCAAGATCCCAATATGTGATGGCCAGATTTCCCATGGCTTTCAGAGTTTCAGGATGTTCACTGCCTGAGGTCTGCTTCCTCTTTTCCAGAACAGCCACCTGAAGTGCCTCTGCCTCTGAGAATTTCCCAAGACCCTGATATGTGATGGCTAGAGTTCCCATGGCGGTCAGAGTCTCAGGATGTTCACTGCCTGAGATCTGGTTCCTCTTTTCCAGAACAGCCACCCCAAGTGCCTCTGCCTCTGAGAATTTCCCAAGAGCCTGATATGTGAGGGCCAGATTGTTCATGATGTTCAGAGTATCAGGATGTCCACTGCCTGAGGTATGCTTTGTCTTTTCCAGAAGAGCCACCTCAAGTGTCTCTGCCTCTGAAAGTTTCCCAAGACCCTGATATGTGAGGGCCAGATTTCCCATGGCCTTCAGAGTATCAGGGTGTTCATTGCCTAAAATCTGGGTCCTCTTTTCCAGAGCAGTCACTTGAAGTACCTCCGCATCTGTCAATCTCCCAAGACCCTGATATGTGAGGGCCAGATTTCCCATGGCGGTCAGAGTATAAGGATGTTCATTGCCTGAGGTCTGCTTCCTCTTTTCCAGAACAGCCACCTCAAGTGCCTCTGCCTCTGAGAATTTCCCAAGACCTTGATATGTCTTGGCCAGATTTCCCATGGCGGTCAGAGTATAAGGATGTTCACTGCCTAAGATCTGGGTTCTCTTCTCCAGCACAACCACCTGAAGTGCCTCTGCCTCTGAGAATTTCCCAAGACCCTGGTATCTGAGGGCCAGATTTCCCATGGCGGTCAGAGTATAAGGATGTTCACTGCCTACAGTCTGCTTCCTCTTTTCTAGAACAGTCACTTCAAGTGCCTCTGCCTCTGCCAATTTCCCAAGGCACTGATATGTGATGGCCAGATTGCCCATGGCAGTCAGAGTATCAAGATGTTCACTGCCTGAGGTCTGCTGCTTCTTTTCCAGAATGGCCACCTGAAGTGCCTCAGCCTCTAAGAATTTCCCAAGATCCCGATATGTGCTGGCAAGATGTCCCATGGCACTCAGAGTACCAGAATGTTCACTGCCTAGTATCTGTGTTGTCTTCTCCAGCACAACTACCTGAAGTGCCTCTGCCTCTGAAAATTTCCCAAGGCACTGATATGTGGCAGCCAAATTTTCCATGGCGTTCAGAGTATCAGGATGTCCACTGCCTGAGGTATGCTTCATCTTTTCCAGAAGAGCCACCTCAAGTGCCTCTGCCTCTGAGAATTTCCCAAGACCTTGATATGTGAAGGCCAGATATCCCATGGCAGTCAGAGTATTAGGATGCTCAACACCCAAAGTGGACTTGACCTTTTCCAGAAAATCTGCACAGAGTTCCTGGGCACGTTGGAAGATCCCAGAAGTAAAGTATATCCTATGATATGGAAAAAGAAATTTGGTGACAAGTTGTAAATCTGACTGAAGAACAGTGTTGAGGTGAGGGAGAAGCCTCATAGTGAACAATATGTCATCCCAATTTACAGACATTGCAAGTAGGGCTGCCGCACACTCTCGAGTAGAATCCATGCTGAGGCCCATATTCCTGCTCCAGCTATGCACAAGAGGGTGGATTGAGAAAAGGCCGGTATTGGGATCTTGGTTGATCAAGGAATATTCCTGAAGTTCTGCAGCCATCTCTGAAAAGGACAGTGTATCCCACACCCCAGCAGTGGTCAAAAACTGGTCCAGAAACTCTTGAGGTTCCTTCACTTGTTCCTGTGTAAGATCCAAAGAATGTGGAATACAGAGGGCAGCCTTTGAAAATATCCCCTCAGAGATCCCCTCGTGGTGAAAAAATGAGCACAGCTGCAAGAATTGGGCTGCTGGCTTGTTCAAACACCCGAAGCTAATGTCCCATGTGGTATACACTGACAAAGCATATTTGTCATGGGACTGGACAGGCACTTCACTGAGAAGTCGAGTATGATTATGCTCATAAAGGGCAAGATATCTTCTGAGAGCCCCGGTTTTTGAAATGTATGCACCTGCTTGGACCACGGCAAGTGGGAAACAGTAGAGCACCTTAGAGAGGTTAGTTATTGAATGCCGCCATACCCATGGTAAATACCTTGACAATCTCAGTTGCAAGCATTTCATTCTCACTTGTGGCTGGTTCAGCAGCACTAACAAGCAGAAGCTTCACTGCAGCCTCTTCCTCCAGATCAGAAATTCTGTGATGGGCATCAGGCGCATGCACACGAAGTTGGGGGTTTCGTGAGGTGATTAAGATGTTGCCGTGGGTGCTTTGAGGAAAGAAATTGAAGAGGTTGAGTTTGGGATCATCTGCATTGTCGAATATGAGCAGCCACTCCTTGTTATAGGAAGCCAGCCAGCATAAGGCATCCTCGTGATCACTTCCAATGGACTGGGTGAGAGCAATATTTTTGAGCCCAGCCCTGAGTGTGTCTGCTGTGCTGGCATCAAGGAAAAAGATATCTGTGAACCTGTAAGGAGTTTCAGATTTCGGCATATAAGCATTGAAAGTGAGAGGCTCCACCGGTCACTCTGGGTCTCATGCAGAAATTTCAGTGCAATTTGGGTTTTGCCAGAGCCACCCAGTCCATGCAACAGAGACACATGGCGACTTCCAATATCCTGGCCAAAGTAGTGGTGCATCTTATCCAAGATGTCTTTCCGTCCTTGGAAGATCCGTGAGGGAGGGGGACAGACTGTTGTTGCTGCAGGAGGAGGTGGAAGTTGTGTCGGTGCTGATTCCAATACAGTTTACAGTTTAGCAGGCCAAAAAGAGCAGAAATTACCATACCATATATCTTCAGTTGTGCGACACAAGAAGTCTTTGAGCATATGTGAGGGGAGAGACATATATGAGAGTGATGGACTCACTATGAAATTCAGTCGGAGTTCATGGACACGGTTTTTGTATCTGCTGAGCTTGTCTCCGATACTAGTCAACCATCTGAATTCTTTGATGCGGGTACGAAATCCTTTGTTTTGGAATTTCCCAAGTCCCTGCTGAATTTCGAGGAGTAAACTGCAAAATAATGTTAGATTAGCAAAGAAAAAACTGGGAAACCCACCTTTGAAGCTGTTCACAAAATTGTGTCAACCTGCTCGCCGCATCTGCTCCGTGGCAGGAAATTTCCTCTTGCAACATGGCAATAATCTCAACAATACTGACACATAATTCCGTGAAGTCCTCCCTATTCTTGGCCATTTTCTAATACAAAAGGGTAAGAAGGTTATGCAAAACCTCCCAACCTGCAACGACGCACCTGTACCGCCTCCAGAATCGGTATCACGGGTCCCAATGCGCCTTTAACATACGGAAATGGCATGAGTTCTGCCGCTGCTACTATGGTCTTTGATGTAAGAATCAAATTGGCAAGCCTGTCTGGAGAAACCCCTGAAGATGGAGAGAGGACTGCCGCTGGCGGTGGAGTCGACATGATGGTTGTGGTCAAGTCGTGGTAGCGTGCCCATTCATCGATGGAGGCTGTGCGACAGCAATTTGACAGCATCCATTAATACTAATTATATCAGTGTCCGCTAATACTCGGCGTGCCAGTGGCAAATGGTGAAGGCGGATGCACTCAATTCGGTTAGGCTAGCAAGTACGAACTGCCTCGGAGTTTGAAAATTTAAGTGCCATCATTGATATCTCACTCAGTCACTGTCAAACCAAAAAAAAAACCGTGAAATGACTTCATAACTTGCTCACATTGCACAAGAAAAATCAGAGCGTTTCACAACGAGGTTCCCTCCAATTTTATAAAAAGACATCCTTCAGAAACGATTTACAAGATGATGCCAACGGTTGTCCATCAATTTTTCAACTCGAGTAAGTTGATCGACATTCGTACTACGCTTATCAGACTCCTGTTGGACACGGGCCTCTATGACATGACACTTCCTCCAAGTTCATAGACCGATAGCTGGCAGTGAGCCCAGTAATGTGATTCGGTTTCCTTCGTATCTCGTGTCCCTTTTGTGAATTTTCCGTCCGCAATACCATGGTGCCTACTATCCTAATAGGGCCGGTGCCGGAGCCGATTATTCCTTTAAAAGGCTTTCAACCCGTCCATCCTTTGATGGTACAGGGTCGACAGCCCATCGTGCTGTGATCCACTCCTGAGCAAGGTAGGCGATGAGTCGGCCCGTTAACGGAATCCAGGCACCCAAATCCGACTCGCCTGTTCAGGGTGAGGTAAATATTATACAGTGGAATTGTTTACTTAAAATTAGTATACACCACCTGCCACCCTACACACACCATTCATCGCCAGCTTGCGAGGCTATCTTCGGATGACCGGCATTTCCAGAGGTCACCTTCAACTAAATTCCGCCGCAAACTTGAGAAAAGAGAAACTGCGGCCTGGAAAAAAACTTCAGCCTCACAATGCGGCTCTAAATTACTTCCTACATGCTGTCCTGATATGCATTTGGAGCTAAGTACCGAATCAACATTAATAGAATCAGTGTCTCGGGACTGGCGATGTCCGGGGACTTCGGTAGTATTCTCCCTGACGCTCACATTGAACTTATGGTACACTGGGGTTTTTTTACATATGCCGTTTCAGGTTAGGAGGCGAGATTCAGGTTTGCGTCCGGCCAGTCCGTCCAGCATGTGCCACGGAGGCTTGGGTGCATTTATCAAATAATTTTATACTGGAAGGTGGCCTCGATTTCGACATCCAGCGGCGAGGCGAGGACTCAAGTCGAGAATGAAATTTACAATTGGGTTGGATGGGGAAACCAGCATATGTGTGTATGGTGCGGGTTCATCTTTGGCAACTGTATATATTACCCTCTCTTGATCACACTCAGTAGTATACCGAAACACCACGTATGCCCCGCATAGAACACGAAGGTGCATTGATATTTAGCCCTCAAAGTGCCGTGCCTGGTAATTTGTATCTAGCGAACTGGAGCGGCACTGCTGGGAGCATGCGTGTATAAGGGGCTCGTTAGTATGGCTGAGGTGAGCACGGTACGGGGAACAGGAGGGTACGTGGGCAGGAGAGAATATATATTACGAGTCCTAATATCTTTTAGGATTCGTTCTTGTCAGCTCTCCACCCGCCAAAATCTCATCAAAATTCAGTGCTTTTTGATCGTAGTTAGAACTCCGACTGACACTGACATGTTCCTTCCGAGGTTCTGCCGACTTTGCAATTTTATACGCGACCTGAGGGGAAAGTGTGTAGGGGAGGCAGATTTAAGAGCATCTCAGACTCCATTACAATCCATGTCCGCTGAGAGTCTGCGGAATTTATGTTAAACGATAAAACATTGTGACATCTGCCAAGACATTGTCTGACTAAAACTAAATTTGAAGGGTTCCGTACTTAAGCTCCCCTTTGTCGTCTTCCTTCATTATCTTGGGCTTGTGCGGGATAGTGTAGTTGTGGATATGACGCACTTTTGACCCCGTTTATATGTTTATAGAAGAATAATCCTATTCTTCAGACAGAAAAATTGGGCATGTCTACTAATCACGTCCTGGGTCAGTGGGCATTGGCCATGACTCAGATTAGAGACCAGCCTGAACAAGCCAGAGATTATATCCGCAGAATATTTCACCTGCAGGACCCGCAGAATTCCCCTCTCGGTCCACGGGGACTTCTTTTAGACGCGCTATTTATGGCCGTCACCGACAGCAAAGTTTATGGATCTGCGTTGACGCTGTGCAATAATTGTGGATAACAGGTGCCAGGGACTACTGATACATTTGGCCAATATATGAATGTGGACTGGGTACCAGCATTTCCTGCCACACATCCAGCTGGCTCAACATTGTCTCAGTGGTTTGGACACCATGATAATTAGTTCAGGGTTCAGCAATCTCCGCTTAAATGAGGACTAAGTTTGTCTTCTGCAATGGGTGAAACCTGTCAGCGATTGCACGGGTTGATTTATCATTCACCAGGTGCTGTCATGGGCCATTTCACCAGTGTGTTATTGGACAGGCACGGTTCGATGTGGTACCATGATGGAATTACGACAGGGAGTTTCTGTACACCGAATGGACAAATATCAGACTTGCAAGATCTGCCATCTTTACAAACAGGTCCAACCCCAGCAGAGATATTATGTGCAGCCCTGTATGCTCAGGATTTTTGAAGAGTGTGTTGAAAAATAACCCACATTTGGACTCGTACTGCCATGCGAAGCACTGGCCACATGCCAAGTCAATATTGAGAACAAATTGGGATAGTGATATTAAGGGGAATGGCTGAGGAGAGGCGCAGAGGCTCCGAAGGATGTATGAACAGAAACAACATAGATCGAGACGAATCCAAGGAAGGGACGAATGAAGGGTTGAAGGAACGCAAAGACGCGGATCCGGAGGCATGTTGACAGGAGAGAATAGTCTCTAGTCGCAGTACGGGCACTGGAGCGGGACGAGGTTTTCGGCGTTATGGCGCTCCGGCGGGAAGTAAGCAAGCCTCGAGTCTAACATCAAGTTCATGTCGGGCTTTTTAAACGCGGTATTTTATAAAGAGCAGCAGAATAGAATTAAATAGCAAGGTGATGCATACATGCGGAGGTCCTGTTCAACCATGATTAGTACCAATTTCGCAGAAGGCGCGTGGAAAGCGCATGAGGCTCAATGACTTGATAATAGGGCAGGTAGGTTCGACGGCTTGATAACAGGCAGGTTCAACGGGTTCATAATGGGCAGAGAGAAGATAATATACGTGCATATGTATGATCTCTTCCGCACGGGACGCCGATAGGCAAAGTGTGCTCGCAGTAGGGGGGTGATGTCGCGTCCAAGGATGTGGAGGTGCCAGGGAGATTTGGGGCGGGAAAGCAAGACGTCAATTACACACATGAGGGAACGCGGTAGCACACCCGAGATCACAGCGTGAAAGGGCTTTGTTTTGAATTGCCTTAGAGTGGAAGTTTGGGTTGATTTTGCGTGATTTGCGTGAAGCGGAGGGGAAAGTCCTGTTCCATGGCCGGTGCCGCGACGCGAAGGAGACTACCTAAGCAAGCGCTGTGGGCTGCTTGAGTCCTGACCGCAACTCCTGATGGAAGAGAATAGGACCAAGAAACGCATCCGAGACGAGGTGCGCAATGTTGGCGAATTTATTATATCAGACTGCCACTCCGCAAATTGGACCAGGCCCTGCTAACTCCCAGGATCGCCAAGGACCATCGATTTCAGTAAACGAAGTACGAGTTAAATTGCTGAAGCGGGCACATGTTGAATTTGACATAGTATGCGCCTCGAGCAGCCAGTCCTGCTTCACATTTGCACAATTTAACACTTAGATGTCCTGGCGTAAGTAGTACAACAGTCCATTTGGTGAATTGAACTTGATGTGGGCGAAAGCAAGTGCGTGACATGACGTTAGTCTCCCCGAGGCAGAGTAGATACTGCACCCGAACCTTCGTGCCTCAGGATATTCCGTATCTGACGTCTGCTTTTTCCCGGGCCTGTCTTAACGGTTGGTCATTTTCAAACTCCGCTTTCATCACGTGTGGTTGACATTTGTCCCATTAACGCGTCAATTAGACGCGTTGGCACACCGTATTCGCGCGTCAAATGGGCAAGAGAAGATGATATACAACATATATAGTAGCTATAGTGCATCTGGGATCAAATTGGGATTTTTACAGATCAATTTGAAGCGGTACTCAGAAAAATTAAAGTAATCAATAAAATAATTGTCCTGAGAGCCTCAAGATGGTCTAGCAGGAAAGATCCGCCATAAATACGATAGTTATTCACCGGAAACGTTCGTAGAGATATTCTTAGCTGTTTGGTGCACGTACTACCGGCTTTTGAGCTATTTGGAGAACAGAGTACGCCCCAGAGACCCATTAGAAAACATGGGACCCAAATTTTGGAGTCCAAAGCCATCAGGACTTGTTTGTTGCAAATTATGGATGCATATATTAGCCCGTAGTCCGATTACTGAGTAAAAGCAGACCAAATCGTTCTGAAAACAAGATTGGGCAATTTCGGACCTTTAAGAAGGTTTTGGAGGGCAGGGTTTTGGCCCACATGTTGATACATGTTGTATACGTGCTCATGCAAGAGATTGAGGCCCTCACAAATGTATTCATAGAGAGCCCGAGGAAACATCTTCGAGCAAATTTAAAACCCCGCTAAGAGGGGAAATCGAGCGGAGTGTGAAAACAACCAACCGTTAAGGGTCACGCGTCAAAAAGCAGACGTCAGATAGAGATCTTGAGGCACGAAAGTTGAAACTATCTACTCTGCCTCAGGGAGACTACATGACGTGTAACTTGAAAGCTTTGCTACGAGCGAGCAAGCAGAAGTTGCTTCCCAGTACCACCTCCACGGAGGTCCATGGCCTCTTTGTCCACGACGCTCACGCTAACAATCAAGAGCCTGTGTCCGCCCACGCAATACAGCCTCACCGTGCATCCTACACGACTCAATCGCGTACCCCGCCGCGCCACCCGCAGACACCCAGCGCCTCCTCAAGGGCAAGGCGCTCCCGGACAACAAGCTCGTCATGGAATACAGCGTAAAGGACGGTGACACCTTCAATCTCCTCGTAAAACCCAGTACCACCACCACAGCTGAAATGGCATCGGACGACTCCCAGCCCAGTCTCTCGATCGACCTCAAAGGAAGCCCCGGTGCGGGCGTACCAGCGCATCCCCAGCGTGGTCTTCAGCCCGTCGCCCTCGGTCGAGGTGCCATTCGACGGTGAGTCGTGCGGCGCATGCATAGGCATTTTTAGTCGCTAAATATAACTTTTAATTCGTAGACCTCCCCTCCTCCTCCGGCTCCTTGCCCTCCACACGCTCGCGCCAGAACAGAACCACACGCAACGTCACCCTCACGCTCGACAACGCCACGCCCGCCCTGGCGGAGCACGAGCTTGGCATGTACCACGCCGGCATCACGAACCCCCAGTTCTGGCAGGACCTGCTCGCGTATTTGGGGTGCGTGTCTCTTTCTTTCTCCCCTCTCTCCTTTGCCTTCCTTTTTCGGGCCCCATTGCTGTATGCCGACCGTGACGTAGCACGCGCGTCCATATGCTGACCTCGATCCGTTTCTTTCATCCCTGCCTTCTATTTCGGGACCTAATGCTGTATGCGATCTGGTTGCTCATACGTGCTGACCGATATCTGCTCCTCACTCTCCTTTCCAATCTTTTCTTCTCGCCTCGACACCTATACTGACCCCAGAATCAGGACCTCCCTCCCCCCCGCCGACGCGCAGCTCGCGTTCAAGGAGTTCCTGCGCGGGGCCACGGGCACGCTCACTGCGAGCGAGATCGCGCGTGTACGGGACCAGGCCGGCGTCACCGACTTGGGCGGGTTTTAGGGTGCGACGCGACGCATGCGGGTTTTAGCGCACGAAGTATGGGCGGGGTTTAACGCGCTTACAATATACCATAGGTGTCTTGGGACTGACCGCTGAGCCTCGATGGTCTTCTCGACGGTCTCGGTCTTCTCGGTGGACGCGGCTTTGACTATCTGGTTGCCGAGCTCCTGAGACTCATCCAAGGCTTGAGCGCCAGCGGCTGCGGACATGGGTCGCTCAACAAACTCCCCGAGGCGGTTCAGGTCCTGGTCTCTGAGCTCCTTATCCTTTTGGGCCTCGGGGGCAGCTGCTGCGGCAGCTGCGGCTCCAGCTCCGCGCTCATTGGCATGTTCGGACCAGCCCTCGATGGCTTGCTCTAATATTGCACATGCAGTACGCCCATCTTCCACAGTTCCCTCATATAATACTGATGTATTCTTGTCTCAGATCTCCCAACTCGCACTCGTCTGGTCGCTGTGAATCAGTGATCGAGTTTTGTGCGAGCTCTGTAATTTTGCAGCGTAACTCCCTATGTGTTCACTTAGATTGAATAGCCAGCTATACATTCGCTTTCTGCTTTTCGAAGTTTTGCCGTTTCAGTACTCTTTACGTAGTCCTTGGCTTGGTGGTAAGGCCTCATCCAAAAAAAGAAAGAAAGCGAGAACAAGAATAAACATGAATTCATTCATCATCAGAACACAAAAAATGAGCACCATACGCAACTTGCCAGCTACAAGTCGTTGAGCCAAAACAGAATCATTGAATCAAGAGCTAGACATCACGAACGAGACAGGTCGCCTCATCCATCCTCCACAGGCCAAATCATAACATACATTAGAGGGAGGGGCTCAAGCCACGGGCTTCTCCGTGCTCGAGCGCTCCTCGCTCGCCTTCTCCGCGTCGCGTCTCGCACACCCCGCCGCATGGTGCACCGCTTCGGCGTCAATGTACGCGTCGTCCGCGCCGCCGCTCTCATCGAACGCCGCGCGGTGCTTCTCGAAATGCGAGCCGAGCCGTAGTTCCTGTGGAGCGCATCGTCAGCATGTATGCATCCATACGGGCTTCGGTGCGACGCAAGGAAGGGGGGGCGAATCGACAAGTGAGAACACGCACCCTGGCCCAACGACCATAATGCACACCACGAATGCCGCACCGACCCCGAAGAGGTTTCCCTGCAGCTTCGCGTAGTCCGGCACCATCCCCGGCTTGCCGTCCACTCTCCCCGGAACCCGCAGATAGTCGCCGACGAGCAGAGGCACTCGGATGTCGTCTGTGCACGCGGGGTGTCGACGATGGCGCGAAAGCACTCGAGCGTGGGGAGTGCACCGGAGATGAAGCCCGCGTGCGTCTCCAGCGTGAGGTCGGTGGTGGGCAGGTTCGCGAAGGCGTGCACGGCTGCGAGGAGCCGGGCGGCAACGGCGTCCATCGCTTCGATCTGCGCGGATGCGGAGGAGACCGTCTGGATGAGGGAATGTGTCAGTGAGGCGAGGATAAGAGGCGAGGGTAGGGCGTACATTTCCGAGCTGCAGGGAACGTTGCGCGGAACGCAGGCAGCGCCATCTCAGCGAGATGGATGGGGATCTGCGCGCATCAATCAAACGCTAGGAGGGCAAGGGAGGAAGGACCTACGTTCGACACCCCATGCGTCCTGCATGCAGAAGGCGCCGGCGGCGAGCGCGCTGAAGCTCGTGGGTAAGATCCAAAGGGGGATGAAGACGGCCGTGAGGCAAGTGAAAACGCTGTGGAGGGGAGGTCAGTACAAGGAAGTATAATAAAGTAGCTCTCGTCCTCCGCTGCGTTATAACGCCTCGTGCAACGCATACCGCATAGCTCCCTCCCACTCGCTCGTCCAGCTCCAGCTTTACCTAGAGCGCCACTTACCCACCCCGCCCACACAACGCAGGTGCATCCAACCGCCCACAAGAAAAGGATACGCACAATCGAGATGCACCGGCCCAAGAGCTGCGAGGGCCACCCTGCGAACGCGCCGCCTGCGATTGCGCCCTGTGGGGAAGGGGCGTATCAGTCGGTCGGGAGATCTTGCGAGCCGTGTGAGAGGAAGTCGAAGCCTGTGGGGAAGTTAGTCTTTGTATGAGCGGGAGGACTGGAGATGGAGGACGGGGAGGGGGAAGACGGTGCGGGGAAGAAAAGAGGGTAACAGGACGACGAAGCGTGTGGCACACAATCGGATGCGAGAGCCATTCCCACTTCCTCTCTCCCAGGGAGGACGACCGCTGACAAAAAAGAAACACAACGCACCATTCATGAGTAACACCGCATACACGTACGGCATCCATACACGTACGGCATCCATTCGCGCTTCAGCATCGCGCGCGTCTCACGCAGGAAGATGAGCGTCTTCTGCGACTCGGAGACGACACCGTGCGACTCGGCAGCGAGGCGAGCCTGGGGTGGGCGTTAGTTAGGCAGAAAGAATGGAGAGGGGAGCGAGGGGTGGGGAAAGGCATAAAGAAAAGGGGGAGGGAAGGGAAGGGAAGGGAAGGGAGAGGAGGGTATGACAGATGTGGAGGCGGAGGGTGTGGGTGGTGGAGATGGAGCGCGCGGAGACGACGACGGGTAGGAAGAATGGAAGGGGGCGGATGAGGACAGCGGGGAAAGGAGTTGGAGGGACGGCAAGGGAAAGAGAAGGCGCTCGGGCGGGAAGAAGTCGCGGCGGCGGAGGGATGGGAATGGCAGATAGAATCAGCCACGAACGCACGCACCTTCAAAAACACCGTGCTCTCGGGCAGCAGCGTGCGCAGGAACACGCTGATCCCGCTTGCGGGCCAGAGCAGGGCGGGCTAGCCCACAGGCACAGAGGGGACGAGCTGCAGGGAGATGACGGCGGTAATCTGGGCGTGGGGTTAGCGACGTGGACAAAAGAAGGCGTCCGGAGACGACATACAGAGGCGGGCGGGGAGAAGGTGAGCCACGAGAAACTTGCTCATATATCCCTGTGAGTGGTATACACCATGCTAGGGCAGTCGACGGCCGCCATCGTCAGCGCAAAGCCACAGTATGGGCTCGAGATGTAAAATGTAACGACATTTGAGTAGAGAAACTGGGTCAGCAAATACGTTCGGAATATTCCGAAGATCTGTCTATCCCGGCATATTCCGGTCCATCTCCAGAAGACGTCGTGCTGCGACACAAGCAGCGGTTCACTCTCCTCTAGACCCTGCCTAAAACCTTGAACACCAGTGCTCACTCCAGGGATTGTCGAGGTCGCATGACTCTCAACTCCTCGATGTGCCCCTGCCCGGTGTTGTAGCTGCAGCTCCAGCGTTGCGCTCACTGGCCTTCAAATATTCTCACATAGATCCTCGCTGGATTGTCTAATTTGCACATCCAGTATGTCCATCTCCCACAGTTCACTCCGATAATACTGATGTATTTTTGTGCCAGATCTCCCAACTCGCTCTCGTCTGGTTCTTGTACTCGGGTTTTTTGTTTCGTAATTTTCCAGCATGATTCTTGATGTTCCTTGTATGCATTCATTTAGTTTCAATAACCATCTATTCGTTTTCTGCTTCCTGAAATGTTGCGCGATTTTCTTGTTTAACTTAGTTTTTTTTTGTCCCACAGCTTGTCCATCTTATTGTCCCATTCAACACGTATCATGAAACGGATCTGTTTAATTATGTGCAGGTAGGTTAGATAGATGTGAAGGTGTTGAAGGATGAGACGGGGTCATGATTCTCTTCCCCTTCCAAGTGCCTAATATGAACCTCTTGTGCAGGCTGAATATCCTGTTTGGTACCTGTACATCCCTCCTTTTTTTTCATTGTGTCGACTGATATTGTTGTATAGCCGGAAGAGACACTACGATGTACACACTCACCATGGGTGTTTATTTCTGCGTTCGATTTTTATACATAAAGCTGATCCCCGCTAATAAAATATTCAATCACCTGCCGGTGCGTATCATTTTCATTCAGCCTTAGATGTACCCCGCCTCTGCGCAAGGCTCCGGACGGAGATCCTAACCCACATGGGGCCGAGCAGGCATGACACAAAGTACATGTGGGTGGTGATGGTGGGCTCAAGCTTTCTCTCAAATATTTAGACTGTATTCTATATGTGTGCTGACAGGTAATGTCAGATTGTATGTATCCCAGTGAGAAACACATCTGCTCAAGGATGTGCCTGTAGGGAAAATATGAACTGCCAAATTTTGCTAAATTTTCATATGTCAGCCTACAGCAGGCTACAATATTGACCATTTTCATATGATGCATTCAATCTCGAGATCTTCTTTCTGAAAAACTTGACGCTGTTCGTATGAATTCATAGGAGAACCTACATTTTTGACCGCCTTTCAGAGCTGGGCCGATATGCCCATATTGCCGCATACGCACTTCTCACTGGGCAGCTGAAAAAAAGAAGAAAAAGAATCCAGTTTCAAGGTCTTGTGTACAAATGAGTATCATAGTATGTAGCTACCATTCCATGCAGGTTGTGTGTCCAAATTTGCCGAATATTTCCCCACCTCAGATTGGATTTGGTACTAAGTGGTGGGACAAATGTTGATGTAACTCATCACTTGTTCAGAAACAGTGCAGGAAATTGAAGGAGTTGAGATTTCTACCAGAAGGCTAGTGGTCATTCTATGTATATGTGAACTGTGTATACTAGAATTACTGAAACTATTTGCCTGGAGTGTCCTCCTCAATCTTGCAGTGCAACAAGGCCTCCTGGGCTGAAACAGTTTTGGGATGTGTGCTTCCAAACAAGCGTGTCCGGACTTCTACAACTTCCATGTATAACTGGGCTGCCTCTTTCAATTTCCCAAGACCACACTGGATGTTTGCCAGATTTGTCATCGCATCCAAAGTATCAGGATGTTCAGGACCCAAGGTCTGCCCCCTCTTTTTCACCACCACCATCTCAAGTGCCTCTGCCTCTGTTAACCTCCCGAGCTCCCGATATGTGTAGGCAAGATTGTTCATGACAGTCAGAGTATCAGGATGTTCACTGCCTGAGGTCTGCTTCCTCTTTTCCAGAACAGCCACCTGAAGTGCCTCTGCCTCTGAGAACTTCCCAAGATCCCAATATGTGAGGGCCAGATTGTTCATGGCGGTCAGAGTATCAGGATGTTCACTGCCTGAGGTCTGCTTCCTCTTTTCCAGAACAGCCACCTGAAGTGCCTCTGCCTCTGAGAATTTCCCAAGACCCTGACATGTGAGGGCCAGATCGTTCATGGTGGTTAGAGTATCAGGATGTTCACTGCCTAAAGTCTGCTTCCTCTTTTCCAGAACAGCCACCTGAAGTGCCTCTGCCTCTGAGAATTTCCCAAGATTCCAATATGTGTTGGCCAGATTTCCCATGGCAGTCAGAGTATGAGGATGGTCACTGCCTGAGGTCTGCTTCATCTTCTCCAGAACAGCCACCTGAAGTGCCTCTGCCTCTGAGAATTTCCCAAGATCCTGATATGTGCTGGCCAGATTTCCCATGGTGGTCAGAGTATCAGGATGTTCACTGCCTGAGGTCTGCTTCCACTTTTCCAGAGCAGCCACCTGAAGTGCCTCTGCCTCTGAGAATTTCCCAAGACCCCGATAGGCGGTGGCCAGAGATCCCATGGCAGTAAGAGTATGAGGATGTTCACTGCCTAAGGTCTGCTTCCTCTTTTCCAGAACAGCCACCTGAAGTGCCTCTGCCTCTGAGAATTTCCCAAGACCCTCATATGCGATGGCCAGCCATTCCATGATGGTCAGAGTATCAGGATGCTCAGCACCCAAGGAGGACTTGGCCTTTTCTAGCAAATCTGCACAGAGTTCCTGGGCACACTGAAAATTCCCAGAGTCATAGTATATTTTTTGATATGGCCAGAGAAATTTGGTGGCAAGTTGTGAATCCATCTGAAGGACAGTGTTGATGTGAGGGAGAAGTCTCATGGTGAACAGTGTGTCCTCCCAATCTACCGACATTGCAAGTAGGGCTGCCGCACACTCTCGAGTAGAACCCATGCTGAGGACAGTATTCCTGCTCCAGCTATGCACAAGAGGGTGGATTGAGAAAAGGCCTGTATTGGTGTTTTGGTTGATCAGAGAATATCCCTGAAGCTCTGCAGCCATCTCTGAAAAGGACAGAGTATCCCACATTCCAGCAGTGGTCAAAAACTGGCCTAGAAACTCCTGAGGTTCCTTCACTTGTTCCTGTGTAGGCAATAAAGGATGTGGAATAAAGATGGCAGCCTTTGAAAATATCCCCTCGGAGATCCCCTCATGGTGGAAAAATGAGCACAGCTGCAAGAATCTAGCTGCTGGCTTGTTCAAACACCTGAAGCTAATGTCCCATGTGGTATACACTGACAAAGCATATTTGTCATGGGACTGGACAGGAACTTCACTGAGAAGTCGAATGTGATTGTGCTCATAGAGGGCAAGGTATCTTCTGAGAGCCCCCCCAGTTTTTGAAATATATGCACCTGCTTGGACCACAGCAAGTGGAAAACAGTAGAGCACCTTTGAGAGGTTAGTTATTGAATACCACCATACCCATCGCAAATACCTTGACAATCTCAGTTGCAAGCATTTCATTCTCACTTGTGGCCGGTTCAGCAGCACTAACAAGCAGAAGCTGCACCGCAGCCTCTTCCTCCAGATCAGAAATCCTGTGATGGGCATCAGGTGCATGCACACGAAGTTGGGGGTTTCGTGAGGTGATCAAGATGTTGCCATGGGTGCTTTGAGGAAAGAAATTGAAGAGATTGAGTTTGGGATCATCTGCATTGTCGAATATGAGTAACCACTCCTCGTTACAAGAAGACAGCCAGTGTAAGGCATCCTCATGATCACTTCCAATGGACTGTGTGAGGGCAATATTTTTAAGCCCAGCCCTGAGTGTGTCTGCTGTGCTGGCATCAAGGAAAAAGACATCTGTGAACCTGCAAGGACTTTAACGTTTGAATAGATAAACATTGAAAGCGATAGGCCCCACCGATCACTTTGGGTTTCATGTAGAAATCTCAGCGCAATTTGGGTCTTGCCAGAGCCACCCAGTCCATGCAACAGAGACACATGGCGGTTTCCAATATCCTGAGCAAAGTAGAGGTGCATTTTGTCCAGGATGTCTCTCCGTCCTTGGAAGATCCGTGAGGGAGGGGGACAGATCGTTGTTGCTGCAGGAGGAGGTGCAAGTTGTGTAGTAGATTCTTGTGCTGATTCCGATACAGTTTAGCAAGCCAAAAAGGCGAAAATGAGTCAATGACCATACCATGGATGTTTAGTTGTGCAACAGACAAAGTCTTGGAACATGTGTGAGGTGAGAAATATATATGAGAGTGATGGACCCACTAGGAAATTCAGTCGGAGCTCTTTGACACGGCTTTTGTATCTCTTGAGCTCATCTCCGATACTAGCAGAACGTACAAATTCTTTGATGCGGGGACGAAAACCTTTCTTTTGTAATTTCCCAAGTCCCTGCTGAATTTCAAGGAGTAGGCTACAAAAGAATGTTAGATTAACAAAGAACAAACTGGGAAACCCACCTTTGAAGCTGTTCACAAAATTGTGTCAACCTGCTCGCCGCATCTGCTCCGTGCCGGGAAATTTCCTCTTTCAGCAGGGTAATAATCTCAACAATACTGGCGCATAATTCTGTGAAGTCCTCCCTGTTCTTGCCCATTTTCTAATGCCGAAGGGTAAGGAGCTGATGCAGTGACCTCCCTATGTGCAACAACACACCTGCACTGCCTCCAGAATCGGAATCACGGGCCCCAATGCGCCTTTGACATATGGAAATGGTACGAGTTCTGCGGCCGCCATGATAGTCTTTGATGTAAGAATCATATTTGCGAGCCTGTCTGGAGAAACCCCTGCAGATGGGGAGGGGACTGCCGCTGGCGGTGGAGTCGACATGATGGTTGTGGTCAAGCTGTGGTAGCGTGCCCGTTCATCGATGGAGGCTGTGCGACAGCAATTTGACAGCAACTATAAATACTAATTATAGCAGTGTCCGCTAATACTTGGCGTGCCAGTGGCAGGAATATCGAAATTGTGAAGTGGATGTACCCGATTCGGTTAGGTTAGCAAGTACAAACTGCCTCGGACTTTGAAATTTTATGCGCCATCATTGATATCTCCAACAAAAGCCGTGAAAAGACTTCATAATTTGCTCATATTGAACGGAAAAAAGCAGAGCGCCCTTTTTTTTACAAAAATACAGCCTTCAGGAGCCATTTTAAAAATTATCAACAGTTGTCCATCAATTTTTTCGAGCTCCGAAGGCATTTCATCGTGCTCGCTACGCTTATCAAACTCCAGTTGATCTTGAGCCTCTATCGCATAGCACTTCCTCCAAGTGCGTAGACCAGTCTAGTAATGCGATTTGGTGTCCTTCATATTTCCTGTCCCTTTTTTGAATTTTAATAGGCCTTCGACCCCTCCGTTTTTTTGACGGTCCCCTCCAGACGCATTGGTCGGACCCTCCGTCCTGTGCTGCTGAGCAAGGTAGGGGTAGCCAGAGAGTCGCTTTGTTAACTGAATCAGCCACCTAACCAGGCGAGAAATTCGAAGGCAAATACGGTGGAGTTACTTACACCACCTTCCATCTAGCGCATACCCTTCGTGGCTATTTTCGCGAGAATGTCCGGCAGTTCCCGAGGTCATGTTCATCTTGAATCTAAATTCAACTAAACTTGAGAAGAGAGAAACTGACACAAAGATGGGCAGTTGGAAATACAATACTGGCAGCAAATACTGGGCCCCTGTCGGACTTGATGTTAGTATTACCTCCTGCTGCCCACCTCCACAGAAGGGAGCACAATTATGAACCTCGACTCTCAGAGTTAGTTTATGTAAGATGAGCACCAGGGAGCAGTGCTAGTTAGCCTCACAATTTGGGTTATTTCCAACTCCCAGTTGCCCTCGAAACTGAGGCCTAAATAGAAATTGAATGCATTGTGAGAAATTTAAGCCTCACAATGCATTCAATTTCTTATTTGTGGGCTAAATTAGTTCCCACACGTCGTCTTGAGATGCATTTCATTCATTCACGCAAAGCCCTAAATCAACAGTAGGGTGCCAGTGTGGTGCACTGGCGATGTCGGTCCGGGACTTTGGTGTCCTCCCTCTGCTCACAACGTATGGCACACTTGCTTTTTTTACATACACCTTGCTTTTAAGTTGGACCTGCCTGGGCATGGGTAGTATATTCGGGTTCGGGCTCGTTGGGCGTTCGGCCAGTCCGTCCAGCATATGCCACAGAGGCTTGAGTGAATCTATCTACATATTTTAAGTCAGCCTCGGAAAATAAATCCAGCGGCGGGACGGGGCGAGGCAAACAATTCAATTGCGAGAATGAAAATGAATATTCCATTTGATTCAAGAACTTTGAAAGTGAAATTGCGCTAGATGAAAACCAGCCTGAGCATGTGTATGGACTATAGTACAGATAATCCGTCTTCCGCCACTGTACACACCCTCCCTTACGCTCGGTAGGCCACTGAAACACCACCTATGCCCCGTTTAGGACTTGCTTGAAGGCGCGTTGATATTTAGCTGACGGAACGCCGTGCCCTGTGCCCTGTCTGTATCTGTGCAGGAGAGAACTCGTTAGTATGGGCACGGTACCACGGATGGAACGGAGGAACGGAAGGGTGCGTGGGGTGTTGCGAGTATGAGAGAATATAAATCGATATTAATATTGATATGGAGAAGAAGGGTTGAAGCGAAGGACAGTGCGGAGGTCCGAAGGTTTACAGAAAGGGAACGAGACAAATCCAGACAAATGAAGTGAAGGGGGCGCAAAGACGCGAGGCGTGTTGACGGGAGTGGGGCGGGACGGTTTTCGGCTTCGTATGAAGCTTCGGCGGGAAGTAAGACTTGATTCGCCTCGACGCCGCTTGAGGCTATGCGCGACGACGCCCTCCCAAGGTGATCAAGTCCGCGTCAGACTTTCCGAACACCTTATTTTATAAACGAAGCGGAATAGAATGTAATACATACGAAGGTCCTGGTTGGAATGATTAGCATTGATTCCACAGGTCTGCGTGGAGAGTGCATGCTAGGTTCGACGACTTGATAGTAGGCAGGCGGTTTGACAGCTTCAAAATGGGCAAGCAGGCTCGACGACAAGTTCATAATGGGCAGAGAGGGTGAGTAATATACATATGTATGATCTCCTCCGTGCTAGACGCCAATATACAAAGCAGTCGGAGTGGAGGGATGGGCTAGCCGCGGGTGTAAGGATGGTATACAGGGATGTCGGGCCAGGCAAACACGACGTCGATTGCACACATCCGCTCGAGTATCGATACTCGAAATAACAGTGCTGTGAATCCAAGCCCTAGAGCGGGAGCCCGGAGTTTGGATTTATTCATTTGCGTGAATTGAAGCGGAAGAAATTAAAGATGAGCTGAAAGTCGTGTTCCATGGTTGGTGCCGCGACGCAAAGGAGGCTAACTGAGCAAGCGTTGTTAGCTGGTGGAGTCCTGCCGGTGACCGGTCATCGCCGTAAAGAGTCGTAACTCCCGATGGCAGAGAATAGGACGAAGAAATGTATCCCAGACGAGGTGCCAATGTGAGCGAATTTATTATATCGGCCCCGGAAATATGGACCAAGCCCAGCAGGCCCATCGACTCCAAAGATGTGGAAAGAGGTACGAGTTCAACCAACGAGGTACGAGGTAATTGCTGACTCAGCGCCTGTCAAGAGACTGAAAGCTTGAATTTGCGCCTCGAGCCTCGGTGAAAAGCCCAGTCTGGCTCATATCATCTGAGTGTCAGTTGGGCTACGACGTCGTCGTTGATGTTGTAGCAGAAAAGTTCGTCGGCAGGAGCAAGTTCCAACTCCGACCGGAACCGGTTCCACCCGCCTGGGCCCGTCGTAAGACGCAAAAATGGGTGTTGTAAATTGTAGAATGAATCCAGCATGATACACTCTCATTTATGGCGCGCTCTTTTCGCGTCATTAGCCGTACTTTCGATGTTTTTTTCGACGCGTTCGGTCACGGGATGGCATCAACGTCAGAGCTGTCAAAATCCACTCGTATCTACGAAAGCAGCTGCTAAGGTTTACTATGAGCGACCATGCTTTCCTGTGCACTGGCGCATACCTCAACACACTCGGCTCCCAGCCAGTGACCTAGGCGGAGCAGCTGTCCGCCAACTCTCTGAGGTGCATCCCTACATCCCACCACGAACCTCCAATGCCTCGAGAATCATGAGCCTGCCTCAGCCTCCATCTGGAAACTGACCGTGGTCTGTTGCTGTCTGGGACAGACACTACAGACCACATAGTTCCATAGACCAACCCCTGCCTGTTTCAGACACCCCCAGACGCTGCCAGACCATCATCAATCTCGGCTAATCTCGGCTATCCTCGGCTATCCCAACCTGGCAACGCATCTGCTGCCATCAACGCGATTTTAGACGCCAGGCCGTGGCACTGGATTGGTTCGTATTTGCCGTTTGTTGCCTGCAGAGCATAAAAGATGAGGGCAATAAATATATTGACAAAATCACTACTGCTACTACCTGGGTAATACCACACTGAAATAAAAAATAGTTATATATCCTACTAACTGCTCTCGACCGTCGACGGCATACTACAGCTAGAGTATTGAGGGACTCTAGTCAAACTCGAGTTGTGAATTTTGACCGGAGTGACATTGGAGGAGCCCTAGGAACCAGTGATATTGCGTCGCAAGCTTGACCTTGAATGACTTTGAAACTTGAAGGACTTGAAGGGGGAACTCAGAGAGATGGGCCAAATTTTGGGAGAAAGAGAGTTGGGGGGAGAAAGAGTCTGTGGGACTCGCGCATTTTGGATGCGCTGTTACTTATAGAGATTCGGAGCAATCAAACAGCACGTAAATCACCATGTGCAAGAAGTGATGGTGCGGTGCGACCGTGTGGCGGCGGTGGTAGGCGATGGTCTGGGGTGGTCTGGCAGAACGTAACTGTGTCTGTGGCGGTCTGTGGGTCTATATTCGTCTGGGTCAGACGGGCCTGTCTGTACTGTGAAAACCCGTTTCCAGATGTCGCCGTGCGCCCCATCGACTCAATCGCATAGATCAAGCAGCAGCTCGCGCACGCGTACCCCGCTGCGCCACCCGCAGACACACAGCGCCTCCTCAAGGGCAAGGCGCTCGCGGACAACAAGCTCGTTAGGGAATACAGTGTACAGGACGGTGACACCTTCAATCTCCTCGTAAAGTCCAGTACCACCACCACCACTGAAATGGCATCGGATGCCTTCACAGTCTCTCGATTGACCTCAAGGGGAGCACCAGTGCGGGCGTGACTGCGGGGAAGGGCCACCAGCGCATCCCCAGCGCGGTCCTCAGCCCGTCACCGTCGGCCGTGGCACCACCCGGCGGTGAGTCGCGTGGTGTATGCTTAATCGTTTTTAGTCGCTAATATAACTTTCAATTCGCAGACCTCCCTCCTCCTCCGGCTCGTCTTCGCCCTTCACACGCTCGCGCCAGAACAGCACCACACGCGACATCACCCTCATGCTCGACAACGCCACGCCTGCGCTGGCGGAGCAGGAGCTCAGTACGTACCACACCGGCCGGTTCTGGCAGGGCCTGCTCGTGTATCTGGGTGCATGCTCCTTTCTTTCTACCTCTCCTTTTTTTGGCTTCCTTCTTCGGGCCCCATTGCTGTATGCCGACCGCGGCGTGGCGCTCGCGTCCATATGCTGATCTCGATCCGTTTTTTTCATCCCTACCTTCTTCGGGACCTACTGCTGTATGCCGATCTTGTTGCCCATACGTGCTGAGTGATATCTGCTCATCACTCTCCTTTCCCTTTTTTGTCTTCTCGCCTCGACATCTCTACTGACCCCAAGACCAGGACCTCCTTCCTCCCGCCGACGCGCAGCTCGCGTTCGAGGAGTTCCTGCACACGGCCAAGGGCACGCTCACCGCGCGTGTACGGGACCAGGCCGGCGTCACCGGCATGGGCGGGTTTTAGGGTCGTGACCAGCGCATCCCCAGCGTGGTCCTCAACCGTCGCCGTCGGTCGAGGCGCCGGCGAGTCGTGCGGCGCATGCATAGGCAATTTTAGTCGTTAATATAAATTACTTCCCAGACCTCCCGTACTCCTCCAGCTCGTCCTCGCCTTCCACACACTCGCGTCAGAACAGCACCACACGCGACATCACCCTCACGCTCGACAACGCCATGCCCGTGCTGGCGGAGCAGGAGCACAGCACATCACGCCGGCATCGCGAATCCCAGTTCTGGCAGGGCCTGCTCGCGTATCTGGGGTGCGTGTCTCTTTCTTCTCCTCTCTCTCCTTCGCCTTCCTTTTCGGCCCCATGGCTGTATGTCGACTGCGACGTAACGCGCGCGTCCATATGTTGATCTCGATCCGTTTCTTTCATTCCTGCCTTCTATTTTGGGACCCAATGCTGTATGCCGCGCGTCACTCTCCCTTTTTATGTATCTCGTTTCCACGCACCCGTTTTCCACATATTTGTTCTCCACTTATCCACACACCGATCCCGAAAAACACGCTGACCCCGAATCACAGGACCTCCACCCCCCCGCGGACCCACAGCTCGCGTTCGAGGAGTTCTCGTGCATGGCCAGGGCACACTCACCGCGACCGAGATGTGCGCGTACGGGACCAGGCCGGTGTCACCGGCTTGGGCGGGTTTTGGGGCGCGACACGACGCATGGGCAGGTTCTAGCGCGCGGTGTGTGGAGGGGTTTAGGCGCGACACGACGCATGGGTGGGGTTTAGCGTGTTTACGCCATACCGCACAAAGAACGGCGTCCTGGGCGCGTTTATACCGTACGACGGTAATGCCGATCCGGTAGGCTCTTCCCCGTCGTTGTACCATCGATTATTCTTACGTGCAGCTCTTTTTCAAGTTGGAGGGGGCAACCTCCTTGGCAGCGGCCTCAGTTCGAATTGTCTATTGGGACTGCGCCTTGATTTTCGATGGTCTTCTCGGCGGTCTCGGTCTTCTCGGTGGACGCGGCTTTGACTGTCTGGTTGCCGAGCTCAGGCCGAGCTCCTGGTAGTCATCCAAGGCTTGAGCGCCAGCGGCTGCGGACATGGGTCGCTCAACCAACTCCCCGAGGCGGTTCAGGTTCTGGTCGCTCAGGTACTTATCCTTTTGTGCCTCAGGGGCACCTGTGGCTGCGGCTCCAGCTCCGCGCTCATTGGCATTCTCGGACAGGTCCTCGATGGCTTGCTCCAATATTGCACATGCGGTACGCCCATCTTCCACACTTCACTCGCATAATACTGATATGTATTCTTGTACCAGATCGATCTCCTCGTCTGGTTCTTCTGCCCGAGTTCTGTTTGTTCCGTAATTTTGTAGCGTAATGCCCTGATTGTGTTCGTTTATGTGGTTTGAATAGCCATACATGCATTCGCTTTCTGCTTCTCGAACTTGAAGTGTTGCGCGATTTTTCTTGGCTCACTTGAATTCTTTCCCCCCCCCCCAGTGTCCCATCTCATGGTCCCCTTCAGCGCGCATTATGCGCCATGGCGTACCAGAACGGATGTCGTTGGAGTTGCGCCCTCAAAGTTTACTGCTCAATTTTGTGCGGGACTCATGAGCGATCCGTTCAAAGTTCCAGCCTGATACTTGCCCCAATTACTTTGAAATTATTAAACGTACTTACTACAGACACTGCAGGCTGGGGACTGGAATGATGAGTCGCGCCAAAATTACCTTCTAAAGGTGTGGGAGGTAGTAATGGCTCTTTACGTGGTGCTTGGTAAGGCCTCATTCAAAAAAAAAAGAAAGCGAACAAGAATAAACAGGAATTCATTCATCATCATCAGAGCACAAAAAAAACGAGTACCGTACGCAATTTTCCAGCTACAAGTTGTCGAGCCAAAACAGACATCACAACGAGACAGGTCACCTCATCCATCCTCCACAGGCCACATGACAACATACATACATTAGAGTCGTCCATCCACCACCTTCTCGATATTCTCCTGTGGATGTGATAGGATGGGGCCGATCTGGATGTGGAAGAGAGGGAGGGGCTCAAGCCACGGCCCACGGGCTTCTCCGTGCTCGAACGCTCCTCGCTCGCCTTCTCCGCGTCGCACTCCGCACGCCCCGTCTCATGGTGCACGCACCCCCTTCGTTGTCAATGTACGTGTCGTCCGCGCCGCTGCCCTCATCGAACATCGCGCGGTGCTTCTCGAAGTGCGAGCCGTGGTTCCTGCGGAGCGCATCGTCAGTATGTACGGTCTTCGGTGCTACGCAAGGAAGGGAGCCGAATCGACAAAAGGAAGGAAGGGAGAAAACGTACTCTGGCCCAACGGCCGTAACGAGCACCACGAATGCGCACCGACCCCGAAGAAATTTCCCTGCACCTTCGCGTAGTCGGGCACCGTCCCCGGTTTGCCGTCCACTCTGCCCGGAACCTGCAGATGGTCGCCGACGAGCAGAGGCGCTCGGATGTCGTCTGTGCAGGCGGGGGGTGTCGACCACGAAAGCACTCGAGCGTGGGGAGCGCACCGGAGATAGAGCCCGTGCGCGTCTCCGGCGTGAGCTCGGCGGTGTGCAGGTCGCGAAGGTGTGCAGGTCGCGAAGGTGTGCATGGCCGCGAGGAGCCGGGCGGCAAGGGCGTTCGTCGCTTCGGTCTGCGCGGATGCAGAGGAGACCAGCTGGATGAGGAGTGAGGCGAGGATGAGAGGCGTGGGCGGGGCGTACGTTTCCGAGCTGGTAGGTGACACCAGGGAACGTTGCGCGGAACGCGCTCAGCGAGATGGATGGGGATCTGCGCGCATCAGTCAGGCGCTAGGAGGGCAAGAGAGGAAGGATGTATGACACCCCACGCCGAACTGTATGCAGAAAGCGCCGGCGGCGAGTGCGCTGAAGCTTGTGGGTAGGATCCAGATGGGGATGAAGACGGCCGTGAGGCAAGTGAAAACACTGTGGAGGGGAGGTCAGTACATAGAGTAGCTCTCGTCCTAGGCTGCGTCATAACGCCTCGTGCACGATGCGCGCAACGCATACCGCATAGCTCGACCCACTCGCTCATCCAGCTCCACCCACCCCGCCCACACCACGCAGGCGCCTCCAAACTGCTCACAAGAAAAGAACACGCACACAATTGTGATACACCACCCCAAGAACTGCGGGAGCCACCCCGTGAACGCGCCGCCTGCGATTGCGCCCTGTGGGGAAGGAGCGTATCAGTCGGTTGGGTAGAGATCTTGCGAGCCGCGCGAGAGGTAGTTGAAGCCTGTGGGGAAGTTAGTCTTTGTACGAGCGGGAGGGAGGGAGATGGAGGACGGGGATGAGGAAGAGGGTGCGGGGAAGAAAAGGAGGGTAGCAGGACAACGAAGCCGTGGCACACAATCGGGATGCGAGAGCCATTCCTACTTCTTCTCTCCCAGGGAGGGCGACCGCCGACAAAGAAGAAACACGATGCACCACTCATGAGCAACACCGCATACACGCACAGCATCCAGTCGTGCTTCAGCATCGCGCGCGTCTCACGCAAGAGGATGCGTCTTCTGCGACTCGGCGGAGAGGCGTGCCTGGGGTGGGCGTTAGTTAGGCAGAAAGAATGGAGAAGGGAGCGAGGGGTGGAGAAAGGTACAAAGAAGAGGAGGGGGAAGAGAAGGGAAGGGAGAGGAAGGATATGACGAGTGTGGAGGCGGAGGGTGTGGGTGGCTACTGAGCGCGCGGAGATGACGACGGGTAGGAAGAATGGAAGGGGGTGGATGAGGACGGCGGGAAAGGAGTCGGAGGGACGGCAAGGGAAAGTGAAGGCGCTCGGGCGGGAGGAAGACGCGGCGGCGGAGGGATGGGACGGAAGGGTGCAGATGGCGAAGGACGCACCTTCAAAAACACCACGCTCTCGGGCAGCAGCGCGCGCAGGAACACGCTGATCCCGCTGGCGGTCCAGAACAGGGCGGGCTAGCCCATGGGCGAGCTGCAGGGAGATGACAGCGGCGATCTGGGTGTGGGGTTAGCGATGTGGACAAAAGAAGGCGTCCCGAGACGACATACAGATGTGGGCGGGGAGAAGGCAAGCCACAAGAATATATCTCTGTGCGCCTCAATACACGCTAGGGCAATCGACGGCCGCCATCGTCAGCGCAAAGCCACAGCATTTCATAGTTTTAGCTTGAGATGTAAGATGTAAGAGAAACTGGGTCGGCAAATACATTCGGAATATTCCGTAGATCTGTCTATCCCGGCATATTCCGGTCCATCTCAAGAAGACGTCTGCGACACAAGCAGCGGTTCACTCCCAGTGAGAACGACGGTTAGCTATATCGAATCAAATCGAGCCACACTGAGCGTATCGATTCACATCGATCTAGATCAAGGCACACCGAAGCGACACCAAACAAGACCCCACATTGACGTACATTTTCTCGCATCCACCGCGACAAGACGCGTCACTTTCTGCGACGGCGGCTGGCACCGGCAAAACCTCCACGTCGCTGCGTCAGACAGCTGCATGCAGTCTGTGATGCAGATGGCAGATTCAGACTCCGAACCGGAACCAGGCGAGGAGCTGATGCACTGCAATTGTATTAAGAAATGCAAGGGCGGCAAGGACATATCTACTCGTTCCTTTCGACGCCATGGAAAATATCGTACACCCTTAAGCCAGCCTTTTATACCTCTACCCGGTCCCTTTGCGCCTCCCGCACGGAAACGTTCGGCCAACCAGCAACTCGGCGACAGTGAGCGGCGGAAAAGAAAGAAACAATTGCATGAAACCAATTCCCCCCCCGTAAGTTCTTCATATCAACTACAGTGTAAATTTTGCTCTTACTATTTTATCTTCCAGGACTTTGAAGCCAGCGGAAGTAACTCGGGAACCAGCCTGAACCTGATATATCTGGTCGCGGTCCTTCCCCACTCGCTCAGGATCGTGAATTGTCACCGCAAGAGCCTGTATCCGCCGCTCCTTCCACCGGCACCAGTTATTGTACTGGATGAAATCAAAATTACTCAGTCGTTCATTGAGCTACTGAGAACCGCATCCCTCGAAGATGAGAACCTCGAGCCCCATATCCTCCACCAGCTCCGCCATCCTCTCGAAGGTGTGGTGGAACTAGGGGATCAAGATGTCGTGCTATCAATCGAGAATTTCATTACCCTAACCAACGCCTCCGAAGATGCCTATTCCGGTGTTTGCGCTAATATAAGGTGTCGCTATCCAGATTCGCAGATCCTCAGTCACCACCTTGTCAAGCAGAAAATCGAAGAGCTAACGGGTGTAGTTTCCTTAGCAAACGACATGTGCTGGAAGTCCTGCAATGGATTCACGGGCGCACTGGCCAATCTTGATAACTGCCCTGACTGTGGTGAATCCCGATGGGATCCCATTCGACTTGCGGAAAGTGGTGGGGAGACAAAAATAGCTCGTCGACAGTTCTACATGATCCCCCTCGGGCCCCAGCTTCAAGCCCTCTGGCGCAGCAAAGAAGGCGCAACTGCTATGCGGTACCGGACGAAAAAAACACAGGAAATACTGGCGGAGTTGGCTGCAAACGGCGGGAAATTGCAACATTACGATGATTTGCTGTCGGGTACAAAATTTATTCCGCTGTCCAGAATATGTGTATTGATATTTATTCAGGAATTGACTATATTGAAGCGGTCCGGAGCGGAATCATCAAAGAGAAAGACATGCTACTCATCTTCTCCGTCGATGGCGCACAACTCTACGCAATGAAGGAATCTGATTGTTGGATTTATATCTGGATCATTGTAGATCTTAACCCAGATATCCGGTACAAGAAAAAGTACGTATACCCTGGCGGCATCATCCCGGGCAAACCAAAAAATGCCGAAACCTTCTTCTTTCCCGGGCTACACCACGTCGCTGCTCTCATGCGCGAAGGCCTCATGATATGGGATGCTGTCGATGAAAAAGTCTATCGCTCCGACTTATTTTCTCTACTTGAAACCGCGGATGGGCCTGCGATGGCCGACTTGGATGGCTGTACAGGTCACATGGGCGCGTATGGATGTTGCCAGTTTTGTTCGGTCAAAGGGCGGCGAAAAGATGGAGAAACACATTACTATCCAGCCCTCCTCCACCCAGACAACTACAATGTGGTGGGCTGCAACCACGACGATGTCAATGGCCGCCATCTCCGCACCGTTGATGTGGAGGAATACAACAAATGCCTCGATTTTGTCATATCCTCCCGCAGCCATGCAGAGCACCAAGTTCGCAGACACGAAACCGGCGTCTCAAAGCCAAGTATCTTTAGCGGTCTCCCCGCCAGCCGTATCTTTCCCATCCCACGCTGCTTCAGCTCAGATCAAATGCATCGTGATGCATTAAACATCCCAGATCTTCTGCTTAATCTGTGGCGCGCGAATCTGAAGTGCGACACGGACGATGATAAAGAAACTTGGGATTGGGCCGTCTTGATTGGTGATAGTTGGAAAGCCCATGGCGAAGTCGTAGCTGCGGCAACACCATACCTCCCGAACAGCTTCGATCGCCCACCAAGGAACCCGGCTGAAAAAATATCGAGCGGATACAAAGCACAGGAGTATCTCACTTATCTCTACGTTCTCGGCCCAGCCCTCTTGCACGGCATTCTTCCCGAAAAGTACTGGACCAATTTTTGCAAGCTTGTCAGAGGCCTACGGCTCACTTGGCAGCGGAACATCACCCAGTCAGAGCTTCTGGAGGCGCATCGGATGCTCTGTGAATTTGTAGAGGAATTCGAACTCCTCTACTACCAGCGGGACGCCTCCCGTCTTCACTTCTGTCGTCAGAGCATCCACGCACTTCTCCATACTTGCCCTGAAATAGTCCGCATCGGACCTGGTGGGTATCGCAGCCAATGGACGCTTGAGAGGACAATTGGAAATCTTGGTGAGGAAATAAAACAGCATTCTGACCCGTACACAAACCTTTCGGAGCGCGCAAAACGCCGTTGCCCGCGTCAATGCACTCAAGGTAATGGTTCCCCAGCTGGATCCGGAGAAACCACTTCCACATGGGGCCGAAGATATTGGCGATGGATACGTGCTACTGCGAGCAAGAGACGAGTTCCACCAATCAATCGACGGACCGTATGGCGCTGCAATCCGAGAGTTCCTTGAAGAAGAAACAGGAGAAAAATGCAAAGTAGATTGGATTCCCCGCGTCGCACGGTGGGCGCGCGTAGGCCTCCCTACAGGTCAGATTGTACGGTCTGTTTGGAAAGAAGCCAAGACTCTAACGAAGAGAATGGCGAGAAATGTCAAGGTATACTATGTTTCCCAGTGTGGTGCGGGCAATGTATTAACCAGTCCCTAGTTTGTATCCCAAAATGGTGAATTGCGTTACGCCGAGGTGCAGTTCTTTTTCCAAGCAACTATAAATGACACGAGGGAGTTGTCTGTTGCACTGGTATCTGTGTATTCGGACCCAGATCCAGATCTCCTTCTCGCGTCATTCCAAACCGTTCTGCTGTGCGAGTATCTTGGGGAAGATGCTCTCCAAGTAATTGATATCAAATCCATAAAGGCTTCTGTAGGGATGATTCCATACCCCGACGAGGATGGGTTGTATTTTGTGGCGGAAAAAATGGGGCTTGATGTCGGCGACATGGGTGGGGAAGAGGAAGACATGGATGAATAGATAATATTGGCCATTCTCCCTTTAATCTAGTACCAACTTGATATTGAGTGAGGCTGAAAAAGGCATCGCTCTGCTCAGAGTCTAGAGTTCGAAGAATCGAAGCTTTGCTGCCGAAGCCAGGAGGAAGCTGACAACTTTAATTTAATAGGACAGCTTCTACTCTCGAAAGTCCTTCTTCACGCCATGATTTTTATTTTTATTTGACAATTTCGCAATGTGGTGGTATGTATTTGCTGGATATTTGTATGGTCATGGTGTGACATCGTGACGCGACGCGTCTTGCTTCCTCCCTCTTCCGCCCTTCGTCTTCCCTCGACTCCCTCCCTTCGGCGGCATGGACTACGCGTACGGCTCTCCTATCGAATCTTACATCTCCGACCCGCAGCCTGGACCTCAAAATCCTGCCTTTATGCCCGGCCTGTACCACATGCGCGCGGAGTCCTCCAGTTCTGGCTCATCGAACAGCTCCTTGTCCCCCCAAATTTCACCCTTGATATCACAGAATAACGCGCTCGGACTGCACGCAAACTATGGCCAATGGTCCGATTTTTCTTTTGAGAGCGAAGTGAAACGATCCAACCAGGTCAGCAAATATCTTGTTCTCCGCTCACCGAGACTAACCTGGTCGGATTCAGATTGCCTCTGCATCTCACCAGGACCTACTTGAAGCGCGAAACGCGCCTTACACCCAGCTACATCAATCGTACACGACCCTCCAGATCCAATTTAAGACCTTGAAGTATATTATATGCGCTTGAAAAGAACTTCTCAGCTCTAATTTGAAGTAAAGGGAATCTTTCCACACACTTTCGACTTCGCTGCAAGGGTCTGGGCCGCCGGCTCGCACTTCCACCCATTTCTCTTTGCCTATCGGTCCGATGGCTCTGTTGGAACGCAACGACCACCCAAAGGTCCGTTTCTGGACGCGAGACGATTTCAATAAAGTCGGTGGGAAGAAGAAAACGACGTCAATCAACAGCGAACGTCCTCGACGCGGTAACACACGTATGACACAGGATATCAATGTTATGTTTACCTTCCTAGAGCAAGCGGACGGGACGATCTTATCCGGAAAAGAAGCCCAAGCTGTCCGTCGTCACGCTACAACAGCGCTTCTGGAAATCCACACCAATTATCCTGACCTCGTTCCCGCGACTTGGGGTGTTGCGCCCCTCTCTATTGTCAACTACATTCGTTCTGAACTTTATGCTGCGTATCCATGCCTTCGACTCTGTGTCGGCCATTGGAAGTGTGATCTTCTACTGACCACAATCTATACGAACTGGTACAAGAGTCGGAAGAAGACATCTACTCCTCGCTCCGATGGATGCCAATGCCCGTGCTCTTGTGCGGCAGCAAAGGTCGAGGATGAAATTTCTGATCCCGAGCAGGACGACGATGTCGCCGTTGACGTACATTCTCGCATTGGGCAAAAGCGCAAATCATCCTCGAAATCTTTGTTTACCCCCTCTACTCTCGCGAAACGGCAGAGGCTTTCTCCGTCTGATAGTCCCGCTCTCTTGGCTACCCCCGATACGGATCCCATTCTTCCTCTAGCGCCGACTTCCTCGCCCCCAACTCTTCCTTTAGCCGCATCACCTATCTGCTCTGTGTCTCCTCCTGATACGAGTTCTACCTCTGCGTCTTCATCCACTACTCCGTCTCCCCCTCTCTCCATGGCCTCTCATGCGCCTCGAACACCTTCGCTCACGGTGTCGACACCTTCTGCCGCTAATTCGATAACCTCTCCCATTACTTCGACAACCTCTCCCACCATGCCAACAACATCCGCAGGTCTTACGACCCCAACCGCACCGGCTACGTTGCAACCTGTTGTTATCTTACCTATCACTGAAACTGGCGAACCATCTGCACATACGTCACTGACCCGTCCCGCGACGCCACCAAATTCGCTTGTAGCTGACCAGGTAGATCATCCCTGCATCCTGTATTTGAGCGACTCATTCATGCTGGTGTAGCGTCCCGTGGCTCCGTTTATTATAAATCCTCTGTATGTCATCACGTACTTTTCTCAACCCCATTGCTGACGGTATTCCAGAGATGCAGAATTTGGAATAGCGTCGGGGCCGACTGGCCGACTTGCTAATTTAGAGGAACAAAGCAGAAAAGGTGATTGTACTCTTGCGTCTTTATACTATTAGCATAACGTTGAACTTTCTTATCAGCGGAGGTTAAAGCTGCCATGAAACCGAAAGCAAAAGGTAAAAAGCGTCCATCCGATAGCACGACCGCAGCGTATGTTATTTCCAAAGCCCTGGAGCACAGCACTCAGTCCTCCACTGACGTGCGCTGGTTGTGATTAGAAACCTGTTTTATCGTGATTATCTCAAGTCCAACTCAGCAGTGACTTCTGAGGAGTTCGAGATTATATTCAGTGCTCTTCCAGCTGACGTTCTGAAGGTATGGCCGTTTGGATTTTCAGTATGTTTGCTGATGCTGTCCCAGATCTGGACCGACAAGAGCCGCGCGCTGGGCGAGGCAAAGAAGCTCACTAAGAAACAAGCCGTAAACGCAGCCAATGTTTCCGTATGTGTTTCTCATTGCTTCCCCGACGTACTCTGACCATCCTGGTAGAATAAATAGAGGAAAGAACAATTGGTGCTTCGCTTATAAATGTGCGTTAGCCATTCCTGTGTGCTTTTGTTCGTTCTATTTACCGACCCTACAGATGATTATATATCCATTATACTCTCAAGACATCGGTGGGATCATCGTGTGGTGCGGGCTGGAGAATCGGTGGAGCAACCCATGGAGCGGCAAGCAGAGGGAGCGGGCCAAGGGGCACCGGTGGGGCCCGGTGGGGGGCATGGAGCGGGAGCATCCCGGGCAGCGGTTGTACGACGGATATTAGACTGGTTTGGTGTAGCTCAATGTAGCTCGATGGTCAATTGATGCAGCTCAATCTAGTTCACCCAGTGAGAACGACGGCTAGCCAAATTGAGCCATATCGAGCCACATCGAACAAGGCCATTCCTGTGTGCTTTTGTTCGTTCTATTTACCGACCCTACAGATGATTATATATCCATTATACTCTCAAGACATCGGTGGGATCATCGTGTGGTGCGGGCTGGAGAATCGGTGGAGCAACCCATGGAGCGGCAAGCAGAGGGAGCGGGCCAAGGGGCACCGGTGGGGCCCGGTGGGGGGCGTGGAGCGGGAGCGTCCCGGGCAGCGGTTGTACGACGGATATTAGACTGGTTTGGTGTAGCTCAATGTAGCTCGATGGTCAATTGATGCAGCTCAATCTAGTTCGATATGGCTCGACAGACACATCGAGCCACAGCTAGCTTTTGGCCATTCTTCGAGCCACAACGAACTTGTTCGATGTGGCTCGATATGGCTCAATTTGGCTAGCCGTCGTTCTCACTGGGTGAACTAGATTGAGCTGCATCAATTGACCATCGAGCTACATTGAGCTACACCAAACCAGTCTAATATCCGTCGTACAACCGCTGCCCAGGATGCTCCCGCTCCATGCCCCCCACCGGGCCCCACCGGTGCCCCTTGGCCCGCTCCCTCTGCTTGCCGCTCCATGGGTTGCTCCACCGATTCTCCAGCCCGCACCACACGATGATCCCACCGATGTCTTGAGAGTATAATGGATATATAATCATCTGTAGGGTCGGTAAATAGAACGAACAAAAGCACACAGGAATGGCTAACGCACATTTATAAGCGAAGCACCAATTGTTCTTTCCTCTATTTATTCTACCAGGATGGTCAGAGTACGTCGGGGAAGCAATGAGAAACACATACGGAAACATTGGCTGCGTTTACGGCTTGTTTCTTAGTGAGCTTCTTTGCCTCGCCCAGCGCGCGGCTCTTGTCGGTCCAGATCTGGGACAGCATCAGCAAACATACTGAAAATCCAAACGGCCATACCTTCAGAACGTCAGCTGGAAGAGCACTGAATATAATCTCGAACTCCTCAGAAGTCACTGCTGAGTTGGACTTGAGATAATCACGATAAAACAGGTTTCTAATCACAACCAGCGCACGTCAGTGGAGGACTGAGTGCTGTGCTCCAGGGCTTTGGAAATAACATACGCTGCGGTCGTGCTATCGGATGGACGCTTTTTACCTTTTGCTTTCGGTTTCATGGCAGCTTTAACCTCCGCTGATAAGAAAGTTCAACGTTATGCTAATAGTATAAAGACGCAAGAGTACAATCACCTTTTCTGCTTTGTTCCTCTAAATTAGCAAGTCGGCCAGTCGGCCCCGACGCTATTCCAAATTCTGCATCTCTGGAATACCGTCAGCAATGGGGTTGAGAAAAGTACGTGATGACATACAGAGGATTTATAATAAACGGAGCCACGGGACGCTACACCAGCATGAATGAGTCGCTCAAATACAGGATGCAGGGATGATCTACCTGGTCAGCTACAAGCGAATTTGGTGGCGTCGCGGGACGGGTCAGTGACGTATGTGCAGATGGTTCGCCAGTTTCAGTGATAGGTAAGATAACAACAGGTTGCAACGTAGCCGGTGCGGTTGGGGTCGTAAGACCTGCGGATGTTGTTGGCATGGTGGGAGAGGTTGTCGAAGTAATGGGAGAGGTTATCGAATTAGCGGCAGAAGGTGTCGACACCGTGAGCGAAGGTGTTCGAGGCGCATGAGAGGCCATGGAGAGAGGGGGAGACGGAGTAGTGGATGAAGACGCAGAGGTAGAACTCGTATCAGGAGGAGACACAGAGCAGATAGGTGATGCGGCTAAAGGAAGAGTTGGGGGCGAGGAAGTCGGCGCTAGAGGAAGAATGGGATCCGTATCGGGGGTAGCCAAGAGAGCGGGACTATCAGACGGAGAAAGCCTCTGCCGTTTCGCGAGAGTAGAGGGGGTAAACAAAGATTTCGAGGATGATTTGCGCTTTTGCCCAATGCGAGAATGTACGTCAACGGCGACATCGTCGTCCTGCTCGGGATCAGAAATTTCATCCTCGACCTTTGCTGCCGCACAAGAGCACGGGCATTGGCATCCATCGGAGCGAGGAGTAGATGTCTTCTTCCGACTCTTGTACCAGTTCGTATAGATTGTGGTCAGTAGAAGATCACACTTCCAATGGCCGACACAGAGTCGAAGGCATGGATACGCAGCATAAAGTTCAGAACGAATGTAGTTGACAATAGAGAGGGGCGCAACACCCCAAGTCGCGGGAACGAGGTCAGGATAATTGGTGTGGATTTCCAGAAGCGCTGTTGTAGCGTGACGACGGACAGCTTGGGCTTCTTTTCCGGATAAGATCGTCCCGTCCGCTTGCTCTAGGAAGGTAAACATAACATTGATATCCTGTGTCATACGTGTGTTACCGCGTCGAGGACGTTCGCTGTTGATTGACGTCGTTTTCTTCTTCCCACCGACTTTATTGAAATCGTCTCGCGTCCAGAAACGGACCTTTGGGTGGTCGTTGCGTTCCAACAGAGCCATCGGACCGATAGGCAAAGAGAAATGGGTGGAAGTGCGAGCCGGCGGCCCAGACCCTTGCAGCGAAGTCGAAAGTGTGTGGAAAGATTCCCTTTACTTCAAATTAGAGCTGAGAAGTTCTTTTCAAGCGCATATAATATACTTCAAGGTCTTAAATTGGATCTGGAGGGTCGTGTACGATTGATGTAGCTGGGTGTAAGGCGCGTTTCGCGCTTCAAGTAGGTCCTGGTGAGATGCAGAGGCAATCTGAATCCGACCAGGTTAGTCTCGGTGAGCGGAGAACAAGATATTTGCTGACCTGGTTGGATCGTTTCACTTCGCTCTCAAAAGAAAAATCGGACCATTGGCCATAGTTTGCGTGCAGTCCGAGCGCGTTATTCTGTGATATCAAGGGTGAAATTTGGGGGGACAAGGAGCTGTTCGATGAGCCAGAACTGGAGGACTCCGCGCGCATGTGGTACAGGCCGGGCATAAAGGCAGGATTTTGAGGTCCAGGCTGCGGGTCGGAGATGTAAGATTCGATAGGAGAGCCGTACGCGTAGTCCATGCCGCCGAAGGGAGGGAGTCGAGGGAAGACGAAGGGCGGAAGAGGGAGGAAGCAAGACGCGTCGCGTCACGATGTCACACCATGACCATACAAATATCCAGCAAATACATACCACCACATTGCGAAATTGTCAAATAAAAATAAAAATCATGGCGTGAAGAAGGACTTTCGAGAGTAGAAGCTGTCCTATTAAATTAAAGTTGTCAGCTTCCTCCTGGCTTCGGCAGCAAAGCTTCGATTCTTCGAACTCTAGACTCTGAGCAGAGCGATGCCTTTTTCAGCCTCACTCAATATCAAGTTGGTACTAGATTAAAGGGAGAATGGCCAATATTATCTATTCATCCATGTCTTCCTCTTCCCCACCCATGTCGCCGACATCAAGCCCCATTTTTTCCGCCACAAAATACAACCCATCCTCGTCGGGGTATGGAATCATCCCTACAGAAGCCTTTATGGATTTGATATCAATTACTTGGAGAGCATCTTCCCCAAGATACTCGCACAGCAGAACGGTTTGGAATGACGCGAGAAGGAGATCTGGATCTGGGTCCGAATACACAGATACCAGTGCAACAGACAACTCCCTCGTGTCATTTATAGTTGCTTGGAAAAAGAACTGCACCTCGGCGTAACGCAATTCACCATTTTGGGATACAAACTAGGGACTGGTTAATACATTGCCCGCACCACACTGGGAAACATAGTATACCTTGACATTTCTCGCCATTCTCTTCGTTAGAGTCTTGGCTTCTTTCCAAACAGACCGTACAATCTGACCTGTAGGGAGGCCTACGCGCGCCCACCGTGCGACGCGGGGAATCCAATCTACTTTGCATTTTTCTCCTGTTTCTTCTTCAAGGAACTCTCGGATTGCAGCGCCATACGGTCCGTCGATTGATTGGTGGAACTCGTCTCTTGCTCGCAGTAGCACGTATCCATCGCCAATATCTTCGGCCCCATGTGGAAGTGGTTTCTCCGGATCCAGCTGGGGAACCATTACCTTGAGTGCATTGACGCGGCAACGGCGTTTTGCGCGCTCCGAAAGGTTTGTGTACGGGTCAGAATGCTGTTTTATTTCCTCACCAAGATTTCCAATTGTCCTCTCAAGCGTCCATTGGCTGCGATACCCACCAGGTCCGATGCGGACTATTTCAGGGCAAGTATGGAGAAGTGCGTGGATGCTCTGACGACAGAAGTGAAGACGGGAGGCGTCCCGCTGGTAGTAGAGGAGTTCGAATTCCTCTACAAATTCACAGAGCATCCGATGCGCCTCCAGAAGCTCTGACTGGGTGATGTTCCGCTGCCAAGTGAGCCGTAGGCCTCTGACAAGCTTGCAAAAATTGGTCCAGTACTTTTCGGGAAGAATGCCGTGCAAGAGGGCTGGGCCGAGAACGTAGAGATAAGTGAGATACTCCTGTGCTTTGTATCCGCTCGATATTTTTTCAGCCGGGTTCCTTGGTGGGCGATCGAAGCTGTTCGGGAGGTATGGTGTTGCCGCAGCTACGACTTCGCCATGGGCTTTCCAACTATCACCAATCAAGACGGCCCAATCCCAAGTTTCTTTATCATCGTCCGTGTCGCACTTCAGATTCGCGCGCCACAGATTAAGCAGAAGATCTGGGATGTTTAATGCATCACGATGCATTTGATCTGAGCTGAAGCAGCGTGGGATGGGAAAGATACGGCTGGCGGGGAGACCGCTAAAGATACTTGGCTTTGAGACGCCGGTTTCGTGTCTGCGAACTTGGTGCTCTGCATGGCTGCGGGAGGATATGACAAAATCGAGGCATTTGTTGTATTCCTCCACATCAACGGTGCGGAGATGGCGGCCATTGACATCGTCGTGGTTGCAGCCCACCACATTGTAGTTGTCTGGGTGGAGGAGGGCTGGATAGTAATGTGTTTCTCCATCTTTTCGCCGCCCTTTGACCGAACAAAACTGGCAACATCCATACGCGCCCATGTGACCTGTACAGCCATCCAAGTCGGCCATCGCAGGCCCATCCGCGGTTTCAAGTAGAGAAAATAAGTCGGAGCGATAGACTTTTTCATCGACAGCATCCCATATCATGAGGCCTTCGCGCATGAGAGCAGCGACGTGGTGTAGCCCGGGAAAGAAGAAGGTTTCGGCATTTTTTGGTTTGCCCGGGATGATGCCGCCAGGGTATACGTACTTTTTCTTGTACCGGATATCTGGGTTAAGATCTACAATGATCCAGATATAAATCCAACAATCAGATTCCTTCATTGCGTAGAGTTGTGCGCCATCGACGGAGAAGATGAGTAGCATGTCTTTCTCTTTGATGATTCCGCTCCGGACCGCTTCAATATAGTCAATTCCTGAATAAATATCAATACACATATTCTGGACAGCGGAATAAATTTTGTACCCGACAGCAAATCATCGTAATGTTGCAATTTCCCGCCGTTTGCAGCCAACTCCGCCAGTATTTCCTGTGTTTTTTTCGTCCGGTACCGCATAGCAGTTGCGCCTTCTTTGCTGCGCCAGAGGGCTTGAAGCTGGGGCCCGAGGGGGATCGTGTAGAACTGTCGACGAGCTATTTTTGTCTCCCCACCACTTTCCGCAAGTCGAATGGGATCCCATCGGGATTCACCACAGTCAGGGCAGTTATCAAGATTGGCCAGTGCGCCCGTGAATCCATTGCAGGACTTCCAGCACATGTCGTTTGCTAAGGAAACTACACCCGTTAGCTCTTCGATTTTCTGCTTGACAAGGTGGTGACTGAGGATCTGCGAATCTGGATAGCGACACCTTATATTAGCGCAAACACCGGAATAGGCATCTTCGGAGGCGTTGGTTAGGGTAATGAAATTCTCGATTGATAGCACGACATCTTGATCCCCTAGTTCCACCACACCTTCGAGAGGATGGCGGAGCTGGTGGAGGATATGGGGCTCGAGGTTCTCATCTTCGAGGGATGCGGTTCTCAGTAGCTCAATGAACGACTGAGTAATTTTGATTTCATCCAGTACAATAACTGGTGCCGGTGGAAGGAGCGGCGGATACAGGCTCTTGCGGTGACAATTCACGATCCTGAGCGAGTGGGGAAGGACCGCGACCAGATATATCAGGTTCAGGCTGGTTTCCCGAGTTACTTCCGCTGGCTTCAAAGTCCTGGAAGATAAAATAGTAAGAGCAAAATTTACACTGTAGTTGATATGAAGAACTTACGGGGGGGGAATTGGTTTCATGCAATTGTTTCTTTCTTTTCCGCCGCTCACTGTCGCCGAGTTGCTGGTTGGCCGAACGTTTCCGTGCGGGAGGCGCAAAGGGACCGGGTAGAGGTATAAAAGGCTGGCTTAAGGGTGTACGATATTTTCCATGGCGTCGAAAGGAACGAGTAGATATGTCCTTGCCGCCCTTGCATTTCTTAATACAATTGCAGTGCATCAGCTCCTCGCCCGGTTCCGGTTCGGAGTCTGAATCTGTCATCTGCATCACAGACTGCATGCAGCTGTCTGACGCAGCGACGTGGAGGTTTTGCCGGTGCCAGCCGCCGTCGCAGAAAGTGACGTGTCTTGTCGCGGTGGATGCGAGAAAATGTACGTCAATGTGGGGTCTTGTTTGGTGTCGCTTCGGTGTGCCTTGATCTAGATCGATGTGGATCGATACGCTCAGTGTGGCTCGATTTGATTCGATATAGCTAACCGTCGTTCTCACTGGGGTTCACTCTTCACTAGACCCCGCATAAAACCTTGAACACCGGCGCTCACTCCAGGGATGGTCGAGGTCGCATGACTCTCAACTCCTCGATGTGCCCCCGCCCGGTGTTGTAGCTGCGGCTCCAGCTCTGCGCTCACTGGCCTTCAAGTATTCTCACACAGATCCTTCTAATTTGCACATACAGTATGTCCATCTGCCACAGTTCACTCCGATAATACTGATGTATTTTTGTACCAGATCTCCCAACTCGCTCTTGTCTGGTTCTTGTACTCGGGTTCTTTGTTTCGTAATTTTGCAGCATTATTCTTGACGTTCCCTGTATGCAGTCATTTATTTTCAATAACAATCTATTCGCTTTCTGCTTCCTGAAATGTTGTGTGATTTTCTTGTTTAACTTAATTTTTTTTTGTCCCACAGCTTGTCCATCTTATCATCCCATTGTATCATGAAACGGATCTGTTTAATTATGTGCAGGTGGGTTAGATATATGTGAAGGTGTTGAAGGATGAGATGGGGTCATGATTCTCTTCCCCTTCCAGGTGCCTAATATGAACCCCTTGTGCAGGCTGAATATCCTGTTTGGTACCTATACATCCCTGGTGTCGACTGATATTGTTGTATAGCCGAGAGAGACACTACGATGCGCACGCTCACCATGGGCATTTATTTCTGCGTTCAATTTTTATACATAAAGCTGATCCCCGCTGATAAAATATTCAATTACCCGCCGGTGCGTATCATTTTCATTCGGCCTTAGATGTACCCCACCTCTGCGCAAGGCTCCGGACAGAGATCCTAACCCACATGGGGCCAAGCAGGCATGACACAAAGTACATGTGGGTGGTGATGGTGGGCTCAAGCTTTCTCTCAAATATTTGGACTGTATTCTATATGTGTGCTGACGGGTAATGTCAGACTGTATCCCAGTGAGAAACACATCTGCTCAAGGATGTGGCTGTAGGGAAAATATGAACTGCTAAATTTTGCTAAATTTTCATATGGCAGGCTACAAGATTGACCATTTTCATATGATGCATGCAACCTTGAGATTTTTTTGAAAAACTTGACACTGTTCATATGAATTCATAGGAGAACCTACATTTTTGACGGCCTTCAGATCTGGGCGGATATGCCCATATCTCCGCATATGGACTTCTCACTGGGCAGCTGAAAAAAAGAAGAAAAAAAGTGTCCAGTTTCAAGCTCTTGTGTGCAAATGAGTATCATAGTATGTAGCTACCATTCCACGCAGGTTGTGTGTCCAAATTTGCCGAGTATTTCCCCACCTCAGATTGGATTTGATACTAAGTCAAATGTTGATGTAACTCATCACTTGATCAGAAACAGTGCAGGAAATTTAAGGAGCTGAGATTTCTACCAGATAACTAGTGGTCATTCTACGTATATGTGAACTGTGTATACTAGAATTACTGAAACTATTTGCCTGGGGTGTCCTCCTCAATCTTGCAGTGCAACAAGGCCTCCTGGGCTGAAACAGTGTCGGGATGTGTGCTTCCAAACAACCGTGTCCGGACTTCTACAACTTCCATGTATAACTGGGCTGCCTCTTTCAATTTCCCAAGACCACACTGGATTTTTGCCAGATCTGTCATCGCAGTCAAAGTATGAGGATGTTCAGGGCCCAAGGTCTGCCCCATCTTTTTCACCACCACCATCTCAAGTGCCTCTGCCTCTGTTAACCTCCCGAGATCCCAATATGTGAGGGCCAGATTGTTCATGGCGATCAGAGTATCAGGATGTTCACTGCCTGAGGTCTGCTTCCACTTTTCCAGAACAGCCACCTGAAGTGCCTCTGCCTCTGAGAATTTCCCAAGACTCCGATATGTGCTGGCCAGATTTCCCAGGGCAATCAGAGTATCAGGATGTTCACTGCTTAAGATCTGCTTCCTCTTCTCCAGAACAGCCACCTGAAGTGCCTCTGCCTCTGAGAATTTCCCAAGATCCCGATATGTGAGGGCCAGATTGTTCATGGCGGTCAGAGTATCAGGATGTTCACTGCCTGAGGTCTGCTTCATCTTTTCCAGACCAGCCACCTGAAGTGCCTCTGCCTCTGAGAATTTCCCAAGACCCCGATATGTGAGGGCCAGATTATTCATGGCAGTCAGAGTATCAGGATGTTCACTTCCTGAGGCCTGCTTCCTCTTCTCCAGAACAGCCACCTGAAGTGCCTCTGCCTCTGAGAATTTCCCAAGGTCCCGATATGTGAGGGCCAGATTTCCCATGGCAGTCAGAGTATAAGGATGTTCACTGCCTGAGGTCTGCTTCCTCTTCTCCAGAACAGCCACCTGAAGTGCCTCTGCCTCTGAGAATTTCCCAAGATCCCTATATGTGTTGGCCAGATTCCCCATGGCGATCAGAGTATCAGGATGTTCACTGCCTGAGGTGTGCTTCCACTTTTCCAGAACAGCCACCTGAAGTGCCTCTGCCTCTGAGAAGTTCCCAAGATTCCAATATGTGGAGGCCAGATTTCCCATGGCCATCAGAGTATAAGGATGTTCACTGCCTGAGGTCTGCTTCCTCTTTTCCAGAACGGCCACCTGAAGTGCCTCTGCCTCTGAGAATTTCCCAAGATCTCGATATGTGATGGCCAGATCATTCATGGTGGTCAGAGTATAAGGATGGTCATTGCCTAAGGTCTGCTTCCTCTTTTCCAGAACAGCCACCTGAAGTGCCTCTGCCTCTGAGAATTTCCCAAGAACCAGATATGTGATAGCCAAATTGTTCATGGCCATCAGAGTTTCAGGGTGTTCACTGCCTGAGGTCTGCTTCCTCTTTTCCAGAACAGCCACCTGAAGTGCCTCTGCCTCTGAGAATTTCTCAAGATCTCGATATGTGATGGCCAGATCATTCATGGTGGTCAGAGTATGAGGATGTTCACTGCCTGAGGTCTGCTTCCTCTTTTCCAGAACAGCCACCTGAAGTGCCGATGCCTCTGAGAATTTCCCAAGACCGTGATATATGACAGCCAGCCATCCCATGATGGTCAGAGTATCAGGATGCTCAACAGCCAGGGAGGACTTGGCCTTTTCCAGCAAATCTGCACAAAGTTCCTGGGCACACTGAAAATTCCCAGAGTCATAGTATATTTTTTGATATGGCCAGAGAAATTTGGAGGCAAGTTGTGAATCCATCTGAAGGACAGTGTTGATGTGAGGGAAAAGTCTCATGGTGAACAGTGTGTCCTCCCAATCTACCGACATGGCAAGTAGGGCTGCCACACACTCTTGAGTAGAATCCACGCTGAGGACAGTATTCCTGCTCCAGCTATGCACAAGAGGGTGGATTGAGAAATGACCTGTATGGGGATCTTGGTTGATCAGAGAATATCCCTGGAGCTCTGCAGCCATCTCTGAAAAGGACAGAGTATCCCACATCCCAGCAGTGGTCAAAAACTGGCCTAGAAACTCCTGAGGTTCTTTCACTTGTTCCTGTGTAGGCCATAAAGGACGTGGAATAAAGATGGCAGCCTTTGAAAATATCCCCTCGGAGATCCCCTCATGGTGGAAAAATGAGCACAGCTGCAAGAATTGGGCTGCTGGCTTGTTCAAACACTTGAAGCTAATGTCCCATGTGGTATACACTGACAAAGCATATTTGTCATGGGACTGGACAGGCACTTCACTGAGAAGTCGGCTGTGATTGTGCTCATAAAGGGCAAGGTATCTTCTGAGAGCCCCCCTAGTTTTTGAAATATATGCACCTGCTTGGACCACAGCAAGTGGGAAACAGTAGAGCACCTTTGAGAGGTTAGCTCTTGAATACCGCCATAGCCAAACAAATACCTTGACAATGTCAGTTGCAAGCATTTCATTCTCACTTGTGGCCGGTTCAGCAGCACTAACAAGCAGAAGCTGCATTGCAGCCTCTTCCTCCAGATCAGAAATTCTGTGATGAGCATCAGGTGCATGCACACGAAGCTGGGGGTTTCGTGAGGTGATCAAGATGTTGCCATGGGAGTTTTGAGGAAAGAAATGGAAGAGATTGAGTTTGGGATCATCTGCATTGTCGAATATGAGCAGCCACTCCTTATTGTACGATGTCAGCCAGTGTAAAGCATCCTCATGGTCACTTCCAATGGACTGGGTGAGAGCAATATTTTTAAGCCCAGCCTTGAGTGTGTCTGTTGTGCTGGCATCAAGGAAAAAGACATCTGTGAACCTGCAAGGAGTTTAACATTTGAATAGATAAACATTGAAATTGAGAGGTGTTACCGATTGTTCGGGGTTTCATGCAGAAATTTCAGTGCAATCTGGGTCTTGCCGGAGCCACCCAGCCCATGCAACAGAGACACATGGCGAATTCCAATATCTTGACCAAAGTAGTGGTGCATCTTATCCAAGATGTCTCTCCGTCCATGGAAGATCCGTGAAGGAGGGGGACAGACTGTTGTTGCTGCAGGAGGAGGAGGTGGAAGTGGTGTCAAAGATTCTGGTGCTGATTTCAACACAGTTTAGCAGGCCCACAAAAGGCAGAAATAACCATACCATGTATCTTTAGTTGTGCAACACACGCAGTCTTTGAATATGTGTAAGAGGAGAAATATATAGTATACGGGAGTGATGGACCCACTATGAAATTCTGTTGGAGCTCGTTCACACGCCTACTGTATCTGCTGAGCTCATCTCCGATACTAGTTGACTGTCCAAATTCTTTGATGCGGTTACGAAAACCTTTCTTTTGGAATTTCCCAAGTCCCTGCTGAATTTCAAGGAGCAAACTGCGAAAGAGTGTTAGATTAGCCAAGAACAAACCAGGAGACCCGTACCTTTTGAGCTGGTCACAAAATTGTGCCAACCTGCTTGCTGCATCTGCTCCGTGCCGGGAAATTTCCTCTTGCAGCATGGTAGTAATCGTGACAATACTGTCGCATAATTCCGTGAACTCCTCCCTGTTCTTGCCCATTTTCTAATGCAGCAGGGTAAGGAGATAATGTAGGACCTCCCAATGTGCAACAACGCACCTGTACTGCCTCCAGAATGGGTATCACGGGCCCCAATGCGCCTTTGACATACGGAAATGGCATGAGTTCTGCTGCCGCCACAACAGTCTTTGATGTCAGAATCAAATTTGCAAGCCTGTCTGGAGAAACCCCTGCAGATGGGGAGGGGACTGCCGCTGGCGGTGGAGTCGACATGATGGTTGTGGTCAAGTCGTGGTAGCGTGCCCGTTCATCGATGGAGGCTGTGCGACAGCAATTTGACAGCATCTATTAATACTAATTATATCAGTGTCCGCTAATACTCGGTGTGCCAGTGGCAGGAATATCGAAATTGTGAAGGCGGATGCACCTGATTCGGTTAGGCTAGCAAGTACGAACTGCCTCGGAGTTTGAAATTTTAAGCGTCATCATTGATATCTCACTGCCAAACCAAAAAAAAATGTGAAAAGACTTCACAACTTGCTCATATTACACAGACAAATCAGAGCATTTCATAGCGAGGTTTCCTCCACTTTTACAAAAAAACAGCCTTCAGAAACGATTTAAAAGACGACGCCAATAGTTGTCCATCATTTTTTCAGCCTGAGTAAGTTGATCGACATTCGTCCTACGCTTATCGAGGATGTATCAGATGGAACGGGCACGACACATCAAGCTGAGATACGGCACATTGATACACGGTATGTCGCATCTGAAGGAGCGCCATCAATCTGCAACAACAGGATCAATGTGCCCATCAACACCGCTTTGATTCGCTGATGGCGGCCTCGCAATGTCTTTCCTTCATTTGCGGAAGGGGACCACCCATTCAATGCCCCTCCCCTCCCTCGCTATGCTCGGGGGGTCCCCCAAGCCGGGGCATTTCAGGCTGGCACACTAAAGCCTCATTCCGCTTAAATAATGTCCCTTAACCTAACTCTAACCAACCCAAACCCAAACCCAAACCCTAACCGAACCCTAACTCTAACCTGCCTATACCCGCAGTTAGGGTGCACTGCGCTTGCCCTAACTGCTCGAAATGGGTTACAGGTTGATACAGAGCTGTTGGGATCAGTGTTCAACATCATGAAATCATTGACAAATGATCTCCAATGTGCCGCATCTGAGCCGGGTGTGTCGCACATCAGATGTGCTGTGTTTGCCGCATTTGTTCAATCCCGACGCTTATCAGACTCCTGTTGGACGCGAGCCTCTATGACATAGCACTTCCTCCAAGTTCGTAGACCAGTAGTTGGCTGTGAGCCCAGTAATGTGATTCGGTTTCTTTTGTATCTCCTGTCCCTTTTGTGAATTTTCTGTCCGCATTATCATAGTGCCTATTATCCTATTAGGGCCAGTGCCGGAGCCGATTATTATTTAAAGGTGTTCAACCCGTCCATCCTTTGATGGTACAAGGTCAACGGCCCATCGTGCCGTGATCCACTCCTGAGCAAGGTAGGCGACAAGTCGACCCATTAACGGAATCCAGGCACCCAAATCCGACTCGCCTGTCCATGGTCCACTTTGAGGTAAATATTATACAGTGGAATTGTGTACTTAAAATTAGTATACACCACCTTCCACCCTGCATGCACCTTTCCTCGCCGGCTTGCGTGGCTATCTTCGGATGACCATCATTTCCCGAGTGCATGTTCAACTAAATTCATCCGGGAACTTGAGAAAAAAAGAGAAACTGCGGCCTGGATAAAATTTTCAGCCTCACAATGTGGCTTCAAATTACTTCCCACATGCCGTCCTGATATGCATTTGGACCTAAGTACTGAATCAACATTAATAGAATCACTGTCTCGAGCCTGGCGATGTCTGGGACTTCGGTAGTATTCTCCCTGACGCTCACATTGGACTTATGGTACACTAGGGGTTTTTCACGTATGCGGTTCAGGTTCGAGAAGCGAGATTCAGGTTTGCGTCCGGCCAGTTTGTCCAGCATATGCCACGGAGGCTTGGGTGCCTTAAATCAAATAATTTTATAGCCTTGATTTCGACTTCCAGTGGTGAGGCGAGGTGAGGATTCAGTTCGAGAATGAATTTTGAAATTGGGTTGGATGAGAAACCGGCATATGTGTGTATGGTGCCAGTTCATCTTTGGTAACTGTACATATTACCCTCCCTTGATCACACTCACTAGTACCATGTATGCCCCGCATAGAACACAAAGGCACATTGATATTTAGCCCTCAAAGTGCCGTGCCTGGTAATATGTATCTAGCGAACTGGAGCGGCGCCGCTGGGAGCATGCGTGTATATGAGGCTCATTAGTATGGCTGGGGTGAGCACGGTACGGGGAACAGGAGGGTACGTGGGCAGGAGAGAATATATATCAATATTGAGAACAGCTTGGGATAGTGATATTAAGGGGAAGGGCTGAGGAGAGGCGCAGAGGCTCCGAAGGATGTATGAACAGAAACGACATAGATCGAGACAAATGCAAGGAAGGGACGAATGAAGGGTTGAAAGGAACCCAAAGATGCGGATCCGGCGGCGTGTTGACGGGAGAGAATAGTCTCTAGTCGCAGTACGGGCACTAGAGCAGGACGAGGTTTTCGGTGTTATGGTGCTCCGGCGGGAAGTAAGGAAGCCTGACTCTACGCCGTTCAAGGCGATCAAGTGTCGGGCTTTTTAAACGCGTTATTTTATAAAGAGCAGCAGAATAGAATTGAATAGCAAGGAGATACATACATGCGAAGGTCCTGTTCGACCATGAGTAGTACCAATTTCGCAGAAGTCGCGTGGAAAGTGCATGAGGTTTAGTGACGTGATAATACGGCAGGTAGGTTCAACGGCTTGATAACAGGCGGGTTCGACGGATTCATAATGGGCAGAGAGAAGATAATATGTGTCCATATGTATGATCTCCATGCGGGACACCGATAGGCAAAGTATGCACGCAGTAGGTAGGGGGGTGATGTTGTGGCCAAGGATGTGGAGGTGCCAGGGAGATTTGGGGCGAGAAAACACGACGTCGATTACACACACATGAGGGAACGCGGTAGCACACCCGAGATCGCAGTGCGAAAGGGCTTTGTTTTCAATCGTCTTAGGGTGGAAGTTTGGATTTATTTTGCGTGATTTGCGTGAAGGGGAGGGGAAAGTCCTGTTCCATGGCTGGGGCCGTGACGCAAAGGAGACTACCTAAGCAAGCGCTGTGGGCTGCTTGAGTCCTGACCGCAACTCCCGATGGCAGAGAATAGGGCATCCGAGACGAGGTGCGCAATGTTGACGCATTATCATATCGGGCTGCCACTCCGCAGAAATTGGACCAGGCCCTGCTAACTCCCAAGATCGCCAGGGACCATCGATTTCAGTAAACGAAGTACGAGTTAAATTGCTGTCAGCTGAAGCGGGCACATGTTGAATTTGACATAGTATGCACCTCGAGCAGCCAGTCCTGCTTCACATTTGCACAATTTAGCACTTATGTAGATGTCCTGGCGTAAGTGGTACAACAGTCCATTTGGTGAATTGAACTCGCAGGTTGATGTGGGGCGAAAGCAAGCGCGTGACATCACATGTAACAAAACTTTGAAGCAGTCGCTTCCCAGTACCACCTCCACGGTCGTCCATTGCCTCTTCGTCCACGACGCTCATGCTAACAATCAAGAGCCTGCATCCGCACGCACAGTACAGTCTCGCCATGCATCCTATGTCAGGAAATAAACTATTCCACGGAGCGCCCTGGCCTCTGGCCCATAATAGACTTTGACAGATGTCAGATTGATACAGCAGTAGATATGTATATAAACCCTATGCCCTTGTCTTTTACCCTCAGTCTTTGATCCCACATAGCGGGAGACTGAGGGTGAGTTCATTACTTACTTTTCATACTTTTACTTATCCTGTACAGTATTGCGCCTTCCGCGCATTTACAGGTATTTAATATACAGTCTTTGATCCCACATAGCGGGAGACTGAGGGTGAGTTCATTACTTACTTTTCATACTTTTACTTATCCTGTACAGTATTGCGCCTTCCGCGCATTTACAGGTATTTAATATACAGTCTTTGATCCCACATAGCGGGAGACTGAGGTATTGCGCCTTCCGCGCATTTACAGATCTTGACATCCTACAGACTCAATCGCGTACCCCGCCGCACCACCCGCAGACACCCAGCGCTCCTCAAGGGCACGGCGCTCGCAGACAACAAGCTCGTCACGGAATACAGCGTAAAGGATGGCGACACCCTCAATCTCCTTGTAAAGCCCAGTACCACCACCATCACCGAAATGGCATCGGACGACTCAAGCTCAGTCTCTCGATTGACCTCAAGGGACGCCCCAGTCTGAGCCCTAGCACGGGTGTGCCTGCCGGAAGAGGCTACCAGCGCATCCCCAGCGTGGTCCTCAGCTCGTCGCCGTCGGCCGAGGCGCCGCCCAGCGGTGAGCCGTGTGACGTATGCATAGGTGTTTTATATTTATATAACTTTTAACTGGCACAGACCTTCCGTCTTCCTCCGGCTCGTCTTCGCCCTCCACCCGCTCGTGCCAGAACAGCGCCACGCGCGACATCACCCTCACGCTCGACGACGCTACGCCCGCGCTGGTAGAGTAGGAGCTCAGTCTAAGCGCTCAGCATGTACCACGCAGGCATCGCGAACCCCCGGTTCTGGAAGGGCCTGCTCGTGTATCTGGGTGCGGGTTTCTTCCTTCCTCTCCTCTCCTTTTTTCCTTCCTTCTTCGGGCCCCATTGCTGTATGCCGACCGCGAGGTGATGCGCGCGCGCCCGTATGCTAATCACGATCCGTTACTTTCATCTTCCGTGTCGGGACCCAATGCTGTATGGATGCCCATTGCCGACCCGACCGCGTCATGATCACTTTCGTTTTTTTAACTCGTTTCTAACTCTCATTTCTCCGTACTTCTATACGCACACCCCGTAAAACACGCTGACCCCGAACCCAGGACCTCCCTCCCCCCGCGGACGCGCAGCTCGCGTTCGAGGAGCTCCTGCGCACGGCCAAGGGCACGCTCACCGTGAGCGAGATCGCGCGCGTATGAGGCCAGGCAGGCGTCACCGGCATGGGCCAGTTTTGGGGCGCAACGCGACGCATGCGGGGTTTCAGCGCGCGAAGTATGGGCGGATTTAGCGCGTTTACAGTATACCGCACGAAGAACGGCGTCTTTGCCGACGGTAACGCCGATCCGGTAAGTTCTTCCCCATCGTGGCACTGTATCAATTGTTCTTACGTGCAACTCGTCTTCAAGTTGGGGAGTCTTCTAGGGGGATCTGGGCAACCTCCTTGGCGGCAGCCTCAATTTGCGTGGTTTATTGGGACCGAGCGCTGAGCCTCGATGGTCTTCTCGGCGGTCTCGGGTTTCTCGGTCTTCTCGGTGGACGCGGCTCAACTGTCTCGTTGCCGAGCTCCTGGTACTCATCCAAGGCTTGAGCGCCCGTCGGCCAACTGCTCGTCGACGTTCAAGTTCTGGTCAAGAACCTCCTTGGCAATTTGAGCCTCGGAGGCAGCTGCGGCTCCGCGCTCGCTAGTCTTCTCGTACCCCTCATCGGCGGCTTGCACCGATTTCGCACATCCAGTACGTCCATCTCTTTAACACAGGTCACTCACATAATACTGATATGTATTCTTGAACCAGATCGATCTCCTCGTCACGTTGTTGTGTGTGCTCGAGTTCTGTTGGTATCGTAGTGAGTTCTGTGTAGTTTTGCAACGTTATTCTTGTATGCGTTCGTTTAGATTGAATAGTCATACATACATTCGCTTGCTGTTGGGCGTGCCGCGGCTGCGCACGGCCCCGCAAAAAAATTTACTCGGTTCTGTGTGATGCCATTTAACCGGGCCTACTGCTCGCATAATACCTTGACTACTTTCTTCTCTGCTCACCGTGTTCATCTTATCTCAGAATGCTCCTTCACACCGAACCAGTGCCGGTTAGACCTTTAACTGCACGCAAATTGTTCAAGATATCGAAATATTGCAGTTCAGCTCAAGGTATATAATTACTTTGATGTTTTAGTGCTTTCATATCGTTCCTAACCAACCTATTTGCTTCAGCTTCAGTTTTTGCCATGCTAGTGACTGCCTTCGACTCCTGGTTGGGCTTTAACTGGGCCCAAATCCTTCAAGCTATTGAGGTCATTATGCCAGTTGAACTTCAGGTGGGTAATGTAATCCATTTCAATGTTTTAATGCTTTATTTTTCGTTCCTAACCATTCATTTTCTTCAGATCCTATAGTTTGAATCCTAGACTGAGTGGATTAGATGTCTCAAGCTCACGCTACTACGGCCGGAGGCCGTTATTGTAGTATCCAATTTCCGTGAGTTGCATATATCTTTTGGCTACTTACTCTCAACTGAGTTTACCAGATGTGTGCGTGCCTTCACACCAGAACCCTGTAAATTTGAGTTAACCTGGCCCCACTGAACCCCTCAAATATGTCCGTTCAACTCAAGGTATGTAATTACTTCGATGTTCTGTTACATTCATTCGTTCCTCTAGTTCAGATACAATCGTTTAAATGCTACACTGGCCGTGTTGTGTGGGAGCGCGAACGAGTAGCGGCGAGGCGAGGGGCACGGCGAGCACATGGCGCAGGGAACGCAGCACCATGCTCGATAATGCAGGATGGCCGCTCTGCACGACTTCGGAAAGATATGCACAGAGTTTTTTATTTTTTATATAGATCTATTACTTAGTACTTAATAGACTCGCGCCTCGGACAAGTAGTGCGCGCAAAACCTGCAGAGCGCGACTCTACTGGGTCTCTGTATGTGGCGAGCATATCTCCGAGTCGCGCCGAATCGCTCAAGCGTTCTCCACCTCGCGCCCGCGAGACGCCGAGCCGTGTACGCTGGCCGCGTCTCCGATTCCGCGGGTCTGCGCTCAGCGCACGCGTTGCAGGCGAGCGGAAAACGTTCTTCCCAAGCGTGCCGCCCTTGGGGCTCGCTTGCACGTTCGTTGCGAGCCCCAACGGCAACCAATTCCGCCCCGAGACTCTCTCGTAGAGACGCACCACGGCTCGGCGGCACGAGCGCAGCGTGCGCGCGCGAGATCGCCGCAGCGTACGTCCGGGGAGTAAGGGAAGAGAGTGACAAGCCGCTGCATCAGCGGCGTCGGCAGCAGCACGTCAGGCGAGTCTAATCGACGCGGGGTATACCAGCGCCGTCGCGAGGTTGGCCGTGCAAAACGCGTTCTTATAATGTGCGCCCGCATTCCGCACTTGCCGCAGGCGGCGAGCACGCCACGGTTGGTGTGCTGGCGGTGTGCTGCGTGCTAGCGCTCCAATGGCGCGCGACTCGAGACTGAGCCGCATACAGGCCCCCGCCCTGTAGCGTGCACGCGGCCTGCCGTGTCGGCGAACAGAGCGCAGCGCTCTTGCCGAGACGTAGCCTGGCTCGGTGGCGGAGACGAGGCTCGGCTCGGCACCACGAGCGCGCCGAGACCGCTGCAGCGCTCGTCCAGGGAGTTGGGGAAGGAGCGAGGAGAGAACGAAAGAAGAAAAAAAGGAGAAAAAGGAGACTCACGAGAACGGCGAGGGGTCTTCCTAATAGTGCGTGCCGCGCAGATGGGGTGCGTACTAGCTTGCAGGGGCCGCTGTTGGTGTACTGGCACTCGGATGGCGCGGAGCCACTCACGTTCGACCCGTCCGCGATTTCGCGGGCGTGGCCATGTATGCGAAGCAAGTATCTAGAAATAGGTAATTGAAGTGGAAGAGGGGTAGGCGGGGCTGCAAGCCTCCGGCTTACCAAGACGAGGGCGCCGCGTGCGGAAGGGAAGACGAGGAGGGTGGGGGAACAAAGAAGACAAAGAAAAAAGGATACAAAAAAAAGGAGACTCACTGCGATTCCGTGGGCGTGGGCGTGTACGAGGACACTGCGAGCGTGCCAGTCAATGGGCGCGTTGCACGACGTGGGAGGCTGGCTGCACGACTGCGCCGCAACAAGCGACAACCTCGCGACCCCCGCGGCGTTCCCGTCGCGCGTCCAGAATCCCGGTGTAGGCCGATGGCGGATATTCCAGCTGTCGTCGCCGGGTGGAGAGCGTGAGGGTGCGTGGATTAGCCTTGGAGATGCGCGAGCACGGTGTGTGTACTTCGGCGCGCCGCAAGCAGCCGTGCTTAGGGTTTACGCGGCCGCTCGCATGTGTTTCGACCGCGACAGCCGAGGCGTTGTGTGGTGGTGCCCGTTCCCGCGTAAACAGCGTGCTGGGATAACACGCTCCTAGAGCGCTGAGATTCAGAAGAGAAATCAGGTTAGAGTGATATGTGCACGAACATGATGATATGAGGATGTGCAAGCGCAGAGGGGATCTGTCGGGAAATCCCGAATTCCTTCCGGCATATTCCGGTCAATCTCACCACAAACGTGCATGAACGTCGACGACGTCGCCGCCGTGCCGCGGCACAAATCACGGCTCTCCTCTAGACCCCGCCCCGGATGCTCTCGCACTAAAACTTTGAACGCCGGCGCTCACTCCACATGCCTCTCAACTCCTCGACGTGTCTTCGCCCGGTGTTGCCTTTCCTGCGCGTCTCAGTGCCCGCGTCCTACCGCTCCCTGTCGTCCTCACTCTATGGCTGCCGGCGCATCGGAAACCCCATGCCCGTGCTTGCCGCCCTATTCCTCATGCTCACCAACATCCCCCTCTACATCGCCCATCGTGTGCTCATGAAAGACATCCGCCAGCACTGCGAAGCCGCGCCGCTTGGCGCGCGCTTCGTACCAGATATCCCGTCCTCCTCGTTCGCCAATCTGCGCGCCCTCATAATGCAGATGTACGACCGCAGATATGGATATCCCTGTACGTTGCCCCACGCGATTTTTTCCTGTTTATTCGCTGAAGCACTGCTGTAGCGGACGGGTTCGACACATGGACGGAGGAGCTGAGCCCAGTGGTCAATATCAATCTTGTGGATGGACTCGACATTCACGACACACCCGAAGCACCCCCCAAAACGCGTCCCGCATTTAGCGCAGCGGCGCACTCCTAAATTAATCCGTCCATTCCATTCTTGTCAGCTTGCTGACGTGCCCGTCCATTCCTGTCTGCTTTCGGGCCACGGATGCGCTACTACTCTCTTGTGCGCAATTCGCAGACCAGTACCGATGAGCGGAAGCAGCCGAGGTAGTATAAAGGCAGGATGGGTCGATCCCTGATGCCTCAGTTCTTCGCCGACAGAACCTTCTTCATTCACTAACATGCACTTTCCCGCCGCTGTAATCCTTGCTTCGTCCCTTACCGACTTCGTTCTTGGTTCCCCGTTTGTAATCATGCCCTACCTCTCCAGTCTCATCAGCTGATTTGAATGAAGCCCGCTTCAGATGTGCGTCAAGTTCCAAACATGTCTTTCATTCGTCAAACGCTTTTTGTGCTCAATTCCCTCCGCTCCAGGCTCCGGCCCTCGGATCGGTCAGTAATTACTTCTCGATAGGCTCTCGTTAACAACTTTGTACGTACTCTAAGGTCGCTCCTGCTGTCACCGCACCGGCTGTAGGTACTGCAGCGAGTTAGCTCTTTCGACTTCCACACCGCGTCAAGCATTCACTTTCTCCCAGTTCGCCTCAAGCACGCAGAAGACCGCCGCGATGAACAATCTACAAACCACGACGAGTAAAATATACGCATCCATGCCCTCGAACCCGCATGCCTTTGCTCTCACCAACAACGTGGGGGCAATTGAAGCGAAGATTTTTTACACTGGCCATTCGCTTTTGAATACTTTACTTGTCCTGAATGGTGGTAAGCGCAATCTGGTATGTCTCCTCCTTCATGACAACGTGTCGATTCTTCTTACCTTTTCTTTTGGTTGGGGAGTCTTGTGGTGCAACATCTACCGGACTTCTGTCTCGCCGACCTCACTATCCAGTGAGAAGCATCGGCGACCTTCTCGAACGTCTTCTCGGAGTTCTCGGTCTCGGGAGCCTCATCGGCGGTGGTAGCCTCGACTCTCTGGTCGCCTACATCCTGGTACTTGAGCACCAGCGGTTGCGGACATGACCTGCTCGGTCAACTGCTCCCCGACCTTCAAGTTCTGGTCGCTCAGCTCTTTTATCCTTTTGGGCCTCGGGGACAGCTGCCTGGCCTGCGGCGCCAGCGCCCGGTTCGGTGGCCTTCTCGGGCCGATCCTCACTGGCTTGCACTAATGTTGCACATTCAGTACGCCCATCTATATACCATACTTCACCCGGATAATACTGATGTATTCTTGTTAGCACCAGACTTCTCAGCTCGTTCGTTTGCTGCCCGAGTTCTGTGTGTTTCGTAATTTTGTAGTGTAATTCCCTGAATGTGTTTGTTTATGTAGTTTGAATAGTCATACATACATTCGCTTTCTGCTTTATTTTTATTCGTCCCAGAACATCGATCGCAACCTTTTGTCCCATCTCATCTCGCCTCTCATGCGCCGTCGAGCCTACACTGCGCGATCACGTGTTCCGTCGCGTCCTCTCCACCTCCGGCAGCATGAGTTCTGCCCGTTCAATGGCTTGCATCCCGAAGTGGTATGTCACAAAAAGTCCGATTTGCCATATAGCCCGAGATAGCCCCATTCTGAACCTTATAGGCCAAGCCGGTAAGATGATACCAGTTGAATTCAAGGTATGCAGTCCATTCCGATATTCTAATGCTTTCCATTATTCTAGGAGCTTAATTCCATAGATTCAACTCAAATTTGTTACATTCAACATCCTAACTTCGCGCTGCAACGGCCGTAGGCCGCTACTTTACTGCAGATCTATTTGTGCAATTTTTATTCCATGAGTTTTATTATACTTTGGCTAGTTATGTTTCTTAACTGAATGTACGTGCTCTGTCGCGTCATCTGGAGGTTCATTCCTTTCTTCCTCTCGTTTCTTTCTTTTGTGACGGTACAGCGATATTGTGTGGCCATAGTTTACAAGTTGCATACCATCGTAGACCTATAATTGAAATCTCAAACTCAATGATACAAGAGCCCTCTGGGCAGCCTTGGTTTCTCCCAAAGGCCAAGTGGCAGAAAGGATGTATATATGCAAGGGTTTAAAAAGTGTGTGTACGGAGCTAAAAGAGTTCCCGTATGTTTTCAAGCTTAGTACAGCCTGAGTAAGTATCGTGGCCATGAGAAGTTGAGAAAAGGAGCTACGGTAATGAACAGAAAGATATTCAATCCAGTAGTACATGTAATAAGTCGTCAGCAGGGTTGGGGACAACTCATACATCTCAACAACCTCAAAGAGCAGGTCTAATGAATAATCAATCTGCTTGAAAAAAATTAGATCATGGACTCTTGGATGGAATATCTGTAGTCACCACTAGCCGCCAAGTTAACAATTACGAGTGTGTTTGGCCTTTGACTATCTCTGAATATTTGTTGCACTCCGGCCATCAGGTTTCGGTTGGATTTCAGCATACATTCAAAGTGTGGTGTCTGGTCGGCCAATATGGTTTCTGGCTTTAAGTCGATTTAATTGCCGAGAGCCGAGGTGTTGAACAATCTTGATTCACAAACCAAAAGCCAAAGAACATCGCGTCTGGAGGGACAGAACACAGGGCGGCGCATCCTCGAGTCTTGCTGCTTATGTAGCAGTGAGCTTGCCCAGTGTTGCCTTCTAAGTGTGCTTGTCTCAGTGATTGGAAGCCAATCCATAACGGGTGGGTATTGGCCAGACTGTTGTCTACCCAGACTACAGCACCAACGGCTATCGGGTGATTTTGAGGCTTCGGTCATTAAGGAATTGAAGCACCGAGAATGAATGGAGTAGAACAGTCCTGAGTCTCATTTGGATATTACCTCTCAAGGAGAAGAGTCATAGAAAAAAACGAAGAACAAATTGCAAGACAGCGCACACCGCTAATATCTCACTGGAAAGGGTAGAGATTGAGAAGAAGAAGAGCTCACATGAAGGATAAAAATAAAAATAAACCCAAGTCGGAATCGGGCTGTGGGTTCACAAATATGAAGACCTCACCTAAAGCACGGCTCCATCCCACGGAACATCGAAAAAGGGGTATGTCGCATTGTGGGTTGCTGAAGTTCACGGAGATGTAAGGGGAGAATACAAAACAAGGGAAGAGTGGGAACCCTGAAGCCGTCCTTGCGAGACATCCAAACATCGAATGAAAATTAGCAATGCGGCGCTAGTGCCATCAATGCATCGAGAGCAGTTGAGATACACAATATTATCTAAAGATTCTGAAACCAGAGATCAGCGAAATGGAATAGGAATAGCCGTGAAATCGCGTTCAAACGGCCTGGTTCACAGAATTAGCGTGTTTCTGTGGACATTTGTTACTGTACAGTGTTGGCTTAAGCCTTAAGGCCTTTAGTAAGGCTTAAGGGTAAGGCTTAAGGCTGGCCCAAAAGTTTTGGGCTAAGCCTTAGGGTGTCGGGCCGCCGCCGCTACTGCCAGACCGCATGCTGGGATAGATGTTAGGAGGATGGAGGCGTGTAAACACCACAAAAAAGGGAGCACGTTACGTCACAAACATCAGAGGTAGAAACAATTCTCTTGGCGGCAGTAAAGACGGGGAGAGCTCAGCCTCCTAGTTTATCGTCAAAATGGTAGGCGGAGTCAGAAGCTATGACAGTAAATGGTGATGGTATCATGACAAAGCCACGATATTCGTGGTACAGTCAACGGACTAAAGCATCAAACAGACCTGATTCTTGAGTCCGGAACCAAGAATGAAAGGAACATCGCGGAAAAATATAGCGAACGAATGTCATAGGCATAAAGCAGGATAGTCAATAGCAGTAGAACGATCTATCTATTTTTGTGCAGGGCTATCCCCTGGGCTGGGATCGGTATATGAGCGCGCACAGGAATGGGCGTGGGGAGCGAAGTGTATCATAATGAGCGGGGGTCAGAGTCAGCGGCGGAGTGGGAGCGGCTCGATGTATAACTTGCGCGACTCGGACCGCACGTCGATCCAGGACCGTGGGTCCGTTAACGAGCGCGCATCCGTACATGACGGGCCCTCGATGCACGACTGCGCACCGCCACCGACCGCAGTGCGACATTCGCCTCGGATCGCTCGCGCAGCTCCTCCGAATCAGCTTTCCGCCATGGCCGTGGCCAAATCCACCAGCGCACAGCAGCGCGAGCGCCTGCAAACCGATCAGTGCCCCACCAAGCGCGCGCGCGTGCATGCGCGCGAGGTGTTCCACGAAGCCGGTGTACGCGACGTGCCTGTCCGGCGCATCGAGGCACATGAGTGAGTGGTGCGCCGACGAGCAGAGGCGCTCGGATGTCATCTGTGCATGCGGGGTGTCGACGATGGCGCGAAAGCACTTGAGCATGGGGAGCGTACCGGAGATGAAGTCCGCGCGTGCCTCCGGCGTGAGCTCGGTGGTGTGCAGGTTCGCGAAAGCGTGCACGGCCGCGAGGAGTCGGGCGGCCAGGGCGTTCGTCGCTTCGGACGCGGAGGAGGCGATCTGGATGAGGGGACGTGTCAGTGGGGCGAGGATGAGAGGCAAGGGCGGGGCGTACGTTTCTGAGCTGGTAAGTGACACCAGGGAACGTTGTACGGAACGTGGGTAGAGAGATGGCGCGGGATCTGCGCACATCAGTCAGACGCGAGGAGGGCAAGGGAGGAAGGACGTACGACACCCCACGCCGAACTGTATGCAGAAGGCGCCGGCGGCGAGCGCGCTGAAGCTCGTTAGGGGGACGAAGACGACCGTAAAGCAAGTGAACAGGGGAGGTCAGTACAAGGAAGGATAATCAAGTACTCTCGTCGTAGGCTGCCTCGTGCACGATGCGCGCAACGCATACCACATAGCTCCTATTCACTCGCTCGTCCAGCTCCAGCTTTGCCCGGAGCGCCATTCGCCCACCCCGCCCACACAACACAGGCACCTCCAAACCGCCCACAGGAAAAGAACACGCACACAAATCGTGATACGCCGCCCCAAGAACTGCGAGCACCACCCCGCGAACGCGCCGTCTGCGATTGCGCCCTGTGGGGAAGGAGCGTATCAGTCGGGCGGGTAGAGATCTTGCGAGCCGTGCAAGAGGAAATTGAAGGCTGTGGAGAAGTTAGTCGTTGTACGAGCGGGAGGGAGGGAGATGGAGGACGGGGAGGAGGAAGACGGTGCGGGAAAGAAAGGAGGGTAGCAGGACGACGAAGCGTGCGGCACACAATCGGGATGCGAGAGCCATTCCCACTTCCTCTCTCCCAGGAGGACGACTGCCGACAAAAAAGAGACACGACGCACCACTCATGAGTAACACCATGGACACGCACAGCATCCAGTGGCGCGTCAGCATCGCGCGCGTCTCACGCAAGAGGATGCGCGTCTTCTACGACTCGGAGACGACGCCGTGGACTCGGCGGCAAGGCGCACCTGGGGTGGGCGTTAGTTAGGCGGGAAGCATGGAGAAGGGGAGCGAGCGGTGGGGAAAGGCACAAAGAAGAGGAGGGGGAAGGGAAGGGAAGGGAGGAGAAGGATATGACGAGTGTGAAGGCAGAGGGTGTGGGTGGCTACTGAGCGCGCAGAGACGACAACGGGTAGGAAGAATGGAAGGGGGTGGATGAGGACTGCGGGGAAAGGAGGGACGGCAAGGGAAAGAGAAGGCGCTCGGGCAGGAGGAAGACGCGGCGGCAGAGGGATGGGAATGGCGGATAGAATCAGCCACGAACGGACGCACCTTCAAAAACACCGCACTCTCGGGCAGCAGCGCGCGCCGAACACGCTGATCCCGCTTCCGGTCCAGAACAGGGCGCGCCAGCCCAAGGGACGAGCTGCAGGAAGCTGACGGCGGGGATCTGGGTGTGGGGTTAGCAACGTGGACAAAAGAAGGCGTCCCGAGCAAGACGAAATACAGATGCAAGCCACAAGAAACTTGTTCATATGTTCCTGTGAGCCTCAATACACAATACTAGAGAAATCGACGGCCGCCATCGTCAGCGCAAAGCCACAGTATGGACTCGAGATGTAAAATGTAGCGACATTTGAGTAGAGAAACTGGGTACCAAACACCTTCGGAATATTCCGAAGATCTGTCTATCCCGGCATATTCCGGTCCATCTCAAGAAGACGTCCTGCCGCGACACAAGCAGCGGTTCACTCTCCTCTAGACCCCGCTTAAAACCTTGAACACCGGCACTCACTCCAGGGCGAGGTCGCATGACTCTCAACTCCTCAATGTGCCCCCGCCTGGTGTTGTAGCTGCGGCTTCCAGCTCTGCGCTCACTGGCCTTCAAATATTCTCACACAGATCCTTGCTAGATTCTCTAATTTGTACATCCAGTACATCCATCTCCCACAGTTCACTCCGATAATACTGATGTATTTTTGTACCAGATCCCAACTGGCTCTTGTCTGGTTCTTGTACTCGGGTTCTTTGTTTCGTAATTTTGCAACATTATTCTTGACATTCCCTGTATGCGCTCATTTAGTTTCAATAACCATCTATTCGCTTTCTGCTTCCCGAAATGTTGCGTGATTTTCTTGTTTAACTTAATTTTTTTTGGTCCCACAGCTTGTCCATCTTATCGTCCCATTCAGCGCGTATCATGAAACGGATCTGTTTAATTAATTGCAGGCGGGTTAGATAGATGTGAAGGTGTTGAAGGATGAGACGGGGTCATGATTCTCTTCCCCTTCCAAGTGCCTAATATAAACCCCTTGTGCAGGCTGAATATCCTGTTTGGTACCTATACATCCCTCCTTTTTTTCATTGTGTCGACTGATATTGTTGTATAGCCGGGAGAGACACTATGATGCACATGCTCACCATGGGTGTTTATTTCTGCATTCAATTTTTATACATAAAGCTGATCCTTGCTAATAAAATATTCAATCCCACTGGTGCATATCATTTTCATTCAGCCTTAGATGTACCCCACCGTCTGCTCAAGGCTCCAGACGGAGATTCTAACCCACATGGGGCCGAGCAAGCACGACACAAAGTACATGTAGGTGGTGATGGTGGGCTCAAGCTTTCTCTCAAATATTTAGACTGTATTCTATATGTGTGCTGACGGGTAATGTCAGACTGTATCCCCGGTGAGAAACACATCTGCTCAAGGATGTGCCTGTAGGGAAAATATGAACTGCTAAATTTTGCTAAATTTTCATACATCAGCCTACAGCAGGCTACAAGATTGACCATTTTCATATGATGCATGCAATCTTGAGATTTTTTTTTGAAAAATTTGACACTGTTCATATGAATTCATAGGAGAACCTACATTGTTGGCTGCCTTTCATATCTGGGCTGATGGGACCATATCTCTGCATATGGACTTCTCACTGGGCAGCTGAAAAAAGAAGAAAAAAAGTGTCCAGTTTCAAGGTCTTGTGTACAAATGAGTATCATAGTATGTAGTTACCATTCCATGCAGGTTGTGTGTCCAAATTTGCTGAGTATTTCGCCACCTTAGAGTGGAGGTGATACTAAGTGGTGGGACAAGTGTTGATGTAACTCATCACTTGTTCAGAAACAGTGCAGGAAATTGAAGGAGCTGAGATTTCTACCAGAGGATAAGTGGTCATTCTAGGTATATGTGAACTGTGTATACTAGAATTACTGAAAGTATTTGCCTGGGGTGTCCTCCTCAATCTTGCAGCGCAACAAGGCCTTCTGGGCTGAAACAGTTTTGGGATGTGTGCTTCCAAGCAACCGGGTCCGGACTTCTACAACTTCCATGTATAACTGGGCTGCCTCTTTCAATTTCCCAAGACCACACTGGGTGTTTGCCAGATTTGTCATCGCATTCAAAGTATGAGGATGTTCAGGACCCAAGGTCTGCTTCCTCTTCTCCAGAACAGCCACCTGAAGTGCCTCTGCCTCTGTTAACCTCCCGAGATGCCAATATGTGAGGGCCAGATTACCCATGGCAATCAGAGTATCAGGATGTTCACTGCCTAAGGTCTGCTTCCACTTTTCCAGAACAGCCACCTGAAGTGCCTCTGCCTCTGAGAATTTCCCAAGATCCTGATATGTGAGGGCCAGATTGTTCATGGCAGTCAGAGTATCAGGATGTTCACTGCCTGAGGTCTGCTTCCTCTTTTCCAGAACAGCCATCTGAAGTGCCTCTGCCTCTGAGAATTTCCCAAGATCCCGATATGTGATGGCCAGATTGTTCATGGCGGTCAGAGTATGAGGATGTTCACTGCCTGAGGTCTGCTTCCTCTTTTCCAGAACAGCCACCTGAAGTGCCTCTGCCTCTGAGAATTTCCCAAGATCCCGATATGTAATGGCCAGATCATTCATGGCGGTCAGAGTATTAGGATGTTCACTGCCTGAGGTCTGCTTCCTCTTTTCCAGAACAGCCACCTGAAGTGCCTCTGCCTCTGAGAATTTCCCAAGATCCCGATATGTGCTGGCCAGATTTCCCATGGCAGTCAGAGTATGAGGATGTTCACTGCCTAAGATGTGCTTCCTCTTTTCCAGAACAGCCACCTGAAGTGCCTCTGCCTCTGAGAATTTCCCAAGATCATGATATGTGTAGGCCAGATTTCCCATGGCCTTCAGAGTCTCAGGATGTTCACTGCCTGAGGTCGGCTTCCTCTTTTCCAGAACAGCCACCTGAAGTGCCTCTGCCTCTGAGAATTTCCCAAGACTCCAATATGTGATGGCCAGCCTTCCCATGATGGTCAGAGTATCCGGATGCTCAGCACCCAGGGAGGACTTGGCCTTTTCCAGCAAATCTGCACAGAGTTCCTGGGCACGCCGAAAATTCCCAGAGTCATAGTATATTTGTTGATATGGCCAGAGAAATTTGGAGGCAAGTTGTGAATCCATCTGCAGGACAGTGTTGAGGTGAGGGAGAAGCCACATGGTGAACAGTGTGTCCTCCATATCTACTGACATTGCAAGTAGGGCTGCTGCACACTCTCGAGTAGAATCCACGCTGAGGACAGCATTCCTGCTCCAGCTATGCACAAGAGGGTGGATTGAGAAATGGCCTGTATGGGGATCTTGGTTGATCAGAGAATATCCCTGGAGCTCTGCAGCCATCTCTGAAAAGGACAGAGTATCCCACCTCCCAGCAGTGGTCAAAAACTGGCCTAGAAACTCCTGAGGTTCCTTTACTTGTTCCTGTGTAGGCCATAAACGACGTGGAATAAAGATGGCAGCCTTTGAAAATATCCCCTCAGAGATTCCCTCATGGTGGAAAAATGAGCACAGCTGCAAGAATTGGGCCGCTGGCTTATTCAAACACTTGAAGCTAATGTCCCATGTGGTATACACTGACAAAGCATATTTGTCATGGGACTGGACAGGCACTTCACTGAGAAGTCGAGCATGATTGTGCTCATAAAGGGCAAGGTATTTTCTGAGAGCCCCCCCGCTTTTTGAAATATATGCACCTGCTTGGACCACGGCAAGTGGGAAACAGTAGAGCACCTTGGAGAGGTTAGTTATTGAATACCACCATACCCATGGCAAATACCTTGACAATCTCAGTTGCATGTATTTCATTCTCACTTGTGGCCGGTTCAGCAGCGCTAACAAGCAGAAGCTTAATTGCAGCCTCTTCCTCCAGATCAGAAATTCTGTGATGGGCATCAGGTGCATGAACACGAAGTTGGCGGTTTCGTGAGGTGATCAAGATGTTGCCGTGGGTGCTTTGAGGGAAGTAATCGAAGAGGTTGAGTTTGGGATCATCTGCGTTGTCAAATATGAGCAGCCACTCCTTGTCAGATGATGCCAGCCAGTGTAAGGCATCCTCGTGATCACTTCCAATGGACTGTGTGAGGGCAATATTTTTAAGCCCAGCCCTGAGTGTGTCTGCTGTGCTGGCATCAAGGAAAAAGACATCTGTGAACCTACAAGGAATTTAAGATTTGGACATGTAAGCATTGAAAGTGAAAGGGCTACCGATCACTCTGGGTTTCATGCCGAAATTTCAGCGCAATTTGGGTCTTGCCAGAGCCACCCAGTCCATACAACAGAGACACATGGCGGTTTCCAATATCCTGAGCAAAGTAGAGGTGCATTTTTTCCAGGATGTCTCTCCGTCCATGGAAGATCAGGGAGGGGGGAGGACAGACTGTTGTTGCTGCAGGAGGAGGTGGAAGTTGTGTCGGTGCTGATTCCAATACAGTTTAGCAGGTTAAAAAATGAGTCAATGACCATACCATGGATGTTTAGTTGTGCAACAGACAAAGTCTTGGAACATGTGTGAGGGGATAAATATATATGGGAGTGATGGACCCACTATGAAATTCAATCGGAGTTCATGGACACGATTCTTGTATCTGCTGAGCTCGTCTCCGATACTAGTTGACCGTCCGAATTCTTTGACACGGGTACGAAAACCTTTCTTCTGGAATTTCCCAAGTCCCTGCTGAATTTCAAGGAGTAAACTGCGAAAAAATGTTAGATTAGCAAAGAACAAACCAGGAAACCCACCTTTGAAGCTGTTCACAAAATTGTGTCACACTCGCCGCATCTGCTCCGTGCCGGGAAATTTCCTCTTGCAGCATGGTAGTAATCGTGACAATGCTGTCGCATAATTCCGTGAAGTCCTCCCTGTTCTTGCCCATTTTCTAATGCAGCCAGGTAAGGAACTAATGCAGGACCTCCCAACGTGCGACGACGTACCTGTACTGCCTCCAGAATCGGTATCAGGGGTCCTAATGCGCCTTTAACATACGGAAATGGCATGAGTTCTGCTGCCGCCACGATAGCCTTTGATGTAATAATCAAATTGGCGAGCCTGTCTGGAGAAATCCCTGCAGATGGAGAGGGGACTGCCGCTGGCGGTGGAATCGACATGGTGGTCGTGGTCAAGTCGTGGTGACCGGCTGTGCAACAGCAATTTTTGACTGACAGCATCTTACATGTCCTATTAATTATAACGTCGGACCGCTTTATTCGCCGTGCCATGGATCAAAAACCGAGCAAGGATGTCCATATATATAGGAACACAATCCAGACGAAGGACTTATGGAAAGGAAATACGGAGGAGAAATAGTCTCACTGGGGTGGAACGGGTGTTCAACATTGTATGGCGCTCCAGCGGGAGGTAAACCTTGACTCGCCTCGACACCACTCGACGCTACTCGCGCTGACGCCTCCCAAGGCGATCAAGTCCATGTCGGACTTTTTAAACGCGTTCGTTATTTTATAAAAAGCAGAATAGAATAGAATGTAATATTATAATACGTACATACGAAGGTCCTGTTTGCGGAATGATTAGTGCCGATTCCGTAGGTCCGCGTGGAGAGCGAATGTCAGGCTCAGTGACTTGATAAGAGGAAGGCGGGTTTGAAAGCTTCATAATAGGCAGAGAGAACGAATAATATAAATGCATATGCGCAATCTCCTTCGCGCCGGACGTTGCAGATGTACAAAGGAAGCGGAGTGGAGGGATAGGTCAGCCGCGGGTGTTGACGAGGCCAGGGATGTCGCGGTGCCAGGGATGTCGGGCTAAACACAACGACACCGAGACAGGATGGCATGCGCTCGAGTAACGACATTCGAAGCACAGTGCTTTTGAATCGCCCATGAAGCGAGAGCTTGGATTCATTTTGGGTGATTTGAAGCGGAGGGAAGATTACATGTAGCTGAAGTCTTGGTCCATGCGATGCGAGACGAGGTGACGAATTTGCGATACCACCCGCAAAATCTGGGCCAGACCCAGAAATCCCAGGTTTCGGCGAAAGGAGTTAAATTGCTGAAGCTGTCAAGAGACTGAAAGATGGGCAGATGTTGAATTTGCGCCTCGAGGAGCTGCGAAAGGCCCATATCACATTTGCACAATTTAGCCTGATTTAGCGTTGCGACGATGTCCCGGCGCAAGCGGTACAAGGTAAATTGAACTCGCAGAGCGAAAGCAAGCGCGTGACATGTCGTGTAACAAAGCTGTCCATGAGCAACCAAGCGGAAATTGCTTTCCTCGCAGCCAGTGACCTACGCGGACGACTACCAGCAGCCGCCCGCCAACTCTCTGAGGCGCATCCCAGTGCTCCAGGTGGGATCGTATCTTTTGACCTACATAATATTTTATTTATTTAAATTGTAACAGATCCCACCACTGCCTCGACGCTCACAGTGACGATCAAAGCAGCTTCGCCGTGCGCCCCACGGACTCGATCGCGCAGATCAAGGAACAACTCGCGCACGCGTACCACCCGCAGACATCCAGCGCCTCCTCGAGGGCAAGGCGCTCGCGGACAACAAGCTCCTCAGGGAATACAGCACAAAGGACGGCGACACCCTCAATCTCCTCGTAAAGCCCAGTACCGGGAGGGGCCGCCAGCACATCCCCAGCGCGGTCCTCAGCCCGTCACCGTCGGCCGTGGCACCACCCAGCGGTGAGTCGTGGCGTATGCACAATCTTTTTCAGTCGCTAATATAAGTTTTTCGCAGACCTCCCCTCCCCCGGCTCGTCCACGCGCTCGCGCCAGAACAGCACCACACGCGACATCACGCTCACGCTCGAGGGCCTGCTCGCGTATCTGGGTGCGTGTTTCTTTCTTCCTCTTCTATACGCACGCCGACCCCGTAAAACACGCTGACCCCGAATCGCAGGACCTCCCTCCTCCCGCGGATCCGTAGCTCGCGTTCGAGGAGTTCTTGCGCGCGGTCAAGGGCACGCTCACCGCGAGCGAGAACGCGACGCATGCGGGGTTTTAGCGCACGAAGTATGGGCGGGGTTTAGCGCACTTAGGTGTCCTTGGCGCGTTCATACGCCGGTCCGGTAGGCTCTTCCCATCGTGGCACTGTATCGCTCTGCGCCCATGCTGATGGCACTGCTCCCACCACGGCGTCCGTGCGCGCTCGCCTCCGCCCCCGCCACAGCGTACGCGCGCTCGCCTCCGTCCCCGCCACAGCGCCCGGGCGTACTCGCCTCCGCCTCCGCCCCCGCCACAGTGTCCATCGCGCTTGCCCCGGGCGCGCGCCCCCTGCCACACACTCCCGCCACAGTGCCGGATTCCGCTCGCTGCCACTACAATGCCCGATGCGCTCGCCCCACGCCACAGTGTCCGAGCGCCCTCGCAGCCGCTACAGCGTCCGAGCGCCCTCGCAGCCGCTACTGCGCCTGAGTACCCTCGCTGCCGCTACAGCGCCCGACTGCACTCGCTTCCGCCACAGCGCCCGACGCGTTCGCTCCCGCTACAGCGCCTGTTCGCCCCCGGCACAGTATCCGAGGGCGCTCGTTGCCACCACAGCGCCCGACGCGCTCGCTTCCACCTCGCGTCCGACTGCGCTTGCCCCACGCCCCAGCTTCCGAGTGCGCTCACTGCTGCTACCGCGCCCGATGCGCTCGCCTCACAGCACGGCACCTGACGACACCCCCCACCACAGCGTCCGATTGCGCTCCCTTCCGTGACAGCGCCCGAGTGTACTCGTCTTCGCTGTAGCATCCAACTGTTCGCCACCCCGCGTGTGCTTGTTCCACCAATGTCCGGGTGCGCTCGTTTCAGCCCCAGCGCCCGCGCCATCTGTTTACCTCACGTCGCTACATATGTCCATGCTTCAATCCATGTCTCTTTACCACTTTGTCCGCTCCTAGCTCTACTCTCATCCCCGCCTCGGCATTCATCGTTAGCACCGTGCGCCATGCGTTCGTCTCTCTCGCTCCTACAAACACCCTTTGGTCCTTTCTTCTTCTTCTCTGCTACAGCGCCCGCGTGCATTGATTCTGGCTATAGGCTTTCGTGCCCTCGGTTCCCGCTACAGCACCATGTTTTTTTTTTCTTTCTTTCGGGCTATTGCCCGCGCGCGTTTCCCCTGCACGGGACCCTGACGCACTCGTTCCCACTACAGCGCCTACGTTCCTTGCGTCTCGCCATTTCGCCCCCGCGCGATTGGTGCGCTATCGCACCCTCGAGTGCTCGCCCCTTTTTGCGCTTCTCTTTTCCGATGCAGCGCTCCTGTGCGCTCGGTTCCCGCGCCTAGGCCCGCTTTGCTTCCACGGTGTCCCATATTTTGCTTCCACGTTCCCATTTTTCATCCGCGCCTCGCGTCCTTTCCCTTTTAAGTCTTAATTCCCCCTTGGCACAGCGCACCGTGTGCCCGATGCCCGCTACAACGCCTGCGCGCTTCTTTTCTCGCACTAGTTCTTGCTGCAGCGCCCGCGCGCGCTTTCGTTCCCGACTCCCCTCTTATAATCCGCAGCCCGACCGTGGTCCGTACTTGATCCTACAGCGCCGTCGTGGGCTCGTGGGCCTGTCCTGGCCACTGCGCCTGTACGTCGCTTCGGTCTCGTGCACTTTCGAGTGCGCACTCGCTACCAATTACTCGTTCTCAGTCTGCTCCTGCCGGCCACTACACCCGCTCCTGCTACAGGGGTGCATATACTCATTGCAGGCCCTTTGGGTGCTGCTAACAGCAACTGCCCGTGTTCTTCCCCGTCCGCTCCTGCCACAACGTCTCCCTGCATCGCCACTGCACCTTTCTGTATCCGTCGCAGCAGCTACCGTTTCGCTACTGCGCCTGCATGCGCCCGGCCATGGCTCACCCAGCCTCACGCTAGCCCCCCCTTGCGAATTGTTCCGGCCATCGCCTCACCTCGTCGTGATCGCCAAAAGCTCTGACCGCTACTTATACCCATTGTTTTCGTACGCCACCGCCATGCATGATCCATACTCCGAGCCCCTTTCTGAAGGGCTCCTCGAACTTTGGCAGCGCGCTCACCGCCCGTGGCCCGAGCGCCTATAGTCTCCGAGACGCACAAGTATACATTTCTCCACTGTCCACGTCCTTTGCCCTTCCAGGCTTCCACTCCGAATCACTTTCACGCTTCAACTTGAAGAACACTGCTGGGTCCGACTCGGGGTTCCCCCGCCAACGCTTCCCGCTTCCGCGTCCTTTTGCGTTTCCGATACCCTCTCACTTTCTTGCCCTCCTTGTCTAAGCTCAAGCAGCTTTTATCGCCTTGGCATGCTAATATCACCAAACAGCCGCTTCTGGACAATTAAGTACCAGCAACTTTGGCCCTCCGCTTCTTCAGTACCTCAGGCCTCGTCCTCCGCTCCCGCTTCATGCCGCCTTCTCGCACTTTCGCAATCCTAATTCCCCCCTCTATACCCGTCTGTCGCCACAACACTTGAGCTCGTTCCCCCGCTTCGCGCGCACCAGGGTAACCCCCTCGAAACAGTGCTTGCAGGCTAGAATTTCAGCCCTGAGCGCATCAGCCCACAGGGTGCACATATGGCCTCTGCCTCAAGCTCACGACCGAGTATAATGTGGCATCGGGCACATTGTTCGCACCCTCGAGGTCGTTTCACGCCTAGCTGTGCCCGATCTCCCTTATGTGCGAAGCATTGCCCGACTGCTGCTTCTCATGCGCCTGGAGAAGGATACAGCCAGCTCCAAAGATCTAACCCATGTCGTGTGAAGATCCAACGCTGCGGCCTCGCTACTGTTCCTGCCCGCTCCTCGCTCCTGGCGCTCTCGTCTGGCGCTACAACGCCCGCCTCTCCGTCGCGACCCCATTTGTTCTGAGCCTATTCGCTCGCAGGCCTTCCAACAACATCACGATCAACGCCCAGACAACTTCTAGCTTGCCATCTCCCCCGCCGTGTCCGCCCCGCCCTTCGCCGCTCCTTCGTTCCTCGTTCCCCTTACCGCTACATGTACCTTCTTTCAATTTCCACGTCTACGTACCCTACCTTTCTTGCCTGCCTCCTGCTGCTTATTCTCACCATGATATACATTCTCCTTGCAATGTCACTGATGAACACTGTTCACTCTTGCGCTACGCTCTGTCGCTGTTCGCTCCCGTTAGTTCCCTTCTTCTTTCCTTCTTCTTCTCTATCTCTCTCCGCTCCGCCCGCTCCTTTTGTCCGCTCTTAACCACCCATTTTCTCCAGATCCTATAGTTATATGCTAGATTGAGTGCAATCTGACCGTCTCGTATTTCACTAGATGGATGCATGCATTCACACCAGAACCCTTCAAATTTAACTTGACCTGGCCCCAAACCCTTCAAATATGTCCAAGTTATTACCGTTCAACTCAAGGTATGTAATTACTTCGATGTTCTATTGCTTTCATTCGTCCCTAACCATCCGTTTACTTTAGATCCAATCATATTTAAATGGTAGACTGACCCTCTTCGACGTCTTATTCAATTTGCACATTTTTATTCCGTGAGTTATCCTTTGCCCGGATAGTTTTCTTACCCACAGCGTGTTAATTCACTACTTAGATGGATTCACGCTGACTCCTCAAATTAAACTTGAACGGGGCTTCTGCGCTTCAAGATCTCGCGATGATACCAATTTAATTCAAGGTATGCAGTCCATTCCGATATTCTAATGCTTTTCCATCGTTCTAACAACTTAATTCCATAGATTCAACTCACATTGGCTACATTGAATGTCCCAACTTCGCGCTGCAACGGCCGTAGGCCGTTACTTTACTGCAGATTTATTTGCGCAATTTTTATTCTGCGAGTCTTATTATACTTTGGCTAGTTATATTTTTTAACTGAACGTACGTGCTCGGTCGCGTCATCTAGCGGTTCATTCCTTTCTTCCCTCCCTCCTCTCGTTTCTTTTTTCTTTTGTGACAGTACAGCGATATTGTGCAGCTATAGTTTACAAGTTGCATACCATCATAGATCTATAATTGAAGTCTCAAACTCAATGATAAAAGGAACGTCGCGGAAAAATATAGTGAATGAATGTCATAGGCATAGAGTAGGATAGTACAGTAGAACGATCTATCTATTTTCGTGCAGGGCGATCCCCTAGACTAGGGCCAGTAGCATATGAGCGTGCACAGGGATGGGCGTGGGGAGCGAGGTGTATTATAACGAGCCGGGGTCAGGGTAGGTATACGAGCAGCGGGATAGTGGAAGCGGTTCGATGTATGACTGGCGCGGCTCGGACCGCACATTGATCCAGGACCGTGGGTCCGTCAACGAGCGCACATCTGTGTATGACGGGCCTCGATGCACGACTGCGCACTGCCACCGACCGCAGTGCGACGTTCGCCTCGGGTCGCTCGCGCAGCTCCTATGAATCCGCTCTCCGCCATGTCCGTAGCCAATTCCACCAGCGCATAGCAGCGCGAGCGCCTGCAAACCGATCGGCGTCCCACGAAGCCCGCGTGCGTGCGTGCGCGCGAGGTGCTCCACGAAGCCGGTGTACGCGACGTGCCCGTCTGGCGCATTGGGGCACATGAGATGAGCGGCGCGCCGACGAGCAGAGGCGCTCGGATGTCGTCTGTGCACGCGGGGTGTCGACGATGGCGCGAAAGCACTCGAGCGTGGGGACGCACCGGAGATGAAGCCCACGTGCGTCTCCGGCGCGAGGTCGGTGGTGGGCAGGTTCGCGAAGGCGTGCACGGCTGCGAGGAGCCGGGCGGCAACGGCGTCCATCGCTTCGATCTGCGCGGATGCGGAGGAGACCGTCTGGATGAGGGAACGTGTCAGTGAGGCGAGGATAAGAGGCGAGGGTAGGGCGTACATTTCCGAGCTGCAGGGAACGTTGCGCGGAACGCGGGCAGCGCCATCTCAGCGAGATGGATGGGGATCTGCGCGCATCAGTCAAACGCTAGGAGGGCAAGGGAGGAAGGACCTACGTTCGACACCCCATGCGTCCTGCATGCAGAAGGCGCCGGCGGCGAGCGCGCTGAAGCTCGTGGGTAAGATCCAAAGGGGGATGAAGACGGCCGTGAGGCAAGTGAAAACGCTGTGGAGGGGAGGTCAGTACAAGGAAGTATAATAAAGTAGCTCTCGTCCTCCGCTGCGTTATAACGCCTCGCGCAACGCATACCGCATAGCTCCCTCCCACTCGCTCGTCCAGCTCCAGCTTTACCTAGAGCGCCACTCACCCACCCCGCCCACACAACGCAGGTGCATCCAACCGCCCACAAGAAAAGGATACGCACAATCGAGATGCACCGGCCCAAGAGCTGCGAGGGCCACCCTGCGAACGCGCCGCCTGCGATTGCGCCCTGTGGGGAAGGGGCGTATCAGTCGGTCGGGAGATCTTGCGAGCCGTGTGAGAGGAAGTCGAAGCCTGTGGGGAAGTTAGTCTTTGTATGAGCGGGAGGACTGGAGATGGAGGACGGGGAGGGGGAAGACGGTGCGGGGAAGAAAGGAGGGTAACAGGACGACGAAGCGTGTGGCACACAATCGGATGCGAGAGCCATTCCCACTTCCTCTCTCCCAGGGAGGACGACCGCTGACAAAAAAGAAACACAACGCACCATTCATGAGTAACACCGCATACACGTACGGCATCCATTCGCGCTTCAGCATCGCGCGCGTCTCACGCAGGAAGATGAGCGTCTTCTGCGACTCGGAGACGACACCGTGCGACTCGGCAGCGAGGCGAGCCTGGGGTGGGCGTTAGTTAGGCAGAAAGAATGGAGAGGGGAGCGAGGGGTGGGGAAAGGCATAAAGAAAAGGGGGAGGGAAGGGAAGGGAAGGGAAGGGAGAGGAGGGTATGACAGATGTGGAGGCGGAGGGTGTGGGTGGTGGAGATGGAGCGCGCGGAGACGACGACGGGTAGGAAGAATGGAAGGGGGCGGATGAGGACAGCGGGGAAAGGAGTCGGAGGGACGGCAAGGGAAAGAGAAGGCGCTCGGGCAGGAGGAAGACACGGCGGTGGAGGGATGGGAATGGCGGATAGATTCAGCCACGAACGCACGCACCTTCAAAAACACCGTGCTCTCGGGCAGCAGCGTGCGCAGGAACACGCTGATCCCGCTTGCGGGCCAGAGCAGGGCGGGCTAGCCCACAGGCACAGAGGGGACGAGCTGCAGGGAGATGACGGCGGCAATCTGGGCGTGGGGTTAGCGACGTGGACAAAAGAAGGCGTCCGGAGACGACATACAGAGGCGGGCGGGGAGAAGGTGAGCCACGAGAAACTTGCTCATATATCCCTGTGAGCGGTATACACCATGCTAGGGCAGTCGACGGCCGCCATCGTCAGCGCAAAGCCACAGTATGGGCTCGAGATGTAAAATGTAACGACATTTGAGTAGAGAAACTGGGTCAGCAAATACGTTCGGAATATTCCGAAGATCTGTCTATCCCGGCATATTCCGGTCCATCTCCAGAAGACGTCGTGCTGCGACACAAGCAGCGGTTCACTCTCCTCTAGACCCTGCCTAAAACCTTGAACACCAGTGCTCACTCCAGGGATTGTCGAGGTCGCATGACTCTCAACTCCTCGATGTGCCCCCACCTGGTGTTGTAGCTGCGGCTCCAACTCTGCGCTCACTGGCCTTCAAATATTCTCACACAGATCCTCGCCGGATTCTCTAATTTTCACATCCAGTAGGTCCATCTCCCACAGTTCACTCCGATAATACTGATGTATTTTTGTGCCAGATCTCCCAACTTGCTCTTGTCTGGTTCTTGTATTTGGGTTCTTTGTTTCGTAATTTTGCAGCATTATTCTTGACGTTCTCTGTATGCGTTCATTTGGTTTCAATAACCATCTATTCGCTTTCTGCTTCCTGAAATGTTGCGTGATTTTCTTGTCTAACTTAGTTTTTTTTTTGTCCCACAGCTTGTCCATCTTATTGTCCCATTCAGTGCGTATCATGAAACAGATCTGTTTAATTATGTGCAGGTGGGTTAGATAGATGTGAAGGTGTTGAAGGATGAGACGGGGTCATGATTCTCTTCCCCTTCCAAGTGCCTAATATGAACCTCTTGTGCAGGCTGAATATCCTGTTTGGTACCTGTACATCCCTCCTTTTTTTTCATTGTGTCGACTGATATTGTTGTATAGCCGGAAGAGACACTACGATGTACACACTCACCATGGGTGTTTATTTCTGCGTTCGATTTTTATACATAAAGCTGATCCCCGCTAATAAAATATTCAATCACCTGCCGGTGCGTATCATTTTCATTCAGCCTTAGATGTACCCCGCCTCTGCGCAAGGCTCCGGACGGAGATCCTAGCCCACATGGGGCCGAGCAGGCATGACACAAAGTACATGTGGGTGGTGATGGTGGGCTCAAGCTTTCTCTCAAATATTTAGACTGTATTCTATATGTGTGCTGACAGGTAATGTCAGATTGTATGTATCCCAGTGAGAAACACATCTGCTCAAGGATGTGCCTGTAGGGAAAATATGAACTGCCAAATTTTGCTAAATTTTCATATGTCAGCCTACGGCAGGCTACAATATTGACCATTTTCATATGATGCATTCAATCTCGAGATCTTCTTTCTGAAAAACTTGACGCTGTTCGTATGAATTCATAGGAGAACCTACATTTTGACCGCCTTTCAGATCTGAGCCGATATGCCCATATCTCCGCATATGGACTTCTCACTGGGCAGCTGAAAAAAAAAAAAGTGTCCAGTTTCAAGGTCTTGTGTACAAATGAGTATCATAGTATGTAGCTACCATTCCACACAGGTTGTGTGTCCAAATTTGCCGAGTATTTCCCCACCTCAGATTGGATTTGATACTATGTGGTGGGACAAATGTTGATGTAACTCATCACTTGTTCAGAAACAGTGTAGGAAATTGAAGGAGCTGAGATTTCCACTAGAAGTTCAGTGGGGTCTTAAGGATTTTACATATATGTGAACTGTGTATACTAGAATTACTGAAAGTATTTGCCTGGGGTGTCCTCCTCAATCTTGCAGTGCAACAAGGCCTTCTGGGCTGAAACAGTGTCGGGATGTGTGCTTCCAAGCAACCATGTCCGGACTTCTACAACTTCCATGTATAACTGGGCTGCCTCTTTCAATTTCCCAAGACCACACTGGATTGTTGCCAGATTTGTCATCGCAGTCAAAGTATGAGGATGTTCAGGGCCCAAGGTCTGCCCCATCTTTTTCACCACCACCAGCTCAAGTGCCTCTGCCTCTGTTAACCTCCTGAGATGCCAATATGTGAGGGCCAGATTACCCATGGCGATCAGAGTGTCAGGATGTTCACTGCCTGAGGTCTGCTTCCACTTTTCCAGAACAGCCACCTGAAGTGCCTCTGCCTCTGAGAATTTCCCAAGATCCCGATATGTGTAGGCCAGATTTCCCATGGCCACCAGAGTATCAGGATGTTCACTGCCTGAGGTCTGCTTCCACTTTTCCAGAACAGCCACCTGAAGTGCCTCTGCCTCTGAGAATTTCCCAAGATGCCGATATGTGCTGGCCAGATTGTTCATGGCGGTCAGAGTATCAGGATGTTCACTGCCTGAGGTCTGCTTCATCTTTTCCAGAACAGCCACCTGAAGTGCCTCTGCCTCTGAGAATTTCCCAAGATCCTGATATGTGATGGCCAGATGGCTCATGGCAATCAGAGTATGAGGATGTTCACTGCCTGAGGTCTGCTTCCTCTTTTCCAGAACAGCCACCTGAAGTGCCTCTGCCTCTGAGAATTTCCCAAGATCCCAATATGTGAGGGCCAGATTGTTCATGGCGGTCAGAGTTTCAGGATGTTCACTGCCAGAGGTCTGCTTCCTCTTTTCCAGAACAGCTACCTGAAGTGCCTCTGCCTCTGAGAATTTCCCAAGACCCCGATATGTGTAGGCCAGATTTCCCATGGCAATCAGAGTTTCAGGATGTTCACTGCCTGAGGTCTGCTTCCTCTTTTCCAGAACAGCCACCTGAAGTGCCTCTGCCTCTGAGATTTTCCCAAGACGCCGATATGTGGTGGCCAGCTGTCCCATGATGGCTAGAGTATCAGGATGCTCAGCACCCAGGGAGGACTTGGCCTTTTCCAGCAAATCTGCACAGAGTTCCTGGGCATGCTGAAAATTCCCAGAGTCATAGTATATTTGTTGATATGGCCAGAGAAATTTGGAGGCAAGCTGTGAGTCCATCTGAAGGACAGTGTTGATGTGAGGGAGAAGTCTCATGGTGAACAGTGTGTCCTCCCAATCTACCGACATTGCAAGTAGGGCTGCCGCACACTCTCGAGTAGAATCCATGCTGAGGACAGTATTCCTGCTCCAACTATGCACAAGAGGATGGATTGAGAAAAGGCCTGTATTGGTGTTTTGGTTGATCAGAGAATATCCCTGGAGCTCTGCAGCCATCTCTGAAAAGGACAGAGTATCCCACATGCCAGCAGTGGTCAAAAACTGGCCTAGAAACTCCTGAGGTTCCTTCATTTGGTCCTGTGCTGGCCCTAAAAGTCCCAACATATCCGGAATGTAGACAGCAGCAATTGAAAATATCCCCTCGGAGATCCCTTCATGGTGGAAAAATGAGCACAGCTGCAAGAATTGGGCTGCTGGCTTGTTCAAACACTTGAAGCTAATGTCCCATGTGGTATACACTGACAAAGCATATTTGTCATGGCACTGGACAGGCACTTCACTGAGAAGTCGAGTGTGATTGTGCTCATAAAGGGCAAGGTATCTTCTGAGTGCCCCCCCATTTTTTGAAATATATGCACCTGCTTGGACCACAGCAAGTGGGAAACAGTAGAGCACCTTAGAGAGGTTAGTTATTGAATACCACCATACCCATGGCAAATACCTTGACAATCTCAGTTGCAAGCATTTCATTCTCACTTGTGGCTGGTTCAGCGGCACTAACAAGCAGAAGCTTCACTGCAGCCTCTTCCTCCAGATCAGAAATTCTGTGATGGGCATCAGGTGCATGCACACGAAGCTGGGGGTTTCGCGAGGTGATCAAGATGTTGCCATGGGTGCTTTGAGGAAAGAAATTGAAGAGGTTTAGTTTGGGATCATCTGCATTGTCAAATATGAGCAGCCACTCCTTTTTGCACGATGCCAGCCAGCATAAAGCATCCTCGTGATCATTTCCAGTGGACTGGGCGAGAGCAATATTTTAAGCCCAGCCTTGAGTGTGTCTGCTGTGCTGGCATCAAGGAAAAAGACATCTGTAAACCTGCAAGGAGTTTCAGATTTCAACATATAAGCATTGAAAACAAAAAGCCCTACCGATCACTCTGGGTTTCACGTAGAAATTTCAGTGCAATTTGGGTCTTGCCGGAGCCACCCAGCCCATGCAACAGAGACACATGGCGGTTTCCAATATCCTGACCAAAGTAGTGGTGCATCTTATCCAAGATGTCTCTCCGTCCATGAAAGATCCGTGAAGGAGGGGGACAGACTGTTGTTGCTGCAGGAGGAGGAGGCGGAAGTGGTGTCAAAGATTCTGGTCCTGATTTCAACACAGTTTAGCAGGCTCACAAAATGCAGAAATAACCATACCATGTATCTTTAGTTGTGCAACACAAGAAGTCTTTGAATATGTGTGAGAGGAGAAATATATACAGGAGTGATGGACCCACTATGAAATTCTGTCGGAGCTCATTCACACGCCTATTGTATCTGCTGAGCTCATCTCCGATACTAGTTGACCATCCAAATTCTTTGATGCGGTTACGAAAACCTTTCTTTTGGAATTTCCCAAGTCCCTGCTGAATTTCAAGGAGCAAACTGCGGAAGAGTGTTAGATTAGCCAAGAACAAACCAGGAGACCCGTACCTTTTGAGCTGGTCACAAAATTGTGCCAACCTGCTCGCTGCATCTGCTCCGTGCCGGGAAATTTCCTCTTGCAGCATGGTAGTAATCGTGACAATGCTGTCGCATAATTCCGTGAAGTCCTCCCTGTTCTTGCCCATTTTCTAATGCAGCAGGGTAAGGAGATAATGTAGGACCTCCCAACGTGCGCCGACGTACCTGTACTGCCTCCAGAATCGGAATCACGGGTCCCAATGCGCCTTTGACGTACGGAAATGGCATGAGTTCTGCTGCTGCCACAACAGTCTTTGATGTCAGAATCAAATTTGCAAGCCTGTCTGGAGAGACCCCTGCAAATGGGGAGGGGACTGTCGCTGACGGTGGAGTCGACATGATGGTTGTGGTCAAGTCGTGATATCGTGCCCGTTCATCGATGGAGGCTGTGCGACAGCAATTTGACAGCATCTATTAATACTAATTGTAACAGTGTCCGCTAATACTCCGCGTGCCAATGGCAGGAATATCGAAGTTGTGATGCGGATGTACCCGATTCGGTTAGGTTAGCAAGTACCAACTGCCTCGGACTTTGAAATTTTATGCGCCATCATTGATATCTCCAACCAAAGCCGTGAAAAGACTTCATAACTTGCTCATATTGCACGGAAAAAAGCAGAGCACCCTTTTTTTTTTTTACAAAAATACAGCCTTCAGAAGCCATTTTAAAAATTATCAACAGTTATCCATCATTTTTTTCGAACTCCGAAGGCAATTCATCGTACTTGCTACGCTTATCAAACTCCAGTTGACCTCGAGCCTATATCACATGGCACTTCCTCCAAGTGCGTAGACAAGCCTAGTAATGTAATTCGGTGTCCTTCATATTTCCTGTCTATTTTTAAAAAATTTTCCATTCACAATTTCATGGGTGCCTACTATCTCTGAAATAGGGCCGGGGATTATTATTTTAATAGGCTTTCGACCCGTCCTTTTTTTGGCGGTCCCCACCAGATGCGCTGGGACCCCTCCATCCTGTGCTCCTGAGAAAGGTCGGGGTAGCCAGAGTGTCGTTCCGTTAACGGAATCAGCCGCCTAACCAGGCGAGAAATTCGAAGGCAAATCGGTGGAGTTACTTACACCACCTTCCATCCAGCATGTACCCTTCTTCGTGACGGGTATCAGAATGCCCGCAATTCCCGAGGTCGTGTTCACCTTGAATCTAAATTCAACCAAACTTGAGAAGAGAGAAACTGAGGCCTAAATAGAAATTGAATGCATTGTGAGAAATTTAAACCTCACAATGCATTCAATTTCTTATTCGTTGGCTAAATTAGTTCCCACATGTCGTCCTGAGATGCATTTCATTCATTCGCCCGAAGCCCTAAATCAACAGTAGGGTGCCAGTGTGGTGCACTGGCGATGTCCATCGGGGACTTTGGTGTCCTCCCTCTGCTCACAACGTATGGCACACTTGCTTTTTTTTTACATACACCTTGCTTTTAAGTTGGACCTGCCTGGGCATGGGTAGTATATTCGGGTTCGGGCTCGTTGGGCGTTCGGCCGGTCCGTCCAGCATATGCCACGGAGGCTTGAGTGAATCTATCTACATATTATAAGTCAGCCTCAGAAAATAAATCCAGCGGCGGGACGGGGTGAGGCAAACAATTCAATTGTGAGAATGAAAATGAATATTCAATTCGAGGATGAAAATTCGATTCGAGAACTTTGAAAGTGAAATTGTGTTAGATGAGAACCAGCCTGAACATGTGTATGGACTATGGTACAGATAATCCATCTTCCGCCACTGTACACACCCTCCCTTACGCTCGGTAGGCTACCGAAACACCACCTATGCCCCGTTTAGGACTTGCTTGAAGGCACGCTGATATTTAGCCGTTGGAACGCCGTGCCCTGCGACCTGTCTGTATCTGTGCAGGAGAGAACTCGTTAGTATGGGCACGGTACCGCGGATGGAACGGGACGGAAGGGTGCGTGGGGTGTTGCGAGTATGAGAGAATATAAATTGATATTAATATCGATATGGAGAAGAAGGGTTGAAGTGAAACACAGTGCAGAGTTCCGAAGAGTATACAGAAAGGGAACGAGACAGATCCAGACAAATGAAGTGAAGGGGGCACAAAGACGCGAGGTGTGTTGACGGGAGTGGGGCGGGACGGCTTTGGCTTCGTATGAAGCTTCGGCGGGAAGCCTCGACGCCGCTTGAGGCTATGCACGACGACGCCCTCCCAAGGTGATCAAGTCGGCGTCGGACTTTCAGAACGCCTTATTTTATAAACGAAACAGAATAGAATGTAATACATATGAAGGTCCTGTTCGGAATGATTAGCAGTGATTCCACAGGTCTGCGTGGAGAGTGCATGCTAGGTTCGACGACTTGATGGTAGGCAGGCGGTTCGACAGCTTCAAAATGGGCAGGCAGGCTCGACGACGAGTTCATAATGGGCAGAGAGGGTGAGTAATATACATATAAGTGATCTCCTCCGTGCTAGACGCCAATATACAAAGCAGTCGGAGTGGAGGGATGGGCTAGCCGCGGGTGTAAGGATGGTATCCAGGGATGTCGGGCCGGGGAAACACGACGTCGATTGCACACATCCGCTCGAGTATCGACACTCGAAGAGCGGGAGCCTTTTGGATTTATTTATTTGTGTGAATTGAAGCGAGGGAATTAAAGACGAGCTGAAAGGTGTGTTCCATGGCTGGTGCCGCGACGCGAAGGCGGCTAACTGAGCAAGTGTTGTTGGCTGGTGGAGTCCTGTCAGTAACCGCCGTAATGAGTCGTGACTCCCGATGGCAGAGAAGAGGACGAAGAAGCGTATCCCAGACGAGGTGCCCGATGTGAGCGAGTTTATTATATCGGCCCCGAACATCTGGACCAAGCCCAGCAGGCCCAGCGACTCTGAAGATGTGGAAAGAGGTACGAGTTAAGTACTGAAGTGCCTGTCAAGAGACTGAAAGCTTGAATTTGTGCCTCGAGCCTCGGCAAAAAGGCCAGTCTTACTCATGTCATCCAAGTGTCAGTCGGGGTGCTCAAAGTTGAGATACGAGTAATGACGTCTCATAGCAGAATTGGTAGCAAACCCATTGGCAGGAGCAAGTTCCAACTCCGACCGGAACCGGTTCCACCCGCCTGGGCCCGGTCTGGTCCCGATAGTGATGCGGACCTTAAAAACTCTATAAGACGCAAAAATAGGTATTGTAAATTGTAGAATGAATCCAGCATATGATACACTCTCATTTATGGCGCGCTCTTTTCGCGTCATTAGCCGTACTTTCGATGTTTTTTTCGACGCGTTCGGTCACGGGATGGCATCAACGTCAGAGCTGTCAAGCGGACTCTGAAATCCACTGGTATCTACGAAAGCAGCTGCTGAGGTTTACTATGAGCGACCAAACGGAACTTGCTTTCCTGTGCACTGGCGCATACCTCAACACACTCGCTCCCAGCTAGTGACCTAGGCGGAGCAGCTGTCCGCCAACTCTCTGAGGCGCATCCCTACATCCCAGCACCGCCCCCACGAACCTCCAATGCCTCGGCCTGCGTCAGCCTCGCCGTGCGCCCCATCGACTCAATCACGTAGATCAAGCAACAGCTCGCGCATGCGTACCCCGCCACGCCATCCGCAGTCACACAGCGCTTCCTCAATGGCAAGACGCTCGCGGACAACAGGCTCGTCAGGGAGTAGATCGTAAAGGACGGCGACACAATCAATCTGCTCGTAAAACTCAGTACCACCAGCAGCTACCACCACCACGACTGAAATGGCGTCGGACAACCAAGCCCAGTCTCTCGATTGACCTCAAAAGGAGCCCCAGTGCGGGTGTGCTTGCCGGGAGGGACCATCCCCAGCGCGGTCCTCAGCCCGTCGCCCTCAGCCGAGGCGCCACCCGGTGGTGAGTAATGTGGCGCATGCATAAGTGTTTCTAATCGCTGATACAACTTTATATCGCAGACCTCCCATCCTCCTCCGGCTCGTCCTCGCCCTCCACACACTCGCGCCAGAACAGCACCACACGCGACGTTACGCTCACGCTCGACAACGCCACCACCGCGCTGGCGGAGCAGGAGCTCAGCACGTACCACGCCGGCATCGCGAACCCCCGGTTCTGGCAGGGCCTGCTCGCGTATCTGGGGTGCGTGTCTCTTTCTTCTCCTCTCTCTCCTTCGCCTTCCTTTTCGGCCCCATGGCTGTATGTCAACTGCAACGTAGCGCGTGCGTCCAGATGTTGATCTCGATCCGTTTCTTTCATTCCTGCCTTCTATTTCGGAACCCAATGCTGTATGCCGCGCGTCGCTCTCCCTTTTTATGTATCTCGTTTCCACACACCCATTTTCTACATATTCGTTCTCCACTTATCCACACACCGATCCCGAAAAACACGCTGACCCCGAACCCAGTACCTCCCTCCCCCCCGCGGACGCGCAGCTCGCGTTCGAGGAGTTCCTGCGCGCGGTTAAGGGCACGCTCACCGCGAGCGAGATCGCGCGCGTACGGGACCAGGCCGGCGTCACCGGCATGGGCGGGTTTTAGGATGCGCAGTGAGCGAATTTGGGGCGACATGTGGAGGGGTTTAGGTGCGACACGACGCCTGGGCGGGGTTTAGAGTGTTTACACTATACCGCACGAAGAACGGTGCCCTTGGCGCGTTCATACCGTACGACGGTAACGCAAATCCGGTAGGCTCTTCCCATCGTGGCATTGTATCGATTGTTCTTACGTGCAACTCTTTTTTCAGGTCGGGGCGTCTTCTAGGGAGGGCGGCCTCAATTTGAATCGATTATTGGGACTGGGCCTCGATCCTCGACGATCTTCTCAGCAGTATCGGTCTTCTCGGTCTTCTCGGCAGACGCGGCCTCGACTGTCTGGTTGCCAAGCTCTTGGTTCTCATCCAAGGCTTGAGCGCCAGCGGACTTGAATGGCTCGGAGGCAGCTGCTGCGGCGGCTGCGGCTGCAGCTCCGCGCTCATTGGCATTCTCGGACCGGTCCTGATGGCTTGCTCTAATATTGCAAATGCGGTACGCCCATCCCCCACAGTTCCCTCATACAATACTGATGTATTCTTGTCTCAGCTCTCCCAACTCGCACTCGTCTGGTCGTTGTGCTCGAGTTTTGTGTGTTTCGTAATGAGCGTTATTTTTGTATGCATTCATTTAGTTTGAATAGTCATACATACATTCGCTATTCTACCTTTCGAACTTTCGCCGTTTCAGTACTCTTTACGAAGGCCTCATCCAAAAAAAAGAAAGCGAACAAGAACAAAAATGAATTCATTCATCATCATCAGAGCACAAAAATGAGTACCGTACGCAACTCTCCAGCTACAAGTCGTCCAGCCAAAACACAATCATTGAATCAAGAACTCGACATCACGAATGAGACGGCTAACTTCCTCCATCCTCCACAGGCCAAATCATAACATACATTAGAGGGAGGGGCTCAAGCCACGGGCTTCTCCGTGCTCGAACGCTCCTCGCTCGCCTTCTCCGCGTCGCGCTCTGCACGCCCCGCCGCATGGTGCACCCCTTCGTCGTCAATGTGTGTATCGTCCGCGCCGCCGCCCTCACCGAACCCCGCGCGGTGCTTCTCGAAGTGCGAGCCGAGCCGTGGTTCCTGCGGAGCGCATCGTCAGCGTGTATGCATATGCACGGGGGGAGAAAACATACTCTGGCCCAACGACTGTAACGAACACCACGAATGCTGCAACGACCCCGATGAGGATTCCCTGCACCTTCGTGTAGTCGGGCACCATCCCCGGCTTGCCGTCCACTCTGCCCGGAACCTGCAGATGATCGCCGCCAGCTGTGCGTCATATTACCGTCAGCGCACAAAATACCATACCGGACAGGAAACTCACTCGCTTCGATCTGCGCGGACGCGGAGGGACGAGGGGACATGTCAGCGAGGCGAGGATGAGAGACGAGGGCGGGGTGTACGTTTACGAGCTGCAGGGCACGTGGCGCGGCACGCGGGCGGCGCCATCTCAACGAGATGGATGGGGATCTGCGCACATTAGGCAGATGCTAGGAGGGCAAGGGGGGAAGGACGTACGACATCTCGTGCCGAACTGTATGCAGAAGGCGCCGGCGGCGAACGCGCTGAAGCTCGTGGGTAGGATCCAGAGGGGGTGAAGACGGCCGTAAGGCTAGTAAAACGCTGTGGAGGGGAGGTCAGTACAAGGAAGGATAATAAAGTAGCTCTCGTCCTAGGCTGCGTTATAACGCCTCGCGCATCGCATACCGCATAGCCCCTACCCACTCGCTCGTCCAGCTCCACCCACTCCGCCCACACCACGCAGGCGCCTCCAAACCGCTCACAAGATAAGAACACGCACACAATTGTGATACACCGCCCCCAGAACTGCGGGAGCCACCCCGTGAACGCGCCACCTGCGATTGCGCCCTGTGGGGAAGGAGTGTATCGGTCGGTCGGGTAGAGAGATCTTGCGAGCCGTGCCAGAGGAAGCTGAAGCCTGTGGGGAAGTTAGTCTTTGTATGAGCGAGAGGGAGGGAGATGGAGGCGGGGAGGAGGAAGAGGGTGCGGAGAGGAAAGGGAGGGTAGCAGGACGACGAAGCGCGCGGCACACAATCGGGATGTGAGAGCCATTCCCACTTCCTCTCTCCCAGGAGGATGACCGCCGACCGCCGACAAAGAAGAAACACGGCGCACTCATGAGTAACACCGCATACACGGACAGCATCCAGTGGCGCTTCAGCGTCGCGCGCGTCTCGCGCAGGAAGATGCGCGTCTTCTGCGACTCAGAGACGATGCCATGTGACTCGGCGGCGAGGCGAGCCTGGGGTGGGGGTTGGTTAGGCGGGAAGAATGGAGAGGGGAGCGAGGGGCGGAGAAAGGCACGAAGAAGAGGAGGGGGAGGGAAGGGAAGGGAGAGGAGGGTATGACAAGTGTGGAGGCGGAGGGTGTGGGTGGTGAAGATGGAGCACGCGGAGACGACGATGGGTAGGAAGAATGGATGAGGACGGTGGGGAAAGGAGTCAGAGGGACGGCAAGGGAATGAGAAGGCGCTCGGGCAGGAGGAAGACGCGGCGGCGGAGGGATGGGACAGACAGGTGCAGATGGCGAAGGATGCACCTTCAAAAACACCGCGCTCTCGGGCAGCAGCGCGCGCAGGAGCACGCTGATCCCGCTTGCGGTCCAGAACAGGGCGCGCCAGCCCATGGGCGAGCTGCAGGGAGATGACAGCGGCGATCTGGGCGTGGGGTTAGCGGCGTGGACAAAAGAAGGCGTCCCGAGATGACATACAGATGTGGGCCACAAGAAACTTGCTCATATATTCCTGTGCGCCTCAATACACAATGCTAGGGAAATCGACGGCCGCTATCGTCAGCGCAAAGCCACAGTATGGGCTCGAGATGTAAAATGTAACGACATTTGAGTAGAGAAACTGGGTCATCGGCAAATACGTTCGGAATATTCCGAAGATCTGTCTATCCCGGCATATTCCGGTCCATCTCAAGAAGACGTCGTGCTGCGACACAAGCAGCGGTTCACTCTCCTCTAGACCCCGCCTAACACCTTGAACACCGGCACTCACTCCAGGGATTGTCGAGGTCGCATGACTCTCAACTCCTCGATGTGCCCCCGCCCGGTGTTGTAGCTGCGGCTCCAGCTCTGCGCTCACTGGCCTTCAAATATTCTCACACAGATCCTCGCTGAAGTCTCTAATTTGCACATCCAGTATGTCCATCTCCCACAGTTCACTCCGATAATACTGATGTATTTTTGTGCCAGATCTCCCAACTCGCTTTTGTCTGGTTCTTGTACTCGGGTTCTTTGTTTCGTAATTTTGCAGCATGATTCTTGATGTTCCCTGTATGCGTTCATTTAGTTTCAATAACCATCTATTCGCTTTCTGCTTCCCGAAATACTGCCTGATTTTCTTGTTTAACTTAGCTTTTTTTGTCCCACAGCTTGTCCATCTTATCGTCCCATTCAGTGCATATCATGAAACAGATCTGTTTAATTATGTGAAGGTGGGTTAGATAGATGTGAAGGTGTTGAAGGATGAGACGGGGTCATGATTCTCTTCCCATTCCAAGTGCCTAATATGAACCCCTTGTGCAGGCTGAATATCCTGTTTGGTACCTATACATCCCTCCTTTTTTTCATTGTGTCAACTGATATTGTTGTATAGCCAGGAGAGACACTACGATGCACACTCACCATGGGTTTTTATTTCTGCATTCAATTTTTACACATAAAGCTGATCCCTGCTAATAAAATATTCAATCCCATATCATTTTCATTCGGCCTTAGATGTACCCCGCCATCTGCGCAAAGCTCCAGACAGAGATCCTAACCCACGTGGGGCCAAGCAGGCACGACACAAAATACATATAGGCAGTGACGGTGGGTTCAAGCTTTCTCTCAAATATTTAGACTGTATTCTATATGTGTGCTGACAGGTAATGTCGGACTGTATCCCCAGTGAGAAACACATCTGCTCAAGGATGTGCCAGTAGGGAAAATATGAACTGCTAAATTTTGCTAAATTTTCACATGGCAGGCTACAAGATTGACCATTTTCATATGATGCATGCAATCTTGAGATTTTTTTTTTTTGAAAAACTTGACACTGTTCATAATGAATTCATAGGAGAACCTACATTTTTGACTGCCTTTCAGATCTGGGCCGATATGCCCATGTCTACTTCTCACTCGGCAGCTGGAAAAAAAAAGTGTGCAGTTTCAAGGTCTTGTGTACAAACGAGTATCATAGTATGTAGCTACCATTCCACGCAGGTTGTGTGTTGAAATTTGCCAAGTATTTCCCCATCTCAGATTGGATTGATACTAAGTGGGGGGACAAATGTTGATGCAACTCATCACTTGTTCAGAAACAGTGCAGGAAATTGAAGGATCTGAGATTTCTACCAGCAGACTAGTAGTCATTCTACGTATATGTGAACTGTGTATACTAGAATTACTGAAAGTTTTTGCCTGGGGTGTCCTCCTCAATCTTGCAGCGCAACAAGTCCTCCTGGGCTGAAACAGTTTTGGGATGTGTGCTTCCAAACAACCGTGTCCGGACTTCTACAACTTCCATGTATAACTGGGCTGCCTCTTTCAATTTCCCAAGATCACACTGGATATTTGCCAGATATGTCATCGCAGTCAAAGTATCAGGATGTTCAGGACCCAAGGTCCGCCTCCTCTTTTCCACCACCACCACCTCAAGTGCCTCTGCCTCTGTTAACCTCCCGAGATCCCGATATGTGTAGGCCAGATTTCCCATGGCGATCAGAGTATCAGGATGTTCACTGCCTGAGGTCTGCTTCCACTTTTCCAGAACAGCCACCTGAAGTGCCTCTGCCTCTGAGAATTTCCCAAGATCCCGATATGTGTAGGCCAGATTTCCCATGGCCATCAGAGTATAAGGATGTTCGCTGCCTAAGGTCTGCTTCCTCTTTTCCAGAACAGCCACCTGAAGTGCCTCTGCCTCTGAGAATTTCCCAAGATCCTGATATGTGAGGGCCAGATTGTTCATGGCGATCAGAGTATAAGGATGTTCACTGCCTGAGGTCTGCTTCCTCTTTTCCAGAACAGCCACCTGAAGTGCCTCTGCCTCTGAGAATTTCCCAAGATCCTGATATGTGAGGGCCAGATCATTCATGACGGTCAGAGTATCAGGATGTTCACTGCCTGAGGTCTGCTTCCTCTTTTCCAGAACAGCCACCTGAAGTGCCTCTGCCTCTGAGAATTTCCCAAGATCCCGATATGTGATGGCCAGATTTCCCATGGCAGTCAGAGTATCAGGATGTTCACTGCCTGAGGTCTGCTTCCACTTTTCCAGAGCAGCCACCTGAAGTGCCTCTGCCTCTGAGAATTTCCCAAGACCCCAATATGTGGTGGCCAGATTTCCCATGGCAATCAGAGTCTCAGGATGTTCACTGCCTGAGGTCTGCTTCCTCTTTTCCAGAACAGCCACCTGAAGTGCCTCTGCCTCTGAGAATTTCCCAAAAGCCCAATATGTGATGGCTAGATTGTTCATGGCGGTCAGAGTATCAGGATGTTCACAACCTGAGGTCTGCTTCCTCTTTTCCACAACAGCCACCTGAAGTGCCTCTGCCTCTGAGAATTTCCCAAGATCCTGATATGTGAGGGCCAGATAGTTCATGGCCTTCAGAGTATCAGGATGTTCACTGCCTGAGGTCTGCTTCCTCTTTTCCAGAACAGCCACCTGAAGTGCCTCTGCCTCTGAGAATTTCCCAAGACCCCGATATGTGCTGGCCAGATTTCCCATGGTGGTCAGAGTATCAGGATGTTCACTGCCTGAGGTCTGCTTCCTCTTTTCCAGAACAGCCACCTGAAGTGTCTCTGCCTCTGAGAATTTCCCAAGATCCCGATATGCAACAGCCAGCTGTCCTATGATGGTCAGAGTATCAGGATGCTCAGCACCCAAGGAGGACTTGGCCTTTTCCAGCAAATCTGCACAGAGTTCCTGGGCACGCTGAAAATTCCCAGAGTCATAGTATATTTGTTGATATGGCCAGAGAAATTTGGAGGCAAGTTGTGAATCCATCTGCAGGATGGTGTTGAGGTGAGGGAGAAGCCTCATGGTGAACAGTGTGTCCTCCATATCTCCTGACATTGCAAGTAGGGCTGCTGCACACTCTCGAGTAGAATCCATGCTGAAGACAGTATTCCTGCTCCAGCTATGCACAAGAGGGTGGATTGAGAAAAGGCCTGTATTGGGATCTTGGTTGATCAGAGAATATCCCTGAAGCTCTGCAGCCATCTCTGAAAAGGACAGAGTATCCCACATCCCAGCAGGGGTAAAAAACTGGCCTAGATACTCCTGAGGTTCCTTCACTTGTTCCTGTGTAGGCCATAAAGGGCCTGGAATAATAATGGCAGCATTTGAAAATATCCCCTCTGAGATCCCTTCGTGGTGGAAAAATGAACACAGCTGCAAGAATTGGGCCGCTGGCTTGTTCAAACACTTGAAGCTAATGTCCCATGTGGTATACACTGACAAAGCATATTTGTCATGGGACTGGACAGGCACTTCACTGAGAAGTCGAGTGTGATTGTGCTCATAAAGGGCAAGGTATCTTCTCAGAGCCCCCCTGCTTTTTGAAATATATGCACCTGCTTGGACCACGGCAAGTGGGAAACAGTAGAGCACCTTTTGAGAGATTAGCTGTTGAATACCACCATACCCAAGGCAAATACCTTGACAATCTCAGTTGCAAGTATTTCATTCTCAGTTGTGGCTGGTTTGGCAGCGCTAATAAGTAGAAGCTGCACTGCAGCCTCTTCTTCTAGATCAGAAATTCTGTGATGGGCACCAGGTGCATGCACACAAAGTTGGGGGTTTCGTGAGGTGATCAAAATATTGCCGTGGGTGCTTGGCGGAAAGAAATCGAAGAGATTGAGCTTGGGATCATCTGCATTGTCGAATATGAGCAGCCACTCCTTGTTACAGGAAGCCAGCCAGCGTAAGGCATCATCATGATCACTTCCAATGGACTGGGTGAGAGCAATATTTTTAAGCCCAGCCCTGAGTGTGTCTGCTGTGCTGGCATCGAGGAAAAAGACATCTGTGAACCTGCCAGGAGTTTCAGATTTCGGCATATAAGCATTGAAAGTGAGAGGCTCCACCGATCGCTCTGGGTCTCATGCAGAAATTTCAGTGCAATTTGGGTTTTGCCAGAGCCACCCAGTCCATGCAACAGAGACACATGGCGGCTTCCAATATCCTGGCCAAAGTAGTGGTGCATCTTATCCAAGATGTCTTTCCGTCCTTGGAAGATCCGTGAGGGAGGGGGACAAACTGTTGTTGCTGCAGGAGGAGGTGGAAGTTGTGTTGGTGCTGATTCCAATACAGTTTACAGTTTAGCAGGCCAAAAAGAGCGGAAATGACCATACCATGTATCTTCAGTTGTGCAACACAAGAAGTCTTTGAACATATGTGAGGGGAGAGACATATATGAGAGTGATGGACTCACTATGAAATTCAGTCGGAGTTCATGGACACGGTTTTTGTATCTGCTGAGCTCATCTCCGATACTAGTCAACCGTCCGAATTCTTTGATGCGGGTACGAAAACCTTTGTGTTGGAATTTCCCAATTCCCTGCTGAATTTCAAGGAGTAAACTGCAAAATAATGTTAGATTACCTAAGAACAAACTGGGAAACCCACCTTTGAAGCTGTTCACAAAATTGTGTCAACCTGCTCACCGCATCTGCTCCGTGGCGGGAAATTTCCTCTTGCAGCATGGTAATAATCTCGACAATACTGGCGCATAATTCCGTGAAGTCCTCCCTGTTCTTGCCCATTTTCTAATACAAAAGGGTAAGAAGCGTATGCAAAACCTCCCGACATGCAACGACGCACCTGTACCGCCTCCAGAATCGGTATCACGGGTCCCAATGCGCCTTTAACATACGGAAATGGCATGAGTTCTGCCGCCGCTACTATGGTCTTTGATGTAAGAATCAAATTGGCAAGCCTGTCTGGAGAAACCCCTGAAGATGGAGAGAGGACTGCTGCTGGCGGTGGAGTCAACATGATGGTTATGGTCAAGTCGTGGTAGCGTGCCCGTTCATCGATGGAGGCTGTGCGACAGCAATTTGACAGCAACTATAAATACTAATTATAGCAGTGTCCGCTAATACTTGGCGTGCCAGTGGCAGGAATATCGAAATTGTGATGCGGATGTACCCGATTCGGTTAGGTTAGCAAGTACGAACTGCCTCGGACTTTGAAATTTTATGCGCCATCATTGATATCTCCAACAAAAGCCGTGAAAAGACTTCATAATTTGCTCATATTGCACGGAAAAAAGCAGAGCGTCCTTTTTTTTTTTACAAAAATACAGCCTTCAGGAGCCATTTTAAAAATTGTCAACAGTTGTCCATCAATTTTTTCGAGCTCCGAAGGCATTTCATCGTGCTCGCTACGCTTATCAAACTCCAGTTGATCTCGAGCCTCTATCGCATAGCACTTCCTCCAAGTGCGTAGACCAGTCTAGTAATGTGATTTGGTGTCCTACATATTTCCTGTCCCTTTTTTGAATTTTAATAGGCCTTCGACCCATCCGTTTTTTTGACGGTCCCCTCCAGACGCGTTGGTCGGACCCTCCGTCCTGTGCTGCTGAGCAAGGTAGGAGTAGCCGGAGAGTCGCTTCGTTAACTGAATCAGCCACCTAACCAGGCGAGAAATTCGAAGGCAAATATGGTGGAGTTACTTACACCACCTTCCATCTAGCGCGTACCCTTCTTCGTGGCTATTTTCGCGAGAATGTCCGGCAGTTCCCGAGGTCGTGTTCACCTTGAACCTAAATTCAACCAAACTTGAGAAGAGAGAAACTGACACAAAGATTGGCAGTTGGAAATACAATACCGGCAGCAAATACCGGGCCCCTGTCGGACTTGATGTCAGTATTACCTCCTGCTGCCCACGTCCACAGAAGGGAGCATAATTATGAACCTTGACTCTCAGATTTACTTTATGTAAGATGAGCACCAGGGAGCAGTGCTAGTTAGCCTCACAATTTGGGTTATTTCCAACTCCCAGTTGCTCTCGAAACTGAGGCCTAAATAGAAATTGAATGCATTGTGAGAAATTTAAGCCTCACAATGCATTCAATTTCTTATTCGCTGGCTAAATTGATTCCCACATGTCGTCCTGAGATGCATTTCATTCATTCGCGCGAAGCCCTAAATCAACAGTAGATGCCAGCGTGGTGCACTGGCAATGTCCGTCGGGGACTTGGGTGTCCTCCCTCCGCTCACAATGTATGGCACACTTGCTTTTTTCACATACACTTTGCTTTTAAGTTGGACCTGCCTGGGCATGGGTAGTATATTCGGGTTCGGGCTCGTTAGGCGCTCGGCCAGTCCGTCCAACATATGCCACAGAGGCTTGAGTGAATCTATCTACATATTATAAGTCAGCCTCGGAAAATAAATCCAGCGGCGGGACGGGGCGAGGCGAACAATTCAATTGTGGGAATGAAAATGAATATTCAATTCGAGGATGAAAATTCAATTCGAAAACTTTGAAAGTGAAATTGCGTTAGATGAAAACCAGCCTGAGCATGTGTATGGACTATGGCACAGATAATTCATCTTCTGCCACTGTACACACCCTCCCTCACGCTCGGCCACCGAAACACCACCTATTCCCCGTTTAGGACTTGCTTGAAGGCGCGTTGATATTTAGCTGTCGGAACGCCGTGCCCTGTGACTTGTCTGTATCTGTGCAGGAGAGAACTCATTAGTATGGGCACGGTATCGCGGATGGAACGGAGGGACGGAAGGGTGCGTGGGGTGTTGCGAGTATGAGAGAATATAAATCGATATTAATATCAATATGGAGAAGAAAGGTTGAAGCGAAGGACAGTGCGGAGGTCCGAAAGGCTTACAGAAGGGAACGAGACAGATCCAGAAAAATGAAGTGAAGGGGGCGCAAAGACACGAGGCGTGTTGACGGGAGTGGGGCGGGACGGTTTTCGGCTTCGTATGAAGCTTCGGCGGGAAGTAAGACTTGATTCGCCTCGACGCCGCTTGAGGCTATGCGCGACGACGCCCTCCCAAGGTGATCAAGTCTGCGTCAGACTTTCTGAATGCCTTATTTTATAAACAAAGCGGAATAGAATGTAATACATACGAAGGTCCTGTTTGGAATGATTAACATTGATTCCACAGGTCCGCGTGGAGAGTGCATGCTAGGTTCGACGACTTGATAGTAGGCAGGCAGTTTGACAGCTTCAAAATGGGCAAGCAGGATCGGCGACAAGTTCATAATGGGCAGAGAGGGTGATCTCCTCCGTGCTAGACGCCAATATACAAAGCAGTCGGAGTGGAGGGATGGGCTAGCCGTGGGTGTAAGGATGGTATACAGGGATGTCGAGGATATACAAGATGGCACACACACACACATGTGATGCGAGGCCAATGCGAGGCACATTTATAGCAATGTGCCTCACTTGCTTATGAAACCCAGAGAAATTTACACCCTTGTTTCCTCATTTGCGGAAGGGGACCAGCCATTCAATGCCCCTCCCCTCCCTCGCTGCGCTCAGGGGGTCCCCCAAGCCGGGGCATTTCAGGCTGGTACACTAAAGCCTCGTTCCGCGTAAATATCTGTCCCTTTCGGGACAGATATTTGCCTAACCCGAACCCGAACCCGAACCTCTAACCCGAACCTCTAACCAGTGGATACCCGCAGTTAGGGCGCGCTGCGCTTGCCCTAACTGCTCGAAAGGGGTATTTTAAAGCTAATAAAGAGATATTCAACGCGTGAGAATGTGCCTCATCTTCCTAAATTAGCATCATGTTGCCATCATGTGCGCCTTCTCAGCCGAATGTGCCTCACATCAAATTTATGTGTGAGTGCCATCTCGTCGGTCCTCAGGGATGTCGGGCCAGGCAGACACAACATCGATTGCACACATCCGCTCGAATATCGACACTCGAAATCACAGTGCTGTGAATCGGGAGTTTGGATTATTTATTTGTGTGAATTGAAGCGGAGGGAATTAAAGATGAGCTGAAAGTTGTGTTCCATGGCTGGTGTCGCGATGCGAAGGAGGCTAACTGAGCAAACATTGTTGGCTAGTGGAGTCCTGCCAGTGACCGCCGTAAAGAGTCATAACTCCCGATGGCAGCGAATAGCACGAAGAAACGTATCCCAGACGAGGTGCCCAATGTGAGCGAATATTGGCCCCGAAAATCTGGACCAAGCCCAGCAGGCCTAGCGACTCCAAAAATGTGGAAAGAGGTACAGACGAGTTCAGCCAACGAGGTGCGAGTTATAATAATTGCTGAAGCGCCTATCAGTAGACTGAAAGCTTGAATTTGTGCCTCGAGCCTCGGTGAAAGGCCAGTCTTGCTCATATCATCCGAGTGTCAGTAGGGGAACTCAAAGTTGAGCTACGACGTCGTAGCTGATGTTGTAGCAGAATTCGTCGCAAACCCATCGGGAGGAGCAAGTTCCAACTCCGACCGGAACCGGTTCCACCCGCCTGGGCCCGGCCTGGTCCCGATAGTGATGCGGACCCTAAAAACTCTATAAGACGCAAAAATGGGTATTGTAAATTGTAGAATGAATCCAGCATGATACACTCTCATTTATGGCGCGCTCTTTTCGCGTCATTAGCCGTACTTTCGATGTTTTTTTCGACGCGTTCGGTCACGGGATGGCATCAACGTCAGAGCTATCAAGCGGACTCTGAAATCCACTCGTATCTGCCGAAAGCAGTTGCTGAGGTTTACTATGAGCGACCAAGCGGAAGTTGCTTTCTTGTGCACTGGCGCATACCTCAACACACTCGGGTCCCAGCCAGTGACCTAGGCGGAGCAGCTGTCCGCCAACTCTCTGATACATCCCAGCACCGCCCCCACGAACCTCCAATGCCTCGACAATCATGAGCCTGCGTCAGCCTCGCCGTGCGCCCCATCGACTTAATCGCGTAGATCAAGCAACAGCTCGCGCACGCGTACCCGCCGCGCCACCCGCAGACACACAGCGCCTCCTCAATGGCAAGACGCTCGCGGACAACAGGCTCGTCAGGGAGTAGATCGTAAAGGACGGCGACACATTCAATCTGCTCGTAAAGCTCAGTACCACCAGCAGCTACCACCACCACGACTGAAATGGCATCGGACAACTAAGCCCAGTCTCTCGATTGACCTCAAAGGGAGCCCCAGTGCGGGTGTGCTTGCCGGGAGGGACCATCCCCAGCGCGGTCCTCAGCCCGTCGTCCTCACCCAAGGCGCCACCCGGTGGTGAGTAATGTGGCGCATGCATAAGTGTTTCTAATCGCTGATACAACTTTATATCGCAGACCTCCCATCCTCCTCCGGCTCGTCCTTGCCCTCCACACGCTCGCGCCAGAATAGCACCACACGCGACGTTACGCTCACGCTCGACAACGCCACCACCACGCTGGCGGAGCAGGAGCTCAGCACGTACCGCGCCGGCATCGCGAACCCCCGGTTCTGCTCGCGTATCTGGGGTGCGTGTTTTTTTCTTTCTTTCCTTCCCCTTTCAGGCCCCATTGCTGTGTGGCGTCCACACGCCGATCATGACCTCCCCTTTTCCTCCCCTCCCTTTTCGGGACCCAGTGCTGTATGTCGGCCGCGTCATGCTCGTTTCTCATAACCTCCGTTTCTATCTATCGTTTCTACATACTCTCGTTTCAATTCGTATCTACACACTCATTTCTTCACCTATATACATACACACCCCGAAAAACACGCTGACCCCGAACCCAGTACCTCCCTCCCCCCGCGGACGCGCAGCTCGCGTTCGAGGAGTTCCGGTCAAGGGCACGCTCACCGCGAGTGAGATCGCGCGCGTACGGGACCAGGCCGGCGTCACCGGCATGGGCGGGTTTTAGGGGCGCGACCAGCACATCCCCAGCGTGGTCCTCAGCCGTCGCCGTCGGTCGAGGCGCCACCCGGCGGTGAGTCGTGCGGCGCATGCATAGGCAATTTTAGTCGTTAATATAAATTTACTTCGCAGACCTCCCGTCCTCCTCCGGCTCGTCCTCGCCCTCCACACGCTCGCGCCAGAACAGCACCACACGCGACATCACCCTCATACTCGACAACGCCACGCCCGTGCTGGCGGAGCAGGAGCACAGCACATATCACGCCGGCATCGCGAACCCCAGTTCTGGCAGGGCCTGCTCGCGTATCTGGGGTGCGCAACTCTTTTTTCAGGTCGGGGCGTCTTCTAGGGAGGGCGGCCTCAATTTGAATTGATTATTGGGACTGGGCCTCGATCCTCGACGATCTTCTCAGCAGTATCGGTCTTCTCGGTCTTCTCGGCAGACGCGGCCTCGACTGTCTGGTTGCCAAGCTCTTGGTACTCATAGCGCTAGCGGCTGCGGACTTGAATGGCTCGGGGGCAGCTGCGGCTGCGGCTGCAGCTGCAGCTCCGCGCTCATTGGCATTCTCGGACCGGTCCTGATGGCTTGCTCTAATATTGCAAATGCGGTACGCCCTTCTCCCACAGTTCCCTCATACAATACTGATGTATTCTTGTCTCAGCTCTCCCAACTCGCACTCGTCTGGTCGTTGTGCTCGAGTTTTGTGTGTTTCGTAATGAGCGTTATTTTTGTATGCATTCATTTAGTTTGAATAGTCATACATACATTCGCTATTCTACTTTTCGAACTTTCGCCGTTTCAGTACTCTTTACGAAGGCCTCATCCAAAAAAAAGAAAGCGAACAAGAACAAAAATGAATTCATTCATCATCATCAGAGCACAAAAATGAGTACCGTACGCAACTCTCCAGCTACAAGTCGTCGAGCCAAAACACAATCATTGAATCAAGAACTCGACATCACGAATGAGACAGCTAACTTCATCCATCCTCCACAGGCCAAATCATAACATACATTAGAGGGAGGGGCTCAAGCCACGGGCTTCTCCGTGCTCGAACGCTCCTCGCTCGCCTTCTCCGCCTCGCGCTCTGCACGCCCCGCCGCATGGTGCACCCCTTCGTCGTCAATGTACGTATCGTCCGCGCCGCCGCCTTCACCGAACCCCGCGCGGTGCTTCTCGAAGTGCGAGCCGAGCCGTGGTTCCTGCGGAGCGCATCGTCAGCGTGTATGCATATGCACGGGGGGAGAAAACATACTCTGGCCCAACGACCATAACGAACACCACGAATGCCGCAACGACCCCGATGAGGATTCCCTGCACCTTCGTGTAGTCGGGCACCATCCCCGGCTTGCCGTCCACTCTGCCCGGAACCTGCAGATGATCGCCGCCAGCTGTGCGTCATATTACCGTCAGCGCACAAAATACCATACCGGACAGGAAACTCACTCGCTTCGATCTGCGCGGACGCGGAGGGATGAGGGGACATGTCAGCGAGGCGAGGATGAGAGACGAGGGCGGGGTGTACGTTTACGAGCTGCAGGGCACGTTGCGCGGCACGCGGGCGGCGCCATCTCAACGAGATGGATGGGGATCTGCGCACATTAGGCAGATGCTAGGAGGGCAAGGGGGGAAGGACGTACGACATCTCGTGCCGAACTGTATGCGGAAGGCGCCGGCGGCGAACGCGCTGAAGCTCGTGGGTAGGATCCAGAGGGGGTGAAGACGGCCGTAAGGCTAGTAAAACGCTGTGGAGGGGAGGTCAGTACAAGGAAGGATAATAAAGTAGCTCTCGTCCTAGGCTGCGTTATAACGCCTCGCGCATCGCATACCGCATAGCCCCTACCCACTCGCTCGTCCAGCTCCACCCACTCCGCCCACACCACGCAGGCGCCTCCAAACCGCTCACAAGATAAGAACACGCACACAATTGTGATACACCGCCCCCAGAACTGCGGGAGCCACCCCGTGAACGCGCCACCTGCGATTGCGCCCTGTGGGGAAGGAGTGTATCGGTCGGTCGGGTAGAGAGATCTTGCGAGCCGTGCCAGAGGAAGCTGAAGCCTGTGGGGAAGTTAGTCTTTGTATGAGCGAGAGGGAGGGAGATGGAGGCGGGGAGGAGGAAGAGGGTGCGGAGAGGAAAGGGAGGGTAGCAGGACGACGAAGCGCGCGGCACACAATCGGGATGTGAGAGCCATTCCCACTTCCTCTCTCCCAGGAGGATGACCGCCGACCGCCGACAAAGAAGAAACACGGCGCACTCATGAGTAACACCGCATACACGGACAGCATCCAGTGGCGCTTCAGCGTCGCGCGCGTCTCGCGCAGGAAGATGCGCGTCTTCTGCGACTCAGAGACGATGCCATGTGACTCGGCGGCGAGGCGAGCCTGGGGTGGGGGTTGGTTAGGCGGGAAGAATGGAGAGGGGAGCGAGGGGCGGAGAAAGGCACGAAGAAGAGGAGGGGGAGGGAAGGGAAGGGAGAGGAGGGTATGACAAGTGTGGAGGCGGAGGGTGTGGGTGGTGAAGATGGAGCACGCGGAGACGACGATGGGTAGGAAGAATGGATGAGGACGGTGGGGAAAGGAGTCAGAGGGACGGCAAGGGAATGAGAAGGCGCTCGGGCAGGAGGAAGACGCGGCGGCGGAGGGATGGGACAGACAGGTGCAGATGGCGAAGGATGCACCTTCAAAAACACCGTGCTCTCGGGCAGCAGGAACACGCTGATCCCGCTTGCGGTCCAGAGCAGGGCGGGCTAGCCCACAGGCACGGAGGCTGCAGGGAGATGACGGCGGCAATCTGGGCGTGGGGTTAGCGACATGGACAAAAGAAGGCGTCCCAAGACGACATACAGAGGCGGGCGGGGAGAAGGCGAGCCACGAGAAACTTGCTCATATATTCCTGTGTGCCTCAAGACACAATGCTAGGGAAATTGACGGCCGCCATCGTCAGCGCAAAGCCACAGTATGGACTCGAGATGTAAAATGTAGCGACATTTGAGTTGAGAAACTGGGTCATCGACAAATACGTTCGGAATATTCCGAAGATCTGTCTATCGGCGTATTCCGGTCCATCTCACAGCGGTTCACTCTCCTCTAGACCCCGCCTAAAACCTTGAACACCGGCGCTCATTCCAGGAATTGTTGAGGTCGCATGACTCTCAACTCCTCAATGTGTCCCCACCTGGTGTTGTAGCTGCGGCTCCAGCTCTGCGCTCACTAGCCTTCAAATATTCTTACATGGCAGATCCTCGCTGGATTCTCTAATTTGTACATCCAGTATGTCATTTCCCACAGTTCACTCCGATAATAATGATGTATTTTTGTGCCAGATCTCCCAACTCGCTCTCGTCTGGTTCTTGTACTCGGGTTCTTTGTTTCGTAATTTTGCAGCATTATTCTTGACGTTCCCTGTATGTGTTCATTTAGTTTCAATAACCATCTATTCGCTTTCTGCTTCCCGAAATGTTGCATGATTTTCTTGTTTAACTTAGTTTTTTTTGGTCCCACAGCTTGTCCATCTTATCGTCCAATTCAGCGCGTATCATGAAATGGATCTGTTTAATTATGTGCAGGTGGGTTAGATAGATGTGAAGGTGTTGAAGGATGAGATGGGGTCATGATTCTCTTCCCCTTCCAAGTGCCTAATATAAACCCCTTGTGCAGGCTGAATATCCTGTTTGGTACCTATACATCCCTCCTTTTTTCATTGTGTCGTCTGATATTGTTGTATAGCCGGGAGAGACACTACAATGCACATGCTCACCATGGGTGTTTATTTCTGTGTTCAATTTTTACACATAAAGCTGATCCCCGCTAATAAAATATTCAATCACCCGCCGGTGCATATCATTTTCATTTGGCCTTAGATGTACCCTGCCATCTGTGCAAGGCTCCAGACGAAGATTCTAACCCACATGGGGCCAAGCAGGCATGACACAAAGTACATGTGGGTGGTGATGGTGGGCTCAAGCTTTCTCTCAAATACTTAGACTGTATTCTATATGTGTGCTTACGGGTAATGTCGGACTGTATCCCGGTGAGAAACACATCTGCTCAAGGATGTGCCTGTAGGGAAAATATGAACTGCTAAATTTTGCTAAATTTTCATACATCAGCCTACAGCAGGCTACAAGGTTGACCATTTTCATATGATACATGCAAACTTCATATTTCTTTTTGAAAAACTGTAAATTCATAGGAGAACCTACATTTTTGACTGCCTTTCAGATCTGGGCCGAGATGTCCATATCTCTGCATATGGACTTCTCACTGGGCAGCTGGAAAAAAAAGGGTCCAGTTTCAAGGTCTCATGTACAAATGAGTATCATAGTATGTAGCTACCATTCCACGCAGGTTGTGTGTCCAAATTTACCAAGTATTTCTCCACCTCAGATTGGATTTGATACTAAGTGGTGGGACAAATGTTGATGTAACTCATCACTAGCTCAGAAGCAGTGCAGGAAATTGAAGGAGCTGAGATTTCTACCAGAAGACTAGTGGTCATTCTACATATATGTGAACTGTGTATACTAGAATTACTGAAAGTATTTGCCTGGGGTGTCCTCCTCAATCTTGCAGTGCAACAAGGCCTCCAGGGCTGAAACAGTGTCGGGATGTGTGCTTCCAAGCAACCGTGTCCGGACTTCTACAACTTCCATGTATAACTGGGCTGCCTCTTTCAATTTCCCAAGACCACACTGGCTTGTTGCCAGATTTGTCATCGCATTCAAAGTATCCGGATGTTCACTGGCTGAGGTCTGCTTCCTCTTTTCCAGAACAGCCACCTGAAGTGCCTCTGCCTCTGAGAATTTCCCAAGATCCTGATATGTGATGGCCAGATCGTTCATGGCGGTCAGAGTACGAGGATGTTCACTGCCTGAGGTCTGGTTCCTCTTTTCCAGAACAGCCACCTGAAGTGCCTCTGCCTCTGATGATTTCCCAAGACCCCGATATGTGTAGGCCAGATTTCCCATGGTGCTCAGAGTATCAGGATGTTCACTGCCTGAGGTCTGCTTCCTCTTTTCCAGAACAGCCACCTCAAGTGCCTCTGCCTCTGAGAATTTCCCAAGATGCTGATATGTGATAGCCAGATCGTTCATGGCGGTCAGAGTACGAGGATGTTCACTGCCTGAGGTCTGGTTCCTCTTTTCCAGAACAGCCACCTCAAGTGCCTCTGCCTCTGAGAATTTCCCAAGATCCCGATATATGCTGGCCAGATTTCCCATGGCCATCAGAGTATCAGGATGTTCACTACCTGAGGTCTGCTTCTTCTTTTCCAGAACAGCCACCTGAAGTGCCTCTGCCTCTGAGAATTTCCCACGATCCTGATATGTGATGGCCAGCCATCCCATGATGGTCAAAGTATCAGGATGCTCAGCACCCAGGGAGGACTTGGCCTTTTCCAGCAAATCTGCGCAGAGTTCCTGGGCACGCTGAAAATTCCCAGAGTCATAGTATATTTTTTGATATGGCCAGAGAAATTTGGAGGCAAGCTGTGAGTCCATCTGAAGGACAGTGTTGATGTGAGGGAGAAGTCTCATGGTGAACAGTGTGTCCTCCCAATCTACGGACATTGCAAGTAGGGCTGCCACACACTCTCGAGTAGAATCCATGCTGAGGACAGTATTCCTGCTCCAGCTATGCACAAGAGGGTGGACTGAGAAAAGGCCTGTATTGGTGTTTTGGTTGATCAGAGAATATCCCTGAAGCTCTGCAGCCATCTCTGAAAAGGACAGAGTATCCCACATCCCAGCAGGGGTCAAAAACTGGCCTAGATACTCCTGAGGTTCCTTCACTTGTTCCTGTGTTGGCCATAAAGGACCTGGAATAAAAATGGCAGCTTTTGAAAATATCCCCTCAGAGATCCCCTCATGGTGGAAAAATGAGCACAGCTGCAAGAATTGGGCTGCTGGCTTGTTCAAACACTTGAAGCTAATGTCCCATGTGGTATACACTGACAAAGCATATTTGTCATGGGACTGGACAGGCACTTCACTGAGAAGTCGAGTGTGATTGTGCTCATAAAGGGCAAGGTATCTTCTGAGAGCCCCCCCAGTTTTTGAAATATATGCACCTGCTTGAACCACAGCAAGTGGGAAACAGTAGAGCACCTTTGAGAGGTTAGTTATTGATACCACCATACCCATGGCACATACCTTAACAATCTGACTTGCAAGCATTTCATTCTCACTTGTGGCCGGTTCAGCGGCGCTAACCAGCAGAAGCTGCACTGCAGCCTCTTCCTCCAGATCAGAAATTCTGTGATGCGCATCAGGTGCATGCACACGAAGCTGGGGGTTTCGTGATGTGATCAAGATGTTGCCATGGGTGCTTTGAGGAAAGAAATTGAAGAGATTGAGTTTGGGATCATCTGCATTGTCGAATATGAGTAACCACTCCTCGTTACAAGAAGACAGCCAGTGTAAGGCATCCTCGTGATCACTTCCAATGGACTGGGTAAGAGCAATATTTTTAAGCCCAGCCCTGAGTGTGTCTGCTGTGCTGGCATCGAGGAAAAAGACATCTGTGAACCTGCAAGAAGTTTCAGATTTCGGCACATAAGCATTGAAAGTGAGAGGCTCCACCGATCACTCTGGGTCTCATGCAGAAATTTCAGTGCAATTTGGGTTTTGCCAGAGCCACCCAGTCCATGCAACAGAGACACATGGCGAATTCCAATATCTTGACTAAAGTAGTGGTGCATCTTATCCAAGATGTCTCTCCGTCCATGGAAGATCTGTGAAGGAGGGGGACAGACTGTTGTTGCTGCAGGAGGAGGAGGTGGAAGTTGTGTAGTAGATTCTTGTGCTGATTCCGATACAGTTTAGCAAGCCAAAAAGGCGAAAATGAGTCAATGACCATACCATGGATGTTTAGTTGTGCAACAGACAAAGTCTTGGAACATGTGTGAGGTGAGAAATATATATGGGAGTGATGGACCCACTAGGAAATTCAGTCGGAGCTCCTTGACACGGCTTTTGTATCTCTTGAGCTCATCTCCGATACTAGCAGAACGTACAAATTCTTTGATGCGGGGACGAAAACCTTTCTTTTGTAATTTCCCAAGTCCCTGCTGAATTTCAAGGAGCAGGCTACAAAAGAATGTTAGATTAGCAAAGAACAAACTGGGAAACCCACCTTTGAAGCTGTTCACAAAATTGTGTCAACCTGCTCGCTGCATCTGCTCCGTGCCAGGAAATTTCCTCTTGCAGCATGGTAGTAATCGTGACAATACTGTCGCATAATTCCGTGAACTCCTCCCTGTTCTTGCCCATTTTCTAATGTAGCAGGGTAAGGAGATAATGTAGGACCTCCCAACGTGCAACAACGAACCTGTACTGCCTCCAGAATGGGTATCACGGGCCCCAATGCACCTTTGACATACGGAAATGGCATGAGTTCTGCTGCCGCCACAACAGTCTTTGATGTCAGAATCAAATTTGCAAGCCTGTCTGGAGAGACCCCTGCAGATGGGGAGGGGACTGCCGCTGGCGGTGGAGTCGACATGATGGTTGTGGTCAAGTCGTGGTAGCGTGCCCGTTCATCGATGGAGGCTGTGCGACAGCAATTTGACAGCATCTATTAATACTAATTATATCAGTGTCCGCTAATACTCGGTGTGCCAGTGGCAGGAATATCGAAATTGTGAAGGCGGATGCACCTGATTCGGTTAGGCTAGCAAGTACGAACTGCCTCGGAGTTTGAAATTTTAAGCGTCATCATTAGGGGAAGTTAAAGATGGGATTCAGCTGTCGATTCTGAGGTCGATTCGTCATCGATTCTCGATGCAGAATCAATCCAGAATCGACATCAAGTTTGACCGACCCCACTTCTCGCGTCGATTTTTGAATTGATTTTGTATTGATTCTGCATTGTCCGCAGCTACACGTCAAATGAATCTCCGCCGCCGTTATCCTGTCATCGCTGGTGTTGTCCGCATTTTCCTTTTCCCTTCGGCTTTATTTTTACTAGTCGGGATTGCACCATTTTGCGGACAGCCGGCTTCAAGCTGGCAGAGACATTAGGGTGTCTGTTTGGGCCATAGCAATTTGTGCGGGCAGGTGGATCCGGCGGCCAACGGAGGTTACATGTCGTCAGTTGGGCGTCGGGAGCAAATAAGTAACAAAGATTAATAACAGATAAAATTGCGAACTAATATGGCAAAATAAAAGAACACGGGAAACAAACGGGAAATGCTATGGAAGGTTCATGCACGTCGAGTCATCGTCGATTCTGAAGTCGATTCAAGTGCTGTTCCTCCTCTGGAGGAGGAACAGCGATTCACGTCGATTCTGGATCGATTCTTGATCACATAACGCCGGTAAGGCCGACAAGCGGCACAGCCCGCTACCTGGTCAAACTTAGCCAGTGTCAGCGGAGTAATTTCTACCAGCCCACATTTTTTTTAGACTGGACTCTCACCGACCGCTAACTGATTCAACTTACCAGCGGTTGATCCAACCGTATTCTGTTGATTCGATCCCCCAAACTTTTTACTTAGCAATTCAACCCAAGTTCCCACTCCCGAGTCCGTTTATTCAACCAGATTTTTCACTTGGTGGGTTAATTCAACCCGTTTCGGATTCAACTTACTTCAACCTCACACTCCTATTTCCGAGGAGTCGTGAGGGCCTTTAAAATCATTAGCACCCTTACTCAAGTTTCCCCGAAGCGAGGGCAATGCGGCCAATGCCACATCTGAACTTTCGTGCCTCAGGATATTAAGAAAGATTGTGGAGATTTTTTTTTGCGGAACGGTAGTTTACCTAGGACATCAGAATGAAGGCTTTTTTTTTGGCTCCAGGCTCTCACCTGGGTTTCGATAATCAATGCACAGGTCTTGCATTAATTGCGGGTTTTCTTGACTTGGTATTTTCCTGTTGAAACACACTGGCATGTTGCAAGTGCAGCAGTAATTTCCTGTTCCAGAAAATAGTGTCCAACCAAAAAAGGAATGGAGGAAGTACAGCCAAAGCAAGGTTGTATTAGCCACAGAAGAGTGGGGCTGAATCACTAGGGTTGCAATCATGTGTTAGGTTGGATCAGTGGTTTCGATGAAGGATGTTTCTGGGACTGTGCAATTAAATGTCTGGTTGAATCAGTTGGGTTTGGCAAAATAAAAATTGAACCAGTGAGTGCGTAAGCTTGAGATAATTAATATAAGAAAACCTCCTTTGGGGCACCGGCGAAGGGGCGGGTACGGAAGGTCAAACCTAAAGTTGGACTAAATCAGTAACCGTATTTGTCAGACCAGTAATTATAACCCAGCCCAGGTCAATCAATTACCAGGAGGCCACATCTGAGGTGAGGGGGCATGATGATTGGGAAGTCGGTTTGGAACAAGTCAGTCCCGTAAAAACATATTTTCATACTTATATAATTGTGAAAAAGAAGGTTCACTTCACTACATCCCAAATTGACTTATCATCAACACCATTAGCCCAAGACTCAAAGACTGGTATGTGCTAATCATTTTGAACAGACAACCTACTTTAGTCTGGTATATTCAATATGCATCTGTTGGCCAGCGCAACCATTGTTTTTTAAGCTTACTTGAGTTCACAAATAGCAGTGAATAATTGCAGGCAGCAATCCATTTCTCGCCGACTAGAGTTCACCCCAAGTTCACCTGGTAAATAGTCCCTGAATCATCTGAATTTCTCAGAGCCTGACACCAGCCGAAGTCAGTTAGTTTCTTCTTGCATTTGTTCAATGGTTCCATTTGGGTTACTATGAGGATATTGAAACTTTGTCAAATCATTGCTCGCTGTTGAATAGGGGTTGAGAATAAGCTGGTTTACTATACCTCACGGCATATCTCGGCATCACGGTCAGCCGGCTCCTGTGCCGAACAAATTTGGCAGGGAGAAGAGCTGCTGACACAGAGGAAATGACGAAAATGTGATGGTCCGCCAAAAGGCGTTTGATGGGGCGCCCTATAGAAACCCGTACCTAAAGGTAGCGGGAATCGATTCTCGCGCCAAAATCAGGCGTCAGAATCGATGTCAGAATCGACAGCTGAATCGATGGCTGAATTCCATCTTTGACTTCCCCTATTGATATCTCACTGCCAAACCAAAAAAAAATGTGAAAAGACTTCACAACTTGCTCATATTACACAGACAAATCAGAGCATTTCATAGCGAGGTTCCCTCGTCAGGGAGTACATCGTAAAGGATGGCAACACACTCAATCTGCTCGTAAACCCCAGTACCACCAGCAACTATCACCACCACCACTGAAATGGCATCGGACGACTCCAGTCTCTCGATCGACCTCAAGGGTCTGAGCCCCAGTACGAATGTGCCTGCCGGGAGGGCCCACAAGTGCATCCTCAGCGTGGTACTCAGCCATCGCCACCCGGCGGTGAGTAGTGGCACATACATAAGCGTTTTTAATCGTTGATCCAACTTTTAATTCACAGGCCTCCCCTCCTCCTCCGGCTCGTCCTCGCCCTCCACCCGCTCGCGCCAGAACAGCACCATGCGCGACATCACCCTCACGCTCGACAACGCCACGCCCGCGCTAGCGGAGCAGGAGCTCAGCACGTACCACGCAGGCATCGCGAACCCCCAGTTCTGGCGCCGACGACGCGCCAAACTGTGAACCTACGAGGCTGGTGATTCTGCTCAAGGAACAGTGACACAAGCAAAGCCCTCTTCGTTCCTCCTCCACATCTTACCGCCCGGCTCGCAAAGTGTGTTCCCCTCCATTCATTAACCCACTCCATCTTTACTCTTGCTCCTACTCCCACTCCACCCAGTCTCACCACTCCCTAGACCTCCCCAGACCCCTCACCTCGACCGATGCCAGCAAGCCCTCGCTGAAGCGCAAGCTCGAAGACGACGGGGCCGCGGAGCCCAAAGAGCTTGAGCACCCGCACAAGCTAGCGCGCGGGTCGCAGACTGTACGCGAATAACTCGGCGTCTGCGTCTACGTCCACTGCGGCTACGTCTACATCTACGACAGCCACGACATCCCGCCGCCGTCTCTTTATCCACGTCCGCCATGCTCCAGCCCTCTACGCGTCGTCATCAACGGTAGCACCCGCCCTCTCGACGCTGCACCCACGCCTCGAGACACTCCAGAGCGCACGCGGTCCGGACGCCATGCGGCTCACCAAGCTCCCCGAATCCACTGCTCCTGCGTCTTCCTTTGCCTTCAACCACCACCGACACACTCCATTCCCAAATACCCACCCTGCAAATCAGCCGACCTAATAGCCCTGCGCACCGCCGACGCCTCCGCGCGTTCCGCTCCTTGCCTCCAAATCTGCGCTCCTCTTATTCGCTACCCCGCCGTGCGACTACAGCTTAGTCTTATGGTCTGCTTTACAACTTCCTCTTCTTACTCTTTACTGACTCACTGGGTAGACCTACGCCGCTGCTGATAAGGTCTTTAGGTTTCCTAACTCACTCTCTGCTGACCGACTACCTTATGAATGCCTAGCGCACGCTGAGGGCCCTGGAGGCGAAGGGCGAGCTGGACGAGCACAAGCTCGGCGGCCTCGAGGCGCTCCTGCTACTCTACATGCAGGCCGCACCCTTCATCTCCTTCGTCGGCGTTCCTCGGCCTACTCCGGGGCAGTCAATTTCCTTACCATCCATCCACACCAGTACTGATCCACCGCAGAACAAAGCCCCCCGCGTATGGCTGTGCCGCGACTGCTCCGCCGCAGACCTCGTCTTCCTCACGCTGCTGGCCGTGTACATCACCTCCTCGCCCATCACCCTTCCCACGTCGCTCGACGCCCTCCTCGCGCTCCTCCCCGGCCCCTTCGCCTCCGCCTCCAGCTCCTCCTCACCCATCACCCTTCCCGCGTCGCTCGACGCCCTCCTCGCGCTCCTCCCCGGCCCCTTCGCCTCCGCCTCCAGCTCCTCCTCCGGCTCCTCAGCATCACCAAGCGCATACGCCTGGCGCTCGGACGGCACAGGTGCAGCGTCGACGAACCACTGTGCCTCGCGTGCGACTAGCCTGAGCCCGCGGGTCTCGTGGCCCTTGTGGCTCTCGATGAGGCATGCGAGCGGTGGCTCGAACGCGCAGCGGGCAGCGTCAGCGCGGGCATGGTCATGCGGGTGCGTCTTCCCTTCTCTCCCTCCTCGTATTCATATATCTATTAACATACGCCGCAGCTGCACTTCCTCCTCGCCGTCTTGACGCACTACGCGCACAAGCTGCGCTCTGCCCCCTCCACTCCCGCCCCGCATTACGCGGGCGCCGCGCCCATCACGTGTACGCCCCCGTGCACGTCGGCGCGCTAGCTGCGTCGGTCCACGGTGCGGCGGCCCTCGGCGACAAGTCTGATTACAGGGAGGAGGATAGCACCGAGAGGGCGAGAGCCTCGTGTCGCGCGCAACGGAGGTGTCGGCTTCCGCTACGCGGCCGAGCGGGGCGTGTGCGGGAGCGAGGCGACTGCCGGGACTGGCGTGACCGGGACACGCGACAGCCGGGACTCGCACGAGGGGCGCGAGAGCAGGCAGAGCGGGGAAAGTAGGGAGGACGGACGTGGGGCTGCTACCTGCGGGCATCGTGCGCGCGAAGTGGGAGTGGTCTTGATTCGTATTCTCTCATTCCTTCCTCCTGCCCTCCCTCATACAACTACATACTTATTCACGCCTGTTCCACCGCCCTGTAGTGCCCGCCCGCCACAGCCCTCCTCCACACATCCCTTCCCCGTTTCATAGATACGTGCTGTCCCCGTTCCCCGTTGCGCACATACATACGTGCCGGCACGAGCGCGCATATGATACGATCTCCCGGTCTGTACCCACCCCCACTAGTCCTTAGTTATATGTAGCACGTACGCACCTGTTTGTTTGTTTTTTTGAGTCTGAAATACTCTGTATGTATGCGTGATTCGGGTGCTTACGAGGAATGATTATTCGTGAATAGAATATAGCACTTGTTGAGCACATCAAGTGGATGAGAGTAGATCTAATATATATATAGGAGGTTACAGCGGTTTATAACTGGCCGGGGGGAATTTTCGAAACAGTCTTGCCCCCCTCCGCCAGTACCTTGTAGTACCAGCGGAGAAGGACTTTACTAGTCGTAGTAGTTATTATTATTATTATGAAGTATCAGTTCAGGCGGTCAAGTCAGCTTCCAGTAATTAAGTTGTTTAAGGTTCAAGACTCTAATTACATTCTGAGTATCAGTTATTATTGGAGGGAAAAGCTCAGACTCTGTCACCAACACAGTTTTGCACCGTGCTCAGCGCTCGGGTTGGAGCTCCACTCAACCCAGCTCCACCTGCTTCACAACTGACCGAAGTGCCTGGAAATTCATCAAAAAATCGGCGTTTTTTTGGGTGACTGTGGGTGACCCGGCAGATTAAGGAATGTATATATGCGTCTCAGCCCTGTGTGCCCCATAAGACCACTCAAATATATTCAATTATAACTACTTATACCCTAGTTATAAGTTAGTTATAACTCGTCTGTAACCCGCCTATAAGCCTGTAACTATTCCTAACTCCTTATAAGCCATCAGGCCTTTTTGCGACCACTTTAGATGCTACTTCCAAAAATTTTACCTGATGGACGAGATGCCGTGAATCGTGATCTGATAGGTGATCGAAACCATTACCCATATCGGGCTTCTTACCCGGCTGTTCGCTTCCGTCGCGGATACTCCGAGGACATACTTGTTAATGCTTATTTCCATGTATATGAACCACTAAATAGTGAGTATAATTACGAGGAAAACTATAGAGTCAGCGGAGTTAAGCGTGGAGACGGACGGGGAGCTCAGGCGATCCCCCATCTGCCCGGGGTGTGCGGACGTGCCGTACACATCGGCTGCGCACTCCCCGTAAGATTTTATTCGGTGCTGCATCGACCAGGCTTGCTGCGCGCATTATACTTTGACTAATTTCTTCTCTGCTGAACCATCTCATTATATTTATCTCTGAGTGCTCCTTTGATGCTCCTTCACACCGAAACCAGTCAGGTTAGAGTTGGAACTGCGCGCAAATGGTTCAAAATATCGAAATATCGCAGTTCAACCCAAGGTATATAATTACTTCGATGTTTTAATGCTTTCATTTCGTTCCTAACCAACCTATTTGCTTCAGCTTCAGTTTTTGCCATGCCAGTGACTGCTTTCGACTTCTGGTTGGGCTTCAACTAGGCCCAAATCCTTCAAGCTATTGAGGTCATTATGCCAGCTGAACTTCAGGTGTGTAATGTAGTCCATTTCAATGTTTTACTCCTTTATTTTTCGTTCCTAACCATTCATTTTTTTCAGATCCTATAGTTTGAATCCTAGACTGAGTGGATTAGACGTCTCAAGCGCACACTACTACGGCCGGAGGCCGTTGTTGTTGTAGTATCCAATTTCCGTGAGTTGCATATATCTTTTGGCTACTTATTCTCAGCTGATCATGTTGTAGTTTACTTGCCAGATGGATGCATGTCTTCACACCAGGACCCTGCAAATTTGACTTGACTTGACCTGGCCCCAAACCCTTCAAATATGTCCAAGCTATCACCGTTCAACTCAAGGCATGTAATTACTTCCATGTTCTGTTGCATTCATTCATTCCTTTACTTCAGATCTAATAGTTTAAATGCTAGACTGGCCGTGTTGTGTGGGAGCGCGAACGAGTGGCGGCGAGGCGAGGGGCATGGCGAGCACATGGCGCGGGGAACGCAGCCCCATGCTCGATAATGCAGGACGGCCGCTGTGCTCGACTTCGGAAAGGTATGTACAGAGTTCTTTAATTTATATATAGATCTACTACTTAGTAATTAATAGACTCGCGCCTCAGACAAGTGGTGCGCGCAAGACCTGTAGAGCGCTACTGGGTCTGTGCATGTGGCGAGCATATCTCTGAGTCGCACCGAATCGCTCAAACGTTCTCCACCTCGCGCCCGCGAGATGCCGAGCCGTGCACGCTGGCCGGGTCTCCGATTCCGCGGGTCTGCGCCCAGCGCACGCGTTGCAGGCGGGCGAGAAGCGTTCTTCCCAATCGCGCCGCCCTTGGGATTCGCTTGCACGTTCGTTGCGAGCTCCAACGGCAACCAATTCCGCCCCGAGACTCTCTCGTAGAGACGCACCATGGCTCGGCGGCACAAGCGCAGCGTGCGCGCGCGCGAGATCACCGCAGCGCTCGTCTGGGCGGTAGGGGAATGGAGGGACAAGCCCCCGCATCAGCGGCGTCGGCAGCAGCACGTTACGCGAGTCGAATGGACGCGGGGTGCCCAGTGTACCAGCGCCGTTGCGAGGTTGAGCATGCAAAACGCGGTCTTACAACATACGCCCGCATTCCGCACTTACTGCAGGCGATGAGCACGGCATGCGCGTGCCGCGGTTGGTGTGCTGGCGGTGTGCTGTACGCTGGCGCTACAATGGCACACGACTCGAGACCGAGCCGCATATAGGCCCCCGCCCAGTAGCGTGCGCGCGGCCTGCTGTGTCGGCGAACAGAGCGCAGCGCTCTTGTCGAGACGCAGCCTGGCTCGGTGACGGGGACGAGGCTCGGCTCGGCAGCACGAGCGCGCCGAGACTGCCGCAGCGCTCGTCCGGGGAGTTGGGGAAGGAGGAGGAGAGAACGAAAGAAAAAGAAAAAAAGGAGACAAAGGAGACTCACGAGAACGGCGAGGCGTCTTCCTAATAGTACGTGCGGCACAGATGGGGTGCGTATTGGCTTGCAGTGGCCGCGGTTGGTGGGCTGGCGCTCGGATGGCGCGGAGCCGCCCACGTTCGCCCCGTCCGCGATTTTGCGGGCGTGTCCATGTATGCGAAGCAAGTATCTAGAAATAGGTAATTGGAGTGGAAGAGGGGTAGGCAGGGCTGCAAGCCTCCTGCTTGCCAAGACGAAGGCCCCGCGTGCGGAAGGGAAGGGAAGCCGATGAGGGTGGGGGAACAAAGAAGAAAAAGAAAAAAGGATACCAAAAAAAGGAGACTCACTGCGATTCCGCGGGCGTGGGCGTGTACGAAAACACTGTGAGCGTGCCAGGTAATGGGCGCGTTGCGCGGCGTGGACGGCCGGCTGCACGACTGCGCCGCGACCCCCGCGGTGTTCCCGTCGCGCGTCCAGAATCCCGTATGCCAATGGCGGATATTCCAGCTATCGTCACCGGGCGGAGAGCGTGAGGGTGCGGGGATTAGCCTTGGACATGCACGAGCATGGTGCGTGTACTTCGGCGCACCGCAAGCAGCCGTGCTTAGGGTTTACGCAGCCGCTCGCATGTGTTTCGACCGCGACAGCCGAGGCGTTGTGTGGTGGTGCCCGTTCCCGCGTAAACAGCGCGCTGGGATAACACGCTCCTAGAGCGCTGAGATTCAGAAAGAAATCAGGTTGAAGTGAATGCGCACGAACATTATGATATGAGGCATGTCAGGTCAGTGTTGTACGCCGCCCAAAGAACTGCGAGAACCACCCCGCGAACGCGCCGCTTGCCACGATTGCGCCCTGTGTGGGGAAGTTAGTGTTTGTACGAGCGGGAGGGAGGGAGATGGAGGACGGGGAGGAGGAGGAAGGTGCGGGGGTAGCAGGACGACGAAGTGTGCAGCACACAGTTGGGATGTGAGAGCATTCCCACTTCCTCTCTCCCATGGAGGACGACCGCCGACAAAGAAGAAACATGACGCACCACTCACGAGTAACGCATACACGCACAGCATCCAGTGGCGCTTCAGCATCGCGCGCGTCTTCGCGCAGGAAGATGCGTGTCTTCTGCAACTCAGAGACGATGCCGTGTGACTCGGCGGAGAGGCGTGCCTGGGGTGGGCGTTAGTTAGGCGGGAAGGATAGAGAGGGGAGCGAGGGGCGGGGAAAGGCACAAAGAAGAGGAGGGGAAGGGGAGGGAAGGGAGAGGAGGGTATGATAAGTGTGGAGGCGGAGGGTGTGGGTACTGGAGATGGAGCGCGCGGAGACGACGATTGTTAGGAAGATTGATGAAGACGGCGGGGAAAGAAGTCGGAGGGACGGCAAGGGAAAGAGAAGGTGCTTGGGCGGGAGGAAGACGCGGGGGCGGAGGGATGGGAATGGTGGATAGAATCAGCAACGAACGCACGCACCTTTGAAAACACTGCGCTCTCGGGCAGCAGTGTGCGCAGGAACACACTGATCCCACTTGCGGCCCAGAGCAGGGCGGGCTAGCCCACAGGCACGGAGGGGATGAGCTGCAGGGAGATGACGGCGGCGATCTGGGTGTGGGATTAGCGACGTGGACAAAAGAAGGCGTCCCGAGACGACATACAGATGTGGGCCACAAGAAACTTGCTCATATATTCTTGTGCGCCTCAATACACAATGCTAGGGAAATCGTCAGCCGCCATCGTCAGCGCAAAGCCACAGTATGTACTCGAGATGTAAAATGTCTGTCTCGGTAACCCAGACATTGAGGAATGATCGGCCCGGCGGGCCTACGGCCCGATCGGAGTTTCAATAAATATGAGAAAAAGATGGGCCGAGATCATTCCTCAACGTCTGGGGCAATTGGTATAGCAACACCCCCCATCGAGTCACACTCTGAATGTCACGCCTACGCCCATTTAATGTTCTATTCGACCTAGGGCCTCCTTGGACCCCTCAGATGTCTGCAGAACTACTCTATTATAGCTGCTAGATATACTTGGGTAGCTAAATGATTTTATTTTGGTGTTTTTATAGTGCAGGCGGATCTATCAAGCGCAAAAACATGAAATTCTACAGCGGCCCTCTGCACCTCAAGAAGGGGCCAAAAAAATTGGGTAAAGTTGTTAGACCTCACAGAATACATCTGTGCATTGCTAGGATGGGTGCCAACAGCACATTGGGGGGGGGGGGAGTGACGGAGGGATGAGATGTGTGACTCGATGGGGGGTGTTGCTATACCAATTGCCCCAGACGTTGAGGAATGATCTGGGCTCATCTTTTTCTTCGATTTATTCAAACTCCGCCCGGATCATTCCGAAATGTCTGGGTTACCGAGACAGGTAAAATGTAACGACATTTGAGTAGAGAAACTGGGTCATCGGCAAATACGTTCGGAATATTCCGAAGATCTGTCTATCCCGGCATATTCCGGTCCATCTCAAGAAGACGTCGTGCTGCGACACAAGCAGTGGTTCACTCTCCTCTAGACCCCGCCTAAAACCTTGAACACCGGCGCTCACTCCAGGGATTGTCGAGGTCGCATGACTCTCAACTCCTCGATGTGCCCCTGCCCGGTGTTGTAGCTGCGGCTCCAGCTCTGCGCTCACTGGCCTTCAGATATTCTCACACAGATCCTCACTGGATTCTCTAATTTGTACATCCAGTACGTCCATCTCCCACAGTTCACTCCGATAATACTGATGTATTTTTGTGCCAGATCTCCCAACTCACTCTTGTTTGGTTCTTGTACTCTTCTTTGTTTTGTAATTTTACAGCATTATTCTTGACATTCCCTGTATGCGTTCATTTAGTTTCAATAACCATCAATTCGCTTTCTGCTTCCCGAAAGGTTGCGTGATTTTCTTGTTTAACTTAATTTTTTTTTGTCCCACAGCTTGTCCATCTTATCGTCTCATTCAGCATGTATCATGAAACGGATCTGTTTAATTATGTGCATGTGGGTTAGATAGATGTGAAGGTGTTAAAAGATGAGGCGGGGTCATGATTCTCTTCCCCTTCCAAGTGCCTAATATGAACCCCTTGTGCAGGCTGAATATCCTGTTTGGTACCTATACATCCCTCCTTTTTTAGACTGATATTGTTGTATAGCCGGGAGAGACACTACGATGCACACACTCACCATGGGTGTTTATTTCTGCATTCAATTTTTATACATAAAGCTGATCCTTGCTAATAAAATATTCAATCCCACCAGTGCGTATCATTTTCATTCAGCCTTAGATGTACCCCACCATCTGCGCAAGGCTCCAGACGGAGATTCTAACCCACATGGGGCCGAGCAAGCACGACACAAAGTACATGTGGGTGGTGATGGTGGGCTCAAGCTGTCTCTCAAATACTTAGACTGTATTCTATGTGTACTGACGGGTAATATCAGACTGTATCCCAGTGAGAAACACATCTGCTCAAGGATGTGCCTGTAGGGAAAATATGAACTGCTAAATTTTGCTAAATTTTCATACTGCAGGCTACAAGATTGACCATTTTCATATGATGCATGCAACCTTGAGATTTTTTTGAAAAACTTGACACTGTTCATATGAATTCATAGGAGAACCTACATTTTGACGGCCTTCAGATCTGGGCCGATATGCCCATATCTCCGCATATGGACTTCTCAGCAGGCAGCCAAAAAAAAAAAAAAAGTCCAGTTTCAAGGTGTTGTGTACAAATGAGTATCATAGTATGTAGCTACCATTCTACGCAGGTTGTGTGTCCAAATTTGCCGAGTATTTCCCTACCTCAGATTGGATTTGATACTAAGTGGTGGGACAAATGTTGATGTAACTCATCACTTGTTCAGAAACAGTGCAGGGAATTAAAGGAGCAGAGATTTCTACCAGAAGACTAGTGGTCATTCCACGTATATGTGAACTGTGTATACTAGAATTACTGAAAGTATTTGCCTGGGGTGTCCTCCTCAATCTTGCAGTGCAACAAGGCCTCCTGGGCTGAAACAGTTTTGGGATGTGTACTTCCAAGCAACCGTGTCCGGACTTCTACAACTTCCATGTATAACTGGGCTGCCTCTTTCAATTTCCCAAGACCACACTGGGTGTTTGCCAGATTTGTCATGGCAGTCAAAGTAGAAGGATGTTCAGGACCCAAGGTCTGCCTCCTCTTTTCCACCACAACCACCTTAAGTGCCTCTGCCTCTGTTAACCTCCCGAGATCCCAATATGTGAGGGCCAGATTCTCCATGGCGGTCAGAGTATTAGGATGTTCACTGCCTGAGGTTTGCTTCATCTTTTCCAGAACAGCCACCTGAAGTGCCTCTGCCTCTGAGAATTTCCCAAGATCCCGATATGTGGAGGCCAGATTTCCCATGGCCATCAGAGTATAAGGATGTTCACTGCCTGAGGTCTGCTTCATCTTTTCCAGAACAGCCACCTGAAGTGCCTCTGCCTTTGAGAATTTCCCAAGATCCCGATATGTGATGGCCAGATTGTTCATGGCGGTCAGAGTATCAGGATGTTCACTGCCTGAGGTCTGCTTCCTCTTTTCCAGAACAGCCACCTGAAGTGCCTCTGCCTCTGAGAATTTCCCAAGAACCCGATATATGATGGCCAGATCGTTCATGGCGGTCAGAGTATCAGGATGTTCACTGCCTGAGGTCTGCTTCCTCTTTTCCAGAACAGTCACCTGAAGTGCCTCTGCCTCTGAGAATTTCCCAAGATTCCCATATGTGAGGGCCAGATCATTCATGGCAGTCAGAGTATCAGGATGTTCACTGCCTGAGGTCTGCTTCATCTTTTCCAGAACAGCCACCTGAAGTGCCTCTGCCTCTGAGAATTTCCCAAGATCCCGATATGTGCTGGCCAGATTTCCCATGGTGCAAAGAGTATCAGGATGTTCACTGCTTGAGGTCTGCTTCCTCTTTTCCAGAAGAGCCACCTGAAGTGCCTCTGCCTTTGAGAATTTCCCAAGATCCCGATATGTGATGGCCAGCCTTTCCATGATGGTCAGAGTATCAGGATGCTCAGCACCCAGGGAGGACTTGACCTTTTCCAGCAAATCTGCACAGAGTTCCTGGGCACGCTGAAAATTCCCAGAGTCATAGTATATTTTTTGATATGGCCAGAGAAATTTGGTGGCAAGTTGTGAATCCATCTGAAGGACAGTGTTGACATGAGGGAGAAGTCTCATGGTGAACAGTGTGTCCTTCCAATCTACTGACATTGCAAGTAGGGCTGCTGCACACTCTCGAGTAGGATCCATGCTGAGGACAGTATTCCTGCTCCAGCTATGCACAAGAGGGTGGATTGAGAAAAGGCCTGTATTGGGATCTTGGTTGATCAAGGAATATCCCTGGAGTTCTGCAGCCATCTCTGAAAAGGACAGTGTATCCCATGTCCGTGTATGCCATATCCCAGCAGAGGTATAAAACTGGCCCAGAAATTTTTGAGGCTTCTTCACTTGTTTCCGTGTAAGCCCTAAAGAATGCCGAGTACAGAGGGCAGCATTTGAAAATATCCCCTCAGAGATCCCTTCATGGTGGAAAAATGAGCACAGCTGCAAGAATTGGGCTGCTGGCTTGTTCAAACACTTGAAGCTAATGTCCCATGTGGTATACACTGACAAAGCATATTTGTCATGGGACTGGACAGGCACTTCACTGAGAAGTTGAGTGTGATTGTGCTCATAAAGGGCAAGGTATTTTCTGAGAGCCCCCCCACTTTTTGAAATATATGCACCTGCTTGGACCACGGCAAGTGGGAAACAGTAGAGCACCTTTGAGAGGTTAGCTATTGAATACCACCATAGCCAAACAAATACCTTGACAATCTGAGTTGCAAGCATTTCATTCTCAGTTGTGGCTGGTTCAGCGGCGCTAACAAGCAGAAGGTGCACTGCAGCCTCTTCCTCCAGATCAGAAATTCTGTGATGGGCATCAGGTGCATGCACACGAAGCTGGGGGTTTCGTGAGGTGATCAAGATGTTGCCATAGGTGCTTTGAGGAAAGAAATTGAAAAGATTGAGTTTGGGATCATCTGCATTGTCGAATATGAGTAACCACTCCTCGTTACAAGAAGACAGCCAGTGTAAGGCATCCTCATGATCACTTCCAATGGACTGTGTGAGGGCAATATTTTTAAGCCCAGCCCTGAGTGTGTCTGCTGTGCTGGCATCAAGGAAAAAGACATCTGAGAACCTGCAAGGACTTTAACATTTGAATAGATAAACATTGAAAGTGATAGGCCCCACCGATCACTCTGGGTTTCATGCAGAAATTTCAGCGCAATTTGGGTCTTGCCAGAGCCACCCAGTCCATGCAACAGAGACACATGGCGGTTTCCAATATCCTGAGCAAAGTAGAGGTGCATTTTGTCCAGGATGTCTCTCCGTCCATGGAAGATCCGTGAGGGAGGGGGACAGATTGTTGTTGCTGCAGGAGGAGGAGGTGGAAGTTGTGTAGCGGATTCTTGTGCTGATTCCAATACAGATTAGCAGGTCAAAAAAAAAACAGAAATGACCACACCAGGTATGTTTGGTTGTGCGACACACAAAGTCTTGGAACATGTGTGAGGAGGCCACATATATGTGAGTGATGATGGACCCACTATGAAATTCAGTCGGAGCTCGTTCACACGCCTATTGTATCTGCTGAGCTCATCTCCGATACTAGTTGACCGTCCAAATTCTTTGATGCGGTTATGAAAACCTTTCTTTTGGAATTTCCCAAGTCCCTGCTGAATCTCAAGGAGTAAACTGCGAAAGAGCGGTGTTAGATTAACCACGAACAAACTGGGAGACCCATACCTTTTGAGCTGGTCACAAAATTGTGTCAACCTGTTCGCTGCATCTGCTCCGTGCCGGGAATTTTCCTCTTGCAGCATGGTAATAATCGTGACAATACTGCCACATAATTCTGTGAAGTCCTCCCTGTTCTTGCCCATTTTCTAATGCAGCAGGGTAAGGAGCTAATGCAGGACCTCCCAACATGTGACGACGTACCTGTACTGCCTCCAGAATCGGAATCACGGGCCCCAATGCGCCTTTGACATACGGAAATGGCATGAGTTCTGCTGTCGCTACTATAGTCTTGGATGTCAGAATCAAATTTGCGAGCTTGTCTGGAGAAACTCCTGCAGATGGGGAGGTTACTGCCGCTGGCGGTGGAATCGACATGGTGGTCGTAGTCAAGTTGTGTGGTGACCGGCTGTGCAACAGCAATTTTTGATTGACACATCCTACATGTCATACTAATTATAACATCGGACCGCTTTATTCGCCGTGCCACGGATCCAGGACCGAGCAAAGATGTCCATATATATAGGAACGCGATCCAGACGAAGGACTTAAGGAAAGGAAAATCGGAGGAGAAATAGTCTCACTGGGGTGGGACGGGGTGTTCAACATTGTATGGCGCTACCGGCAGGAAGTAACCAAGCCTCGGCTTGCCTCTACGCCGCTTGATGCTACTCGCGACGACGCCATCCCAAGGTGATAAAATTGCCTATTGGACTTTCTGAATACATTTATTTTTTAAAGAGCAGAATAGAATTGCAAGGAGATACATATGCACGAAGATCTAGATGTGGTTCCAATTTCGTAGGTGCCGCGTGGCGAGCGCATGGCAGACTCAGCGGCTTGATAAGACGCAGGGTCGGCCAACGGCTTCAGCATGATAGGCAGAGAACGCGAGACAATACTATAGATGCATATGGGTGATCTCCTCCGCGCTGGACGTTGCCGATAGGCCAAGTATGCGGCAGTAGAGGGGTGTCGGCACAGCGAGCCGCGGGGTGCTGATGAGGCCATGGATGTCGGGCCGGGCGAACACGACGTCGATTACCGAATGCCGCAGCACAGTGTGACTCGATCACGGTGCGAAAGGGCGTTGCTTTACATCGCCCGAGAGCGAAGTTTTGGATTTGCGCGAAGACTACTTAGCTGATAGTCGTGGTCCATGGCTGGGGCCGCAACGCGGAGGAGGATCGAGCAGGGAGCGCCTGGTTGGCTAAGCAAGCGTTGTGCGCTGACCGCTGGCATAAAGCGCCTGATGGCAGAGAATACTAGGACCAAGAAGAGGTGCCCAATGTTGACGAAATTATTATATCGGGCTGCCACTTTGCAAAAAAATGAACCAGGCTCAGCAAGCCTAGAAATTCCCAAGATCTCCAGTGGCAATCGATTCAGCAAACGCGATTCCAGTTGGATTCCAGCAAACGAGGTACGAGACTCGCGATCGGGTTTCGGAAGCGGGCACATGCTGAATTTGACATGGTATGCGTCTCGAGCAGCCAGTCTCGCTCATCCGAATGTCAGTGTATCATATTTGCACAATTTAGCGTTGGCGCAAGTACTTACACCGCCAAAGTGCCGATAGGTTGCCTGTAGGTGTTGCGGTCACGTTGTGGACGGCTGTTCTCAAACCTGGTTCCATGTGGGTTTGGGCTGGCCACCAGCTGCATAATGCCGCTGGTTTCACAGCCTGCCTCCAGCTGTCATACCAGGTACGAAGCGCCTTTTCAAACCATCTGGCTTTCAGATGTCTTGAATATTTATTATTATTATAGGAAATTGTTCTACTCAGAGTAATCGCCATCTGAATAATTGTATCCTTCATCAGAGTCGTCATCTGAGTCTCCCTCTGCCTGATCAGCGCTGTCAGACTCTTGCGCTGCCATCGACCTTTCTGTCCTCGTGATGGTTCATTTTGATCTGTTTGCTACCATCGATGCAGCGGTTGTACTACTGCATCACGAAATTCGGGAGATCACTCCAAGGTCAGATAAACCCTTACAAACATCAGATCTGACACAATCCACTGTAAACCACTACCTGCCTGGTGACGCTACACCGGGGCTTGGAGACGGATAATTAATCTTGCAAAGTTCACCTTTCTGGTTCACCTTCCAAGCCCTGGTAGTGATTATAAGTCCTGGGATACGTGTGGAAGGCCACCACAGCAGTCCCATGAATTCCTCAATTTTTGAATAATGCACACAAGAGATGATGAGAACAAAGCACGAATTAAATTCACATAGAATACGATACGGTACGTAGCAGACAAAACAGCGCGGAAAGGCGGAGCGTTGTTGCCGAGCAGCGGAGTCTTGAAATGTGCAGGAGCTTGAGGGAGGCTTGAGGACTTGAGGTTGAGAAGCTTGAGACTTGACGGCTTGAAGGACTTGAATGTTTCTTCGTTGCTCAAATGTCTTGACTTCTTGAAGGCCTTACGCGTGCAAAAGCTTGAGAGTTGGGTTCGAGGACAACGTGGAGCCGCATGCAGTAGCTTGATGACGAAGGTCACGGAAAGAGCTTGACAGTTGGAGACTTGAGGCTCGAGGCTTGAAGGTGTTGCGGACTGAAAAGGCGCGAGACTTGACTGCTCGGCGTGACAGCATAGAGAACGAAGGCCAGTCCGGAGCTCGTAAGGTCTTGAGGGAGTTGGGCGGGGCAGTTGGCTTGAGGAGGGTGCAGCAAGTGGGAGCATTGGGCTCGGTGGCGGAGAGATGGTGGTGGTGGGAAGAGCAAGACGACAGCAGAAAAGCCCATCAAAACCAACATGTTTGTCACAAAACAAGCACGCAATTGATCGCACACGTGGTGGCGGAGTTTAAATTTTACTTGGCTGATTTGAGTTCAACTCGAGCCTGTATCAAGCCTGTATATTACGACTTGCCAGTGAGGAAATATGTCGATTTTCTGGACTACTAGGCACTTGGTAAGTGTATCACTGTAATATCTTTGAGTTTTTGGGAGGAGGTTCAATTGCATCGATCCGGCGAGCGATGCCGCCGAAGCACATGTTCACTATCAAGTACTCAGTACTTAGTGTATAATATTGAAGTATGTACTGCTTTCAGAAAGCAGTTCAGCCAACTGATCGAGCCAATAAAAAATCGGTAGCGGATCCATATTTTTAGTCGTGCTTGCACTAAAATCTTGCTTCTTCTTCAAAAGGGTTCTGCGAAAACGGTATAATACTAGTCAATATGTTACTTGAAGCCTGAATCAATGGAACCATTATATTTGGATTATATGGCGTCGCATGCCCACAGGCCGAGAATTCATAACATTTGTCGGGTACTTGAAAGGAACAGATATTATACTATTTTGGCTCGCCATCATGTCAGTACTTGGAAGGTAACACCCGTCCGTTACGCGGGTTGCAACCCCACAACAGCCTGGTAATTGCACTACCAGCCTGGCGAAAGTGTTGCAAGCCCTGGTGAAGCCTTTGTCAGCCCTTGTAAACAACAGCTCGGCTGTTGCCGATCACCAGATCTCGGCAGGATTTCCCGAATTTTGTGATGTGCTGACTCCATGAGCACTCGCAGCCACGTTATTGTTCCTCCCGGGGCGCTGCTTAGATACCTTTCGAGTCTTGCGGAGTCGTTCATCATGATCGTCTTGTTCCGCTCGCTTCCGTTTTTTTGCCGCTGCAGCAACTTTTCGGCCAGTGAACGTGTCCCGAAGCTCCGCGGCCAGTTCATGATGTTTCGCTTGTCGGTCGGGAAACAGAGGAATCGGAGCGATCAAATCTCGGGGAAGAGTCGCGCGTAGCAGGTGGGCATTATGAAATGCATGAGTATTGACGATGAAACGGTCGAGGAGTTTGTGCACAATGTATTTCTCGGTCTGGTCGGATTCAACGCGTTCTTGCACACGCAAACGTACGCCATTGGCTTCACAGTTGGCCGAATAGCAGTCATGCTGGACATTGAATTTAAACTTGATGTTCTGGTTGCGATAGTGAGGGGGTTGAAGATAATAATAATAAGAGAGAACATTATTACCCACCTTTGCTGGAATAATTGAATATGTTACTTCAGAGTCCCGTCGAACCAGAACCGGCATTCCATACACCTCGTCCCGAGAAGAAAGGACTTGGAACAGTTCTAGAATAACTAGAATGCCTTTGTCGGGATTCACAAGAATGTCTGAGATTCGGCCAGAAATTAAGGGAGAATCCTGCGGTAGTGTGAATAAAATTCCATGAAATTGGTTGTGGACTCGCCTCCGAAGCCACAGGGGACTTTGCAAATACCCACGAGTCAACGCGACACTCATCCAACGACTCGCTCAAGACATAAATACATTTTCTCCATGTCGAATTGGCGTCATATAGCCCATAATTCGAGGTGTTAACCGCACTTGTCGACTTCAGGGAATAGGTTTCTCTTTCCTTTTGGCCCCGTTTCAGGCTGACGAGTCTATATTCTCCTGGAGTGAAGTTATCAGCTGGAAGGAATTTTCATGTCGGTGGATTTTACCAGGCTTGACCGCTTTCGCCTCGGTCCATCCCACTAATTTTTGAAGAACGGGATGTTCTGCCATAAAACTTCTTACACCGCTACCGGCACGCTCCCATCTTCCATCAATTCCGGGCCATAATCCACCCGTGATACGATGCTTCAAACCTCCCTGATCCCCTAGTTGCAGGGCGATGTCTTTGCTAGGTGCAAGGTGATTAGATAAAATCGAACAATATCGGAAGATTGCGTTGAAAGATTCAAAAATCTCGGTGGCGACGCCAACAAGCGGGCCAAACTGGATCACATCTTCATCGGTATGCACTAGCAGATGATACTTGATCTTCGAAATGATCTTTGAAGGATCAATGGTTGCAAAGATATCGAGAACATTTGCAACAGCAACTTTAAGGTCTCGCTGTTCACACACGTTAGTGGACTTGTTTGGTAGTATTGTGGGAAGAAATACCCGATATTCTGCCAGGTCGCGAATCTCAGGAAACCAGAGAAGTGCCGCCAGTTCGCCAGCAGCTTTCCACGCCATAAATTGGTGCTCCGTGACCAGTCCTCTAACATGAAAGACATTTGTTTGCGCAATGGTCTTGAACTGACGCCCAATCAAGGACCCAGCATATTGCATAATATAGTTGGATCGAATGGCGTGAATTGAAAGACCATCAGTGTTTGTTGACTGAAGGCGAATGGCGTACGTCTGCTTCTGTTCTGGGGACCACAGAGTGTGCGTAGCATGCTAAATGTATTTGACAGCTCCGAGCAGTATTGTGTGAAGAATCTCAATGGGCGTGTCTTTCGTGGGGTCGAAGCCTAGAATAAATAAATCATCCCAGTGTTGAAGTTTGACCGTAATAACTCACCCTTCATGGTCAAGAACGGACTATAAATTTTGTCTCGATTTTCGACAGTCCATTGGATGAGCTCCTGTTGGATGTCCTCGACGGAACGATCTGGCTCTGCGTTTCTCGTCGCTTTGAAGCGAGAGAGTAAGTTGTCAATCCAGAACTGTGTATATGTGTCCTTGACTCCCGTGTTTGTCTGGGACTCTTTGACGTGTTTGATGACTCCGGAGCACGCAAGTTGGACTTGTCTTTCAAGTTCTTCAAGAATTTGTTCTTTCGTGCGTGGTACACCAGCCTTATAAAGAAAACTTCAGTTATTGACCGTCAAAGACACAGATAAGTACCTCAAAGAGTTTGTGATATCCTTCGTTCGATGCCTTTTCCTTCTGCGTACCACCCACTTCACATTTACGGCAAAAGTGATTACCCTTTCCGCCAATATGTGCCGAGACCTCACTTTGCATGGGGTTGTCGGAAGGCCCAGCATTGACGTGAATGTAAAAGCAGGTTGCGCTTCCAGCTTCATCTTGAACCTCCACGGGCTCAGTATGCGTAACTCTGTGAAGTTTCAACTTAGTTATTGAAGAGAACTGAAATCCGAAATAATTACTCCACTGCTGCCTTGAATTCGCAAAACTGCTCAGAGACAATTGCATTTGGGGACGTCGATATGAAATGTACATGAAACTCTTGCTGAAGGAGCTTCCGAGGCAGATTTTGGTGTGTCATATACGCATTCCAGTGCTTGTTCCAGGACTTGCTTCGATTGCCGGACACGTCGTCACGAAATAATTTACGAAGCTGGAGTACATTGGACGGCCCGCAGCTATAACTCGTTTTGGATTTGGCATTCGAGCGGGGTAACCATCCTCGATACTTGAAGCTAAAAATCGTGAGACAGAATGAGTGTCCGTCATCAAGTTACACACCTCCCCACTTCGGAATCTGGCCTGCTTGTTCGAGATCGTAATAATTTTGGGTTAAATCTTCGGCGCAGATGAGTTTCGTCTCTGAATCATTAATCACGGCCTCGTCCTTGTAAATTTAGTTCAAGGCCAAATATCTGTCGAATGAATTTACAAACCTGTTCGTTGAATGTAACCGAAAATGCATCGGCATAAACCTTGCTCCGGAATTTGACCCAGCGTATAGGAATGATGAGGCTACCGTCACGAAGTCGAGATACTTCATTCACATAATAGTGGGATATCCCTGCAGCATACATTGGACTGAGAATATCAAGATGCATGTCTTTCCGCCACTTTGCGCATGCCAAATCTCTCGGATGACACCGTCTTCTGGGATTTCTGGGTACAAATGGATTAGTTTACGTGTCGCCGGGTTTTCCCAATCCTTAGATATCAATGAAAATAGCTCTGCACAATAGATAACCCCCGAGATACCTTGGCAATGATCACCTTCGGGTCATTCATGAAAAATACATTGCCTTGGAAAGATCTGCAGGGGAGGCTCGGAACCCCACATTGAGCACGGAGGCCTTTCTGAACTCGGCGTAAATGATCAAAAGAAGGCACATCTTTGCACCGTGCTTCTTTCAAAACCCACAGAAATACGCGCATCAACGAGCTTGATATTCGGAGTCTTGGAAAATTGTCGATGGTATCAAGAAGAAACATCTGCCAGTAGTCAATTAGAGGACCAGGATCTTCAGAATAATACTGTACCAGCTTTGTCGGGTACGGGTACCATTCCTTGGCGTCGGGACTGGCCAAGGCTGCCGATTCATGAATTTCGCCAGGTTCTGGCTCTCGGAGGTCTAATAAGATCAGGATGAGGATCAGTTATTATTTTGAATGGACCAGAAAGCATCAAGAAGAGTGGATGCAGCAAAAGCGATTGTGTGGACGGAGTCAAGTGCCGAGTGCCGGCGGCGATCACATGAATCATGTGATTGAAAACGAACCATCGACGCGTCTTGGACTCGACTCTCACTCTCCCACTGGTAGAGACGAAACTCACCGACGTTGCGCATAATCTCGGCCAGAAAATCTTCATCCTCGTCGTCCTCCTCACCGGCCACTACTTCTGCATCCCCGAAACCCAGTTTGTTCGCCATAGCCTCGGGGTTCCACAGGCCGAAGGACTCCGCTTCCTGGCGCAACTGCCGACACCGTGCCTCCGGACTCTCGAGCTCATCTCCGGGGCTAAATTCCGCTCCGTTTATCCTGTACTCCTCCCACATTCTTGCCTCTGCCTCAGACATGACTCTCGAAGATGCACCGGCAATGGGACCGTCAAAGTGTTGGGCTGCAAATTGGATTTCTCGGGACTCGTTCGTCGCGGAATCGGCTTCTCGCTCTTTCTCAAGTCTCTCGGCTCTTTGCTGGGCATCCCTGGCCCGTCCTACGGCCTGCAGATGCGGCGCAGTAGTCAAGTGGCGGACCGCACACTTCGCCACCATCCATTTTCGACGTTCTTGTGGTATCCCAGCTGAGCAAGCCTTGCACTGAACCTGTGTACGATCCTCATTGTATCTGAAGTCTAGAAGCCCGACAATATTATTTCAAGATCCCATTCTTCATGGTGGACGTGTTTACCTTCCTCGCGAAGGTTCCCACTTCCTTTCGGCGGCATTGGTGAAGACTTCAGGGCAAGCAGTGAAGCGCTGAGGCTTAATTCAGGGTCGCAATTCATGTATCTCGCAAGCGCTGACGCCGGACTGCGTCGAATTCGAGCCTATTGGACTGGGGTGAAAGAAATTTGGTGTGCTGGGGCCTCAATCGGTTGCTAACTAACAAGAACCGACACCGAACCGCCCGCCCAACGTCGAATTTAAGGCTATTCGACTCTCATCTTTCCCCTAGAGACAATCGCACCCGCGCACGCTCCCAAATAGGAAGCTGCAAAAATCTATAAGTGTGTGCAACTGGACGTTCTTTCCTTCACCAACTACCCCTTCGAAATGTCTTCTCGTGCAAGCACCCCTCCTGTGAATGACGACGACGACGACCTCCGTGGTATGCTCGATGCCATGGCGCAAAGCTCGCCGATCGCCCCTGACCGCAACAGCGCACCCAAGCGCAACCACGGGGCCATGGCCGGTGACGACGATGGTGAGACTTCCGACACCAATCAAGGCTCCGGCACCACCCCTCCTCTCGCACTCGCCAATCAAAACATTGTCGCCGCGGCCAGGAACTATGCACAGAGGAAGCGACTTCGCGGCGAACAGCTCACTGAACTTGATGTATTCTTGAATGTGGGACACATTGACTGTTTTCTTACCTGAACCTCACTCACTTTCGTCTAGGACCCCATCCTCCTTCGTGACGCCAAGCTTCTCGTGAATGTCTTTGCTGTCGGTAATCAGGTCAACCAGATTGTTTCGTCTCAGCCCGCCTATGAGGTCTCGTCCGATCTTGAGGTAAGTTTAATATCTTCTGAATTCCTCAAGCACTAGCAATGACCTCCGCATGCAGACTAACATCGCGAAATATGCCCCTGCCGTCTTGCTGTCCAGCAAGATCAATGTGTATAAGGGTGATGGTCCAACCGATATTCTTTTAGTATGTTTCCGCTTTCCTGCGACATTCCTACCCACTCATCCTTCTTAGACTATCCTCAAGAAGTATCGCTTTGACATTCCGCCGGGGCTAGAGCACAACCAGGCAGACTGGGCCAAAGTCATCTCTGCCGTACAGGATGCCCTCACTCAGAAGCGATCGAAGATCAAGAAGGCGGTACGTACTTGTCTCTCATTGATTCAATTTGCTTTTAATGTTCTCCTAGATTAACTGCAGCCTCAAGCTCCACAAAGGCGATACTCTGTACGCGCCGGACTCCCAACACCTAAACATCTTTGAGCTCACGCAAGCTCTGGTGAAAGGGACACAATGCTCCGTCAATGTGGTCCTTTGTGCGCGTGTGGCGCTCATGGTACGTCTTCCATGTCCATCATCGACCAATATCTGACTTTAATCGCAGCGTTCGGTTTATCTGAAACACCCGGGCCCCAAGTTCTGGGATAAGCTCGACGAGCGCCTGGACAAGATTCGCAAGGAAGCCAAATCCGACGCGAAAAAAATCACTAAGTAAACTTCGCTCCATATCCGCCTGATTGACTCTAATCTTTTTATTTTCCAGGGCCTTTCGCCACATTCTGACCGTCGACCAAAACACCCACGGCACCACCGACTACGTGCTTGACGAGAAGGCTGTCGACGAGTTTCAGCAGACCGTGGATGATCTTATTGATGTTGGGCTTGTTGATGCGGTGACCACTGCTCACGGCGACGCCTAGAATCGTTTTGAATCTGAATACTTCCTCTAGATTAGACATAGATTTTGTTCGTCCAATATGAATCATTGATGTGTGCCAGCGAGATACGTGATGGATACAAATAATGCTCATATGGGACCCTAGCTGAGTACCACCTGTAATCTACTGCTGGCCGCCAGGCCGACCTGGCCACACTCTGGAGCCATAGGCGACCGAACCTGGCAGCGACCTGGAAGACACCTGACAGCCACTCTCTCATGGCATGCAGCACACACCTCACGCACAGCTGGTGGGCACGTGTCTGCCAAATGGCGGTGTACAATAGTCCGTTGAGTGAAGCGAAAGCAAGCGCGTGACGTGACGTGTAACGAAGCTTTTGCTATCTATGAGTGACCAAGCGGAAATTGCTTTCCTGCGCGGCTCGCAGCCAGTGACCTTCGCGGACGACGACCAGGTGGGTCCTATCCTTTGTCTCAATATTTTATTTATTTAAATTGTGACAGATCCCACGATTGCCTCCTCGTCCGCGACGCTCACACTGACGATCTAGAACCTGCGTCCGCCCGCGCAGTGCAGTCTCGCCATACGCCCCACGGACTCAATCGCTCAGGTCAAGAAACAGCGCGCGCACGTACCCCGCCGCGCCACCCGCAGACACCCACGCCTCCTCCTCAAAGGCAAGGCGCTCGCGGACAACAAGCTCGTCAGGGAATACACGGCGACACAGTCAATCTCCTCGTAAAGCCCAGTACCACCACCACCACTGAAGTGGCACGAAGCCGCGTCTCTCGATTGACCTCCCAGTCTGAGCCCCAACGCGGGCGTGACTGCGGAGAAGGGCCACCAGCGCATTCCCAGCGTGGTCCTCAGCCCGTCACCGTCGGCCGTGGCACCATCCGGCGGTGACTCGCATGGCGCATGCTTAATCGTTTTTAGTCGCTAAATATAGCTTTTAATTCGCAGACCTCCCTCCTCCTCCGGCTCGTTTTCGCCCTCCACACGTTCGCGCTAGAACAGCACCACACGCGACATCTCCCTCACGCTCGACAACGCCACGCCCGCACGGGCGGAGCAAGAGCTCAGCGCGTACCACGCGGGCATCGCGACCTCCCCAGTTCTGGCACGGTTTGCTCGTGTATCTGGGTGCGTGCTTCTTTCTTTCTCTCCTCTCCTTTTTTTGTTTCCTTTTTCGGGCCCCATTGTTGTATGCCGACCGCGGCGTAATGCGCGCGCCCACACGCCGATTATGACCTCCCCTTCTCCTCCCCTCCCTTTTCGGAACCCAGTGCTGTATGCCGGCCGTGTCATTTCTGATTACTCGTTTCGTGCTAACTCTCGTTTCTACCCACTCCTTTCTACTTATTCGGGGTTACTTATGAGGAAGTTGACATGCTGATCCTAATACCAGGACCTCCCTCCCCCCCGCCGATGCGCAGCTCGCGTTAAGGAGTTCCTGCGCACGGCCAAGGGCACGCTCACCGCGAGCAAGATCGCGCGCGCAAGGGACCAGGTCGGCGTCACCGGCATGGGCGGGTTTTAGGGGCACAACACGACGCATGGGCGGGTTGTAGCACAACGCATGGGGGTTTCTAGGCGTGACGCATAGGCGGGTTTAGCGCGTTTACAGTATGCCGCATGAAGAACGGTGTCCTTGGCGCGTTCATACGGTACGACGGTGACGCCGGTCCGGTAAGCTCTTCTCCATCGTGGTACTATCGATTGTTCTTACATGCAGCTCTTTTTCAGGTTGGGGTGTCTTCTTTCTAGGGGGAAATCTGGGCCTCCTTGGCGGCGGCCTCAATTTGCGTGGTTTATTGGGTCTGAGGCGCGATTCTCGATGGTCTTCTCGGCAGTTTCAGTCTTTTCGGCGGTCTCAGTCTTCTCGGTGGACGCGGCTTTGACTGTCTGGTTGCCGAGCTCTTGGTACTCATCCAAGGCTTGAGCGCCAGCAGCTGCGGACATGATCTGCTCGGCCAATTATTTGTCGACTGGTCAATAACCCTTGGCAATTTGGCTCCGCGCTCGCTAGCCTTCTTGTACTTCTCATCGGCGGCTTACACCAATTTCGCATATCCAGTACACCCATCTACATACCACACCTCACTCGCATAATACTGATGTGTATTCTTGTAAGCACTAGACTTCCCAATTCGCCCTCGTTTGGTTCTTGTGTGTGTTCGGGTTCTGTTTGTTCCGCAACGACTCACGAGTTCTGTGTGTTTCGTAATTTTGCAGTAGTGTTATTCTTGTATGCGTTCGTTTAGTTTGAATAGCCATCCATACATTCGCTTTCTGCCTCTCGAGGTTGTCGCGCCATTTTCTTGGTTATACTATTTTCCGTCCCAGGATCGTACATATCGTCTCATTCAGCGCGTATCATGCGCCGTGGCATAGCAGACAGAAAAGGATGTCATTAGAGTTGCGTGGTCGAAAAAAGTTTGCTATTCGATTATGGGCGGGACTCATCGATATCTCATCAGCGATCCATTCAAATTCCGGTCCGATACTTGCTTCAGAAATTACTGTCGCAAATAGTGTCGCGTGAAGCAGCTTTGGCGGCTGCTTGACCGGGGTAATTTACCTTTGGTCCCAGCGGAGACCTGCTTGACCTAATTTACCGTGGTAAATTACAGTCTAATTTACCCGGGTTTTCCCGGGGTCCGGGGCAGAGCCCCGGAAAAAAAAAGCTATTTTACCGCTGCTAATTAGCCGAAAAATGCTAATTTACCCAGTAAAATAGCTGCCCCATTCATCCGCGTTCAGCGCGACACTGTCTGCCGAAGCTTTCAAGCTCGTTTGAACCACCGCCGCATCATCGGGTGAACTGTCTGAATTGACAGCCGTCGGCGCCTGGTGCGCCCCTTCATGCGCACGGACAGTTGTTTCACAAAAAGAACATTTACCAGAAAAAATACTTCACTGCTATCGACACAAGCTTTATGCACGGGCAACTCACCAGTGATTCAGTGTTGGTTGTAGTGCTGCGAAGTGGAAAGGAACTGTAGTGTTGCATAGCACTCCATAATGGGTGGTGGACATCCACATAGTACTCCATAGTGCTATGAAATGCTATGGATGCTATGGAACACTATGACTGTGGCTCGGCTACGGTTTTCCAGATGTCGGCAAGATGTCGGAGAAGTTTTCATCACGCAATCACAAAAACCCCTGACCGTGACAGACGTGGTTAAGTGCGTGCAGTGAGAGTTCAAGACGTGAGCTTCTAATTTACGGGAAATAATGTCAGGGCAATGCTTAGAGGACTGCAGAAAAAAGTCACACCCATGCCTCAATTCCGCCGCTGCTTGACCCAAAATACTGTAATTTACACCCCGATTTGACCCCTCGGCGACCTCCGGGTAAATTAGCGGCTAATTAGCCGGGCTAATTTGCACATGTAAATTTCGGAAGCCTGCTTCACGCGACACTAGTCGCAAAAAGGCTTTGTCGGAGATAAGTAGGTATAATTTATTATAAGGCGGTATAAGCCTGTAAGTTTTCGAGGGGGCCTATAACCTTCAAATTTGCGCTATCGTCGGTTATAACCTAGCGGTTACAGGAGGAGATAGCGGCACGAGGAGAAGACGGGCAGCTGGTGTTGATGAACAGGCACTCGGGCTACTCGGGCACGGCTAGCCACGGCCCGCCCAACCCGCTTTATCCACATGTGCGCTCTGCCCACGCCAAACCGTGAACCTACGAGGCTGGCGATTCTGCTTGTGTTCCCCTCCATTCATCTGCTCCTACTCTCACCACCCCCTAGACCTCCCCAGACCCCTCGCCTCGACCAATGCCAGCAAGCCTCGCTGATGAGCACCCGCACAAGCTAGCGCGCGGGTCGCAGACTGTACGCGAATAACTCGGCGTCTGCGGCTACGTCCACTGCGGCTATGTCTACATCTACGACAGCCACGACATCCCGCCGCCGTGCGCGCACCGTCTCCCTGTGCGCCCCCGTCTCTTTATCCACGTCCGCCATGCTCCAGCCCTCAACGCGTCGTCATCGACGGTAGCACCCGCCCTCTCGACGCTGCACCCACGCCTCGAGACACTCCAGAGCGCACGTGGTCCGGACGCCATGCGGCTCACCAAGCTCCCCGAATCCACTGCCTCTGCGTCTTCTTTGCCTTCAACCACCACCGACACACTCCATTCCCAAATACCCACCCTGCAAATCAGCCGACCTAACAGCCCTGCGCACCGCCGACGCCTCCGCGCGTTCCGCTCCTTGCCTCCAAATCTGCGCTCCTCTTATTCGCTACCCCCGCCGTGCGACTGCAGCTTAGTCTTATGGTCTGCTTTACAGCTTCCTCTTCTTACTCTTTACTGACTCACTGGGTAGACCTACGCCGCTGCTGATAAGGTCTTTGGGTTTCTTAACTCACTCTCTGCTAACCGACTACCTTATGAACGCCTAGCGCACGCTGTGGGCCCTGGAGGCGAAGAGCGAGCTGGACGCGCACAGGCTTGGCGGCCTCAAGGCGCTCCTGCTACTCTACATGCAGGCCGCAGCCTTCATCTCCTTCGTCGGCGTTCCTCGGCCTACTCCGGGTCAGTCAATTTCCTTACCATCCATCCACACCAGTACTGATTCACCGCAGAACAAAGCCCCCCGCGTATGGCTGTGCCGCGACTGCTCCGTCGCAGACCTCGTCTTCCTCACGCTGCTGGCCGTGTACATCACCTCCTCGCCCATCACCCTCCCCGCCACCCTCCCCGCGTCGCTCGACGCCCTCCTCGCGCTCCTCCCCGGCCCCTTCGCCTCCGGCTCCAGCTCCTCCTCCGGCTCCTCAGCATCACCAAGCGCATACGCCCGGCGCTCGGACGGCACAGGCGCAGCGTCGACGAACCACCTGCGCCTCGCGTGCGACTAGCCCGAGCCCGCGGGTCTCGTGGCCCTCGCGGCTCTCGATGAGGCGTGCGAGCGGTGGCTCCAACGCGCAGCGGGCAGCGTCAGCGCGGGCATGGTCATGCGGGTGCGTCTTCCCTTCTCTCCCTCCTCGTATTCATATATCTATTAACATACGTCGCAGCTGCACTTCCTCCTCGCCGTCTTGACGCACTACGCGCACAAGCTGCGCTCTGCCCCCTCCACTCCCGCCCCGCATTACAACGGCGCCGCACCCCTCACGACCCTTCCCGACCCCCGCACCGTCCACTTCCACGCGCATCCGCATCCTCTCCTTCCCCGTGCTCCTCTCGCTCAACGACGTCGTGTACACCCCCGTGCAGTCGGCACGGATCCACGATGCTGTCGGCGACAAGTCGGTCCACCACGGGGAGAAGGAGGAGGGAAGCACCGAAGGCGCGACGGATGTGTGGGCGTCCGCTACGCGCCCGAGCGGGGCGTACTCGGTGTGTGCGGGAGGGGCGGGACGACTGCCGGGACATGCGCGAGGGCCAGGAATCGCGACAGCCGGGACTCGCGCGAGGGGCGCGAGAGCAGGGAGAGAAGGGAAAGCACGGAGGGCGGACGCGAGGCTGCTGCCCGCGGACGTCATGCGCGTGAAACGGGAGTGGCTCTAATTCGTATCATCTCTCCTTCATCCCTCATCTTACTTATTCACGTCGACCTTGTCTCCACTCGCCGCCCTGTAATACCCGCCACATGCCCTCTCCATCCCCTGATACATACTGCCCCCGTTTATCACATACATACATTACTAGCACACACATACGATCTCCCGGCCTGTACATACCTTCATCCACCCTCCCTAGTTCTTAGTTATACGTAGTACACACCTGTTTTATTCAAGTCCGAAATACTCTGTATATATGCGTGATATCGATTCAGATACTTGCCATGAGAAATGATTATTCGTGAATAAAACATATTCATACAGCGCTTGTGGAGTACAGTTTCAAGTGCATGATGAGTACAGCTAATAGAGGCGCGTCGAGACGGCGCTCGCCGGAGCTGCCGGAGCTCTATCACAAAAATTGAAAGGAAGGTGGCCTCATGTTTTTGGAAGGGATCAGATTAGATTAGATCAGATTGAGTTCGTTGGGTACGGATCAAACGGGCGTGGCGGGAAATCAGAGCGATAAATCGGGGCCACGGAGCCCGAAATGAATGTTAGAATAAATTAAAGACGCTGAATTGAGATGCTGCGAGCTCTTCGATGGAACTTGATTTAAATTTATATTCGGGGCGTGGAGGGGTGGTCGACACAATTTTGAGGATGTTTAAAATTCCTTGTTGTGACTCGTAAATTCAAGGTCGCTTAACTTGGACTAGATATATATTGACGACACCGTACTAGTAAATTGTGCTCGAATAACTCGGGAACACGGGAAACAGAGTGGCAGGTGCACGCCCTGCCGTGCTACAGGTGCGCTACTTGTACCTCCACATCGTTATATTTAGCGCCAGGCGTCGCGGAAATCCTGGCGTTGTACCACCAGTATTGACCGCATATTTGGTACATGCAGAATGTATCTATGTAGTACAGGACTGCATTCCTGTTTATTTATTTTACACTCAAGTGTTCATTTATTTTACACCCATGCCTGAAAGCGCGTACTTAATCGGCCAGTGGTCAACTACTCTATTTTACTATCAATGATTCAGAGATGCACCCTTCAATTTGTTTAGTCCCTATACACTTCAAGATTTGATCTGTTGCTTCTATTCTTTCAATAAATGGAAATCTGTTGTATATGCAGAAAGTTAAAATATGATTTCAAGCAACAACATTACTGTATGTTGCCTTTATGTAGTAAAAAGGAGGAAGTTTATTTAAATATTAGAAATCTGATCCTGCGAAGGATTATGTACATTGAACTATAGGTATTTGCCAAAATCAATGCCAGTATGTTATGAGCCAAACACCGGTAATGTGCACAATGTGAAGCAATTAGTTTCCACTATTCTGTCCTCGGTGATGAGGGAACCACTTCTCTTGATAGGCCTTCCACTCTCTCCACTGTGTTTCAAGATCATATTTGGGGTCATCTTGCCACAGATATTTATGTTCTTTGCTTGCAACAATGAGGTATTTCTCCCAAACCTTGATCACATCCTGTGGAGGGTCCGGAAAAGCCTGGAACTGGTTTAGTGCATTTGATGCAAGACACATAGTAACTATTACCAACCTTGAGCCATTGTAGAGTATCATGATAGTTTTCCGGCAAGTTTCCCAGATCATCTAATGCATCGGGGTCTAAAGGGGCCTGACAGATGTCTTGGAGAAGTTCCGGAGAATGCGGGGATGCTCTGATGAAACTTCCCCAGAGGACACCCAGATTCCTAATAAATATTGTCAGTCAGCTCTGTCTGCCACTTTGTCTAAACATCACTCACAATGTCAGGTTTCTGTTGGGGTCCTTCTCCAGCTTCAACCATCCCTGTGCCAACTCCAAAGACAATTGTGTAATAGTGATTTCGGGAGAGAGGTGCTCCGCCATGAACCAAAGCAGCTTGTGCAATGCTTCCGTATCTGTACCTCCTATGAAATGCCGCAGGGGGCACATGGCATCCCTCAGATCTGCCCATGAGATATCCAACAGCACATGTATCTCAAACAAGATAATCGGGTATTTCCCGAATCCGATAATATATGTTTGGAGGATACGAGGGAGCACTGCACATTGAGACAGGTTGAACAATATCTGGAAACCTTCGGAAGACAGGCATGAACCACTGTCAGTTGGTGGAAAGTTCAGTACTTCATAAATGTTGGTCTCAAGATTGTCTTCCATGAACTGGTAGTCTTCCCACAGTTGGACAAGATCCTCTGGTGGATTCCCGATGTTCTAAAATAGATGCCGTTAGGATCAAGACATGGCTTGAGCAAATAATCTGGCAGACCTCCAACAGAGAGAGTTTGTCTGGCAGACTTAGCACTGTAGTAGAAGAAAAAATCGGGGCTAATGAGTTGAATGAGGGGTAACATTTCCTGTAAAGGCGGAATTTTTATGAATGCTGTGTGCAGACATTCCTCACTGCAATGAAAAATTCAGTGAAACACTATACAAACATATCAGTGTAAACTCACAAAACCACCCGTTCAGGATGAGTGATCTTTCAATTGTCACTAGTGTAAGAGAGTGCTTTGAGCATCGACTTGCCCAGCTCCACTTGGTGTTGAGGACCACCAACATAGAACTTGCCTGATCGGGATTGATCATTGAGGAAGTCTCGAAATGAAGAATGGTGCACCGAGATCCACTGCCAATGGTTATTGTCCTCCTCAGGTTTCGGGACATCCAGGACGGAGTGAAGGCCCCGCAAGATGAGCTGAACATCTCCTGGTTTGAGTCCCAGAACCTGTTCAACTCCACCTGTTGATAGTCGGAAAATGAAGAATTCCAGGGCCCGCAGAATCGGAAGAAGACGATGACAGGCCAGTACCGTCAAGAGAATTTGCATATACAATTGGTCAAGATCATTGAATGGTGATTCCGAATGTGAGGTATCCTGGAGTGCCGCAAGTTGCTCGGAAGTTTCTGTCATCAACGAACTTGATAACAGTGGCAGCATAAATAAAATAGCCCGAGGATTTCTCCACAAGGTACTTGATAACCTCTGGTGAAGGCCAGGGGCTCCAAACACCAGCCATTGTTTCATGGTGGTCTCGATGAATCCGTGCAAATTCATCTTCTAAATATTTCCTGACATCCTCGAATGATTGGTCCACATTAAGCGAGTGGTGGAGGTCCTCGAAAAAAGATGCCTTGAATGTCTCACGGATATGGGGCTCCAGCCTGCTAGCAATGAGAAATTGGAGAGGAGTTGAGTCTTGCTTGCAGATCGAATTTCCGATGCAACGGAGAACTTCCTGCTGAACAGCCGGATCGTTGCATTCATCCAGGCCATCAATAATAATTGCGATGGGTCGTGCAGGGTTGAGTTGCGTAGAGGGCTCCAGGACGAGCTTCTGTATCTGAACATCCATCAATTTTGTGATCACATGGGGAATATCCGAGACAATGTTCGAAATCCAAGCCTTCAGCTGGGGAATATGGAATGCTAGCTGATAGGCCAGGGTAGTGAACAATTTGTGGGCATTTCCACGACTTCAATGGCCCCGCTTGAAGAAGAAACTGCCCCCCAATTGGCCAGAAGTGGCCAGCTGCTCGGCAAGGGTGCGCATGATAGCGGACTTGCCTGCTCCAGCCGGTCCGTACAACCAGAGGACCGGACATTGCTCGGAGTCCAGCTCCTCAGACTCCCCCTCGGAACCCTCTGGCCATTCTGACCTAATGCACCAATTGTACAATTTCTCGAGCATTTCGGTACATGTCTCTGGATGACATCTTGGCTGCGCATAGTTATCTGCGGAATCGTGCGTGGCCTCGAGTGCTGCACTGTGATATAAAATGTGGAGTCCTGAGCCGTCATTCAGTTGAACATGGATATTTATTTGCTGAGTAAACGCGCCTGTTTCCCCACTATTGACATTTCCGCCAATGAACGTGCCGCCATGGATACTCGTCCCAGATTTGGGGTTATGATTATTCCCGGACCCTGGGGCAGGATAGGAACTCATTGCATCTTTGTTGGATCCACGAACACCGGGCCCATTCAAGTTGCGCGGATGGGAAACCGAAGCCATGTTATAGTCATCTATGTGACTATTAGGCTGATTGCAGCTGTCATCCGGGGGTGAGTCGTGACTGGCCTTGTTCTAATTGGTCGGATTTTCTTCTCCAACTGCGCTTGTACCAAACTATTCAATTCGGACATGGACTAGGCCACAAACACTTCAAGACATCGCAATTATGCCGTTTGAGCTTCAGGTACCGCAACATCATTCATAATTGAATATTTTCGCTTTTTATTTTAGCTGCCTGGTTCTTTCAGATTGGCTTGCCTTTGGCGTCCCACTATCGCACTACAACGGCGGTATGCGTTTTTCAGCCTTGTGGAACTTTAGTTGGTGAATTTTTCACACCTTCACTTGTCACTTGTCTTTACAGACATCGTTCAATTTTCTAGATTGGGCCCAGAACGTACCCTCAGACCGAAGCCCGTCAGGTTTAAATTAACCGCGCTGAGATAGGTCTTCAATACCAATCCTGATTTAACGCAAGGTACCTGCCAGACCCATAACTGTTCAAAATCAATTATTCCAGTTCCAACCAGGGAAGGTATGTAATATAATCTACCTAGATTTTCAAGCCTTTTATTCATTCTATGCAACTGCCTAATCCCTCAAATTTCATGGGCACACGGCTCAATGAGGCGCTCGGCCGTTCTTCTACACAGATCTATTTTTTAGAATTCTATTCTTCCTCGCCTGTCCTTGGAATTTATTTCTATATATTAGCCTCGTTTGGATAATAGATTCGATATTTTCCTAACTTTGAAATATTGGGGGACGGGGCGCTCTGGTCCTGCCTGACATGGCATTTCGGGAGGTAGGAATAGTTTCTTTTTGTTTTATGTCCTAATAATTCATTCCTTCACCTATCCTTTGGATTCTACGGCGCATTCAACATCCTAACCTAGCTCAACATGATCTGCTGTACCGCTGATTCCATTTGTACATTTTCTTCCGTGAGTCCTGCGAATTAAACCGAAGGAAAATGATGAGGAGAGAGGGGGCTGGATACCCTTCAGGGCGGACACCGTTAAGTGTGGCTTGCACTCCATCTCTCCGAGGCTTCGCAATTATGCCCCTCCAGGTATGCAACTTATTTTGATGTTTTCCCTTTTTTTTTGACTGTCTAGTTCATTACATTCCATTTAAACTGGCTGCTTTGGACGTGGTGCAACAGCCGTAAGTATAATGCAGATCTCCCACCGAGCTATCTGGTAAAACTTTTACTTGCGATTTTCTCTTAGTGCTGGCCTTGTATTTAGGGATGTGGGTCGTTCAGCTAATACCCAGTGAATCAAGTTTAAATGAACCACCTCCTCAAAACATCGACTCAAACAAGAAGGTGTGAAATCAGTTCTACTTGGATGTTCTACAGCTTTTATGTTTTTCCTGTGCTCACATCGCAGCAACGTCAGATCTTTGTTGCGCGCGGGGTTCATTAGGCCAAAGCCGAGTGGTTATTTAATTAGTATCGGAATTGCGTCGAGATGAGCGCGCGTCGCGGCTTCTGTGTGCACGATAATTAATTCTACCTTGTATTGCTTCTGTGTTGATGTGCACTCTGGCGGAGTTTCCTTCCCTGAAGTACAGAGCGTGGCGCAAGTCGAATCACAGCAGTTCCGGAACTATGGCGAATCGAGGTGCGTTGAGCTGCAGGCCGTGTTCAGCTGGAGCCGCGGATCACAGCAAAAGGTATGTGCGTGTCCGCGAGGATTTAAGCGGTAGATTCGTTGTCATACAAGCGCACGCTATCGTGGGTGCATGTGCAGATTTTTTGTAAGGTTGTACGGTAGAACAAAAGCGCCACCGTTCACATTCAACGCGAATATCCTCCGGATCAGAAAGCACGCGTTGTTGTGTCTTCTTTGTCCGCCCACGTGCGACGCGTCTTCGTGCTCCCCGCATCGGCGCCTTGTAGCATACACCAGGTACACCTTCACGCACACTCACCGCTATTCTAACCCACCCTTAGAATGTTGAGCCTCCCCCGCCCGCACGCCTCGCCCTGTGCCAGCAAGTCTCGCTGAAGCACAAGCTTGACAGTGACAACGCCGAAGCGAAGAGCGGGAGCACCCGCAAAAGCTAGCGCGGACTACATGCGAATAACTCGGCATCTACATCCACCACGTCTATGTCTTCACTGTCTACGAAGCCATGACCTCCCGCCGCCCCATCGCCCATCTCCCCGCGCGCCGCCGTCTCTTTATCCGAGTCCACCATGCTCCAGCCCTCCACGCGTCGTCATCGACGATAACACCCGAAGTACATGCCCTCTCGACGCTGCACACCCGCCTCAAGCGGACGCCGTGCGACTCACCATGACCAAGCGGAAGTCGCTTCCCAGTACCACCTCCACGGTCGTCCATTGCCTCCTCGTCCGCGACGCTCACGCTAACAATCAAGAGCCTGCGTCCGCCCGCACAGTACAGTCTCGCCGTGCATCCTACAGACTCATTCGCGTACCCCGCCGCACCACCCGCAGACACCCAGCGCCTCCTCCTCAAGGGCACGGCGCTCGCAGACAACAAGCTCGTCACGGAATCCAGCGTAAAGGATGGCGATACCCTCAATCTCCTTGTAAAGCCCAGTACCACCACCACCACCGAAATGGCGTCGGACGACTCAAGCTCAGTCTCTCGATTGACCTCAAGGGACGCCCCAGTCTGAGCCCCAGCACGGGTGTGCCTGCCGGGAGAGGCTACCAGCGCATCCCAAGCGTGGTCCTCAGCTCGTCGCCGTCGGCCGAGGCGCCGCCCAGTGGTGAGCCGTGTGACGTATGCATAGGTGTTTTATATTTATATTTCTTTTAACTGGCACAGACCTTCCGTCCTCCTCCGGCTCGTCTTCGCCCTCCACTCGCTCGTGCCAGAACAGCGCCACGCGCGACATCACCCTCACGTTCGACGACGCTACGCCCGCGCTGGTGGAGCAGGAGCTCAGCGTTCAGCATGTACCATGCAGGCATCGCGAACCCCCGGTTCTGGAAAGGCCTGCTCGTGTATCTGGGTGCGTGTTTCTTTCTTCCTCTCCTCTCCTTTTTTCCTTCCTTCTTCGGGCCCCATTGCTGTATGCCGACCGCGAGGTGATGCGCGCGCGCCCGTATGCTAATCACGATCTGTTTCTTTCATCTTCCATTTCGGGACTCAATGCTGTATGGATGCCGACCCGACCGCGTCATGATCACTTTCGTTTTTATAACTCGTTTCTAACTCTCATTTCTCCGTACTTCTATACACACACCCCGTAAAACACGCTGACCCCGAACCCAGGACCTCCCTCCCCCCGCGGACGCGCAGCGCGCGTTCGAGGAGCTCCTGCGCACGGCCAAGGGCACACTCACCGTGAGCGAGATCGCGCGCCTATGGGGCCAGGCCGGCGTCACCGGCATGGGCGAGTTTTAGGGCGCAACGCGACGCATGCGGGGTTCCAGCGCGCGAAGTATGGGCGGATTTAGCGCGTTTACAGTATACCGCACGAAGAACGGCGTCTTTGCCGACGGTAACGCAGATCCGGTAAGTTCTTCCCCATCGTGGCACTGTATCAATTGTTCTTACGTCAAGTTGGGGAGTCTTCTAGGGGGATTTGGGCAACCTCCTTGGCGGCAGCCTTAATTTGTGTGGTTTATTGGGACCGAGCGCTGAGCGCTGAGCCTCGATGGTCTTCTCGGCGGTCTCGGGTTTCTCGGTCTTCTCGGTGGACGCGGCTCGACTGTCTCGTTGCTGAGCTCCTGGTACTCATCCAAGGCTTGAGCACCCGTCGGCCAACTGCTCGTCGACGTTCAAGTTCTGATCAAGAACCTCCTTGGCAATTTGAGCCTCGGAGGCAGCTGCAGCTCCGCGCTCGCTAGCCTTCTCGTACCTCTCATCGGCGGCTTGCACCAATTTCGCACATCCAGTACGTCCATCTCTTTAACACAGGTCACTCGCATAATACTGATATGTATTCTTGTACCAGATCGATCTCCTCGTCTGGTTGTTGTGTGTGCTCGAGTTCTGTTGGTTTCGTAATGAGTTCTGTGTAATTTTGCAACGTTATTCTTGTATGCGTTCGTTTAGATTGAATAGTCATACATACATACATTCGCTTTCTGTTGGGCGTGCCGCGGCTGCGCACGGCCCCGCAAAATTTTTACTTGGTTCTGTATGATGCCATTTGACTGGGCCTACTCTACTGCTCGCATAATACCTTGACTACTTTCTTCTTTGCTCACCGTGTTCATATTATCTCAGAATGCTCCTTCACACCGAACCAGTACCGGTTAGACCTTTAACTGCGCGCAAATGGTTCAAGATATCGAAATATTGCAGTTCAGCTCAAGGTATATAATCACTTTGATGTTTTAGTGCTTTCATATCGTTCCTAACCAACCTATTTACTTCAGCTTCAGTTTTTACCATGCTAGTGACTGCCTTCGACTTCTGGTTGGGCTTCAACCAGGCCCAAATCCTTCAAGCTATTGAGGTCATTATGCCAGTTGAACTTCAGGTATGTAAGGTAGTCCATTTCAATCATGATGTTTTAACCTTATTTTTCGTTCCTAACCATTCATTTTCTTCAGATCCTATAGTTTGAATCCTAGATTGAGTGGATTAGACGTCTCAAGCTCACGCTACTACGGCCGGAGGCCGTTATTGTAGTATCCCATTTCCGTGAGTTGCAAATATCTTTTGGCTACTTACTCTCAACTGACCATGTTGTAGTTTACTAGATGCATGCATGCCTTCACACCAGAACCCGGCAAATTTGAGTTGACCTGGCCCCAAACCCTTCAAATATATCTGTTCAACTCAAGGTATGTAATTACTTCTTTGTTCTGTTGCATTCGTTCGTTCCTTTACTTCAGATCTAATAGTTTAAATGCTAGACTGGCCGTGTTGTATAGGAGCGCGAACGAGTAGCGGCGAGGCGAGGGGCACGGCGAGCACATGGCGCAGGGAACGCAGCACCATGCTCGATAATGCAGGATGGCCGCTCTGCACGACTTCGGAAAGATATGCACAGAGTTTTTTATTTTTTATATAGATCTATTACTTAGTACTTAATAGACTCGCGCCTCGGACAAGTAGTGCGCGCAGGACCTGCAGAGCGCGACTCTACTGGGTCTGTGCATGTGGCGAGCATATCTCCGAGTCGCGCCGAATCGTTCAGGGGTTCTCCACCTCGCGCCTGCGAGACGTTGAGCCGTGTACGCTGGCCGCGTCTCCGATTCCGCGGGTCTGCGCTCAGCGCACGCGTTGCAGGCGAGCGGAAAACGTTCTTCCCAAGCGTGCCGCCCTTGGGGCTCGCTTGCACGTTCGTTGCGAGCCCCAACGGCAACCAATTCCGCCCCGAGACTCTCTCGTAGAGACGCACCACGGCTCGGCGGCACGAGCGCAGCGTGCGCGCGCGAGATCGCCGCAGCGTACGTCCGGGGAGTAAGGGAAGAGAGTGACAAGCCGCTGCATCAGCGGCGTCGGCAGCAGCACGTCAGGCGAGTCTAATCGACGCGGGGTATACCAGCGCCGTCGCGAGGTTGGCCGTGCAAAACGCGTTCTTATAATGTGCGCCCGCATTCCGCACTTGCCGCAGGCGGCGAGCACGCCACGGTTGGTGTGCTGGCGGTGTGCTGCGTGCTAGCGCTCCAATGGCGCGCGACTCGAGACTGAGCCGCATACAGGCCCCCGCCCTGTAGCGTGCACGCGGCCTGCCGTGTCGGCGAACAGAGCGCAGCGCTCTTGCCGAGACGTAGCCTGGCTCGGTGGCGGAGACGAGGCTCGGCTCGGCACCACGAGCGCGCCGAGACCGCTGCAGCGCTCGTCCAGGGAGTTGGGGAAGGAGCGAGGAGAGAACGAAAGAAGAAAAAAAGGAGAAAAAGGAGACTCACGAGAACGGCGAGGGGTCTTCCTAATAGTGCGTGCCGCGCAGATGGGGTGCGTACTAGCTTGCAGGGGCCGCTGTTGGTGTACTGGCACTCGGATGGCGCGGAGCCACTCACGTTCGACCCGTCCGCGATTTCGCGGGCGTGGCCATGTATGCGAAGCAAGTATCTAGAAATAGGTAATTGAAGTGGAAGAGGGGTAGGCGGGGCTGCAAGCCTCCGGCTTACCAAGACGAGGGCGCCGCGTGCGGAAGGGAAGACGAGGAGGGTGGGGGAACAAAGAAGACAAAGAAAAAAGGATACAAAAAAAAGGAGACTCACTGCGATTCCGTGGGCGTGGGCGTGTACGAGGACACTGCGAGCGTGCCAGTCAATGGGCGCGTTGCACGACGTGGGAGGCTGGCTGCACGACTGCGCCGCAACAAGCGACAACCTCGCGACCCCCGCGGCGTTCCCGTCGCGCGTCCAGAATCCCGGTGTAGGCCGATGGCGGATATTCCAGCTGTCGTCGCCGGGTGGAGAGCGTGAGGGTGCGTGGATTAGCCTTGGAGATGCGCGAGCACGGTGTGTGTACTTCGGCGCGCCGCAAGCAGCCGTGCTTAGGGTTTACGCGGCCGCTCGCATGTGTTTCGACCGCGACAGCCGAGGCGTTGTGTGGTGGTGCCCGTTCCCGCGTAAACAGCGTGCTGGGATAACACGCTCCTAGAGCGCTGAGATTCAGAAGAGAAATCAGGTTAGAGTGATATGTGCACGAACATGATGATATGAGGATGTGCAAGCGCAGAGGGGATCTGTCGGGAAATCCCGAATTCCTTCCGGCATATTCCGGTCAATCTCACCACAAAAGTGCATGAACGTCGACGACGTCGCCGCCGTGCCGCGGCACAAATCACGGCTCTCCTCTAGACCCCGCCCCGGATGCTCCCGCACTAAAACTTTGAACGCCGGCGCTCACTCCACATGCCTCTCAACTCCTCGACGTGTCTTCGCCCGGTGTTGCCTTTCCTGCGCGTCTCAGTGCCCGCGTCCTACCGCTCCCTGTCGTCCTCACTCTATGGCTGCCGGCGCATCGGAAACCCCATGCCCGTGCTTGCCGCCCTATTCCTCATGCTCACCAACATCCCCCTCTACATCGCCCATCGTGTGCTCATGAAAGACATCCGCCAGCACTGCGAAGCCGCGCCGCTTGGCGCGCGCTTCGTACCAGATATCCCGTCCTCCTCGTTCGCCAATCTGCGCGCCCTCATAATGCAGATGTACGACCGCAGATATGGATATCCCTGTACGTTGCCCCACGCGATTTTTTCCTGTTTATTCGCTGAAGCACTGCTGTAGCGGACGGGTTTGACACATGGACGGAGGAGCTGAGCCCAGTGGTCAGTATCAATCTTGTTGATGGACTCGACAATCACGACACACCCGAAGCACCGCCCAAAACGCGTCCCGCATTTAGCATAGCGCGCTCCTAAATTAATCCGTCCATTCCATTCTTGTCAACTTGCTGACGTGCCCGTCCATTCCTGTCCGCTGTCAGGCCACGGATGCGCTACTACTCTCTTGTGCGCAATTAGCAGACCAGTACCGATGAGCGGAAGCAGCCGAGGTAGTATAAAGGCAGGATGGGTCGATCCCTGATGCCTCAGTTCTTCGCCGACAGAACCTTCTTCATTCACTAACATGCACTTTCCCGCCGCTGTAATCCTTGCTTCGTCCCTTACCGACTTCGTTCTTGGTTCCCCGTTTGTAATCATGCCCTACCTCTCCAGTCTCATCAGCTGATTTGAATGAAGCCCGCTTCAGATGTGCGTCAAGTTCCAAACATGTCTTTCATTCGTCAAACGCTTTTTGTGCTCAATTCCCTCCGCTCCAGGCTCCGGCCCTCGGATCGGTCAGTAATTACTTCTCGATAGGCTCTCGTTAACAACTTTGTACGTACTCTAAGGTCGCTCCTGCTGTCACCGCACCGGCTGTAGGTACTGCAGCGAGTTAGCTCTTTCGACTTCCACACCGCGTCAAGCATTCACTTTCTCCCAGTTCGCCTCAAGCACGCAGAAGACCGCCGCGATGAACAATCTACAAACCACGACGAGTAAAATATACGCATCCATGCCCTCGAACCCGCATGCCTTTGCTCTCACCAACAACGTGGGGGCAATTGAAGCGAAGATTTTTTACACTGGCCATTCGCTTTTGAATACTTTACTTGTCCTGAATGGTGGTAAGCGCAATCTGGTATGTCTCCTCCTTCATGACAACGTGTCGATTCTTCTTACCTTTTCTTTTGGTTGGGGAGTCTTGTGGTGCAACATCTACCGGACTTCTGTCTCGCCGACCTCACTATCCAGTGAGAAGCATCGGCGACCTTCTCGAACGTCTTCTCGGAGTTCTCGGTCTCGGGAGCCTCATCGGCGGTGGTAGCCTCGACTCTCTGGTCGCCTACATCCTGGTACTTGAGCACCAGCGGTTGCGGACATGACCTGCTCGGTCAACTGCTCCCCGACCTTCAAGTTCTGGTCGCTCAGCTCTTTTATCCTTTTGGGCCTCGGGGACAGCTGCCTGGCCTGCGGCGCCAGCGCCCGGTTCGGTGGCCTTCTCGGGCCGATCCTCACTGGCTTGCACTAATGTTGCACATTCAGTACGCCCATCTATATACCATACTTCACCCGGATAATACTGATGTATTCTTGTTAGCACCAGACTTCTCAGCTCGTTCGTTTGCTGCCCGAGTTCTGTGTGTTCGTAATTTTGTAGTGTAATTCCCTGAATGTGTTTGTTTATGTAGTTTGAATAGTCATACATACATTCGCTTTCTGCTTTATTTTTATTCGTCCCAGAACATCGATCACAACCTTTCGTCCCATCTCATCTCGTCTCTCATGCGCCGTGGCGTGCCAGGCAGACTCAGAAACGAATGTAATTGGAGTTGCGCCGTTGAAGTTTACTGTTCAATTATGGGCTCATGCGCGATCCGTTCAAACTTCCGGTCCGATACTTGCCCCAGAAATTAGTTTGAAGTTTTATTCCGAAAATTTTACACCGGATCTCTGGTAGCGCCGCGATGCCGGTGATCGAAACCCATATCGAGCCTACACTGCGCGATCACGTGTTCCGTCGCGTCCTCTCCACCTCCGGCAGCATGAGTTCTGCCCGTTCAATGGCTTGCATCCCGAAGTGGTATGTCACAAAAATCCGATTTGCCATATAGCCCGAGATAGCCCCATTCTGAACCTTATAGGCCAAGCCGGTAAGATTACAGGGCTTATAAATAAAAATAGGTACTTATAACCCCTGTAATCTTGCCGGCTTGGCCTATAAGGTTCAGAATGGGGCTATCTTGGGCTATATGGCAAATCGGATTTTTGGGACATAGGTAACTGTCAACTTGTCACTTTGTACTACATAAGGATAATGGCATAGAATTACAAGGAAAAATACAGAATTAGTGCCGGTGCTGTATGACACCATTCAACCGGGCCTACTGCTCACATAATACCTTGACTGGTTTCTTCTTTGCTCACCATGTTCATCTCATTAGATTTATCTCAGAATGCTCCTTCACACGGGTCGTACCCACCTTCGTCACTTAGTTACTTCGGTTAGGAACGTGAAAGTTCATCACTTTGATGGGAATGTGTAGTCTGAATCTGTTGGCATGTCGGTTACCGGACCTTAGAAAACCGTGATCAAATCGTGATCACACGTGCTTTGTGCCTAATTGGGAAGGGGTGGTAATCTCAGTTTTTATTCACAACACCTTTTAATCTCAAAAAACCTTCGCATTCGTGTTTCTAACTGAATCCTAAGTAGTTTCCACCATACTTTTGAGCATAATTGAATGTTTTATATTTTTGCTTCGTTTCCCAAAGAGGAAGCATGCACGTGTGGTCACGATTTGATCACGGTGATCCGAGGTCCGGTAACCGGTGTGCCAACGAAATCAGACTCTATATTGAAGATTTATCGACTTTATCATAAATCTTTTTTTTAGAGTCTGACTGCGGGAGACTAGGGAATGTGTGAAAGTTCGTCAGTTTAACTCGGCACGTCCAGAAACCCGGAACATCGGCCATCATTGTTCTTTCAGCAAAGCCAGGCGTGTTTTTTCATATAGATCCCCTACCCTAACACTAACCACTAACCCTACCCGCTAACCACAAACCACTAACCTCTAACCTCTAACCCTGACCGGCTAACCCGAACCACTACCCGCTAACCTCTAACCGCTAACCAGCTAACCCGAACCAACCGGCCAATCTCGGCAAGCTGTCGATACCCATCACTCCGTGATGTGCCGAGGAGTGGCCGCTTGACAAGCCCGGAATACTAACTCATGAACTTTCATAGAAAGCGTTCAAAATCACGAACTTCACGAATTCCCAGCAAAGTCACGAAGTTTCACAATGCTAAGCGAAGTAACTAAGTGACGAAGATGGCGCGGACTCCCTTCACACCGAACCAGTGCTGGTTAAACTTTAAACTACGTGCAAACTGTTTAAGATATCGAATGTCGCAAATTTAGAAAAACCCTTATAAGGCGTTTACGTTATAAGAAGCTTATCAGGGCCGCATAAGTCAATTATAAGGGAAAAATGGACTTATAATTATTTTATAACTCAGGGCGTGCATTCTAAGTCTAATGGAAGGCCTTGTAAGAGATTCAAGTTGCATAGCAGGAGGCGTGTTTTCTGTCACGTATTCAAATTTCAAATCCCTGTGCAGTAGGAAATCTTGGAGAGAAAGCGGACGTGCACTCCGATGTGCTGACAGTCCCAAAAAAAACTTAAGCATCATAATATACCGCACCTAGTCCCCTTGAACAGATTCCCCGCGCTGAGGCCACTGGTGCTCGAGCGCTGGCTGCGCGCAAACAGCTGGTCCTCGAAGAGTGCGGCCTGCTCGCTGCTGAAGCATGAGCCGCAGCCCAAGCAGCACCCCATCACTGCCTCGCGTGTCAGCGTGCTGTGCGCGTGCAGCGTGTGGTTCAGCGGGTTGTGGCACGTCTGCTGCTGCAGGCGCGGACATAAATTAAACCGCATGCGAATGGTCGGCTAGATGCGACGACGAACCGAGGTGCGCCGTCCACCATGCCCAGCACCCACGCGCGGCTCTCGCGCATGAAGCTGCGGACCATCTCCGCGGCCGTGCATTCGTGCTTGACATGCCGGTAACACATTGGAAAGAAGAGACTCACCGCGTCAGCGCCATCTCGTACGTCGCCATGAGCTCCCCACGGCTCTTGAAGTACGCGAACTGTAGCGCAGTCTGGATGTAGGCGACTGCTTCACTGCCGTCACACACACATGTCTCAGTATCGCAATATAGGGAAGGGGAGTAAAAGAAGGAAGAAGGAAAGGGGACGCACGCGCACTGTTGATCCAGGCCGCGCCGTACTCATCGAACCGGTCGTCGTCCGACTCGGCGATGAGCGCATCGACGTGCGCTGGCGCGTGCATGCACTCCTCCCGCATCACGTCGTCCACCTCCCAGTCCAGGCGCGCCCAGTCCACCTCCGTCTCCCCATCCGCGCTCGCAGCCACCACGTCGCGGGCCCCAAACAAGGGGGGCGCCGGCTCCGCGAAACACGCCGCATCCATGCCCTCAGCGAAGTCCACTCAGCGAGGATACTCGGCACGAGGGCGTCGCACAGCGCGTGCCCCCTGTCATGCCCGCGCTTGCGTGAGCGCCTTGTCGAACCGGCGGTTCGCGACCTTTACGTGCGCGGCATGCACAGTGCGCAGGTGCGAGGTGAGCAAACTAAAGAGCGAAAGAAAATTAGTATCGTATGGATCCGAAAGAAAGGCCGAGAGCAACCCACCTGCTCGCCAATGCACCTATGCTTCCCGGCCCCAAACGGCTGGTACGGGCTCTCTGTCCCTTTGCTCACGGTACCGAACCCGTAGTCGATCTTCTCGCCGCCTTCGTCGGTGTAGGTCTTGAGTGCCTGCGCGGCAACGCCCTGCTCGTTGTTCCACCGCGTGGGGTTCCATTTGTCGGCGTCCTTCTAGATCTGAGGGTCGATCTGCGAGACGAGGGGCGATGCGAGCACGTAGGTGTCCTTGGGCACGACGTACACGCCGTCCTTGGACGGTGCGGAGAGGGACGCGGGAACGACGACGTCCTCGCGCACCTGACGCATGATGCTGTGGATCGGCGGGTGCAGGGTCTCGCGCACGCAGGAGTCGAGTAGGGGGAGATGGCGGAAGTCCTCGTAGCTCATGGTGCGCAGGGAGCCGTCCGGGTTGCCGAAGTGCTTCACCTGCTCGTTATACAGCGCGTCACTATGAAATACCATGATTCTTACGCTGTTGCAGTATCGGACGCGAGGTGAAGCATCGTCCATGCAAGCGGCGCAGAGCTGGTGTGCTGCCCGGCCATGAGCAGTGATGTGTGCGATTTCGTGGTCTTTGAGCATGTCGCCATTGCGGTACTTTTGGTTTAGCAAAGCTGCAATCATGTCGTTTTGGAGCCAGTGGAGGAGAGAAGAAAAGAAACACGATCACGTTATTTGAAATCTCCATCACGTCATTAAATTCGTCTGCGTCGTGGATACATAGATTGGAGTCTCAAGAACATATCGCTGTCGACCACATCCACAACCAAGAACTCCCCATTCTTATTGGAGTCCAACGCAAGAAGTGCTCCCCGAATAATTGACTCCACTGGGATAAACTCGGAGTCCTCGTCGAGGTTTTTCTCGCACTCGGTAAAATCCTAGTGCCTTGTCTTTTGGAGAGAGCGGCCCAGTACCGCCATCGAGCGGTTGTATTAGGGCGAAACGGTAAATTTTGTCCTTGACTTTGAAGCCAAAGACAAAGATCAGCCTTGCAAACATGGTACCACTGACAGTTTTTATGATGACTGCGTCGTATCTTGGGTGGCCATGAAAATCGGGGCTGCATCTGAGGTAATCTGCATAATCCTCCCAGTCATCCAAAGACTGAAAGAAAATCTTCAGAAATTGGTATGGGATTATCTGTGAATTGAATCAGCTACAAATTCGAAGCGGCGACGGAATCAAACCTCATCGTGCGGCACAAACTTCATAAGCCTCCCGTCGGGGAGTCCGTGGTCGTAGACCTGGAGGAATTTCGATAGGAAGTGGGAAAAGCGGGTTCTGAAGTCGTGAAAGGCAACGTCTCGGGAATTTTCCTGTTCTAAGGCTGAGAAAGCGATCGCCTTTCGTTTTGCTCCAACCACAACATTGCCAACAATGTCCTCGGTGTCTTCAGGCAGGTCCTCGTCGACCAGTAACAAGCCATCGAGATCATTGAGCTGATCTCGTATGTATTTTCCCACCATGATGCGATGGTCAGCTTTTAGAATCTGGATGGTACGTTAATTCTATTCTGAATTGCCAGTTAAAAAATTTAAAGGATACACACCTGTGGTGCAACGTCCCTGAAGTTTGTCTGGCGCAGATATATATCGCGCGTGGCACCATGCATAGCTTCATCAGGTTTTGTACCGAAATTTCGCGTAACACCCTTGTCCTCGATGTCATCGAATACATGGTCGTGCGAGTGCATTTTAGGAAAGTTCCAGTTTTTGTCCGCGAACTCGGTACCTTCACAGGCAGCAATGTATTCCTGGCTGAGGATTAAGCCCCAGCATAATGCGTAGTAGTTGGCGCACCTTCATCATATCCCCAAATCGCTGAAGCGCCTTTCGTCCCGCAGCAATGGTGTCACTAGTGTGAAGCTTGAAGGAAGTATATATATCCAACTCAACATAACTTCGAATGGCTTTTAGGAGCTTGAGTCCTAGATCGTCGGTGAGTACATTGTGAGCTGCGAATACCATCATTTTGCCAATGTCTTCGTGCTTGGAGCCGTCATTGAAGGACTGGTTAGTTACTGAGTTGAAATGGCGCAAGTCTCGCCATCGATCAAATTTTGCAAACCTGAATAAATCAAGGTCAATTATGTTTTGTCCACGCCGTATGAACTTACTGGGCGTCAATTTTAGCACCGCCTCGGGTAATCTTGCTGGCATGAAGCTTGAGCACAGAGAAGAGGTGATCACCCCAGAGCCCCCCCGCGTGTGCATGTAGTCGATCGAATGACAATGCTCGATGGAGATCTGTCCGGGCAATATTCCAAAAAACGTTCTAAAACTGAAGTGAGCCAGAGTGTCGAGATTATTCAGAGACTGAAAGAGACTGTACATCAACATTGCGTAGACCGTTATCTTTCAACAGATTCTCTCTTGCTTCCCCTGGAAGTTTCCGTGCTTGATGGACAATTTCCTTAGACTTTTCACTGTCTCGCAATATCGGTGTGGCTTCGTGGTCTGATTGCTCGTCTGATTTGATGTAGCAAATGGGGCACGGATACAGAGCCTTCAGGCCTCGGATAAGCGCCATCGTGCATCTGAGAATTGTTACTTGAGTGGTCTCGATAAATTTAGGACCAACATACGCTTCCTCGTAGTCTGAGGCCAAAATTAGTACGACAGGGAAGAGCCATCGCTGTTCTCCGTCTCCGCAGTCTGTCCAAACCCCCGTCTTGGAATGTGAAACAATTGACTCGAGGAGCTTGTAAAAGGACTGATGCCACACCGCATTTTTGAAATTAACGTAGCCCGGCTTCTTACTCTGCGCAGAGTCTTCTTCAATCTAATTAATGGTGAATGAGGGCTGAATCTGAAGTTCTAATATAACATACCACAGGAAGCCATCCTACGATCTGCCCCCCGCCCCAATCATTACTGTTCCGGATACTCACCACCATATTCGCTAATCTCGCAATGATTGGATACCCCTTCTGCGTCCCGAACGTGGAAAGCTTCGATTTGTCGGCATAAATTATATACGGACAGAGCTTTGCCTCTTTGGCACGGGGGGAGCGTGGACTACAGATAAAAGAATGTCACAAAAAGCTAGATGAAACAGTGCGCACTTACTTGAAGCTCCCAGAAGGCTGCAGCAGTCCAAGGCTCGGTATAAAACCGCACAAATTTCGTTCCGTTGTATTTATATGCTTCCTCTGCGTCCCATACAAAAAACGGCGCCAGGCGAGGATCTTGTAGAAGATCAAGAGTCCAATTCCAAAGCGGCCGTGCATACATTTCAAAGTCCACAGTGGTGTCCTGGTATGGAACCCCCACCTCAAATTTTTCGAACTAAGTCATTAATACTTAAGAATATGTGCATGACATCGAAATTTACTCACTGCGGTACATTTCTTGGATGCGGCATCCCATTGTTCGTTCATATCTGCATGGTTGCTCAACGTAAAGCCTTCAATATTAGCCGCGCAACGTCGAATCAAAGAGATAAATGTGTTGGTCTGTTTTTGATTTAACATCACTTGTTGCGCGAATTCGGAGACCTCAAAATCCAGACGCGTCCGAAATGGAATCCAGGGTTTCTGAACCGGAGGGGGATTGTTACTTGGTGTTAATATGTGTGAGGACCGATATTCAAACAGACTCTGCAGGCTCAGCTGGGAGCCCTGGGGAAGTGGATCGAAAACTGGAATCTTCATCTATTAATTTGTTCAGATGAGAATGCAGTTCACGATGAACGTAACATACCAGGAATATTGAAAGGTACCCTGACTTGCGCCGTGCTTCCAGTCGTTTCGTACTGCTGCTGATGTCGCTGTTCCGGATGGAGAATGTCATCTAAAAATGCTTCATCTGAAAAAGATAAATACGAGAATAAAGCATCCGCTATCAATGAACGACGTACTCTCGCGACGCCGTACCTGTTCACGGAAGTTCTTATTTGAGGTTTGGTTTTTGTGCCTTTCCTCGCACGCTTTCTTGTGTTTGCCTATTCCCTTGGAACTGAATTCCTCGTGACATATTGAACAAAGTACGCGATCAGTGGGCATCTTCGAGTTGAGATTGATTGAGATAGTAGGAAGCAAGATCGTTGGGATCAAATAGGGGCAAACACGAGTGGAAATAGTCGCGGCGTCAAACAAGAATTGAGGTTCCCGGAGCAGTAAAACACGGTAGAATCTAGGCAGAATCAGACACTGAGTCTTGCCCAAGCAGGTTCTCCCCTGGGGCATGCACTTGATCAGCTGAATTGTCGAGACGTCGACATTTTCTGTCCTGAAAAGGAAATAGGCTTGATCATCACTTTCCTCTCACGACCGACCGACAGACGGATAGACGAGCGTGGCGAGCTCGCTGGACATGCGCCTGGTGAAGGACGAGCAGGCAGTGTCGCAGGCGCTCAACATGTGTATCCTCGTCTGCGCGGAGACCTTCGGGGTGCATTTTTTCTTTGTTTTTTCTTTCCCGCTGAAGCTGATTCGTTTGTTTAGGGCGTAGTTCTCAAGCACTGTCCTGTAGCTGCAAGTAGCGAGCGACCATCCACCACCGCGCGCCCTTGCGCCTTGACTACCCCAGTGTGACGAGGCAGCACGCACCCGCGCTGCCGTCCTGCCTGCAGCCTGCACAGCACAATCGCGGCTCCATCTCCGCGCATTGCGAATGCGGCGCCCGGCAAGGCGGTGCGTGGCTCTCCACACCCGCGCTCCTATGCCCCTATTTCCCCCGTCTGTGGGTACATCTACCTCGCATGCATTGCGGCCGACCACCACATCACATGCATCCCGTGGACGACGTGCTGCGCGCCTGCGCCCCGGCGGGGCCTCTGACCACCCGCTCTCTTCTTGCCATGCACCGACTTGCTATTAGAAACTCGGTGCGCGCTTACGCGCTGGCCGCCGCATCCAAGGTGCGTCTTTTCTCCCTTTTTCCGCGCTCGATTTGGCTCAGAATCGACTTCGACGTCACAGAGCACCCCCACCGCCGTCGCTCGCTCATACGCAACTGAAAACCTAGGTACCACCCTTTTTCCCGCTTTTTTCTACGTGTTCTGAGCATCTGTTTGACTAGCTGCATCGGAGGTCTCGCCTATCCTCGAAGCCCGTATCTCAGGCACTGCTGTCAGCGGAAATATCGAAGAAACCGGCCGTGTCTTGAGTATGCACCGTTTTAGCCTGTAAAGTCGCTGTTTCTCACCTCGCGCAGGTGTCGGAGACGGGTTCGGCCGTGTCTGGGGTCTTAAGAATGTCCAAGGTCGCCACCTTTTTTTTTCTTTAAAAAATCATGGCCTCATTATATATAATCCGCAACGAAGGAGATGGTGGAATTCCCGTCGGGCGTGCGTGGCATGTGCCTGAATCTCGAAGCCGACAATGTCGGTGTGTCCATCTTCGGAAACGACAGGCTCATCAAGGAGAGCGACACAGTCAAGCGCACTGGCCAGATCGTCGATGTTCCTGTCAGCCCAGGTCTTCTTGGCCGCGTCGTCAACGCGCTCGGTGACCCCATCGATTGAGGCCGCAGAGCGTCGCTGTGCCTCCTTCAAGGCCCTTGGTATTCTGCCTCGCCGCTCCGTCAACCAGCCCACGATGACCGGCTCAAGCCATCGACGCCATGGTCCCCATCGGCCGTGGCCAACGTGAACTCATCATCGACGACCAGCAGACCGGCAAGACCGCCGTTGCCATTGAAGCTGTACGCAGATCCGCAAATTCTGCCCAGAGCACCCTCCTCGTCCTCCGCTCCTCCACCTCCACATCCACCCTCACCAGCCTCTCAGAAGATGCCTCCGTGGGCTCAGGGGATCCGTTAGTATATTGGGGCTATCTCATCACCAACCGATTACACCGGTTCATGGCGGGTGAGCTGTATGCACTGAGCTGGAGCCTCGTCGACTGGGTAGCCAAGGCTCACCAACGGCGCCGAGGACAAGCAGACGGCCAAGTGGATGAAGCTGCACCCGCAGGCCGTGGAGATGAGCGAGCGGTGCTGGATCTACAACCACCCCAAGTCGGGCACAGTGTGCGTCGCGCCATACTAGGATCGCGCTATTCGCTAACCTTCATTCAGTTACACGCACGGGTTCCTGTTCCCCTCGGAGGTGACCCGCGCTCTGGACGGTGTGTTTTGGTTTATTGGCTGTTGAATACTCCTGACACCATTACAGCGGTGCCCCCCTCGCACGGGTTGTGTTCCGGAACCCGTACCGCTACAAGCTCCGCAAGGAGACGTTCATCGCAACCGAGGGCCTGCACACCAGCGCGTTCGTGTACTGCGGCAAAAAGGCGACGCTCGCCGTGGGCAACGTGATCCCCCCGAGGGAACCATCGTCTGCAACGTCGAGGAGAAGGTCGGCGACTGCGGCGCCCTCGCCCGCACCTCGGGCAACTACGCAACCGTCATCGGTCACTCCCCCAACGACAACAAGACCCGCATCCGTCTCAAAGAAGACAATCTCCGGCGGCGCGTGCGGTACCATCGGAATTGTTGCCGGTGGCGGCCGTGCATACTACAAGTTCAAGGCAAAGAGGTACAACTGGCCCCGCACTCGCGGTGTGGCCAGGAACCCCGTCGACCATCCCCATGGAGGAGGTAACCACCAGCTTATCGGAAAAGCCTCGACCATCGCACGCTCCGCCGTCCCTGAACAGAAAATCGGACTCACCACCGCTCGCTGAGTATGTCTCTTTTTATTTTTATTTTTAGTCTATCGATGCTTAGGCCTGCACAGACTGGTCTGCTACGCGGTACCGTCAAGGTCACGGAGGTTTGAGCGCTGCTATCGTTTACCTTATCCGCACAAAATCTGTATGCGTATGCCTACTACACAATCCATGCCATGCGTACAACGGATCAATGTACCTGAGGGCACCGTGCACGCGCACTACTGACCCACCGCGTAGCAGATCATCGCGCGCATGCGCGTGGTGTGCAAGGCATCCGAGTTCGAGAGTACTTCCCGCCGCAGACGCTGCGCGTGGTGTACGCCTCGGCGAACGGGGAGGAGGTGTGGGTGCGCAGGCTCGCGACGAAACGGAAGGCGGATAGACGAACGTGGCGAGCTCGCTGGACATGCGCCTGGTGAAGAACGAGCAGACGGTGTCTCAGGCGATCAACACGCGCATCCTCGTCTGCGCGGAGACCTTCAGGAGTGCGTTTTTTCCTGTTTTTTCTTTCCTGCTGAAGCTTTGTTTATTGCGTAGCATGACGAGCAATGTCCTGCAGCTGCGACTGGCGAGCAACACTACATCATCCACCACCGCGTGCCATTGCGCCTTGATCACCCCAGTGCGATGAAGCAGCACGCAGCCACGCTGCCGACCTGCCTGCGGGGTACAATCGCGGCAGTGTATACCTCTACCATCCCACATGCATTGCGACTGCGGTGCCCGGCGAGGCGGCGCGCGGCTCTCCACACCCACGCTCCCATGCCCTTATTTCCCCCGTCTGTGCGTACATCTACTTTCTCGCACGCATTGCAGCCGACCGCCCCATCGCATCACGCGGACGAGGTGCTGCGCCCCGGCAAGGCCTCTCTGTTTCCATCCCTCGCGCGAGACACAATCTCGCACCCATCGAGAACGTGACGCCCGATGTGGTCGTAGGCGAGAGTGACCTTAACACATCATCCACGCTACCACCGGCATGCCAGCGGCCGGTGCCACGCCGTACCTCACGCGCACCTCCTCATCCTTGCCCTGCACTCCCCGCCCATGCGCATCATGACATCGAATATGAGGGTCGTGCAGCGCCTTACTCAAATACGCACCTGCCGCTAGGTGTACGCGCACTATGCACTTTGCCCACCCATTCTCTCGCAATAGCACTGCGGCAAGTCCTCATCTGCACCAGCGTACAAACTCGTGCAGCATTCGAAACGTGCGCGACGACAATACGTGGCGCGCAGAAGCGTTCATTGATTCAGACAAGGTCGTTACTAACATTGACCCCTCTCTGACCGGTAAGCAGCTCGTCCTTCCTTGACTCTGGCTTATGTTGATGTCTTATAGCAAAATGTTGGTTCATCGAGATTTGCTTTGAAGTTATCCGCATGTATACAAAGTTAAATATTAACGTAACACAAAGTCTGCCACTCTGCCTCTTTTTCTTCCACGACTACAACACCGTTTCAATGCCCATACATCTACCCTTCGGTACTCGCAATTCAGAATCTCGTGCTTCAGCACAAATAATCATCGCATATCTTCCTCTCCCTCCAATCTGGGAAAAGTGGCTGCAATTATATCATCGTCTGAATCTCCAGTCAGTCCAAGCCTCCATTCTTGTGCACAGCTCTTAGACTGGGTTTACTAATAGTTGAACATGGCGCAGATATTATGAAAACCAGCTCGTTCAAGGCTTTATGGATGTGGAGCAAATCGATAACGATTCAAATTCGGCTGAGGCTCTGCCCTTTCCGCCATCAAATAGGATTATTGCCTCCATGACGATGTTAGTAGGAGACGCCCCAGAAGGGTCGGCCTTGGCGCAAGTGTCCTCGGCCTCGACATGAATGTCGGAATTTACGGTCCCAACGTCACGGCAGAAAGGATTTCATATCGTACTGGTGTCCTTTTCCTGTCGTGCAATAATAGTGGGCAGGTCCAAAGCAATACATCTACTTAATGGCTTTGATAATTTGGGGCTGAATCTGAAACAACCGACAGTCTAAGCGCTCAAAGTTTATCATTGACAAACCCGGATAATCTCTGACCACTACGGGCGAAGAATTTTCTTTCGTTCTTTCTTCCACTGACTTCACTCCTAACTTCATCTACTCATGCCGGATGCCGAAAACACTGAGGACGGACCAGGTGAAAACAATGTGCGTCGGACTTTTCAGATGCCCGACCCAACAGCCACCCGGGAAGAGATTCTTGAGGCCAGTCCAGTCTGATCACTAGACTTTCGTGCTCTACTCATTGGTGTTTCTCTGCACAGGCCTTACGGGCGGCTCAGCTCGAAGCAGCTCGCTTGCTGAGTGATAACCGCGACCTGCAAATCAAAATCTCGCAGTTGACCAAAAAAGGACCGGCAGGAAAAAAACGCAGAGTGGTGAATCTAGATGAGGACAATACCAATGGCTATTTGGATGTCATTGTCGATCTCGGCAAATCCTTTGCCATCATGGTTGAGCCCTGGGTTCATTCCGCAATATTCACAGGAGAGCGTTACGAACTGCCCGCGGATATAGAACAAATCTTCAAAGAATCCAAACTATATAACCAATTCCTCACGGTGGCTCTATATAACCATGTCCCTGAGAAGTACCACGAAATGATTGATGCCGCAGTGTTTCCCAACTTCGCGGCGAATGTATGTTGTCGTGAACATTTTAATTTCCGTCCATGTACTAAATGCTATAAATAGTTTTGCAAGCACGCCAATGCAGGCCGTTCGTCTGCGCTTTTCAGCGCCGGAGAATCTGCACTACTTCATATTCTCAGTGACCTGAAAATTGACACCCCTGCGGCCAAGCGTGCCTTACTCTTCTGGCCCACTGAGCCAGTCGATGCGATCAAAGTCGGCCGCCTACCTCCTTTTTTGTACGCAAATCTGAAAAAGGATGCGTCAAAAATGTTTTTGCATCGGGGACCCATGATGGTACATCGTTTACTTTGGTCATCTATCTATATTTGTTGCTGACAAGCTTTCAGTTTCTACGCGCCGCGCTCTTGGGGCCAGCCAGCATCAAAGACAACGGAACCAAGAAACCTGTCGGCAAACCTGTTGGCCTACAATGGACCGCAGCCCAGAAGGGCGTAACTGCTGGCGCGATCGCTTTTGGCATAATCGGGGTAAGATATTTTTTTGTATCATCAAATCTGCGACTGCTACTTATTATAATATCTACCCAAATAGTTTATGAATAAACTTTCAGCCGACAGCTCACTGGAAGAAAAAGGGAAAACCACCAGCATCCCCTACCAAGATTATTTTCGGCTATACAAGAAGCTACTTTCTTTGCATCCTGACGCTCCAAACACCGTGAAGATATTCAAAAAGTGGAATCAGGCCGTGTTTGCCGGCGTCACCTCGGTTTTGCAGGTTGAGACTCAAGACCCTGTCGATGATGACGCCGAGTCAGGCCTCGAGGATGCGTTTGCGCACCTGGCCGTCGGGGACGATTCCGATGATGACGACGCCCTGCGCGACATTAACGGAGCAGATACCGTGGGCCTGATGGGGAATGATGCAGGATCGGCAGCAGGAGATGGCAGAGAATGGTCCGACTCAGACACAGGAGCGGCTGACGGGGATGGGGATGGAGCAGCTGGTGCACACGCTGGTGAGGGGGATGTGGCAGACCCTCCCTCACCGCCTGTCCGTCGTGTTGGCTCTCGGGCCCGGGTTCCGCGCACCATAGAAGCGCCAATAGTAGAGCCTGTAGCTAGGCGTGGGAGAGGAAAAGCTCCGAGGAGGTAGTGGGCTCAATGTGCTCGTCATTCTAATAAAAAACGAATCTTTGTCGTCCACGGGAGTCATATGCCGAGTGCTAGAAACAGTTCATACTGGTTTATTTGGGGGTCTGAAACTCCGTGATAAATCAATGTTAAGAACATTCTAATGTATATACTATGGTGAAACTGTCTATGCTGTACATTTGAAATTATACCCTTCATAATCTGGTCGCTGGTTCGACTCCTGTAACTTGTAAAATTGTAACCTTTAATAATTAGTGTAACTCGCTTGTGAGATTAGATTTGACTCTTAAGATAAGATCAGTTTGTAAGATCCCGGGGGCCTTCAAAGGTGTCTCGGGATCACCCTTTTTTTTTTTTTGCTCTCTGGAGGATTTCCTATTCCTATGACCCCTTCTAAGTGACCGGCCCACTCATAATGCCTTATAACTGGGTCCAGCCCTATAAGCGCCTTACGCACTTCAAGATCTCTCATAAGGACTTCTAAGGCTATCAGTTCCTTAGCCGATTATAAGCGGCCGGCTTCTTCGGACCAGCTTACACGTGATCTTTGCTCCGATAAGGCGCTTATAATGGCGCTCGGTCTTACAGCCTTATAAGGCCTTACAGCCTCTTATGGTGCATTTTTCAAATTTGCGACAAAATTATCGCAGTTCAGCTCATGGTATATAATTACTTTGATGTTCTAATGCTTTTATTTCGTTCCTAACCACCAATTTGCTTCAGCTTTTGTTTCTATCTGAATCTATCATGCTAAACCGACTGCCTTCGATGCCTGGTTGGGCATAGACTGAGCCCAACACTTCAAGCTATTGAGGTTACTATGCCAGTTGAACTTCAGGTATGTAATGTACTCCATGCTTTAGATATTCTAATGCCTTATATTTCATTCCTAACCACCCATTTTCTTCAAATCCTATGAGCTTACTATGCCAGTTGAACTTCAGGTATGTAATGTACTCCATGATTTCGATGTTCTAATGCCTTATATTCTGTTCCTAACCATCCATTTTCTTCAGATCCTATAGTTTAAATGCTAGACTGAGTGCAATCTGACTGTTCTGTATTTCACTAGATGGATGCATGCTTTCACACCAGAACCCTTCAAGTATGTCCAAGTTATCACTGTTCAACTCAAGGTATGTAATTACTTTGATGTTCTATTGCTTTCATTTGTCCCTAACCATATGTTTACTTCATATCCAATCATTTAAATGGTAGACTGACCTGACCGTCTTGTTCAATTCGCACATTTTTATTCCGTGAGTTATCCTTTGCCCGGATAGTTTCCTTTTCCCACCGCATGTTAATTCAGTACTTAGATGGATTCACGCTGATTCCTCAAATTAAACTTGAACAGTGCTTCCACGCTTCAAGATCTCGCGATGATACCAGTTGAATTCAAGGTATGCAGTCCATTCCGATATTCTAATGCTTTCCATTATTCTAGCAGCTTAATTCCATAGATTCAACTCAAATTGGCTACATTCGACATCCCAACTTCACGCTGCAACGGCCGTAGGCCGCTACTGTACTGCAGATCTATTTGTGCAATTTTTATTCCATGAGTTTTATTGTACTTTCGCTAGTTATGTTTCTTAACTGAATGGACGTGCTCTGTCGCATCATCTGGCGGTTAATTCCTTTCTTCCTCTCGTTTCTTTCTTTTGTGACGGTACAGCGATATTGTGTGGCCATAGTTTACAAGTTGCATACCATCATAGACCTATAATTGAAATCTCAAACTCAATGATACAAGAGCCCTCTGGGCAGCCTTGGTTTCTCCCAAAGGCCAAGTGGCAGAAAGGATGTATATATGCAAAGGTTTAAAAAGTGTGTGTACGGAGCTAAAAGAGTTCCCGTATGTTTTCAAATTTAGTACAGCCTGAGTAAGTATCGTGGCCATGAGAAGTTGAGAAAAGGAGCTACGGTAATGAACAGAAAGATATTCAATCCAGTAGTACATGTAATAAGTCCTCGGCAGGGTTGGGGACAACTCATACATCTCAACAACCTCAAAGAGCAGGTCTAATGAATAATCAGTCTGCTTGAAAAAAATTAGATCATGGACTCTTGGATGGAATATCTGTAGTCACCACTAGCTGCCAAGTTATCAATTACGAGTGTGTTGGCCTTTGACTATCTCTGAATATTTGTTGCGCTCCGGCCATCAGGCTTCGGCTGGGTTTCAGCATACATTCAAAGTGCAGTGTCTGGTCGGCCAATATGGTTTCTGGCTTTAAGTCGATTTAATTGCCAAGAGCCGAGGTGTTGAACAATCTTGATTCACAAACCAAAAGCCAAAGAACATCGCATCTGGAGGGATAGAACACAGGGCGGCGCATCCTCGAGTCTTGCAGCTTATGTAGCAGTCAGCTTGCTCAGCGTTGCCTTCTAGGCGTGCTTGTCTCAAGTGATTGGAAGTCAATCCATAACGGGCGGGTATTCAGACTGTTGTCTACCCAAACTACAGCACCAACGGCTGTCGGGCGATTTTGAGGCTTCGGCCATTAAGGAATTGAAGCACCGAGAATGAATGGAGTAGAACAGTCCCGAGTCTCATTTGGATATTACATCTCAAAGAGAAGAGTCATCGAAAAAAACGAAGAATAAATTGCAAGGCAGCGGACACCACCAATATCTCACTGGAAAGGGTAGAGATTGAGAAGAAGAAGAGCTCACATGAAGGATAAAAATAAAAATAAAGCCCAAGTCGGAATCGGGCTGTAGGTTCACAAATATGAGGACCTCACCTGAAGCACGGCTCAATCCCACGGAACATCGAAGAAGGGGTATGTCGCATTGCGGGTTGCTGAAGTTCACAGAGATGGAAGGGGAGAAGACAAAACAAGGGAGGAGTGGGAGCCCTGAGGCCGTACTTGCGAGACATCCCAACATTGAATGAAAATTGGCAATGCGGCGCTTGTGCCACCAATGGATCGAGAGCAGTTGAGATACACAATGTAGGACGAGGATTTGGGGTACAGGATTTGAGTGGATAGAATGCCATAGGAAAAGCTTTGCCGGGGCGCAGAAATTGGAATATTATCTAGGGATTCTGAAACCAAAGATCAGCGAAATGGAAGAGGAATAGCCGTGAAATCGCGTTCAAACGGCCTGGTTCGCAGAATTAGCATGTTTCTGTGGACAATTGTTACTGTACAGTGTTGGTTTAAGCCCTAAGGCCTTTAGTAAGGCTTAAGGGTAAGGCTTAGGGCTGGCCCAAAAGTTTTCGCGGCTACTGCCAGACCGCATGCTGGGATAAATGCCAGGAGGATGGAGGCTCCAGGGCGTGTAAACACCACAAAAAAGGGAGCTGTCCGTCGCAAACTTCGCAAACACCAGAGGTAAAACCAGTTCTGTTGGCGGCAGTAAAGACGGGGAGAGCTCAGCCTCCTAGTTTATCGTCAAGATGGTAGGCGGAGTATGAGGCAGAGGCTATGACAGTAAACGGTGATGGTATCATGACAAAGCCATGATATTCGCGGTACTAAACAGACCTGGCTAAAGTCCGGAACCAAGAATAAAAGGAACATCGCGGAAAAGTATAGTGAACGAATGTCATAGGCATGGAGTAGGATAGCTAATGGCAGTAGAACGGTCTATTTGGGTGCAGGGCTATCCCCTGGGCTAGGGTCGGTATATGAGCGTGCAGAGGGATGGACGTGGGGAGCGAGTGGGGAGCGAGGTGTATCATAATAAGCGGGGGTCAGGGTCGGTGTACGAGCAATGGCAGAGCGGGAGCGGCCTGATGTATGACTGGTGCGGCTCGGACCGCACGTCGATCCTGGACCGTGGTGGGTCCGCCAACGAGCGCACATCCATGCACAACTGCGTCTGGGGGCGCACCGCCACTGACTGCAGCGCGACGTTCGCCTCGGGTCGCTCACGCAGCTCCTACGAATCCGCTCTCCACCATGTCCGTGGCCAATTCCGCCAGCATACAGCAGCGTGAGCGCCTGCAAACCCATCAACGCCCCACGAAGCCCGCGTGCGTGCATGCATGTGCGCGAGGTGCTCCACGAAGCCGGTGGACGCGACGTGCCCGTCCGGCGCATCGGGGCACATGAGTGAGCGGCACGCCGACGAGCAGAGGCGCTCGGATGTCGTCTGTGCATGCGGGGTGTCGACGATGGTGCGAAAGCATTCAAGCGTGGGGAACGCACCGGAGATGAAGCCCGCGCGCGTCGTCTCCGGCGTGAGCTCGTTGGTGTGCAGGTTTGCGAAGGCGTGCACGGCCGCGAGGAGCCGGGCGGCAAGGGCGTCCGTCGCTTCGATCTGCGCGGATGCGGAGGAGACCCTCTGGATGAGGGGACGGGTCAGTGGGGCGAGGATGCGAGGCGAGGGCGGGGCGTACATTTCCGAGCTGGTAGGTGACACCAGGGAACGTTGCACGGAACGCGGGCGGCGAGATGGATGGAGGACCTGCGTGCATGAGTCAGACGCTAGGAGGGGGCAAGAGAGGAAGAACGTACGGCACCCGACGCCAAACTGTATGCAGAAAGCGCCGATGGGGAGCGCGCCGAAGCTCGTGGGTAGGATCCAGAGGGGGATGAAGACGGCCGTGAGGTAAGTGAAAGCGCTGTGGAGGGGAGGTCAGTACAAGGAAGGATAATAAAGTAGTTCTCGTTCTAGGCTGCGCTATAACGCCTTGCGCATCGTATAGCACATAGCTCCTGCCCACTCACTCATCCAGCTCCAGCTTTACCCGGAGCACCGCTCACCCACCCTGCCCACACAACGCAGGCGCCTCCAAACCGCGCACAAGAAAAGAACACGCACGCAATCATGATACGCCGCCACAAGAACTGCGAGAGCCACCCCGTGAACGCGCCGCCTGTGATTGCTCCCTGTGGGGAAGGAGCGCATCAGTCAGTTGGGTAGAGATCTTGCGAGCCATGCGAGAGGAAGTTGAAGCCTGTGGGGAAGTTAGTCTTTGTACGAGCGGGAGAGGGGGAGATGGAGGACGGGGAGGAGGAACAGGGTGCGGGGAAGAAAGGGAGGGTAGCAGGACGACGAAGCGCGCAGCACACAATCGGGATGCGAGAGCCATTCCCACTTCCTCTCTCCCAGGGAGGACGAACGCCGACAAAGAAGAAACACAACGTACCACTCATGAGTAACCCTGCATATATGCACAGCATCCATTGGGGCTTCAGCATCGCGCGCATCTCGCGCAGGAAGATGCGCGTCTTCTGCGACTCGGAGACGACGCCGTGCGACTCGGCAGTGAGGCGAGCCTGGGGTGGGTGTTAGTTAGGCAGGAAGAATGGAGAAGGGGAGCGAGGGGTGGGGAAAGGCACAAAGAAGAGGAGGGGGAGGGGAAGGGAAGCGAGAGGAGGGTATGACGAGTGTGGAGGCGGAGGGTGTGGGTGGTGGAGATGGAGCGTGCGGAGACGACGATGGGTAGGAAGAATGGAAGGGGGTGGATAAGGACGGCGGGGAAAGGAGTCGGAGGGACGGCAAGGGAAAGATAAGCCGCTCGGGCGGGAGGAAGACGCGGTGGCGGAGGGATGGGACGGAAGGGTGCAGATGGCGAAGGACGCACCTTCAAAAACACCGCGCTCTCGGGCAGCAGCGCGTGCAGGAACATGCTGATCCCGCTTGCGGTCCAGAACAGGGCGGGCTAGCCCACAGGCACAGAGGGGACGAGCTGCAGGGAGATGACGGCGGAGATCTGGGTGTGGGATTAGCGACGTGGACAAAAGAAGGCGTCCCGAGACGACATACAGATGCGGGCGAGCCATAAGAAACTTACTCATGTGCGCCTCAATACACAATGCTAGGGAAATCGACGGCCGCCATCGTCAGCGCAAAGCCACAGTATGGACTCGAGATGTAAAATGTAACGACCTCTGAGTAGAGAAACTGGGTAGCAAATACATTCGGAATATTCCGAAGATCCGTCTATCCCGGCATATTCCGGTCCATCCCAAACGTCGTGCCGCGGCTCTCTCTCCTCCAGACCCCGCCTAAAACCTTGAACACCGGCGCTCACTCCAGGGATGGTTGAGGTCGCATGACTCTCAACTCCTCGATGTGCCCCCGCCCGGTGTTGTAGCTGCGGCTCCAGCTCTGCGCTCACTGGCCTTCTCGCACAGATCCTCGCTGGCTTCTCTAATTTGTACATCCAGTACATCCATACCCCACAGTTCACTCTGATAATACTGATGTATTTTTGTGCCAGATCTCCCAACTCGCTCTTGTCTGGTTCAACTTGTACTCGGGTTCTTTGTTTCGTAATTTTGCAGCATTATTCTTGATGTTCCCTGTATGCATTCATTTAGTTTCAATAACCATCTATTCGTCTCCTGCTTCCCGAAATGTTGCGTGATTTTGTTGTTTAACTTGGCTTTTTTTGGTCCCACAGCTTGTCCATTTTATCATCCCATTCAGCGCATATCATGAAACAGATCTGTTTAATTATGTGCAGGTGGGTTAGATAGATGTGAAGGTGTTGAAGGATGAGACGGGGTCATGATTCTCTTCCCCTTCCAAGTGCCTAATATGAACCCCTTGTGCAGGCTGAATATCCTGTTTGGTACCTATACATCCCTCCTTTTTTTCATTCTGTCGACTGATATTGTTGTATAGCCAGGAGAGACACTACAATGTACACGCTCACCATGGGTGTTTATTTCTGCGTTCAATTTTATACATAAAGCTGATCCTCGCTAATAAAATATTCAATTACCCACCGGTGCGTATCATTTTCATTCGGTCTTAGATGTACCCCGCCATCTGCGCAAGGCTCCAGACGGAGATCCTAATCCACATGGGGCTGAGCAGGCATGACACAAAGTACATGTGGGTGGTGATGGTGGGCTCAAGCTTTCTCTCAAATATTTAGACTGTATTCTATATGTGTGCTGATGGGTAATGTCGGACTGTATCCCCAGTGAGAAACACATCTGCTCAAGGATGTGCATGTAGGGAAAATATGAACTGCTAAATTTTGCTAAATTTTCATATGTCATACAAGATTGACCATTTTCATATGATGCATGCAATCTTGACATTTTTTTTTGGAATAACTTGACACTGTTCATATGAATTCATGGGAGAACCTACATTTTTGACCCCCTTTCAGATTTGGGCCGATATGCCCATATCTCCGCATATGGACTTCTCACTGGGCAGCTGAAAAAAAAAAAAAAAAAAGTGTCCAGTTTCAAGGCCTGGTGTACAAATGAGTATCATAGTATGTAGCTACCATTCCACGCAGGTTGTGTGTCCAAATTTGCCAAGTATTTCCTCACCTCAGATTGGATTTGATACTGGTGGGACAAATGTTGATGTAACTCATCAGTTGTTCAGAAACAGTGCAGGAAATTGAAGGAGCTGAGATTTCTACCAGAAGACTAGTGGTCATTCTACGTATATGTGAACTGTGTATACTAGAATTACTGAAAGTATTTGCCTGGGGTGTCCTCATCAATCTTGCAGTGCAACAAGGCCTCCTGGGCTGAAACAGTGTCGGGATGTGTGCTTCCAAACAACCGTGTCCGGACTTCTACAACTTCCATGTATAACTGGGCTGCCTCTTTCAATTTCCCAAGATCACACTGGATATTTGCCAGAGTTGTCATCGCATTCAAAGTATGAGGATGTTCAGGACCCAAGATCTGCCTCCTCTTTTCCATCACAACCACCACAAGTGCCTCTGCCTCTGTTAACCTCCCGAGATGCCAATATGTGATGGCCAGATTCCCCATGGTGGTCAGAGTTTCAGGATGTTCACTGCCTGAGGTCTGCTTCCTCTTTTCCAGAACAGCCACCTGAAGTGCCTCTGCCTCTGAGAATTTCCCAAGATCCCGATATGTGATGGCCAGATTGTTCATGGCGGCCAGAGTACCAGGATGTTCACTGCCTGAGGTCTGGCTCCTCTTTTCCAGAACAGCCACCTGAAGTGCCTCTGCCTCTGAGAATTTCCCAAGATCCTGATATGTGATGGCCAGTTGGTTCATGGCAGTCAGAGTATAAAGATGTTCACTGCCTGAGGTCTGCTTCCTCTTTTCCAGAACAGCCACCTGAAGTGCCTCTGCCTCTGAGAATTTCCCAAGATCCCGATATGTGCTGGCCAGATTTCCCATGGCAGTCAGAGTATAAGGATGTTCGCTGCCTGAGGTCTGCTTCATCTTTTCCAGAACAGCCACCTGAAGTGCCTCTGCCTCTGAGAATTTCCCAAGATCCCGATATGTGTAGGCCAGATTCCCCATGGCCATCAGAGTATAAGGATGTTCACTGCCTGAGGTCTGCTTCCTCTTTTCCAGAACAGCCACCTGAAGTGCCTCTGCCTCTGAGAATTTCCCAAGACCCCGATATGTGACGGCCAGATTGTTCATGGCGGTCAGAGTATCAGGATGTTCACTGCCTGAGGTCTGCTTCCTCTTTTCCAGAACAGCCACCTGAAGTGCCTCTGCCTCTGAGAATTTCCCAAGATCCCAATATGTGGTGGCCAGCTGTCCCATGATGGCTAGAGTATCAGGATGCTCAGCACCCAAGGAGGACTTGGCCTTTTCCAGCAAATCTGCACAGAGTTCCTGGGCACGCTGAAAATTCCCAGAGTCATAGTATATTCTTTGATATGGCCAGAGAAATTTGGAGGCAAGTTGTGAATCCATCTGAAGGACAGTGTTGACGTGAGGGAGAAGTCTCATGGTGAACAGTGTGTCCTCCCAATCTACTGACATTGCAAGTAGGGCTGCCACACACTCTTGAGTAGAATCCATGCTGAGGACAGTATTCCTGCTCCAGCTATGCACAAGTGGGTGGATTGAGAAAAGGCCTGTATTGGGATCTTGGTTGATCAGAGAATATCCCTGGAGCTCTGCAGCCATCTCTGAAAAGGACAGAGTGTCCCACATCCCAGCAGTGGTCAAAAACTGGCCTAGAAACTCCTGGGGTTCTTCCACTTGTTCCTGTGTAAGATCCAAAGAATCCGGAATAAAAATGGCAGCATTTGAAAATATCCCCTCAGAGATCCCCTCATGGTGGAAAAATGAGCACAGCTGCAAGAATCTGGCTGCTGGCTTGTTCAAACACTTGAAGCTAATGTCCCATGTGGTATACACTGACAAAGCATATTTGTCATGGGACTGGACAGGCACTTCACTGAGAAGTCGAGTGTGATTGTGCTCATAAAGGGCAAGGTATCTTCTGAGAGCCCCCCCAGTTTTTGAAATATATGCGCCTGCTTGGACCACAGCAAGTGGGAAACAGTAGAGCACCTTTGAGAGGTTAGTTATTGAATACCACCATACCCATGGCAAATACCTTGACAATCTCAGTTGCAAGCATTTCATTCTCACTTGTGGCCGGTTCAGCGGCACTAACAAGCAGAAGCTGCACTGCAGCCTCTTCCTCCAGATCAGAAATTCTGTGATGGGCATCAGGTGCATGCACACGAAGCTGGGGGTTTCGTGAGGTGATCAAGATGTTGCCATGGGTGCTTTGAGGAAAGAAATTGAAGAGATTGAGTTTGGGATCATCTGCATTGTCGAATATGAGTAACCACTCCTTGTTACAAGAAGACAGCCAGTGTAAGGCATCCTCATGATTACTTCCAATGGACTGTGTGAGGGCAATATTTTTAAGCCCAGCCCTGAGTGTGTCTGCTGTGCTGGCATCAAGGAAAAAGACATCTGTGAACCTGCAAGGACTTTAACATTTGAATAAATAAACATTGAAAGTGATAGGCCCACCGATCACTCTGGGTTTCATGCATCAATTTCAGCGCAATTTGGGTCTTGCCGGAGCCACCCAGTCCATGCAACAGAGACACATGGCGGTTTCCAATATCCTGAGCAAAGTAGAGGTGCATCTTATCCAAGATGTCTCTCCGTCCATGGAAGATCCGTGAGGGAGGGGGACAGACTGTTGTTGCTGCAGGAGGAGGAGGAGGTGGAAGTGGTGTCAAAGATTCTGGTGCTGGTTCCAACACAGTTTAGCAGGCCCACAAAAGGCAGAAATAACCATACCATGTATCTTTAGTTGTGCAACACAAGAAGTCTTTGAATATGTGTGAGAGGAGAAATATATACAGGAGAGATGGACCCACTATGAAATTCTGTCGGAGCTCATTCACACGCCTATTGTATCTGCTGAGCTCATCTCCGATACTAGTTGACCGTCCAAATTCTTTGACGCGGTTACGAAAACCTTTCTTTTGGAATTTCCCAAGTCCTTGCTGAATTTCAAGGAGCAAACTGCAAAATAGTGTTAGATTAAGCAAGAATAAACCAGGAGACCCGCACCTTTTGAGCTGGTCACAAAATTGTATCAACCTGCTCGCCGCATCTGCTCCGTGCCGGGAAATTTCCTCTTGCAGCATGGTAGTAATCGTGACAATGCTGTCGCATAATTCCGTGAAGTCCTCCCTGTTCTTGCCCATTTTCTAATGCAGCAGGGTAAGGAGATAATGTAGGACCTCCCAACGTGCGCCGACGTACCTGTACTGCCTCCAGAATCGGAATCACGGGTCCCAATGCGCCTTTGACGTATGGAAATGGCATGAGTTCTGCTGCTGCCACAACAGTCTTTGATGTCAGAATCAAATTTGCAAGCCTGTCTGGAGAGACCCCTGCAGATGGGGAGGGGACTGCCGCTGGCGGTGGAGTCGACATGGTGGTTGTGGTCAAGTCGTGATAGCGTGCCCGTTCATCGATGGAGGCTGTGCGACAGCAATTTGACAGCATCTATTAATACTAACTGTAACAGTGTCCGCTGATACTCGGCGTGCCAGTGGCAGGAATATCGAAATTGCGAAGGCAGACTCGGATGTACCCGATTGAGTTAGGCTTGCAAGTACGAACTGCCTCGGAGTTTTGAAATTTCAAGCGCCATCATAAACCAAAAAAAACCGCGAAAAGACTTCATAACTTGCTCATAATGCACAGAAGACACCAGAGTGTTTCACAACAAGGCTCCCTGCACTTTTACAAAAAGACGGCCTTCAGAAATGATTTAAAAGACGATGCCAACGGTTGAGTAAGTTGATTGACGTGCGTACTACGCTTATCAGACTCCTGTTGGACGCGGGCCTCTATGACATAGCACTTCCTCCAAGTTCATAGATATTAGATCGATAGTTGGTAGCGAGCCCAGTAATGTGATTCGGTCTCCTTCGTATCTCCTGTCCCTTTTGTGAATTTTCCGTCCGCAATATCATGGTGTCTACTATCCTAATTAGGGCCGGTGCCCGATCCGATTATTATTTTAAAAGGCTTTCAACCCGTCCATCCTTTGATGGTACAGGGTCGACGGCCCATCGTGCCGTGATCCACTCCTGAGCAAGGTAGGCGCAACGGCCCACGAGTCATCCCGTTAACAGAATCCCCACTGTCACTCAAATCCGTCCCGCCTAACCAGTGCATCTGGAAACAGGTTTCTGGCTGATAGAGCCTCGGCTTGTTGATAGAGCCGCCGGCATCTTGATAGCGCGTGATATAGACCTGATCCCTTGATAGCGTCTCATAGAGCATGTCTTCTCTGTAGAGTCTCATAGAGCCCGTTACTCTACCATCGCCCCCGACGCTCTACCAGGGTCTATGGGTGACTGCTCATCTGGAAAAAATAGGGTAACTACCATCACTATGTCACGCTACCGTAGTAGCCGTAGCGGCATGTAGTGATCGTAGCTACCTTATTTTTTCCTGATGCTCATCGCCGTTTCCATCATCGTTTCCATGCGGCGCGTTGCTAGGGCCAGTATTTATGATAAAAGACGAGGTCCATGCATGTCCATCACTTCCGACTCTTTCCCTCTCACCATCTCCTGCACGCAAGTCCTGAAGTATTTCAAGCCCTCAAGCTCAAGCACTTCTCTTCAAGATTTCCTGTTCCTGTTTCGGGCCCATTGCTCCTTGTCGTCAATTGATCTTCAAATCAATACAAACTCTCTGCTCAAGCCATTTTATCTTCGACTCGGGCATTTGGGGCTTTATTTTTAGTCTTGTTTTCTGTATTAGTAGCCTACTAGCTGTGAATAAATTCTATTGAACCTTAATTCTTTCTTTATTTTCTCAAGTCTGAAGGAAGGGGAGGGGAAAAAAATTGCGATGCTGAGCTTGCCGGCACCGTTCGATGGGATCAGATCAATTCGCGTACGCCATCTTCGTGATCTTCGCGAGCTCTATGGTGCTCTATGACGGCTCTATGTAGAGACTGCCTTCTCTATCATCGTCTATATAAAGGGGGGGGGTTGCTACGGCTCTATGGCTCTACTAGGGTCTATCAAGAGCTATGTAGGCACTGACCTATTCCCAGATGTGGCAGGAATGGGGCCGAATGTTGAGAGGCGAACAGTGGAATTATTTACACCACCTTCCACCCAGAAAGCCCGTCTTCGCCCATTCGCACGGCTATTTTCACGGATGTTCAGCATTTCCTGATGTTGTGTTCAACTCCGTTCAACTTCAGAAACTGAGGCTTGAATAGAACTTTGCGCCTCAAAATGCGTCCAATTTCGGATTATATTGTGGGGAATAATATTGTTTGTGCTCTAAATTTACACATGCCCTGCCTGATATATGCCTGATATGCATTTTATTTATTCGCGCGAAGCCAAGCCTAGATCAACAATAGAGCGGTGTAGTGGCCGGTGCACTGCAGCTGGACTTCAGCATCCTCCCTCGACCCTCACAGGTTACCGCACACTTGTTTTTTCACGCCTTTCTTATCTTGGACCTGGCCATGCCAGTGGGTACTAGGAAATTTAGCGAGATTCTGAGTTAGATTCGGGTCCGGCCAGTGTATGAAGAGTCCGTCCGTCCAGCCTACTATGCGGCGGCTTGGGTGCATCAATCTCAAGGCTAACTTATGGCGCTTAGCGGGAAGTAAGACTCGACTCGACTCTACGCCGCGACGACGGCTTCCCAAAGCGATCAAGTCTGTGTCGGACATTTAAACGCGCTATTTTATAAAGAGCAGAATAGAATAAAATGTAATACTAACGAAGGTCCCGTTCGAAACGAGTAGCATTGATTCCGCAAAGGTCCGCATGGAGATAAGGTACGAGCTTCATCTGTTAAAACGTCTGTCTAGGAGTGACTAGTGTGGAGAGCGCATGAAGGCTTAGCGACTTGATACTAGCCGGATTCGACGGCTCTATAGGCAGGCAGGTGCGACGACTTCATGATAAGCAGAGAGAGAATAGTATACATACATATGCGTGAACAAATGGATGATCTCCTCCGCGCCGGACGCCGACGTCCAACGCAGGCAATAGAGGTCGGATGGGACGCGAGGCCAGGGATGTCGTGGTATCGGAGTGATTTGGGCCGGGTAAACACGACGTCGATTACACAGATGCGCCCGAATATAGCACGCAAAATCACAGTGCGAAAGGACTTTGCTTTAAATTGCCCTGGAGCGGCAGGTTGAATCGCCCTAGAGCGGAAGTTTGGATTTGCCTGAAGCAAAGGGAAGAACAGCTGAAAGTCCTGGTCCATGCGACGCGACGGAGGCCCGAGCTGGGAGTACTTGGCTAGCTAAACAAGCGCTGTTCATGACAGCCGTAAAGAGCAACTCCGATGAAAGAGTAGGAACAAAACGAGGTGCGCAATGTTGACGAATTCGTTGCATCGGCCCACAAATCTGGGCCAGGCCCAGCAACTCCCGAGATTGCCAGGGACCATCGATTTCAGCAAACGAAATTGCTGAAGCGCCTGTCCAGAGAGACTGAAAGACGGGCAGATGTTGAATTTGCGCTTCGAGGAGCGGCGAAAGGCCAGTCTTTCTCATCCGTATCACATTTGCAGAATTTATCATCGAGATGCCCTGGCGTAAGAGGTACATGGTAGATTGAACTCGCAGGTTGGTATGGCTGAAAGCAAGCGCGTGACATTACTGTGACGTGTAACAGAGCTTCACTAGGAACGACCAAGCGGATTTTTTGAGTTATATACGCGCCACGTACAAGTCCGGCGGCGGCCACCAGTGGTTTTCGCTGGCTATCAGCAACCAGTGATGGATAACGGTTGATAAGATAAACCACTGTTGATCAGTGTCAATCACCCATCACTCGTCCCAATTGAGTTCGCAAAGAACCCTCATGGTTTTCGCTGGCAGCCAGTGGTTTTCGCCGGCATTTACCGCATGTATTTACTTTTGTTTCATTTATTATATGCAATAGAAACCAGAAATAACGACGAGTTCCCATCAGCACTTACCATTTGGCACGCGGAAAAAACTCTAATCAATGGGGTCGAGAAACGACTGGCTCCCTTGTTGGTATCACCAGCAAAATGGCCCCTATCGGCATTCCATTTTATTGAATGCTAGTGATTGCCAGTGGTTTTCACTGGTTACTCGTGGTTATTCTCCCTATAAAACCAATATATTTGTGATAGAACCCAGTGGTTATCTTTGGTGGTGTACCTTACGGTGTCTAGAAATTTTGATGAAGCTTTAGTGACCTCCAAGAATTGTTTAGTGGCTGATATTGTGTCAGTAAGCCATGATTGCCAGTGGTTGCCAGTGGTTTCCAATGGTTAGTACTAGCCTCTATTGTGTGATTTATTGGACATACATTGACTGTAATTAATTATGGTGACTCAAAAGACTGAAAGCTCGCAAAAGCTCACATTAATGGTTCTCATTTGGTTTTTTGATGAGAACGAATGCCATCGGAAACCAACGGCAGCCAGCAGGATCTACTGATCTACGGCCAAAGCAGGGCCACATTTATCAGCGGGATTGGTGGATGGAAGCCAGTGGAGACAGGTGGAGACCAGCGGCGACTCAAAGACATCAATGGCGGCTATTGCGGGCCTTCGGCCCGCACCCGCACGTGCACTCCGCGTATATTACAGGATTTTTTCGCTTTCTGTGCACGTACTACGCGGACGACTACCAGCAGCCGTCCGCAAACTCTCCTTTCTGAGGCTCCCAGTGCTCCAGGTGGGTCCTATCCTTTGTCCTAATATTTTATTTATGTAAATTGTGACAGGCATTGCCTCTTCGTCCGCGACCCTTGCTAACAATCAAGAGCCTGCGTCCGCCCGCGCAGTACAGTCTCGCCGGGCGCCCCACGGACTCGATCTCGCAGATCAAAGAACAACTCGCGCATGCCCTACCGCGCCACCACCCGCAGACACCTAGCGCCTCCTCCTCAGGGGCAAGGCGCTCGCGGACAACAAGCTCGTCAGGAGTACACAGTAAAGGACGGCGACACGCTCAATATGCTCGTAAAGCCCGGTACCACCACACCAACACCTACCACCACCACTGACATGGCATCGGACGACTCCAAGCCCAGTCTCTCGATTGACTCAAGGGCAGCCCCAGTCTGAGCCTCAGCGCGGGTGTGACGGCGAGGAGGGGCCACCAGCGCCCGTCGCCCTCGGCCGAGGCGCCGCCCGGTGGTGAGTCGTCTCGCGCATGCATAATCGTTTTTAGTCGCTAATATCAAGCTAATATAACTTTTACTTCGCAGACGTCCCACCCTCCTCCGGTTCGTCCTCGCCCTCCACGCCCTCACGCCAGAACAGCACCACGTGCGACATCACCCTCGCGCTCGGCAACGCCACGCCCGCGCTCGCGGAGCAGGAGCTCAGCACGTATCACGCCGGCATCGCGAACCCCAAGTTCTGACAGGGCCTGCTCGCGTATGTGGGGTGCGTGTCACTTTCTTTCTCCTCTCCTCTCCTTCGCCTTCCATTTCGGGTCCCATTGCTGTATGCCGGCCGCGACGTGATGCGCGTGCGTCCACACGCCGATCATAATCTCCCCTTCTCCTCCCCTCCCTTTTCGGGACCCAGTGCTGTATGCTGACCGCGTCACTTGTTTCTACCAACTCCCGTCTATACACATCTCGTTTCTATAACTCGTTTCTAACTCTCATTTCTCCCTACTTCTATACACACGCCGACACCGTAAAACACGCTGACCCCGAAAAACAGGGCCTCTGTCCCCCCGCCGACGCGCAGCTCGCGCCCGAGGAGTTCCTGCGCGCGGCCAAGGGCATGCTCGCTGCGAGCGAGATCGCGCGCATAAGGGACCAGGTCGGCGTCACCGGCATGGGCGGGTTTTAGGGCGCGACGCGACGCATGGGCGGGTTTGAGGCGCGACGCGACGTGGGTGGGCTTAGGCGCGATGCATGGCCGGGTTTCGGCGCGTTTATACCGCACGAAGACCGCTGTCCTTGTCGACGGTAACGCCGATCCGGTAGGTTCTTCCCCATCGTGGCCCCATCGATTGTTCTTACTAACAGCTCGTTTTCAAGCTAGGGGAAATCGCGACAACATCCTTGGCAGCGGCCTTAATTTGAATGACTCGGCCTCGCCTAGTTTCCCCATCGCGGTGCTATCAATTGTTCTTACTAGCAACTCTTTTTCAAGTTCAGGGGAATCTAGGCAACCTCCTTGGCAGCGGCCTCATTTTGAATGGATTATTGGGACTGGGCGTCGATTCTCGACGGTCTTCTACGGTCTCGGTCTCGGGGCCTTCTCGATGGACTCGGCCTCACCTAGTCCTCGCCTACGTCCTGATACTCATCCAACTGATACTCATCCAAGGCTTGAGCTTGAGTGCCTGTGGTTACGTCGGCCGACTGCTCGCCGACGTTCAAGTTCTGGTCACCAACCTCCCTGACAATTTGGGCTTCAGACTCCGCGCTCACCGGTCTTCTCGTACCTCTCCTCGCTAGTTTGCACTAACCCAGTACGCCCACCTCCCACGCTTCACTCGCATATAAGTATTGATGTATTCTTGTAAGTACCGAACTTCTCACCTCGCTCTGGTCTGGTTCTTTTCTGTGTTCGAGTTCTTTGTTTGTTTCCTAATTTTGCAGCGTCATTCTTGTATCCGTTTTTAGATTGAATAACCATACGTTCGCTTTCTGCTTCCTGAAGTGACGCGCGATTTTTCTAAGTTTCTTGGCAACATTATTTTTCGGCCCAGAAGGTCGATCAACTGGTTTCGAACCATTTGTTCCACATCTTACCCATCGCACGCGTATCGTCCCATTCAGTGCGTATCATGCGCCGTGACGTGGCAGACTCGGCAGCAGATCTGTTCAATAATGTGCGGCTCGTGAGCGAGCCGTTCAAACTTACTTAATTATATTAGGCTGCACTGTTTTCAGAGTAGATTTGACTCAAGATGCAAGTAACAAGAGAATTTCAATATAGTACGCTGTGGATTTTTGGATCATATGGGTGTCGGGGGGACAATAGGAACTGAAAGCTAGCAATTTGGAGATAGATGTAACGTATATATATGATAGTACCTCGTAGCGCATCTAACTTGGCGCATTCCCAAGAAATCTGTTCAAAAGGCCATTTTGAGGCCAAAAAAAAGGGGCTCTGAGAGTTTTTCTTCGAGCCTGGAACAGACCGGCTGCTCTTGATAAGTAGGGTACGAATTGTCGCTATACTGTCCATATATTTTGGGTATTTTCAAATATTTGTACAGGAAGCGTTTCGGAAGCGTCGCAGTAATTTCCGCGAAATTATGGGAAACGGAGTAAAACTGGGTCATCAGGAGGAGTGCCACTCTAACTCTGTAGCAACAGTCACGACCCGACTTTAACTCGAGCTGGTGTATGCGACGTACTGGGAATCCAGGATGACACTCCCCACCATCCCATCGGAATATCCGATCACCACCGCCGACGACCAGTTTCGTGATGGAATACTGCAAGTTGAATCCATTCTCGAATCTGTCGATGAACCATCTAACCGCCCAATGCCGGGTGATATATTTGAACCACAGGTAGTATTTCCACTCGTAGGCGTTGATGACGCGGGGATTCACGTACATGTTCTGCATGTCGAATTGTCTTCGCATGTCGTAGGGGAGGAGGAGCGATTCCGACGAGAAACATTCCTCCCTGTCGATGGACGCGCGGAAGCGCAATGGGGGTGTCTGCGCGGGCGTAAGGTCGGGCGACTGCGGGAATGCAGGGTGTGAGGGTGCGAGTGGCCGCGAGAGTGGAGAGGTCGAGAGCCTTCCGGGGATGCGCAGTGGTATGGGAACGAAGAGCTCCGGGTTGAAGGCAACGATGCCGTTCCAGCACGCGAACACAGTAGCGGGTTCGTCTTGCTTGACGGGGCCTGTCCCCGTGTCCTCGAAGAAGAATGGCCATACTGTAGATATTATACGTCCAAGGCGGTCACGGATGACCCACTGGTCATACAAGCTGCAGAATGTCATTAGTGATTCACTCCGATGTGAGGAATGTGGAGTAACACACGCCCAGCTCCCGAAATCGAGGCCACAGACAAAGTCATATTCCCCATTTCTGGTTTTGAGTAGCTCCACCACGGATTCAGCTTCGATGAAGATATCGTTGCTGAATATGACTCGATCATAACCGCCCCTTTCCACCAGAGGCTGCATGACGAGGTTTCGGACGGATGACAGAAACTCGATGCGTGGCGTCGCAGTTTTCATATCGTCTGGTTTCTTAATGCTGGTGTCGTGCGTCAGAATGCGGCGTGCTACGCCCATGAGCTTCAAGGTGGCGTCAAAGTCCTCCAGTAATTGTGGCGTCGTATCATGACTATTTGATTCTACAATGGACACGAATACATTGTCCTGGAATGAAATTGGTAAGTGTGGCGCTAACGAAAAGTTAACGCACTCACTGGTCCCACATAGCAAATGAACTTGGTAATTTCTGTGATCCAATATGGAAGCACGGCGCTGTTATCATAAAACATGGCTGCTATGAATATTTTATCTGGAAGAACGTGAATAAACATAATGAACCCCGATGCTGTGCTTCCCACTGACCTCCATTGTGGTAACCCTCCCGACGCGGCAAACTGATAGCCTTCTCGACATCCTGCTTGTACCGGTGGTCACCAGGATGCTCGTATGTCTTCAGCATATAAACTCCAAAGAGCGCCGCCGAGAAGTAGCCTGTATAGAGAAATGTCCACAAAGTAACACGGACGAGGGACCGCCTATGGCGTGGAGTATGAGCAGAAGAATACGCCGCGGAGCTAAACTCTTGGTCTCCGTCACCAGTCAGCGGCTCCATATCCATGTCCAATGATACCCTGCGGTACTGTTGCTGTTTCCCGTGCACGTACGACTGTACGCATCCCCAGACAGGTTTCAGGGCAAGCCAGACAGCACCTAATGCTGACATGACGAGGCCCCATATCGGGATTGTCGCCAAAGTATAGACAAACATGGTGCGGTATGCGGGGAAAAAGGGTGCGCCCCACCAGCCAGACATGAACTCGACCGCATATTGTTCGACCCTTCCATAGATGTACCTGAAAACCATGCAGGAAACCATAAAGTGCAGTCCGTATCGCATTATTACCCAGTGGAGCATAAAGGCAGCGCGTATAAGGCTCCAGATCCGATTAAAGAGAGGATTACGGCGAACTGGAGCGAATCGGTCTCTCCAGGCGGCGAGTCGATCCCTGACAATGCCATCCAAAAGCCGATCGTACAGAAAAGTTCTAGGTGAAGAGACAACCCGAAGTATACGCTGAACTCGAGGGTGTAGCATTGGAAGAGCAGCAAAAAGTGTTGTGCGGTGATCGGAAGCCGCATTTTTCAAGCGACAATGCATCGAATACAGAACGCGTACGGCAACTTCTGGAAATCGTAAGTATTTTTTTGCCCAAACGTTTCCATTTGACGCACAGAAATAGACGAAAACTATTACGGGAAAGCCATATCCGAAGATGGCGGTTGATCCCTGTCCAAAGAGGAAATCCTAAGCGCTGGATCAAATTTCCGTGCTAGGAAAGAAAATGATCAGTGTCAAGGTTTTCCGAAACAGCTGTAATAGTTTTTGTTCCGCCAAATAGAGCAGCTCACAGGCGTGAAAGTCGCAAGTCCTGTCCGTCAATCCGCCAGCTTCAAGTTCCCTAATTCAGAACCGTAATTTGCTGCCTGTCTGAATTTCTTTTCAAAAACTTGAGTGCCGGCAGTTCAGCTTGGCGAGTCCAAAAACGGTAATCCTTAAATTTTGACGTGGGCAAAATTTTCTGATTGTCTCAAGGTTTTCGGAAACAGAATTTGATGGGCCTCGAGCCAGCTCGAGCCGAGGTGAGTTCCCATCAGCTCGAGGTGCCAAATAAGGGAAGGTGTCGAGGCGAGGTGGTAATCAGCTCGATTTACCTCCACCTCGCGGCATCACTAGCGAGGGGTAAGTTGCCAGGCTTCCCAAAAAGTAGTGCCGGGTCGGGAAAGTATGATACATTTCATACACTGAGGCCGCGCAGTGGCCTCATGGGCAAGAACGTAGGACTAGTATAATACATTAAATACCGGCGGTGCCGGACCAATTTTTTTCACGTATTTGATGTATAATACAGGTATTTAATACTTGGGCCTCAGGCAACTTCTGGTCGGGAAATATGGCGAGCAAGAAAGGGCGAATGTCATTGAATCCAAAGTTTTTTTTCCACCAGGAAACGTGCAGAGGCCGTTTTAAGACTGTCATATTGCTCAGTGGAGATTCCCATTGAGGACTAGGAAGGTCCAGGCGTTATGTAAGAGTTGGCAGAAAGCAAAAAGTCGCGCAAGATTTGTCCGTGATCGACCAAATCCAAGCCAAATCCTTAAGGCTGAATATTATGAGGCATGCATAGGGACCTGGAAATCTGAGCTTCAAGTACATTCACGGTAACAACATTTGGACACTTTGAGACTGATTTCTGCAACGGCGGGCTCGTCACAACATCTGCCAAGGCGCGTCCTTTCGCTGATCTAGATTTGGTTCGCAGGATCAGGGATGTCTGAAGCGTTTCGGAGATGTAAATCATTTAATATATATTAAATACGCAACTCTCAGGTAATCGAAGGACGGATGGTTGATAGTATCCGTAGCATACATAATAACGCGATGTATGTAGTACGGACCCCGGTTGTTCCTTATGTAATGGGACCGCGCCGGACCTACCTACCTCAGAGGTCTCAGGTATTTAATGTATTATATCATGTATAATACACCCCGTATCAAAGGGTGGCGAAAACCTTAAATCCGGACATAGGTTCCCGCTTGATTTCGCGCGGTGATCTCAGAACCATTGTTGACGGGGCCTGACTTTCAGCTGGGGTTGATCAAGGTTGGTATAGGATAAACTAATTAATCTGATTAGCTTGCCTTCTGTATTTGGGATCTCTACATCATCGAGGTATAGTCCAAGGGCCCATCCCAGCGATCCCCACTGGGAGTCAAGTGCTCCCCCCTCAACGTAGAGGCTACATATAGCTGAAATGAGTTGATATGAATCACAAATACATCTTAACACAGTACTCCTGAATTTTTTCGAGAGTGCGATACCCTGTAGCGCGGGGTGAAAAGACCGCGAAAGCTCTGCTTCAGCTTGCTGCGCCGCTCCCGGGTGACCTGAATCTCATCAAGCTGGCTGGGTTCTGGCACATAATCGGACCCGGCCTGGGAAGATGCGAATAAGGCAAGTCGTCGTCGGGGTCCTGCGATGCCATGACTGTACTCAGTACTGCGGGAGAGACGGCCCGTTGATGCGGATGATTGCCGACTGGTAGTGGTAGTTCCGGGGTCCTGACAGGAGCTTTTTGGTAGTTGATATTGGTTGATTGGGGGAGCTTGCGACCCCATCTATCCGAGTGAGACCGAAAAAGCTAGTGGCTGTGCAATGCACTTGTTTTGGCCTTATTTGTTTGATGGTCCCCCCGTGGGACACCTGTCTGATGTCAACATTTGTGGCTCGCTCCAGTGGTAGAACGGTGGGGGCTGTTAGAAAACACAATCCACTTGAATATGATGAGTAAAACTCGCGTAGAGTGCAAGTAGTTATGTATCAGCTAATTACACACAGATTAGAAAATTGAATACAACACCTCACTATCCCACACGTCCTCTTCTTCGTAATGGGAAAAATCCAAGAAAAACCCGCAATAACTTGACAAAGTTTTTGAATCAGAGTACATAATAGAGCCTTGCTTTCAACTCGTATGAGGCAAGCTTCCCCCTAACTGTAGCCGGGTACCGGCATACAAAATTCCATATTATACATCACTTTTTGCTTCTCCACCCCTTGCCCGTATAATACATTCTTTAAATACATCATTTCCGATACCAAAAAGGAAAAAACAACCGTTTGTTGCTCAAATTCCGAGTCGATGCCGAAAGTTGGTTATCAGGTCCTGCATCTGCTCCCCGTTTGTTCACACTTATGTCCCGCTGGAAATCCTTCCTGAAATTTAATATCCGACGTTATTTCAGCCCACAACACGGAAGCTATGAATTGTTGCCCATCTTCGGCGCCGACCCGCAGGAACGCGATATCAACCATGCCGATGTCGAGCCGGAGCACCAAGATCCCCCCTGTGCCCGTCGGTCGATCTGGGGGACAAGAAAAATAAGAAAACGAGCCCTACTGGCTGGAATATGCATCCTCGCTGTGGTGGCCTACCGTCTGTGCCAGAATATTTAGCCTTCAGAGCGGAAGTACTGACCTCGCGATAAAGAAGTGTATGCTGTCCAGGAGCAAGACGCACCACCGGACGAGCAGAACAGACCGCTCGCGCCAGACGAGCCCCCGCCCCCACCGCCCCCATTATATGCCGAATATCATGAGCGGGAACACAACCTGCCCCAGCACAGCGCGTTGCTGCCTTACCCAGATGGGGTGCATGCCAAATACTTGTGGGCTGCGAATCATGGATCCCGTACGTGTGCCAGCTTGAAGATGAAGAGGCTCTGATATAAGGCGCCCAGTTTTCGGGTGGGGGAATTATATGCAAGAGATGGTGCTCAACGCTTACCTGGCATATGCCTCCCGACGCGCGTGCGTTGGATAGGTTATCGGGAGCGTGAGACTGATGCGGCCTTGTACAGATATGTGTTCGACAACTACACCTGGGAGCGCGAGGGACCGGATATCGTCGAGTTTGAAGGGAAGCTGCGACCCGGGCGCATACCGCTGTCGGCGTACATAGCGGGTATGCGTATCTCTTCCATTGCCTTATATCCTTGGCCGCAGCTACTCATGTCTTCTCGGCAGGACCGATAATAGGCGGGGCGATGGTCGAGCCACACGTGCCGAGAGCAATTTCGCGCGAATATTTCCTGAGCGTGTGCCCCGAGGCGGACCGGGTCGTACTCGACACAAGGGGGATACTATCGGAGCTGGGGAACGAGGCGACAGTCAGCCAGATGGTCCGCCTCTGGGTTGCGGTGTTCAACACCATAGAATCTCGATGCGTCGAGTTCGATCAGGGCAGCCCGTCGCTGTTCGGCTATGCGTGCGTCTCTGCCGTCCTGCGCGGTGAAAGAAATGCTGACATCCCGACACACGCAGAGTGACCAACACAGTACGGGTGCTCGACGTCTTCCCGGCGCTCTCGGCCTCCCCGATCTTGGCGGATTTCGGATGGTCCAATTTAATTCTCGGCGCCTTCCGGGATAACCTCCAGCATTTCTCCACCGCGGCAGGGAGAGCATTAATACCACCCACCAACTCAACATCCATTACGCCGATAGTGGGGCTGCTGGCTGTCCATGTTCGGCGCGGGGACTACGAAACGTGGTGCATCAACACATTTCGCAATAGCATGCCGTACACGGGATTCAACAGATTCCCGTCCTTGCCAGACAAGTACGCCCCTCCTCCTGTTGACGACGAGAAAAATTCCAAGTATGCGCTCAAGCACTGCCTTCCGTCCATCCCAGAGATCGTGCAAAAGATCCGTGCCACGGCCGACAATAGCACGGAGCGCGTGTGTGTACTGACCAACGCGTCGCGGGAATGGCTCGAGGAGCTCGTACGCGCAGTGAAGGAAGCGCACCCGTGGGCGGTCAGCACGAGCCGCGATCTGGCGCTGTCCTGGGAGGCCAAGTTCGTATCCGGGGCCCTCGACATGTACGTCGCGTCGCGCGCAGAGAAATTCATCGGAAGTGGGGTGCGTGCAATTTCCTACGCCGTGCAATTTTCCAGCTCAGAGACAATCAACGATCACCCAGTTTTCGAGTTTGACATCGAACATCGTGATGCTTCGTATGCACAATCCCGGCCTGGACCCTCAAAACACGCATTTTTGGTGATTCGCCCAAGACCAGATCTCCTAATTTTGTGATCCTACCTTAGAAGAACATGTTAGGCCTCGAGCCGCCCTAGAACGGAAATTTGAATTTATTCGCGCGAAGCGGAGATAGCTGAATATCGGGTTCCATGGCCTCCGAGTCCGAAGGAAAATCGTGCTGCGACGCGAAGGAGGCTCGAGCTGGCAGGAGCATTTGGCTAAGATCGTGCACTGCTGGAGTCCTGGCCGCCAGACTCGTAGCATCCGACGACAGAGAATAGGAATACGACGAGGCGACGAATTGGTTATACCCATCGGGCTGCCACTGGGCCCTCCCACGATCACCATGGACAATCGCTTTCAGCAAACGCCGGGATATGGATTGAATTGGCACGAGAGAATGGCACAAGGCCGCATGTTGAATTAGCATGGTGTGCGCCTCGAGCAGCGGCGGATGGTCATCCGGATCGCATTTTCACGGCTTGGTTCAGGCCGTGCGAGGAGTCGTTCTGGCGAGTTGTTTGGAGTGAAAATAAGCAAGCCGCGGTTACTTAATCGGCGGATTGACCCGATGGAGATTGCCGCACCATGCCGGGTTGATCGCCGAATGACATCACTTCAAGAATCTTCCTCCCAACCGCCGCGCAATTCCAGCAAATGGGAGGCGTGTTCATTTCACTGTATGCGCAAGATCATTACGGGGTATAAAATTAAGCAGCAGTGCAGACTCAAAGGACGAAGAAGCAAAAATAAAATGAAGATCTAAAGCCATCACCACAACTTTGTCTGATCCGATGCAATCTCCGAATAAACCTGAACCTCAGCAAGATAAAAGAGAAAAGCCCACCCATCTCCCCTGCAGCCGCGTCGCGCCTCGGAAGACTTTCTTCCTTGCCGAAACTACATGCTGACACGAAGCTCAGGGATAAGCCTCTAGTGCGAGCACCGCAACGGGTGAGACCAACGGAGTGGTGTACCGTGCCCGAGCTGCTCATTTTTCTCGTCACCATGCAAGAAAAAAATTGTACAATAACTAATGCACGTATGCTGAGACCAACCAGATTGATCGAACCAACTAAAAGTAAGGTAGCGTAAACTAAGCAAGCACGAACGGAAGGATGGAAGGAAGGAAATAATGCATGCTGTGTGTATGTCTGTTGTGTGATTTGCAATCGTCTGTCGCCCGCCCTCCGTCTTCGAACCACACTCGCCCACCCTCTTTCGCGCCTGCAACATTCGTACGGTATACGATCCCCCATGCGTCGCGTCGCGCCCTAAAACCCGCCCATGCCGGTGACACCCACCTGGTCCCTTATGCGCGCGATCTCGCTCGCAGTGAGCGTGCCCTTGGCCGCGCGCAGGAACTCCTCAAACGCGAGCTGCGCGTCCGCGGGGGGGAGGGAGGTCCTGGTTTGGGAGTCAGTATAGATGTCGAGGCGATAAGAAAAAAATTGGAAAGGAGCTGAGCGATGAGTCGATATAGGAATGGATGATGCAGCATATATATATACCGAAACGGGAGAGACTTGGGTCAGCACGTATTAGAAACGAGCATGACGCGGCGGCGGCATACAGCATTGGGTCCCAAAAGGGAAGGTAGGGATGAAAAAAACGGATCGTGATCAGCATATGGACGCGCGCGCTACGTCGACGTCGGCATACAGCAATGGGGCCCGAAAAAGGAAGGCGAAGGAGAGAGAGGAGAAAGAAAGAGACACGCACCCTAGATACGCGAGCAGGCCCTGCCAGAACTGGGGGTTCGCGATGCCGGCGTGGTACGTGCTGAGCTCCTGCTCTGCCAGCGCAGGCGTGGCGTTGTCGAGCGTGAGGGTAATGTCGCGCGTGGTGCTGTTCTGGCGCGAGCGGGTGGAGGGCGAGGACGAGCCGGAGGAGGAGGGGATGTCTGCTCAGTAAATTTTATTAGCGACTAAAAATGCCTATGCATGTGCCACCGACTCACCGCCGGGTGGCGCCTCGGCCGACGGCGACGGGCTGAGGACCACGCTGGGGATGCGCTGGTGGCCCCTCGAAGGCACATTCGCGCTGGGGCTTAGACTGGGGCTCCCTTTGAGGTCAATCGAGAGACTGGGCTGGGAGTCGTCCGATGCCATTTCAGATGTGGTGGTAGTTGCTGGTGTGGTAGTACTGGGCTTTACGAGGAGATTGAGTGTGTCACCGTCCTTTACGCTGTATTCCCTGACGAGCTTGTTGTCCGCGAGCGCCTTGCCCTTGAGGAGGAGGCGCTGGGTGTCTGCGGGTGGCGCGGCGGGGTACGCGTGCACGAGCTGCTCCTTGATCTGCGCGATCGAGTCCGTGGGGTGCACGGCGAGACTGTACTGCGCAGGCGGACGCAGGCTCTTGATTGTTAGCGTGAGCGTCGCGGACGAAGAGGCAATAGACGTTCGTGGAGGCGGTGCTGGGACCGGAATCTGTCACAATTTAAATAAACGAAATATTAGGACAAAGGATACGATCCCACCTGGAGCACTGGGATGCGCCTCAGAGAGTTGGCGGGCGGCTGCTGGTAGTCGTCCGCGTAGGTCACTGGCTGCGAGCCGAGTGTATTGAGGTACGTGCGTAGGAAAGCAACTTCTGCTTGGTCGCTCATAGTAAACCTTGCTTACACGTCATGTCACGCACTTGCTTTCGCTCCACGTCAACCGAAGGGCGATGAGCAGGATGGCTGCTCAAGCGCATACTATATCAAATTCAACATGTGCCCGCCTGGGACTTGCTGAGCCTGCTGAGCTTGGCCCAGATTTTTTAGGCCGATATAATAAATTCGCCAACATTGGGCACTTCGTCGGTGCGTTTCTTATTCCTATTCTCCACCTCGGGAGTTACGAGACTTTGCGGCGGCCAGTACTCCACCAGCCCGCAACGCTTGCTTAGCTAGCCAGATATTCCCTCGAACCTCCATCGAGTCGCAGCACCCGTCATGCACCAGGACTTTTTCAAGCTACTACTCCACGCAAATCCGAACTCCCGCTCCAGGGCGATTCAAAGCAAAGCCTTTCGCACTGTGCTTTCAAGTGTGCTGCGCCGTTTTTTAGTCGAGCGCGTGTAATCGACGCCGTGTTTACCCAGCCCGACATCCCCGACACGCGACCTCCTTTGATCGCCTCGCCAAGACCCTCGGCTGGTCCATCCTTCCACTGCGCATGCTTTGCACATCGGCAACGTCCAGGTCACGCATATGTATGTCTATTGTTCTCTCTCTGCCTACTATGAACTTGTCGTTGAACCTGCCTATTATGAAGCCCTCGAACCCACCTGTTATCAAACCGTCGAACCCCGCCTGCCTATTATCAAGTCGCTGACCCTAGCATGCGCTCTCCACGGGACACCTGCGGAATCATTGCTCATCATCTCGAACTGCACCACTATCCCTGTGCCAGACCCACTCTCTTGCCTCAATGAAAAATAAAAATCGGACTTGCCAGTAGTTCCCGAATGGTAATAAATTGCTCCCGGCGCGCAATGGTAGGGCCAGACGTGTAATTTCTGAGTTGTTATTCGCTTATTGCTACCTGCTGGGAGCATGTTGTCCGTATACATAATGGGTTGCAATACTCCATTAGAATGCGCAGTTGATTCAAGATGCCTTCCCGTCGTTCCCGAATCCCGATGCCGACACAATGATCGCGATGATCCAAGGGCGGTAAGGGACTTGAAATAAATTGCTTCTGCGCGCGGGGTCGTTCGCTCCTGAAAGCGTTGAAGGAGGTGAAGGGAACGGAAAGATCCGGCCGCCATCGACGAGCATCGACGCCCGAAGCAACAGAGGATGGAGATGAAGGCTAGGAGAAAATGCGCACGCGTCTCGCATCGGGCGCCGCTGGGAATGATGGATAATGACTCCGAATGGCATCAGGCGAGTGCTCCTATCCCACTCTTCCGATATGTGCTCCGATATGTGCTCATCGTTGACAGCGAGGTGCGGAATAGTATTCAGAAATAGGAAAGGGATCCAACAGAGACGGTCATTTTCCTCCGCTATCCTAATCTTATAAGACTTTTAGCAAGCAAGTACTCATTCGGGCAGATTTTCCTTCTGACGTGCCCTCAAACAAGCCCCATTCGAACCGCAATGCGGCCCTTCGTTGTTTTCTTCCTTTCTTTGCTCTTCCCAAACTCGGGCGCTATCGTTCCATTCTATCCATGGCAAGGAACTTTGTGGCATTACGAGGAATCTGTATACCTTGGACCCTATATTTTAACCTCGAGGAATAATAGGACGGAGACTGGTTTGTCGAGCTCAATTGCGGCTGAGTGGGTCAGAGTGGTATGTTTCGCCTCACCGTACTTGTTCTTGCTTGCTCTTGACCTGAAATCTGTAGGCGTACCACGACATGGCGAACAGTGATGTGGCTGCAGGAACAGGCGGGATTGACATGTCGATTGCGTTTGAGCTAGATAGGCCCGAGGTGCGCCGCGCAGTGCGACCATCACATCAGGAGCATAACGTCTTTCGAGTAGAATCCTGGCCAGGGATTGCTGGACGCGTTAAATGACTTCCGTACCATCTTTACTCCAACTCTCAACAGTCAGTAATTTCTCTCGGATAATCACAACCCTCACATATAATCGTCTCCAGTGGCCGATTCCATTGCTCTCGGGCTCGTACTAGCAGTGGCAGGCAACGGTGGACCCATCATTCCGTTTAGAGGCGGTCGTGTCGACGCTCGTGTAGCTGGACCACCTGGCGTTCCGGAACCCACGCAAGATATTCAAACACACACCGATATGTTCCGCCGCCAAGGTTTCAGTCCTACCGAGATGATACAGCTTGTGTAAGTAGTTTTTTGGGCAACATTCATTATTTTGACGCCATTCGTAGCGCCTGTGGTCATTCTCTGGGTGGCGTCCGAAACCCCGACTTTTCGGACATGGTTCCAGACGAGGGTGGTCGTAAATTCTTCGATACGACACAGGGAATATTTGACAACAACGTGTGGGTCTCGTTAGGATGCCTTGTTGATATGATTGGGACTGAATCTCTGGCCTAGGATTACCGAATATTTCGATAACTCTACCGCAAATCCTCTAGTCATCACGCAAAACGCAACTTTCAGATCAGACATGCGTATATTCAGTAGCGACGGAAACAAGACCATGAGAGCGTACGCGCATATTGTCCGTCTGCTCCCGCGCCGTTGTCCTGATTTCCTCTAATAGTATGGCCGATCCAAATGCCTTTGCAAGCAGCTGCGGAGCGGTATTTGAGAAGATGATCAACACAGTTCCTCGGGAGGTTACACTCACTGAGCCGATCGAACCCGCTCAATTCTGGGTTGGAAGAATGTTCACGACTGTGCTGAATGATAATCGGACCAAAATATCTGTGACCACGCGGGTGGGCTTTCTGCGCTCTTCGAGAAATCAACTTCTGGTTTATGTTTTGTTCATAGTGGTTGAACCCTTCCCCGAATCACAAGGTTACCATTTTCTGGACTGACAAGTTAAATCCCGAAAACTGTACCCGAGACACCTGCTCTGCGGCAGCAGTGAGGGTCAACGACCAACCAGCCACATCACCCCTAATTGCTTCAAGTCTCTTGTCGGCCATCGGCATTCCCTACCGGTTCAGCAAATTCACGTTCAATATATCAACGAGCGTCATTCCTGGAAAGTTCTGGTTCGAGGTTGAAGACAGCGCAATCGGGGACAAGCCCTTCATCGGCGATAACGGGGGTGTGGGGTTCACGCGCGGGGACGACCTCGACGTGTTTTTGGACCTCGACAGAACCTTTGCCGCCACTGAGGACGACTTTTTGGTGTTTGTCGCCGCAGTATGCCCAGGTTTCCAGTTGACTTATACACCCAACTCACTATCATCCTCTAGGTACGGCAGAGCAACCGACCGTCGAAGATTTCTGTGGAGTATGTGGACATCAGTGCTGAGGCTGCACCAAACTTCATTCCTAATATTTCGACGCTCGAATTTGCACACGATCCCAGCATCAATGCGACCTCGGGCTATGAGTTTTGGACCGCAAAGGGGATTCCCTTCCTATTCACCACGTTCACACTGACGGCGGTGCGGGATGGGAAGATGATCGTACTGGAGAGTGAACAGCTTCTCAATGATCTGGTCAACATATTATAATCGGTTGACGAACATATGTAGTCCTCCTAATCAAATTTTACTTGTAGCTGGGATTCTCGGGGGTTTTCTTTTTTCTTTTTTTGAGAGAGATGGCATTATGTGAGGTCCCAATAATTTAGAGGGTAGGACCCCGCGTGAGTCGTCCAGAAACCAGATAGATCGCACTAAAAGTGAGTGGGTGAGGAATTGGATTCCAGAAAAACTACTGAACTACCTACACAGTCATCCTAAATACTAAGTCTAGTGCCCTGTATTACTTGCCTTGTCCTATATGTGTACTCTGCCTTGTGTTTTACGAGCTCAACTACTAACAGAAGTCTAGAAATGGAACAATGCGCGTATATATTCAAGGAGGCGGTGTCCAAGGTTGAACACCGCTTACGACATTAATATTCTTCTTGGTCGCCCTTTCCATGTCTTGATGCAGAGTGTCGTCCGTAACTTTGCTGACAAGAACCAGATTATTACCATCTCGGATCCGAACACAGGAAAAGTCGTGGGCAGGGTCCTCACAGCCCGAAGAATTGATCCCAGATCAAGGAGAGATCGCTCTCGTCATCCCCAATAACCCCGTTTCATTTCTCATTGAATACTATGCTCCCCTTTCGTCGAATGAGTCTTCCTTTCAAGACCTTCAATATATTTATTCATCGGCCTGTACGAATGCCGGCCCTGACTCCGTCGACATATTGTAACATGTGCGGCGTCTGCTGCTCCGCTTCGTAATTCAACTCGCGATATATTTAGTCCCATTTTCTCTAATTCTACTTCGGCCCCATCCCCTAATTGCTTCTCGTCTCGTCCCAGTTTAAAATGCCGGCCACGGTTTACCTCAGGCTCTCGCCGAATCACTATTTTCGACGAGAAGCTCACCAGCAAGGCCTTTGGCCGTTCCATGGACGTTCCTGTTACTGTTACGCAACGGGAACTTTTATCTTCGTCCCCGGAAGTTCGCGCCAAAGTCCGTGACGCTTCGACAAACTGTCGTGTTGCCCCGAATGCGAAAGGTGACGCTACAAGTAATTCAGTTCTGCCGGCTCAACAATTCAACGTGGCTCAACCAACTACCCGTTTCCACCGACGTATTTTATGAATCCCTCGAGCAGCAGAAGTACAAAGATGCACGGAAGACTGCAATCTTCGATTTCATACCGGCCTCCTTCGCTCACGCTACGCAGCCTGCACCAGATGGAATACTGAATTGCACGGCGGTCGAACTAGGAATTTCACCTTCAAGTTCAACGGTAAAGAAGGCCTTGGGTTTTGTCGCGAAGGTTGTTCTCAAAGTGGCCGAGTCCTTCTTGTTATTTTTCGCGGTACTAACTTTCGCTGATATAGTTGAGACTGTACCGTCCAACACGCAATGCGCATGCGTCCGCGACCAACCCGTATCGTTTCTGTTCCACAAAGAAAGCGGCGGAAAATCCTTCAACCTTACCTGCCAGAACTGCAGTGCTCGTATTTCCCACATCTGAAATTCACATCAAAACGTGAGCCAGTGTTATTCTAGAGGCGTCACTGTACTTCATGGGAATCTTCAACGGCGGATTTGAGAGTGAGTCTCGGTACACTGCAGTACAAGAAAATACTTCTGGTACCGACTTAGGTACCAGGTTCAAAGCCAGGCAAAATTTTGTCCTCAAGTCGGCTTTGGCTTGGCCTGGGATTTCGTCAGGCTAAAGCCAAAATTTGGCATCATTGCCCAAGTCATTGCTTGCCAAATTTTAAAATGCAGCGGCTTTTGGCTTTGCAGGCCAAAGCCGGTGCTTGGCTCTTTGGCCTGACCTATAATTTCATCAGGGCGAAGCCAGGTCAAAGTCGCGGCTTTAGACCAAGCCAAAGCCGGAACATCATGACTGTACGAGGCTGTGCGGAGTTTTAAATTGCATGATGATTGACGTGCGATTCTTCTTCGGTGGGTCCCATCCGAGGCTCGTACCCTTAGGCCACTCTTCTCGATCCCTCTCTTCAACCGCAGACTCCAAAATATGAGCACACCACTTGAATTCCCTCCAAATAAATACTAGAAGCAGGATAAATGGCTAGTGCCATCAGTGGGGTCCGATTGGAGTGGAAGCTTATGGCTAATCATCGGACTTTGAAATTTCGTCGCGTCGGTTTCGCGACGCAGACTTCATAAAATGTGATTATTTTGAAGAATTGAGGCTTCAAGACATATGTGACACATCTAGTCTCCTCAGATTTTCGATAAGCCTTCCAAGGAGTGCTGAAAACGTTGAGCCACGGAAACCGCCGAAAGCCGATAGCATCAGCTGATGTCTCCCGCCAGCGCGTCGCAAAACTTCAGATGTATTCAGCGAGCTCAAAAAAATATTATAGATGCATAGAACACATTGAACGACTCACCAGGCTCTCTGGACGAGTTTTTAGGGTTTGAATCGTCGCAAAGAGTGCACAGCGCACGTTTGTATTGAGATTTCAAAGTCCGATGATTAGTCATGAGCCCACTCCAATCGGACCCCAAGGACTACGGAAGCAACATATTAACGGCAACTCGTTTATTCATGCGTGCGCGGCGCTTTAAAGCCCCTTCTGTTTCACGCCGCAGTCATGGACAAGAAAGCTTCACCCTGTGCACGATGTCGAGCGATGAAGATTGCAAGTTGAGTTACTTTCTAGGTGGCCAGTCCCCTGATGTTTTTACCAGCGATGTGACGGCAAAGATCCTTGCGGTCCGTGCTCCAGAGCGCGGACCGAAGTGACCTGTAATTATACCAGCACTCCGACCACCGTGTATGTACCCGAACTTCGGAAAGGGGCGGCGTGTTCAGCTTGTCGGTGGGCATCCTTCTCTTTATTAATGAACACGCTGGATTTTACGGCTAATGCAGGCGTAAAAAGAAGGTACTGCAGTTGATTATCTTCACTGAAGAACTTGTTTCTGACCTATACCTGTACACCTTAGAAATGCAGTGGAGAGTGGCCATGTCACACATGCGTTGCCGCCCGAAAGAAAGATGACTGCAAATTCGATGATGACAGCCCGTTGAGCTCCACCAGAGCCCTCATTGAGCGGGCTCGCGAACTAGAGAAACTTCTTTATCAAGCCAAACAGATGACTCCAGATATCTTGGACTACCAGCTAGACTCGGGCGTCTTAAATGAACTGGATCAACTGGGTTTTGCATCGGATCCAGTGCCTCTCACAATTCGAGAAGACACTGAAGCCGTTGCTAGTATCAACGAAGCTGGGCCTTCCGAGCCTACTTTTCTAGAGCCCGTTTCCTTCGATCTCCTGCCAGCTACTGTCGGAAATCTAAATCGAAGCGATTCTCTTGATGTGGTTCCTAATCTTTGCGTCAGGACGGAGTCAGAAGAAGGAAAATTATTTCGCCTGTCAGTACTGTGCCTTAATAGTCTACCTCTTTCCCTCGCTCAATCTTCCGACCAGGCGAGCTCTCTTTCTACAGAAGGCCTCCACATGCGGATTTAGCCTGTCGCTGAGGAAACTCAATGCTATCGCAAAGGGTGATATGACGGGTGTCGTCGTTCATCCTGTTCTGGTACACGTCTGTCATCTCTGGGGATATCTTCTCGACTTTCTGAAACAGACTGGAACTTCGGCCCGCTTTGGGGCTGAACAGGAATTAGTATTCATGCGGCTGATCCAGGGGTCGCTTAACGGAATGTTTGGGCCTGCTCCGAACCCAGTCACATCCCTCTTAACATATCTTACTGTCTCTGCCTATTTTTTCCGAAAAGGGCAGTTGGATCGAGGCCAAGAATTTTTAGCTGTTGCAAGCAAAACAGCTCTCGAGCATGACATAGATTTGGCGTGTTTAGGGAATGTTTACTCCCACAAGATGGACCAAGAGTTTTCCGTCTTCCCCAGCAATGATGACGATGAAATGCGCGCTACTTTTTCCTTTCTGATCTATATGGGGACGGCGGCGCGTTTGCTTCTGAAGAACTCGCTAGTGGTTGCTGCGCGGCTCGAGGATACGTTCAGCCTCTTGATGGTATATGTTTTAAAAATAACCCGATATGTGCAATGGATTAGTTCGCTCATTCTTTCTTTTTCCCCCAGGATACGCAAGTGGCTACCCATGTCGACATGAATTTCATGCTAGCCAAAAGTGTCCGGCTCTTCGCAGAAACCCGCCAGTTGACGTCGACGTGGAATGGGTCGGCATCAGGTACACCGCATTGCGTCGAACTAATAGCACCGCTTACTAACCCCTAACAGGTCCAAGTCCGCCTACATTGTGGTTTGACCGATACTGGAAATTGATTGAGCAAATACATTCACACATCGCACTCTTGCAGCCAGCATCCCTGAAGGTTTCATTCCTTCCAGACTACCATAACATCGGACTAGTTTTGAAACATTCCACGATCCTTGCTCTTGCGGCCCTTGCTGACCTGCATGCCGCATTTGCACCCTCCCACTCAGAATCGTCAAGGCGCTATCGCGACGCCTTAACTGAGATTGTGAGCATCTCCAGCACGTTCGCACCAGATGATTTCCCACACCTGGGCCTGATGTTGTCGGTATGTGGCCTGAATGATGTCTTGGCTTCCACAATTTAGCTATATCCTAGATCTGTTGGACGGTTGCGACCCAGGGAATCCTTGAAAATAGGATCGTGTACGAAAACCAACAGTCCATTATCACCGTGATCCGACAATGCAATCAGAGTCTGAAGAAAGCCTATGTGGACCTGACTGATATCATGTATACAATTTGACAAGCGGACTTAATGGACTAATTTACATGTACTTGTTAGCATTTTTACTCGTGTATTAGGTCATTGCTTCGCATGGCAAATACGAGTACTTTTAGAGAGTCCTTGATATACGGCCGTGATAAATATACTGGGGCCACATTGGAACTAGGCGCTCGATTTCACAACATCCGTGCCTTTGAATATGCTGAAATATTTTCAAGCCATAATACCTTTGATATTGAAGGCATGGGTCTATGTCTTGGTCTGACTGCGAAATACGAAATTACGCATGGGATGGTACAACACCTTGATGTCTCAAGATCCCAAGATCAACATTCATTTTATAAGTTATGGGGTAGAAACAGTTTTCCACCGACCTTCGCTTCCGCTTCGCGGCGACCAGCTTAGATATTGGGCGGAACAAAGCATGGCCTTTGGCCATGCCCGACCAATGTTTCCTCTACAAAACAAATATGATGCATTAAGCAATCTCCCAAAAATATGTGGTTCTGAACAAACCTTGGTTTAGATCAACATTCATTTTATAAATCACGGATAGAACCAGTTAACCTCTGTAGGGTACAGGTGGTTCCTGCCCAACCTTCGCTCGGTCGCCGCTTCGCGTCGACCAACTCAAAGTATCATGCCTTACAATATTTCCTCTGTGGCAGCAGACCAAAAACAAATATGGTGCATCAAGCAATCTCTCCAATGCGTGGAAAATATACAGAACACCGGTGATATTAGTTCGGCCTCCACAGCGTCAACCTCGATCAACAAGAGCGAAAATTGCCGAGTATCGCACGGGAAGTAATCCTCAATCTCATATTCTTCATTGACTTCATCCCAGGACTATTTTCTTGAATCATTCTCAACTCTCATCCACGCCTCGACATCAGGATTAATGTCTCATGCCATTCTGAAAATCCTCCACTTCATCTAGGATTGATCTCCGGCCAAATAATCCTGCGCCGAGAAAAATCCAGCCTTTATCACTGTGGAACACCAATATCATGAATTTCACACCCCTTTTTCATGCATTTTATGACTGGATTTCTCACCTAGAACAGTTGAATTTCACGCCCTTGTGACATCCCAATTTGGGAACCCTGTCATGAGGATCGAGACTAGGAGGCGAGTTTACACGGTTAATCAGCGGTGCGATGATCGAGGTCGGCTCACAGCCTGCTTTTTATACCCTCCAAGATTTCTGTGAAGTGCAGTGATGCCTCTAGAATAATATTGGCTCAAGTTTTGATGTGACCTTTGTAAGGTAGAATATTCCGGACATGCCACTTACATGTACTAGTCCGAGCTCTCCGCATTTCCACGACATTACTTATCATTCTCATCATGCTTATCTAGATTTATCCTATAGTTCAGATTATTAGCTTACTCATACTATACTCCGATACTCTTGTACTTATATAGTTCTTGGTTCGTCGTAGTTCTCTTCGTCAAATCAACGGGATCCCTCTTCTCACTTGAGACTCCCTTTTTCTTTTATTTTCTCTCCCTTTCCAGAGATTCCAGCTCCTTTCCCCTTTCGGAGTCTCTTGCCCATTTCAAACTTCAGATATGGAATATACTAGCACCGCAGTTCGAGCAGGTAAGGTTGAGGGATATTCGGCCCTTTCCTTGTAGAACAGAAGCGGATTGGTCGCGGACGCATTGCGTGTTGCAGTGACCTGACTCAATTGAATCGGAGAAAGTTAGCCACCCCGCATAATAGCAAGGACTCGCCCACTTTGAGAACAGCCTTCGCGACAAAATCCAAGGCGTTGAAGTTGAAGTTGAAATTCCTAGTTCAACCCCATTATTCCGTGCAGGCTGCCTAGCCTGAGCGAAGGAGGCGGCATGAAATCGAAGAATGCATGGCCGCAAGTATGGCCGTACGAACTAACAGATCTAACTCGTACCTCGTTTGCTGAAGTCTATTACTGATCGCGGGGGTCCGATTGGAGTACTAATCATCGGAGTTTGAAATGTCAATACAAACGCGCACTGTGCACTCTCTGCGACGATTAAATCTCTGGAATCCCATTCAAAGAGCTTAGTGAATCGATTAATATCAGTTGTGGATGTATAATAATTTTTTCGAGCCTGGCGAATACATCTGAGGTTTTGCGACGCGCTTGTGGGAGACATCAGTTGATGCCATCAATGTATCGCAGGTTCCGTGAGCTCATGTTTTCTGTCTGTTGGGAGGATTATCCAAAATCGGAGGAGACTAAATGTGTTATATATGTTTGGAAACCTCCATTCCCAAGAAGAATCACATTTTATATAGTCTGCGTCGCGAAACCGACGCGACGAAATTTCAAAGTCCGATGAATCATGATTTGTAATAAACTCCAACTGAATTCCGCTGTGACCTCCGAGCAGTTTGTGTACGTATACTATTGCATCTACCAGCGGAAAGCTTTTACATGGGACGGAGACGTATCGGTCCCCTTTGGCGGGGTAGGGAAAATAGAAGTGCAGCTTTGGTCCCTCCGAGGGTGCCACATGGTCGAGTTTTAAAGTATGCCCATACAATGCCCATATTACTGCGGCACAGTCGGTCTTGGGTTCATTTTGCCGTGCTAATTAACCGCCTGGATCGCAGGACCTCAGGAACGTGGACAGGATTCTGAGTTCCGCCGAGCAGAATGGGGATGATTGCTGCGGCACAGTGGGAGTTGTCTAGCTCAAAACACTGCCGAGAAGCGACCACTCGACGCTTAAGGCCATCACAAGGAAAACTCTCTCATCACAACTTCCACATGCCTCCGCCCGGTGTTGCGTTCATTGCTCGTCTCAGTTCCCGTATTCTGCCAATCCCTGTCGCACTTGGTCTTGGTCTGCACTATATCTCTCGGCGGCTAGAGAGTCCTATCCCTGTTGTCGCCACTGTCTTCCTTGTCGTCACCAGCCTTCCCCTCTATGTTGTATACCGCATCATCAAGAAGGACCTGCGCCATAAGAGAGAGGCTGCCATGATGGGCGCCCGCCTCATACCAAAGGTCTCTTCCACCTCTTTCGGCAAGCTCGACATACTTCGATTGCTGAATCGCAGAGGGTATCCTGGTATGTCGCCCTTGCAGATGGACGTGTTTCGACACTGAAGTACCGCAGCGGACGGGCTCTATGAATGTTTGACTGGATTGTCTATGGTCAATATCGACGTCCTGTGGATGGACACCATATTTACAACGCATCCGGAACATATCAAGTATATTCTTGCAACGGATTTTAACAATTACGTCAAAGGTTTATCTTTCCATCTGCTTCTACCTATCACGGGCTCAAAGTATCGTATTCCACCAGGAGAGCGCTTCCAACACGGGATGAATAGCGTCCTCGGGGTGCGCTGAGTTTATTTTCAGAGTTTCCATCATATTAACAGGAACAGAGTGGAGTATTTAATTCCGACGGTACATGCTTGCGACCCACTAAATTTTCATTTATTAACTACTTTTGCAGGCGAAATGTGGAAATTCCACCGCACGATTACACGACCCTACTTCAGCCGAGACCGCATCGAGCATTTCGACATCTTCGACCAACACGCCGACGCTGTCATTTCAATCTTGAAAACCCGTCTCCGCTCCGGGATCTCGGTCGATTTCCAGGTACCTGTCGATCCCACCCACACCCACAATTAATTGACGCTCACACGTGCCATAGGACCTCATCGGGCGGTTCACGATGGACACAGCGACTGAATTTCTCTTTGGCCACTGTGTCGACAGTCTAATGGCCCCTATTCCGTACCCACATAACATGGCGCAGCCGGCGACGGTCGCATATTCCACTGATGGCGGAACCAATGCGTCAGCGCAAATGGCTAATAAATTTATCGAGGCCTTCAATGAGTCTATGCTAGTTATATCTCGCAGGGAGGATCTTGGGCATATCTGGCCCCTCTATGAAATCTTCCATGACAAAACGGCGGCGCCAATGAAGATTGTTAGTGCGTTCTTGGACCCGATTATTCACGCAGCAGTGGAGAAGAAACGTGCCACGGAAGCCGCCTTTGTGCAGGTGGGTGGTGGCAAGCAGATGATCGAGGGCGAGACGCTGCTCGATGAACTGCTGAATTCGACTTCCGGTGAGCCTTTTGTTAATTTGCCGGTGTACATCATCTGAGGTTTGGGCAGATGTTAAGATATTGAAGGATGAAACGTCCGTCGTTGTTTCGTTGATCTCAATGCTTAATATTAATACGTATCCAGGTTAAACATCCTGCTCGGTACATACCACAGATCTCTCTTCTATTCGCGCACCTCCAACTAATATTTTGATGATACAGCTGGAAGAGATACGACCATGCACACGCTGACCATGGTTATTTATTTGTGGGTTGCATTCATGTCGACTCCAGAAAAAAACACATTCGCGCACGTCTCATTTTTATTCAGCCTGTCGATGTATCCGGCTGTCTGCCAGAAGCTTCGTGAGGAGATCCTAGCTCACGTGGGGCCGCACAAACGGCCCACGTACGACGATATCCGCAACATGAAGTACATGAGGGCTGTCATCAATGGTAAATCTTCTCGAATCGTTTACATTAATTCTGACACGCATTTATTGGTAGAATCGATGAGATTGTATCCAAGCGTTCCGTTCAACATACGGTAACACTGTTTTGAGGCTATTGGAATTTGGCTTATTATTCTATCTAGGGAGTCGGTAACCTCGACGACATGGCCTTCGCCTGACCCCACAGAGAAACCGTTGTATGTACCTGGTGGCGCCAAGTACGTCTTATTCTTACTTTATTTTCATTTTCCCCTACTTCTCATTTGCTCATACATGCGCTTATCCTTGTGATATAGAGTTCCATACTCAGTGTTTATCATGCACCGACGCACCGATTTGTGGGGACCCGACGGTCACTTTCCTTCCGAGTTTGCGAATATTCTAGCTCACAGATGGATGATTCAACAGCGGAAGAATTCTCCCCCGAGCGCTTCCTGGACGAGCGCCTCAAAAAATACCTCCTCAACAATGCGTTCCAGTTCCTGCCTTTCAATGCCGGGCCAAGGATCTGTCTCGGGCAGCAGGTGCGTCCTCCTCTGTAATTCAATTTCAATTTCACTTCTCGGTATCAGTTCGCATACAACGAAATGTCGTTTATGCTGATCCGCCTCCTCCAATCCTTCTCCTCCATCACGCTGGACGAATCTGCCTTTTCAGCCGAGGGGCTCGCACCGGCCGAGTGGGCTGGTGCCCCCGGACGCAAAGGCATCGATCGTTTCCGCCCGAAGATGCATCTGACGATGTACGCCACTGTGAGTCGCTTCCTGATTCAATCATGATGATAATACTAATATTCTGGGTGGTAGGACGGAATTTGGGTCCGGATGAAAGAGGCGGAGGGTTTGTGAGAGGTGGAGAATACATCAATAAATTGCTTCCGGCGCAGTACATCAACGGTACTAATCTCTGAATTGTGATTCGTTCCCTTATTGCTACCCAATGGAACCATAATGATGATGTGGTTGCGGACTGGTAGTTATAGGTGCGGAATAGTATTCAGAATAGGAAAGGGATTAGCTCATTTTTCTCCGCTCACAGACAGTCATTTTTAGCAAGCACTCGTTTGGCAGGTTTTTCTTCCAATTCCTTGACGTGCCCTCAAACAAGCTCCATTCCAACCGCAATGCGGCCCCTTATTTTTCTCTTCCTTTCATTACTCTTCCAAAACTCAGTCGCTATCGCCGCAGTATGCCGCCCTGGTTCCAGTTGACTTGTAAACCCTACTCACCAAATATCCTCTAGGTCCGGCAGAGTAACCCTCCGTCAAAGTTTTCGGTGGAGTATGTGGATATCGGTACTGAGGCTGCACCAAACTTCATTCTTAACATTGCGGCGTTCGAATTTGCACTCGATCCCAGCATCAATGCCACCTCGGGGTATGAGTTTCAGACCGCGAAGGGGATTCCCTTCCTCTTCACCACGTTCACGCTGACGGCGGTGCGGGATGGGAAGCAGATCGTACTGGAGAGTGAACAGCTTCTTAGTGATCTAGTTATATTAGGTTGACGAACATAGGAAATTTTACTTGGGTGAGATTCTCAGAATGGATTTTAACCACCACGGTCCCATTGAGCGAATGTGCGGATCGTCCTTCGGGTCTTCTCGCACTCTCGTAATAAAATTCTAGGTGAAGTCTCACTCACTGCTAATTAAAAACAGACCATCTCGACCAATAAAACTGGTTTATAAACAGCTGTTTCTAAACCAGTATACATAAAGGAATTAAATAAAAGACCCTAAGATTCTCCATCTCCACGTATTGTGCCAACCATCTTTGATATAACTTAAGCTTAATAACTATATCGCTGCATTAACAAAAATAAAAATCGAGCTTTGGCTGATGCTGACGCAATCATTGGATCGTAATGATTCGAAGGCCGCGTAATTGCGTCCACTCTCAAGCAACCTTAGAGTCTGATTTACGATTTGCCAGTGGTATGTCCTCCGAGCCCGAGACTATTCCCCAGCTGCAGTCGGAGCCCGCTCCCAAAAAACGGAGGCTGCGCGGCGCATGCGACATATGCCGCCGGCAGAAGGGTGCGTGTCTGTTTAGTACTTTGCTAGTACTTGTATCATTTCCTCATTCTTCATCTCACGCATTATTGAATCGAATTGAACTGAACTGAACTTTACGCATTCAGCACGATGCAAGTCTGGGAATTTGGCCCTCCTCTTATTTGTTCTTGACAAACGGCTAACCGTCTGGTCAGGCGACCGCGAGCAGATGCCGAACAAGGTGTGCAGCAACTGCCTCGCGTTCAACTCGGAGTGCATGCACACGATGCATCCCAAGGTGCGCCGCGTGGATTTATGGCAGCTGCGTTAATACATAGCATTAGCATTGATGGTTGGTGTAGGACAGGAAGCCGCGGAGGTAAGCAAGATTTGAAGGATGCAAATCGCCGCTGAGGTTCAACTAACGCATATACGCATACCTGGGCAGGAATATCCACCAAACTGCCTCTAAAGAGGTATGTAGGCAGTATTACACCGGCCATTTCGTCGTGTGTATCTCGAACACACGCTGGTACTGATTCGCATGATATTACTAGATTGGTACCGTATTGGCAGAAAGTTCGAAAGGGCCGCATCATCTCGCAAAGGCCTACGTAGACGCCATCCTGTCGGAAACCACATCGTATCAAGCCCCGCTAGAACGCGACGCGCTCATCCGTATTCTAGTCCACGTGTCTCGCTATGCCAGGAAACTCGAGTTGGATCTAGTAACTATCGATGCGTCTTCGCCAGAAAAAAGAAGGCTTCGCCGGGCTCAGAACCTCCTGATCGTGGAGACACAGTTGAACTTGAACTTGATCGCGAAGACAACGACTACGTGTACGACGACCTGCACAAACTGCCTGAGCTCCTTAGGGGACTCGTGCTGGATGCGAAGCACGGGCGCACCACCCGCGAAAACGCGATGTTGCTCATCAAAGATGCGCTGAGCCCGCCGCCGGAGGAATCCAACGCACACACGCTCATTCAGCCCACGGCTTTTTCCGCAAAGTACAATTTCTGGCGCGCCTACCCTGTCAGTAATAACATTCCGAGACAATTATTTCATGAATTTAATTTGTGTAATGTCCAGGAACCCCCGCCAGACCCCTCCACCCCGCACTACTTCCCGCCGCCCAACCTCATCGTGCACCTGGTCGAGATATATTTCACGCAGGTGCACATCCACGCACTCGTACTGCACCGCCCTACCTTCGAACGGGAGCTTGCTGCGGGCGCGCATCTGCGAAACCACCAATTCGGCGCCGTTGTGCTCGCGGTATGCGCGCTCGCAAGCCGATACTCACTCGACCCCCGTATTTTTCCGCCGGGAACAAAAGATGGTGAGCTAAGCGCCGGCGCAGCGTGGTTCCAGCAGATCCGGCGCCCGTTCTGCGGGCCCTTTCTCAGAAGCATGTCGCTGTACGAGCTGCAGCTTTGCTGTGTAAGCCCTCCCTTCTCCTCTCCTCTCACGTTATATCATATGCGAAGCGCTCTCTGATGTGGTTTGGTTTGTTGTTGATTCCTGCATGCAGCTCTTCCTATTATGCGAGTCGCGGAACCCCATCCACACCTGGCTGACCAGCGAGATCGGGCTGCTGCACGAGCAGGAGATCGGCAGCGCGCGGCGCAAGAATCCGACGTTGGCGCCGAATGCGGAGGACGAGCTGCACAAGCGGTGCTTCTGCTTTCTATATGTATTCGACGCACTCATGAGCGCGGCCCTTGGGCGGCCGCGGCTTGTGATTTCTTTGTAAGTGCATTCAACGCAAGTAAAGGGAGAATTTGGCCGATTGTGCGTATATAGCTCCGAGTACGATCTCCCGGTCGTGTGCGACGACGAGTATTGGGAGGGTCCCGACTCCTTCAAGCAGCCGCCGGGGGCGCCGTCGCTCGCGGCTTATCACGTCGCACTCATCAACCTGACGCGGATACTTACACTTGCATGGCGGCCCAAGGCAAGTCCAGTGCACATAAATCATCGCCCATACGCCTGTCTTCCTCTAACTTCCGTCCCAAGGACTCCATCGCAAACTTCCGTGCCCAGAAGTCATTCGACAGGCCGACCATATCGGAAATCAAGTGAGTCGCGGCAAAATTGATTAAACTACTGATGCTGAACGTTACCTGCCGTCCACAGTTCTCGCCTAAATCAGTGGACCGAGGCAATCCCGGAGCACCGTACGTGGCTGATTTATTTATTTATTATTCCTCATTGAAGGCGCTGTCTAATCTGCCTCCAGTACTCTGGAATCCTTTCATGGAAGATGACATCTTTTTCGATCAGAGTGCGACACTATATGCGACTTACTACATGATCGTCATTGTGGTCCACCGGCCCACCCTGACCTCTGCGAATCGAACCCTGTCGGCGGCGGTGCGCTGTTCACTATTGCATGCAGGCCTTTCTCTCAAATACTTACAGACCGCAAAATCGCTCGAAATATGCACGAGCGCGGCGCGCGCCTGCAGCCACATCGCTGACGTCAAGTGCCGGCGTGGGACGCTGCCTCACGAATACCTTTTGGTTGGTGTCGTTTATTTCATTTCAGCTGATCTCGTACCTATAAACTTTAATAAACTGGTGTGCTCACAATCGGTATTATTTATTAGAAAGCCGCCCTAGACAGCGCCATCACCTTGTTGCTAAACATCTCCGCATTCAAACGCGCTGGGCTTCCCATCGATCCTGGCAAGGAGCTACTGGATGTGTATAAGTGCATGGCGCTGATTCGGCAAGCGTCGCGGCGGTCAGTTCAGCCGAGCGGCGGTTTTACTTTTATTTACTTTCTTTCTCGCGATTAACAAACATACATAACAGCTCCTACAAGGCAGGCATATACTAGTGGGTTCCTCACATTCTCACCTTGTTGCGTGTCGCGCATCTCCTTCCGGTGCTCATGGCTCTCAGTGAAACACTATGCGACTTGATGGCCGCAGGCAACTTTGCACTCCCGCCTTCCAGCGGGGATGAGGCCTGGGACCTATGGTTGAGCGGCCCTAAACGCAGGGTGAACCAGGGAACCGTGGCTACCCCGGCACCCGACGCGTGGCTGCAGGATTCGTACAGCTCTCTGCCCGTCGGCGCAGAGGATCTGGGGCGTTTGCCCATGTGCGGATCGTCGCACAACGGCTTCTTGCTCTACGAAACCCCTCCATTGCATGTCCCTGCCACATTTCCTGCCCCAAACCCCAATACCGAGTCAATAGCAGGGAACCCGATCGCATCTATAGTGCCGTCCTTTGAGGAGACAAACGTAGTTGAATATATGTGCGTTGTCTTTTATGATTCCGTCCAAGTAACGAATCATTACTTCTGCAGGTCGGACTGGGCCGCGTATTTTTACAGTGTGGACGAGACGGCGATGGCGCAGGCGATGCAGAATGCTTCTGCGCCAGTTTGAGATATAGTCATAAATCTGTCTTGCTGAAGCCTCCCCACATCTCCTCCCATGTGTTTATATGTCAATAATAATAATAACTCGATAACACACAACCAACACACCTAGAGATCCGTAACCAGGCCCAAGGGAAAGAGATGACATGCTGAGAAGAAGAGGTCTTCTTGGATTTCGATTGAACACTGCTTTTGGTGAAGAGAATAGCTGATGATCAACCTTCGGCAGGAAAGTGGTTTGAACTGTGCTGTGCTACTCTTTCATGTGCAAGGGTTCGACGTTTGCAATTAATGGTGTTTCCGCCACACCTTTTTTGAACTTGGCTGAAACTGACTGTCAAATTTTGTGTAAAAACCGGTACAGATACAAAATAAAAAATATAGATAGAAAATAGACAAAGGTATTGAGTGGTGGTTCGCACCCTCGTCTTTCCTTGTGGCGCAATTTTTTACTCTTGTCATCATATATATCTATTCCCTCATGCGCGCACAGAAACTTGCGCGGCCCCGAGATCCAACGTGGAGGTCGCAGATTTTGCCGCCGGCACGTCGATATGCGCAGCTGGTACCCTAGTCTCATCGCCGTTGACTCGACCGTTATCTACGACGCCTGAATGGATCTCGGGTTCTTCTGCGGTCGTGGTAGCGGGAGCCGCCCCAGTTGCATCAACGGCGGGAGTGGCCTCAGTCCCATCAGTCGTGGGAGCGACTTCACTGTGAGCCTCCGACTCCAGTGTCGCATCGGATACGAATTCGTTGATGCAGGGACCGTCAGGGTCTGGTGACCCCCCCGTGGCGAAGAGGCTCAACGTCCCCGGGACGAGCGGGTTCGAGTGTTGAGCGGCAAGCATGGCGCGCGTGCGGTACACGCAGCGCTGCGCGAGCTGCGGGTCGGCCTCTATGAACTGGGCGACCGTGTCGTCCTCCGCGCCTGGCTGCAGCCACAGCGCGAAGATTCCCAGGGTGTGAGCTTCCCGAACAATTTCGAGGGTCAACTGCGAGGGTAGATGGTCGGCACGCGCAAAAAATAAATGGAAATCCTGTACCCACATGAGGGGGTACGACAATGCAGACGGAGGTGTGCGTCGGGTCCGGGAGCTCCGCAATACTTTTTAGGCACCTGACGCCTTGCAGCTCAGTCGCCTTGAGACTGATGGGTACAACGTCTTCGTGATGCGCGCGCAGCAATTTGAACGTCTGCGCAGGCTGTTGAGCACCTCAATGATTATTTATAATTTGCTCACCTGGGAGCCATTTTTGGCAGGATTTGTTGAAACGCCGACAACGGCGAATTTAGATGCCGACATGAACCGAACCTCTTTCTGCCTTTCATTCTGGAGGGCGGTTATGGTGTCCCTGTCGTTCAAAGAAGTCGGGACAGATGCAACGGATTGGGCGGCCATATCGGCGGAGGTGCTGGATTCAGAAATTGGGTTGGGGAGGAATGACTTATGACTCATGTCAAAATTTTGCTCGCCTTAAATAAGACGTAGCTGAGCGCCAATCCGGCACACAGCACAAAAAGCCCTTGTGTGTTTTCGGGTCGCAAATGGAGCCGAGAAAAGGATCTGTGATCACCGTGATATGCCGTCGGTCTAGTTCGAATCGGCAAAATGGAAGGCAGTGCTATGTCAGTCAAAGGGGACCAAAGAAAATATGTAGAATAAGTGATTAGCGGAATACTTTTCGCTGGCGCCGGTGGGGGTGGGGTCGCAAAAAACTTGACCTTGCAGGTGGGTGAGGTCCTGATCAACGGTATATTGTCGACTCTTTAGGTCAGAGCGCCTATGTCAAACATCCCGCGCTGTATTCAAGCTGTGCAGGCGTCTTCACTGAGGGCGATGACGTGGCGCCCGAGGGTTCTGCAGTGCAATCATTAAGAGGCGCCACCCAATGTGAAATTTCTTTCTGCCAGGGAAGTGAACAGTCTAAAGTGCACAGCTTTGCTAGAGTTTTGTACCTGATGGAAAGGGAAAGGCTGTACAGATGCATTCGTGTCAGCCAATCAACTCGGAGTGGGAAGTTCAGAAGATCAGAAGTCCAGAATACAGCTTGCTCAGGAACAAGGAGGAACATAGCTCCGAGTGGGGGATCAACTGAGAGAAGTGACCAGGGCCATAGCTGTCAAATAATGTTGGAGACAAGACAAGGGGGGAGAACGGAGAACAACGACCAAGGTGCTTCGAGGAAATATTCGATGATCCCTCCACAATGTTTCAGATTCGATGCCACCGGTGCTTTCTTAATCGCGTCGGCTTGGCGTCGGCAGTGTCCCAGTTGCCACTGCAACTTGTGCAAGCCTGAGATAGCCTAGCTTCACGCTACATTGACTTGCGCGCTCCTGTCGTGAATGTCACGGTGCGGGTTGCTCCGTGAGTTTTAAATCAAGAACAGAACGTTGGGATCAGAGAGTGGGTGAGGCAAGAGGAGCGGGCAGAGTAACCTGTGTTGAGAAGACAAGTACACGAAATACAGAACGTAAAGTATATATAGCCCAATAACCCCTATGGGAATAATCCCCAATAGGTAAGTATGAATAACTAAACTAATCCGCCGAGAACCATCGCTTCACATACCTCCGATCGGGCAAACACCGATGGAGGGTTACGAATAGAGCTCGGGGATGCCAGCGCCGCTACATTATCCCCCTTCTAGCGCCGGAGGAAGGACGAGCGCGGAAACTTTTGCAGAGCGGCGTGGTTTGGGAACGTGAACAGGGTCGAGACGTTCAGCTGGACGAGAGGCACGTCCAGATCGTGTGGTGGTGACCGTGGGGGGAACATAATTTGAGCGAAGGTTTTGTTGTAAGGGTGGAGGTGTAGGTGTGCGACGAGAAGCCGATGGGACAGCTGCAGGAGCCGCAGGAGCGGGCGGTGCAGGGTCCGGAGCGGGGTCTGGAGAAGGAACAGTAGAAGCGGAAGGAGGAGGAACTGAATCATTCACCGGGTAAGTTTTATCCAAAACAACGCGTTGAGGACGAGGAGCGCGGGGGTGACGGCGGTGGAAGCGTTCAAGCAACTCGTCGGCGGTGTGTGGGATATCAGAGAGGGGAACGCAGGCGTCTTCATCGTCAGAGGCGCCGCGGAAGCGTACGAGGTATTCGTAACGGTGCCCCGTCTTACGCGCATCGAGAACGGCAGCAACATGAGTCGCTGGATCGTCCTCGGGAGCCAACTCAAAGGGCTGCGGCTCTGCGTGTGAGTGGAAGTCGGACGGATCTTTGTAAGGTTCAAGGAGGGAGATGTGGAAAACAGGATGGAGGCGGGAGAGGTAAGCAGGAAGACGCAGCTTAAATGCGCGGGTTCCTACGGCGTGCTCCACTGGGTAGGGACCGAGACGACGATGATCAAGTTTGTCGGATGGTCGAGTGGTTTTAATATTGCGCCGAAGAAGCCAAACAAGCTGGCCAGGTTTGAGCTCAGGGGACGGATCGTGGTGACGATCATATGCGCGGGCCTGAATTTCCTGCACGTGCTTCAACTCAGCACTCAACTCGGCGTGAATGCGCTCAAGCCACGTAGCCAGGTCAGCAGCGGCGGGAACAGCAGCAGGAACAGCCTCCGTGAGCCGAGGCTCGAATGCGGGGTGGAAACCCGAGTTAGCGAAGAACGGAGACTGTTTTGTCGAAGAGTTCTCTGCGTTATTGAAAGAGAACTCAGCGACAGGAAGATAATCAACCCAGTCATCCTGTTGGTAGGAGACATAGGCTCGAAGATAAGTTTCGAGTGTCTGGTTGGTACGCTCAGTAAGTCCATCCGTTTGCGGGTGATACGCCGTAGATGTGCGCGCATCAACCTGCAAAAGGCGTGTGAGTTCTGACCAAAATTGAGATATGAACACTCCACCACGGTCAGAAATAATAGACTCGGGGAGCCCGTGGTAACGGAAAATTCGGTCAAGGAAAAGCCAGGCGAGCTCGGGGGCCTTCATCAACTCATTGCAGGGAATAAAATGGGCAGCGCGAGTGAGCCGATCGCACACAACCCAAATAGAGTCGTAGCCGTGAGAAAGAGGAAGCTTAACAATAAAATCCATCGAAATAGAGAGCCAAGGACGAGCTGGGATGTCGAGGGGTTGAAGAGGCCCATAGGGACGGTGTCGGACGGCCTTGATCCGAGGACAAACGTCGCACGCTTCGACATAGCGGCGAACGTGAGTGTACAAACCCGGCCACGAATAGTCACGTTGTACATTTTGAAAAGTGCGTGTGCGGCCGGGGTGTCCTGCGACGATAGAATCGTGGCGTGAGTGCAGGACATCTGAACGGAGGGATTTGGGAACAAAGAGACGCCCCTTGTGGAATACCATCCCGCGTTCGGCAACAAAATCGGGGTTGCCGCATGCGAGTGCTTCACGCCATTCTTGATCGGATTCCCACTCACGCTGGAAGCGCTGCAGGAGCTCGGACGAGTCGACGGAGAGCGTGGTAAGGGCAGAGACAGAAGACGAGGGAGCAGAAGTTGAAGGTTGGAGAGTACGATCCGGAAATAAAAGCTCGGTGTGGTAAGGCTTGAGAAGCGTTTTGAACTGCGCTTCAAGAGCCTCATCCCCCTTCTGAGGGGCAAAGTCCGGGCGTCGCGACGGAGCGTCGGCGACGTTCTTGAGACCCGGACCCCACGCAAGCTTGAAGTCAAATTCTGAAAGGAACATGGACCAGCGAACCTGGCGACGATTAAGAACGCAAGTAGACATGAAATACTCAGGATTCTTGTGGTCCGAAATTACCGACACGGGATTGGCCGTGCCAATAAGCCAGGCACGCATATCGCGGAAGGAATCCACGATAGCGAGAAGCTCCTTGTCGTACACTTCGTAGTTGATTTCGGCCGGTGAGAACTTGCGGGAGTAAAACGCAACTGGGTGCAATACACCATCATCATCCGGCTGCTGGAGAACCCCAGCAAGCGTGAAATCCGAGGCGTCAGTCGCGAGTGTGCAAGGCCGACGTGGGTCAAAGTGTCGGAGCACAGGATGAGCCATCAGCGCGGACTTCAACTTGTTAAAGGAGTCACGCGCGAGGTCAGAGAAGTTGAACACAATATCCTTCTTGCAAAGAGCGGTCAGTGGGAGTGCAATAGAAGAATAATGGTCCACAAATCGGCGGTAAAAATTCGTGAAGCCCAAGAAGGACTGAATATCCTTGACGGAACGCGGCTCCGGCCAATTGCGCACGGTGTCGAGTTTCTTGGGGTCCATCTTGATACCATCGGCGCCGATAACATAGCCAAGGTAAGTAACTTCAGAGCGGTCGAATTCACATTTCTCTGGGTTAGCAAAGAGACGCGCGCTCTGAAGCCGATCAAGCACTTTCTTGACGTGCTCGTCGTGTTCTTCCTGAGAACGCGAGAAAATTAGAATATCATCGAGATAAACAACGCAAAAAATGTCAAGATAATCGCGCAGCGTATCCATAATAAATGCTTGAAAGGTTGAGGGTGCATTGGAAAGGCCGAAGGGCATGATGAGAGTTTCGAACAGCCCTAACGGGGTGCGAAAGGCTGTTTTCCACTCGTCGCCGGCCCGGATGCGAACAAGGTTGAAGGCATTCTTGAGATCAATGACCGAAAAAACCTTGCAGCCTTGCGTCCTATCAAGAAGATCATCAATAAGAGGTAAAGGATAACGGTTCTTCTTCGTAATTGAATTCAAACCGCGGTAATCGACGCAAAGGCGAAGATCACCAGATTTCTTGCGGGCAAAAAGAATTGGTGCCGCCGCAGGTGACGTTGATCGTCGAATGAAACCCTTTTTGAGGTTTTCGTCAAGATATTTAGCGAGTGCATCGCGCTCATCCTGTGAGAGGCGATACATCGGACCAAAAGGTGGGGATTTACCCTCTTCAAGATCAATCGAGAGGTCGTACGGCCGGTGTGGTGGTAACACGTTCACTTCTATGTCAGAAAAGACGGAAGAAGCCCAGGGCATGTACTTAGCAGGGAGTGCGCGCAGCGCGGAAGAGTCGTGAGGCTCATCAGGAGTGTCCGGACCTAAGTCCGAACCCGAGGTCGAAGGCATCGAGCCCATCGAAGCAAGTTTGTAGAGGGGAGAATCTACGGGGTGAAAACGAATCAGTGAAATATCTTCGTTCTTGGTTTGTTTCCGAAAACGGGAAACATTCAGAACACGGATTTTGGGAGTGGGAGCAGGGAGAGGATGGGAGCGGTTAAGGACAGAGCGACCGAAGCCATTAAGTCCTGTAAGCGCAGAAAGGAACGAGGTACAAGGGGATGTGCACATCAGAGGAGTTGGCGCGCTGTCCGCGGACGAGTGCAAGGACGAGTCGTGGGCCAAACGCTCATTATCAAGGGTAGGAGAGGATGTATGTATTGTAGGTACAGGTGGGGAGGAAGGTACATGGGGAGCGGAGTTCGGGGATGATGGAAGGGAAACAGAGCGACGGAAAAAGGAAGTAACTCGCCGTTAAGACCGAAGCCTAGGCCGACAGAGGTTGCAGAAATCGAGTTGAGGGAGGAAGAACCCACAGCGAGAGGAGGAAGACCGAAGCCTTGAGCCTTAACGCGTACGGGCTCCGTGCGAACAAGGTTGCAGCAGTCGAGAGAAAGGTCCATGCCGTTCCAGTCTATTTTGGGGTTGTGCCGGCGCAGCCAATCCAACCCAAGAATAACTGGGTAACCGACGGAAACAACGCCTAATCGAATCAACTCCGAGTGGGTATCCACAGAGAGCTGAGCGACGACGTCGTGAGTGACCAGGCCACCAGCGATCGGGCGATCGTCGACAGCCGTGATCGGGACTGGAATATCCTTAGGCACCCGTGGAAGCGAATCCCTTTTGGCAAACCGGTCAGAGACACAGCACGCAGATGCGCCTGAGTCCACAAGCGCGAAAGTACGAACAGGGGGGCGACCTGGAAAGGAAAGAACAATGTTGATGAAGAAGTGGTCTGGGGAGTTCAAGTGAGAGTATGAAGCGAAAATAAAAAGTGGAGGAACGTAATTTTGGGGTATAAAATGTCCATTCGTCGCACGAACGAACACGGGCTTCGCGGCGAGAACAGGACGTGCCCTATCGTCAGAAACCGAGAGCCCTAGGGCAGGGGGTGATGGACTCTCGGTCAGGCTTTTCCCACCGAAGCGGTGGAAGCCTGACGCGCGGCATCGCGCTTTTTCGCCTTGCTGGACTTGTTGGGGCAAGTATCAGCATTATGACCAGCGCCTCCGCAGTACAAGCAGAGGTTAAGCCGGCGGCGGCGATCCTTTTCATCCACAGTCAGCGGGCCACGGAACTTGACTGCATCGACTTCCATCGGAACGACTTCGTTCGACGCAGCAGAGGTTGTAGCAGAAGGCGCTGGGGGATTACTAGGGGGCGCCGGGCGAGAGGGACGAGACGAAGTCGTGGTTGAGCGCGAGGCATTACCACGTTCACGAGCTGTAAGCTCGTCTTCGTGTAGGTCATTGTCAAACTCGATAGCGAGAGCGACGTATTCGTCAAACGTTGCCGGTTTAGGGCGAACGCCTCGGACGAGGTCCCGAACGGAAGGCTTAAGACCTTCCTTGAATTGGTCCAATTTCGTTTGATCCGAAAATTGGACATGCGGCATGAGCTCGCGGAATCTCGCGACATAGGATGCACACGAGCCCGTCTGCTTCAGCCCCTTAATTTTGCGAAGGGCTGTCCGCGAATAATTTGGGTCCGCAAACTGTGAACGGAAAGCAGCGAGGAAAGCGGGGAAATCGGAGAGGAGGGAAGACTCATGGGTTTTAACCGTATAGTACCAAGTTTTGGGGTTGCCGTCCTTGAGGTATGTCGAAAAATATGCCGTTTTGTCGCCGTCGTCAGTCATGCGCTGGAGCCGGATGTTGGTTTCAATCTCGTCGATGAAAGGTTCGACTTCGCCAGTAGCACCAGTAAAAATGCGCGGCTCGCGCGCCTTCAGCGGGCGTTCTCCGGGCACGTGTGCGTGATTTGCCGACGCGGCGAACTGAGTGGCGGTGGCGCTAGCAGCGGCGGGCACAGGTGCGACAGCGGGCATGAAAGTGGGCGTAGGAGCGACAGCAGGATTTGGTGCGACAGTGGGCGCAACAGGAGGAACTGAATGAGGCATCGCTTGCAAGGTACCGACGGCGTTCCCAAGAGTCTGGAGAGCAGCAGTCATCGCGGTGATGGCGTCGTGAGTCATAGCTTGCTGCTGCTGCTGGATTTGACGTGCTTCAGCAGCTTCGCGACGCATATCTGTGAACATTTGCCAGAGAAGAGCTTCGGGTGTGGCAGGAGAGGTTTGGGGCGAAGGATCCGGCTGGTAATTCGAGTTATCGTAGGTATTTCCATCCCAGACAGGATCTTCAGAACCATTCCAGCCAGGGGTGCCCTGTCGATCCATTGAGAGCAGGACAGGACAGGATCAAAGATTGGATGAAAGAAGCAAGGGAACAAAAAAGCGGTGAAAAGAAGCAAGGGATACTCAGCTCGTAACAAGCCGGGGTTGGGGTCTTCTCAAACTGTCACGGTGCGGGTTGCTCCGTGAGTTTTAAATCAAGAACAGAACGTTGGGATCAGAGAGTGGGTGAGGCAAGAGGAGCGGGCAGAGTAACCTGTGTTGAGAAGACAAGTACACGAAATACAGAACGTAAAGTATATATAGCCCAATAACCCCTATGGGAATAATCCCCAATAGGTAAGTATGAATAACTAAACTAATCCGCCGAGAACCATCGCTTCACATACCTCCGATCGGGCAAACGCCGATGGAGGGTTACGAATAGAGCTCGGGGATGCCAGCGCCGCTACAGTGAAGTCGTGTCCACCTAGATTTGAAGTTTTTCCGCGTAGTTGTCTGCGCAGGGAGATGGCAAAAGTTCCACGCCACTGGCCATCTGAAGGCCAGTTCTCCGGATAGAATTTCAAGCAAAGATGTTCTCCAGAGTTGCTCCATGGCCGGCAGCCGCGTTGGCAGCGTGGAACAAGCGTGGAAGCAACCTTGAACGTGGAAGTGGCATGTCACGGTCACACGCAATGCTGATGGGGGGGTTTTTTTTTTTACGAGTCCTAAACTTGTTTAGGTAATCGTTTTTAGTCATTTTCCTAGGCCACCTTTTGGAAAAAAGTCAGTATTTGATGACTTTGACTTTGCGTGGGATGGGAATTTGATTGGGTTGATGCCAAGGATTTCACGGTATCGCGTGTTGCATTTCTCCTCCAACCTGCTGTGAGAACTCTAGAAAACTAAGACTGCTCCACAAGATACATACCGCACTATGCCTGACATTCTGGAATGGGTCCATATTACTATTCATTGAGGTCGCAACTTCCAACTATTCTTCCGCCGGTAGCTGGTCCGAACGCGTGGTTACGACTCACAGCAATGAGGCAGATGGAATATTACTCAATGTTATTCCTTGCTGATTAAAGTGATGCATAAGCCAGATTTCTCAGCGTGCTCACTAATCCTCAAGCTGAATCACCAGGTATCGTTGATAAGGTAGATAGCTTCTTATCGACGATTCTTGGACGATTCTCAAAGCGATTCTTAGGTGATAAAAGCGTGAGTAAATCGCCGTCATGAGAATCGCTTTTAATCGTGTAGAAGCTCCTCTGGAGGCGTTTCTGCAACGATTCTGAGGCAATTGTGATTCTCTGAAATTAAATTTGTCCAGAATCGACCGAGAATCCCCATCAGAATCCACATCAGAATCGTCTCAGAATCGCCCGAGAATCGCTACTGTGACTGCCCCTATTGCAAGGTACAGGAATAATGCTGGGGCCCGGAAGTATCCGGGTAGGCGAATATGTCTGCAGCTATGTAGTGGCCAATACATCAACTCAATTATTTTGTTGTCATTGATCAGGGTCGACACATACAATTCCGTGGAGACTAAATCAAACTTGCCTTGACTTTTCTTCAAGATATGGATTTTGTCCATGTATTCTTCTGGTCTGCTGCCACAGATGAAATATTGGCAGGCATGGCCAAAGGCCATGCTTTTGTTCCACCTGTCCCCTATAGAGGTAAACCGTCTCTACCCGTGATTTATGAAATGAAATTTAATGAAGGTTTGTTCAGACGAAGTATTGAACCAGATGGAGCTTCGTTTCTGTACAAGTTTGCCAGCATGTCACTGGTTCAAGTTCATGCTCTGTCAGTGTCAGGTATCTAAATCAAACACATCTCCCGCTGAGCCATACTTTTACATTGGTGAAGCCATATCCCATTCAAAGACTTGCACTGACTGTGAATAAACCTCAACACCGGGATTTGGATAATCTAAAGATTAAGACACAAATGCGGCCCAAACATCATGTTGATCCTTCCTTCTACCAGTAAATTACAAGCTCATTGGCAGTCCACAAGACCTCAATAAGTTTTGTAGGGCTATTTAAAAAACAAAAGTACCAGTTTTCACTGGGCCGCAATGCTGGAATTATTGCAATTTTCAAAATTAATGACACTTTGGAAAAGAAAAATAAATAAGTTTGGAGGTCAGGGAGCCCAGCAAGGTGGGTTCGACCCGCCACACACAATCATTTATCATTGATACCCCATCAAACAAGCCACCAGAAACAAATTTCTTTTATTCCTCAGCCTCCCGCGGCCTCTAAGAGCAATCAAGTATCCACAAATGCTCCATACGACCCTATAGTCTGCCAGAGTTGGTATTTTTACTTGCCAAGCATGCAGGGCATCACACATATCAGAATCTTTGTAGTTCAGCTGAATGCCTTTCAGACTGTCTAATAATACACCTAGCACATTATGGGACCCTCATAATACGTTACAATGTTGAAGCAAGTGCTCTATCATGGTTTTGGAATTTCACGGCACTCCTCGACAGCATACTGTTCTATAAAAGAACTACTCTGAATATTGTGTGATATAGGGATTCCCAGCACTTACAAAATGGTTTTCCGAGTCGCAACACCTGAAAATTATCTTCCACAAGTTTAGGGTATGCCTGAGGATTAATTTGCCCTCAATCCGGTATGAAAGGAACCAAATCAGGTATATACTTCAATTCTTCAATTACAAACCCATTGATGCATGCAAATTGTCACCTGCTTTTCAGGACATGTATACCTACATAGAAGCTTTTTATGTATGGAATTTGAGCCCCCAGAAGTCTTGAGAGTCCGAGGAAAACAAGAAATTTGCATGTGATGGCTTGTTTGACGGCGCATCAACGAAAAATGATTGGGGTTCGAACCTGCTCTGCTCGGCGCCCCGCCTTTTGAAAGTTTTTTTTTTTTCCCCAAAGGGTCATTAATTTTGAAAATTGCAGTAAATGCTTTATTTTCAGATTTTTTGTGTGAGAATCAAGTGTGGAAAATCGGCCAGGCAATATTTCAATCATAGAACTGTACAGCTGTGGTCCCCACATTCTTCCAAGACCTAAAGCGAGTGTAGGGTCGTTGCCGAAATTAGTTCAACTTCGTCTGGTCCCATCAAAAGGATGGTATGCCTCATTTTTCACTCAAAACCGGCACCCAGCAAGCCAATACATTCGAAGAAAATGGATGTTGCTCACATACTGATGCAAGAATATTCTGAGCAAGCAGAGCGAGACATACAAGGTGCTATCTTAATTACAACATGCACCAGCATCAACCTGGGTTCCTCAATAGAATCATCTGCGTTTGTCAAGTACCCCATCATTGCGGTGTTGCATAATCTTACATTGTGCGATTATAATATCAAAGTGCTGCGGCCTGAACATATTTCAGCGTACTAAATAGGCCCGACCTTCTGAAATCGAGTGCCTAACACCAATGCGGCCTTAGGCTGCCATTATGTGTTGACGGTGTATCTGTTAAATTCATATTATTTTATTTATCAAGACCGTATATCAGGGACTATCTAGACGGACTCGTATTGCCATGCGAAGCAATGGCCCACTGCACAAGTTTTTTTGGGGGGGGGAGTGTTCCATAGTTCACACAGGACAAGAGTAATTTGGCGCTGTTTACTGCTTGCGCACTTCCATACACTTCCGGCTGACAGAGTTGTTCATACGAACCCACTAGTTTGAGGCCGTGGACTTTAAGCCAGGCCAGACATTACAACCACCCGGGGAAATGTCTCTCAGACACTGGTGTCATCTCAACACCGTGTGTGGGACTTTGACTTCAAGTGTTCAGCAAGATTAGTTTCCCAACCTCGCCTTGCCCATTATCAGCATCGGTTTAATGTCCTTCCCCGTCTTTAGGTTCCAGAGTTCATTCACTGATGGGCTGTATAATTCTGAAGAGTCTGGTTGCTCTTCGGTCACCTTCGAGAGCAGGCCACACGCCATTATTTCCCCCAGCGTCGGTTTAATGTCCTTCCCCATCTTTAGGTTTCAAAGTTCGTTTGCTAGCTGGTTGTTCTTCGGCATCGGAGTGAACTAGGACTGGTGCAGACGTACGGTAGGATCCTGGAAATTCTGGAAGTTTTGAAGAATACCAGTACTAGTGAGCAAAATTACTACTACAATAGGAGAAGTCAAAGCTCGAATTCGGGCGTCAATTCTGGCGTCGATTCTGACATCAATTCTGATATCGATTTTGGCATCAGAATCGACGTTCTCGCGAATCGAATGCGATTCACTGTGAATCACTGTTCCTCCTCCAGAGGAGGAACAGTGACTCTGGTCGATTCTTGATTCTGCGGATTCTGGAGCGATTTTCGGCCAAAATCAACCCGAGAATCAGCCCCAGAATCGAGACCAAAATCGAGTCAGAATCAGTCCCCGGAGACTGCTTTAACTTCCCCTAATAGCAACCTTCATTCGCCCATCGTGCACCTCGGCTTTAAACACCCACATTTTTCCCTGGCCATTCAGCCTATCTCCTACTCCCATTCTTCGTGACGTTGATACGAATGTATTCTCTTCATTAGCTACCCCCTATGTATTCCCAGGTTAGTCGGCCGATATCGTTATTTATGTTCGGGACGAGTCATTTAATTATGTAACATCACAATTCCCCGCTTTGGCCGGCAGCTTTTTGACGTGTACGTGTAACTGTACCGAGTGATCCGGAAGTTGACAGCCTACAGCTTATCGTAGCTCAGCGATTATAGGTTCCGCGACCTTTACTCAAAAATTAATGCTACTAGTAAGTGCAACTTGAAGACCGAGAGAATACGCAAATGTTCTAAGATCTATTCGGGAAGTAAAGATAGATGCCGGTAATGCAGGTTAGATATTAATTAAAATTAATGCTATCATATATATCATTTAAATATCAGTCTTTCAGAGCGGCAAGGGCACGAAGTTGTGGATGCACGGAGCACCCATGGGCTGTGGTAGAATTCTTCCGTCCTCTGTAGTCATGGCACGCGCGCGATACACGCATCGCTTCTCGAACTCCGCGTCCGCCTCAATAAAATCGATGACCGAGTTATCCTCCGCGCCCGGCTGGAACCACAGCGCGAAGATGCCGAGTGCTTTCGCTTGGCGTATGATTTCGAGGGTGGCCTGCGGGTATGAGGATCCGGACGATCGTCAGGACGCAGACGAATCGAATATTGCGACGATAAATTATGGATGCACTCACAGCCGGGGGCACAACGATGCAGACAGCGGTGTGTGTCGGGTCCGGAAGCTCCGTAATGCTCCTTATGCACCTAACGCCTTGAACCTCTGTTGCGGTGAGGTGGATCGGAACGGCGTCTTTGTGCTGGTCGAGCAGCCATTTGAACGCCTAGGTGTTAGCAGTGTCAGTGATCATAAATCAGTTATCGTTGGCATTTGACTGACCTGGTACCCATATTTAGAGGGATTGGTGGACGCACCGACCACCGCGAATTTAGGTGCAGACATCCAGTACACCTCTTTCTCCCTCTCCAGCGCAGCTGTGGCGTCCTTGCTCAAGGACGTAGGGGCGGAAATAGTAGATTGGATGGCCATCTGGTCGGATTCAGATTCAAAAATAGATGGAGGTGCTGGGTGCAGGAGTGGTTTCGGTAGGATGGAGTGTCGGATGAGTTATGGATTGGAGTCGGGTAGAAAAATCGCGCGCCTTAAGTACTCCTCCAGGTAGGCGAAACATCTGTCCTTCGCGCTGTGCATGTAAGAGGTCTTCAAACCGGACGAAAAACTTGACATGTTGTTGATAAAATCTAATCAGCGGGAGGACTGACAAACTAAAAGGTCGTGTTTCGTGGGTTCGGAATAATGGTCCGAGAAGCCCTACATAGCTCGAAAAATAGAGACCCGGACTATTTACTCGGCGAAATCAAGTTATCCCTTTGATTATCGCGCATTAGCATTGACAAGAATTCGAACTCTGCATTTCTCGGGCTCACGGTGTACACCACTCTCTACCGCAGTACCACAAGGCGCCACTCGATGACGTGTCCAAGCTTCCCAGGTCCCACCAAGTCTGCGTGGCGAGCGCCTCCTCGCGGTACAGATCCCGGCTTTTGTTTACGCCGAGTCAACTGAACATCTGACATCTGAAGGACCACACAGCGTTGACACTCAAAAAAGTGAGGCTGTGCTCGGAGAAGTCACACGTTGATCGTATTTCAAACTCCGAACATCTCCCCTTCTCCCTCCACACCCTACTGTTCTCAATGTGTCCCTCTCAGGCGCTGGACTGGCAATTGGCTCGATTGAAAAATGTCTTCAAAAAAGTTTCCAGCAAATTTTCGAGTTTCGAAAACCATTTAATAGTGCAGTCTCCTTGTATCGATTCCTAACCAGCTATTGCCTGCCACGATCTACACAGCAGGGCGGGCAATTTGTATGCTGAACAGCGCGTCTCATGTTCCTGTATTAGATTCTGGTTTAATTACTTCTCTCGTAGGTCGCCGTACAGGCGTTGGCGCTAACACTTCGAGGTGATGATCATGGTAGTACAATTTGGATTTTCACAAAACCTCACAAAACAGTAACTGTATTAACTTTGATTAATAAATCAGCGTCTCAATATGAATCCCTATTTAACCAATGTTCTCATTAATCACATTTATAGCCCGGGGCTCATGTTTGTTCGTACGGTCCATGTATTGGAACTAATTAGGTCTTCATTACCGGAATGATGGAAGACCTGGCATAGGCTGATCGCCTCCAGGAATAGTTGAGGGTGGAAGCGAAAGTAAGAGGCAGGCGGAGGTTCGAATCCTCCCGGAACATACCAAGAACATACACTGTTGATACACATTTCAATTTTCAATTTTTTTCTTGGTTTGCGCACTTCATATGATGAGATTCGAAATATCCCATCAACGAAGTCTTCCTCCACCATCAGTTCGTGCAAGCTGACTGTGTCTGAGACACTTTGACTATGCGTCTGAACGCGGAAGAATCTTCCCCGTGGGTGAGTTGAGTTTTTCCTTCCACTTCACTCGCGCGATTTTTTAATAGATCTCAGTATCTAGCTTCAAATACCCCAATCAAGAAGTTTTGGTACAGGTGGCCGGCCTCCAACCATGCGCCAATATGGTAAAATTGGCGGAAGTTGGCGGAGGTTCGACTCCTCCCTATGACTTGAAGCTGCCTCTTGGAATTTATTTTGCTCGCATAGATTTTCTCTGCATCTTACCCAGGTTCAAAATAGCCCAATCACGAAGTCCTAGCATAGGTGGCCCGCCTCTAACCAGAGATCGGTCATGTTCATTGTAAGAGCCAGACGGAGGTTTGGAGCCTCCTTGGGACATGATTAATGACTCTTGGATGAGAAAAAGATTTCTCTTCTGTCTTGCACGAATTTTTTTTAGCCCGTATCAAAAACTCGAATGTAAGAAGTGAAGCAAGTCAACACTGTCAAGTCAAGTCGCAGCGGCGCCTGTGACAATATCGCGGAGAGAAGAGGGGAAATCATCTGGATACGTGTAACGAAGGGCAACATTTCCTCTACTTGCAGGTAGGTATTAGATGTGGCGGAGATGAACGGCCCGTCGAGAACGAAAAATACCGATCGCTATGCATGTTGCATACCAGCATGGGAATAGTACGCAAAGACTCGAAAAATATGGTTCAACTTTCGACAGGCAAGGAAGGGATATTTAACTTCGACAGCATAAGTAAGTACCGTGGCCCGCAAGTAATAGGGTCAAGAAGCTGCGTTGATTCGAGCAACCTGTATGCAATTCAGTGAGTTTTTAAAGCAAACGACCACGGAGAACCTCACCATTTCGGGATTTACGTTCTTCGAAGTCTGGTCTGCCGGCCATTCGATGTGGATATTTAAACCATCATCGACCAGAGTCCGGAGCTCAGATATATGCAACTCCTCGTAACCTTGCCGCGCCTGGTGTTTGAACACCAACTTGAAGGACTCTAGATTTGCGACTCCACAACTTTGGCGTCTCGAGTTGAGCATCGAGGTCAACAATGCAGCGTCAATAGCCATCGGGAAATCTACCAAGCTCAATGATTTTAGAGCAGGAAGTTGTCGTCGCTCTTTCAAGAAACCGAGTACAAGCAGGCAGTATTGGTCCTCGAGTTCGAAATGGTCGTCCTTGTCGTAGTCCGAGAGCCTCGCGTTCCAGACACCGCCGAACTGTATAGTGAGCTGTTCGAGAGACTCAAACAGCTGGAGACAGTCCATTAGTTCCTTCGCCGTATGATCGTGCAGGTGCAATGCTTGAACTGTACACGATGAACGAGAGATGAAGGAACACAGCGCGTCTAGGTCGTCGTCGGACTCGGTAGGGAATGCAAGTTCCAGTGTTTTTAGAGCCGGCGCGGTGAGGAAATAAAGGAGCTCCCAAGCTGAACAGGGATCAAACCGCAAAGTGTGAAGCTTTTTCATGACAACATGGGTCTGGTCATCGTCAAACTTTGTGTGCGTGTAAAAGGATAGAGCCTCGAGATTGGGTGTTTGTTCCAGCACTTTAAGAGATGAAGCGACATTAGAATTGTTCAGGTCGAGTCTCGTCAACTGGTTCCATGGCAGGTCTATTCGGAAGCGGCTGCCCCCGGATATACACACTTCGCGAAGTCGCGGCGCATCACCGAACGTGGTAATAGTTTCATCAAAGCGCCCGGTAAAGTCCACTGTGAGCGTTTGCAAAACGGGGAAACAAGGTTGAGCTGGTGCGGTTGCCGACGAAAAATGGCTCGCCGATTGTGGTGGTGTTAACGTCAATTTCCTTAATTGAGGCGCGTACTGGACAATGGCGGAAGAGATGGATTTGGATTTGGTTAAATCTGAGCCGGAAAGGTCCAGATCGAGGGGACAGCTTCCAGCGCGCAACAGCCAGCGTTCGAGCAGATGCTCGCGGCAATTAACTGTTTCGAGGTCCCACTTGAGCCTGAGAGTGGCCCAGAGGCGTGGAAAAGACAAGGCGACCCGACGCCACTCTCTGCAGACGCTGGCTAGAAGTAGTGGAGGGTAAGTCTTGAGGGCTCGCTCGTGCGTGATGACAGGGAAATTTCCGAGGTAGTGCATGAATATTTCGGCCGTGATTTCGGATGGAAGGGTAAGCACTGGGTAAATGACAGCATCCAGTCGTCGAAAAATTGTCTGCCGCTTCTCGCTGAGCAGCTGCAGCTTGGACTGGAGGGTAGCAACTTCATCGTCAATTTTCGCGAGTTGAGCACGCAGCTCAGTGGCTGTTGTCGTCATTATTATTGGGACTTGGAAGGACCTGGCGCACTGCAGCGCTGTGCAGACGAGGCGTTAAAAATGAGGTGCATGTTCGATGTGTAGTACCTACTAACCTGCCTGCGCGGTTCCGGAGCTGCGATTTGAAGAACGTTGCACGAGGAACGGTGCACTATACAAGGCGGAATTTTTGCGGCTCGTGGCGGTCAAGACCGTCAATAAGTGGCCAAGCCGCACTGTTTTAGACTGTTTGGCTGGTCCCTCGAGCTCACCGCCACTCAGTCTCATAACTCGTTAACCAGACTCTCCTTAACCGCCACTACGTCTTCTGAGTCTCAAGTCTTGACTCTTGACACTATGACCGACGGGAGCGCCTCAGACATTTCTCAGTCGCTCTCCAAATTATTTAATACCTCGCAAATTGAATGTTTCCGAGCGCATTCCACGTCGATTGGACCAGGTGCGAATCAAAGTCCTTGACTGACGGTCTCTGAAAGCGACTTTGAAGATATGAGGACTCCTAGTTGAAACGTCTCATTCCTCGCGTGGATACTTTGCTCCCGCTGTAACTGCTGTCCGTGAAGTGGCTGAATAACCTCAGTCTCTTGTCGCGCCGACGAATGCCCCCCCGCAGAATCCGCAACGGGATCAGTAAAACGCCACGCTGTGTCACCAATGTCACAGTGCCGCCGTCGAGCGTTCCTCCCTCCACGTCGTCCTCCCTCCACGTCGTCCTCCGCATCGCTCTCGGCATGCTGGCCTCCCCCAAAGCAGCACCCACTCTCATCGCAGCCACAACGTCGACTGTAGGCCACAAGAAGCGCGCTGTCCGCGCGAAAAACGCTCAAACGTCGGTGCCGTCTTGTCCTTCCCTTCCGACCAACCACATTACATCCACCCGACACTCCACACCTTTATTTTTCTTCATACAATGCGCGTCCCTTGCGCACTGTGACTTCTCTCCTCCCCCCCCCCTTCTTGATACCATCTTGTTTCTTTTCCTCCGTCTCGTCATCGCGCTCCTTGGCCCTCTATCTTACATATCCTCCCTTCCCTTACTCATTGCCATCACTCAAGCCCCCTTACCACCCGCGGACTCCCATCGAATTCCATACTCCTTTCCTCCCTATTCGGCCCAAGTCCTTAATTTTCCTAATTTCCTTCGATCCCCGATTTTCTCACTCTTCCTTCTGTACTTCTTGGGGAGCTATATAATACCGAGCCACACAGTCGCTCCTTCTGCTATTTCTTCGCCCACCTTTCCTTCCTCACCTGCCCGTCGTGTTCTCTCGCCCTTCTCTCGCCTTGTTTTTTTTTTCGTTTTTACTGTACTGTACTGTACTGTACATCGTCCTTATCCCGTCCTTCACTACGCACCCTTCTGTTTGTCCTTCAATGGCGGACGGACACTTCTCTTTGTTTCCCGCTTCCATTTGACGGCGCCTTGTATTTATTATTAGAATGATTTTGCTCCGTTTTTCTTTCTTTGATATCACGTACTTCGCCCTCGAACATCTCTTAATTCTCTGCACTTCCCGCCTCTTCTCCCCCAGCCCGCTTATCCATCCCTCCCCCAAAAAAATCATTTCACTCACACCGCTTGCCCAGAACTACCGCCACCCCTCCTACCTCGTTAAGAAACGCTACGACCAAACCCCGCACCGGCGCTCGCTCTCCTCCCTACTGCACGTTCTTCTCCCTCTCGCATCTCCCGCCCGCCTTGCCCTCCTCTACCTCTGCGAAATCATCCAGCAACTGCGGCGCGGGCGGGCCAGTACACGAGCGCAATGCTCAGCAAGAACGCGCAGGTGCAGATGCTCGAGACGGCGGCGATCCTATCGCATACCGAGACGAGTCTGGCTGAGGGTCGGAGGACATCGCCACGGTGGGTGAGCGGGGGCATTCGACAGGGAGGGGGAGTATGTTGCGCCGGTGTTTAGCAGGGCGGGGAGTGAGGCTGGGGGGCCATATGTGTCGTGTGGGTGCGGGCAGGTGGCGACTTAGACGAGGCGGCGTGGCGGCGTGGGTATGCGAGTGGGTAGGGGTATGCAAGGAGCGGCGGGCACGGACACGGGCCGCGGACACACGGCTGTGGGATATCGAGGGGGGTGGGTGGAGGTTCTGCATCTTCGGCACGAGCATCACTGTTGCCACCACCACGAACGGGGCGAGTGGAGTGTGCCGCGGAGCGTGAGCGTACTCGGCGTCGTCGGAGCTGAGCTGGAGTCGGTCGACGCCACGGACGACTGGGAGGGTAATGAGGCGGCGTGCAGGGAAGAGGAAGGAGGGCCAGCTTGCGTATAGGGTTGTACAGGAGGTGGGAGAGGATCAGATGAGGTGATGGAATTGGGGAAGGCGGAGCTGCAGCTGAGGACGAGAATGAGGAGGGGCGCGGCGCCACTGCCCACTCGCTTCCGTTCGCCGTCATCCCAGCCTTCGGTATCCTCATCTTCATGGTCCCCGGGTTTGAGAACCGGTGCACTCGACGTTGACCGCTCTTACATCCCCAGCACATTCGCGTATCGTCCACCGGCACATCCTGCGACGCCCCCTTGTGACTGGCGGCGGGTCTGAGCCTTTGCGAGACGTGATCCGCACGCACGCAGCCCGTCGCCGCGACCCCCCACCCCACGATACACACGTCGCTCGCTCGGCCCGTTCCACTCATCCATTATCGCTCGGTCGCATCGAAATCAGACATACATAAGCGGACTCTCCTTTGGGTTTATTATCTCATCCCTCTGGATGGGTGTTCACCCTCTCTCCCTTTCGCGATTTCGTGGGTGGGGGTCGGACGGGCAGGGGGACGAGTCATGCTGTTTGGGCTTGGCTTGGGCACCTGAGGCAGGGGAAGGGGACTCGACGTCGCCGGAGTCCTGATCGCGAAGATGAATCCATCTGAATGTAAAGCTGCAGGTTTATATTTCTTCTTTACTTCTGTGCCCTGTGGGTTTTTCTTCTAATTTAAAGAAACGTTGAGGGTGTTTGGCTGTGACTTTGTCTTGAGAGGCCGTAGCCAAACATCGCTTTCACACAACTACCTGAGCTTCAGGGAAAGAGACATTCTGAAACACCTCTAAACTTGCCCGAACTGCGCCAAAACAACTGCGCTCCGTTTCCTATGACCGAAACAGCCACCGAGCTGCGTGCGCAACTCGCGGAAATTGACGAAGAAACGACTGTCCTCCAGTCCAAACTACAGCTCCTGGCGGAGGAGCGGCAGTCGGTTCTTCGACGTCTGGACGCCGTCGTTTATCCAGTTCTCATTCTTCCGTCCGACATTACTGCCGAAATATTCATGCACTATAGTTTCCCTGATATTACATACGCATTCTCTCGCGAGGCGCACCCTCCACTGCTTTTAGCCAGCGTCTGCAGAACCTGGCGCGTGGTTGCGCTGTCCTTCCCGCGCCTGTGGACTTCTCTCAGGCTGAACCGGTACTCTGAAACAGCCACTCGCCGCGAACAGCTGCTCCAGTGCTGGCTTCCGCGCGCAGGCGGCTGTCTCATTGATCTGGGGATCCCTGGTCATCTAACCCCATCCATGTGTGACACCATTGCCCAGTACGCGCCTCAATTGAGGAGCCTGGTGTACGCCCCGTCGGGGAGCCAGTTGTCGCTCGCAATCCAACGAAGTCGACAATGCTTCGCCGCCCTGAAGACACTCACAGTGGAGTTCGGCTGGAAATTTGACGGAATTACTATCACTTCGTTCAGTGACGCACCCCAGCTTCGCGAAGTGCATATTGCTAGGGGCAGCCTTTCCTTCATAAAACTTCCATGAAATCAGTTAACGACACTCGACCTTTCCCGTCTGTTCCCATCGCTCGAGGTACTAAAACAAACAATAAATCTCGAGGTTCTGTCGTTCTCCCATATGTTGCCTCTTCCGGATTCCGAGGAAGAAGAGGCGCTTGTCTTGCCGAAGCTTCACACTCTAAAGATCGACCCCACCAGTACTAGTTCATCCAACTGCGATCTCCTCTATGATCTCACTCTGCCGGCTCTACGAACACTGGAGCTTGGATATCGTTCAGACATCGAGCCATTGCGTTCCTTGATCTCTCGCTCATCCTGTGCACTTCAAACAATGCACTTGTATGATCGAACGGCTGGGGAAACAATTGAATGCCTCGAGCTGTCTGAGTCCCTCGAATACCTCACCTTAGAGTTTACCGAGGAGTGGGTAGGGAGGTTCATAGAGGAGGATGAGGATTCAGAAAGAGAGAAGGAATATGCGTTCCTATTCCATTTCTTATGCCGCGGAACACTTCCTGCTCTCAAATCATTGAGTTTCCGCGAATACCCAATGCACATGGAGGCATCGTTGCTGGATTCAATGCTCAAGTCGAGATGCGAAGTCCATGGAGTCACCAAGCTCGAGTCCTTCCAGCTAGTATTTGACCACCCTGCGCAGCGTTACAGCGAGGATCACGCATACAATCTACGTTCTCTGGTTGCTCATGGTTTAAACATTCACATTGAATGGGCGGTGACTGGACGGTCCGCCTGGAATCTCAATGTCAGTCCCGAATTGGTGAGGTTTTCCTTTCTCCTTTCAAGGGCTCCATCTCACTGAATTATAGGTTGCTGAATTATAGTATGTGAGACAGTCGACCGATATTAGAAACGGCTCGTTTATTATGTAAGATCACGATTCCCCGCTTTGGCCGACAGTTCCTGGTGTATGTAAGTAAAAAAATACAGGCCAGCAATTCAGGTTCAATATTAATTCAATATATATATGTCATTTAAATCAAGCTACAAGAGCGGCAAATGTGGTGCGGGGCACATGATAGCTTACACGAAGGTGAAGATGCAGGGAGGACCATCTATAGGCTGTGTAATCCTGTCGCGCGCGCGGTACACGCATCGCATCTCGAACTGCGCGTCCGCCTCAATAAAATCGATGACCGAGTTGTCCTCCGCGCCCGGCTGCAACCACACCGCGAAGATACCGAGTGCCTTCGCCTGGGTTATGATTTCAAGGGTGGCCTGCAGGTGTGAAGGTGATTGTCAGTAGGTAGCCGAGTTCGATAGTCCAACGGATTGCTGTTGCGGATGTACTCACAGCAGGGGGCACAACGATGCAGACAGCCGTGTTTTTCGGGTCCGGGAGCTCTGCGATGCTCTTTAGGCACTTGACGCCTTGAACCTCAGTTGCGGTGAGGTGGATGGGCACCGCGTCTTTGTGCTGGTCGAGCAGCCATTTGAACGCCTAAAAATATAAGGTGTTGGAGTGAGTGATATAAATTATCACTGGCATTTGGCCTCACCAAGGCCCCAGGTTTGGAGGGATTCGTGGATGCCCCGACCACCGCGAATTTGGGTGCGGACATCCAGTAAACCTCTTTTTCCCTTTCCAGGGCATCTGTAGTGTCCTTGTTGCTCAAAGAAGGAGGGGTGGTCATCAGGACGAAAGTAGACGGAGGTACTGGGGTTGGTAGGATGAAGTGGATGAGTTATGGATTGGAGTTGGGTTGAAAAATTGCGCGCTTTAAGTACTCATCCAGATACTGATCCGCGAAACAGCTCTGCCTTCCGCGATTTTCAGGTGCCCGGTTTCCAAAGCGGGCCTAAAAAATGAGACATGTGTGGACGTTGATAAATTCCAATCAGCGGGATAGTTAACAGCTTTACAATTGGAATGCCGTGTTTTGTGGGTGAATGACGATCCGAGAAACCCAATATAGCATCCGTAAGCCCCCAAAATAGAGACTCCGAATATATACTCGGCGAAATCAGGTTATCCACTTGATCCTTCATTAAGAAAAAAAAATGTGGCATTGGGCTTACGCGATTCTCCATCGCACTCTTGGACCTCTCCAATCACATATGATAACATATACGTGCACCGGCCGCTCCTGCCGCATAACTCCTGTAGTTGGGAACGGAAACAAATGAGAATCAGGTCAACTTAAGTCAAGATTCACAGGTATCATCAGCGAAATGCTGCATGTCCCCTCCGGTTATCCTCGGGTTGCGTGTGTCCCTCCGATGTTTATTTACTCGGAGGACGCATTGCACCGACTGGAATGCGCACCGATTTCGTGGACCTCCACCCTTGAATTACTATCCGGTTGGAGCGTGGCGCGCCCCCGCTGCGTTCACCACCAGCACGGGAAGACACAACTGGCACAGCCGAGCGTGCCGTGATGTGCGGGTGGAATGTTGTATATTTTTTTAGATGCGCGCCACGTTCCGTTTTCTATCCCACAGTGACCCACACATCTCTATCTCGCCGCGGTGATTATGTATTATATTCCGTGATGTCGTTTAGCATCTCGTTTTGTCTGTTTGCTGGAATCGACATGCTAGATTCTTGGTGTTCTACCATTCTGTGATTCAGTAGACCGAAGAAATTACCCTAACCGATCCACACGATACATCCGCAACAATGGATCCCCCAACATCCTCTGTATAATCTCGGTCGTCAAAGTCATCGACACACTTGCGCCATCTTGGTACCACGGGCCTCCAGTGGAGGACGCCGGCGGCATCGCCTCCATAACCTGCATTGCCATCAGCCCATCCATCGCTGGCATAATCCCCTGCACGAAGCGCGGTCTCCCCCCGCCAAAGTCCACCTCGTACACCCCCAACCTCACCCACGATGTCACAATCGTGTTCCTTCGCCCGACAAACCCGCCCCACATCCGCCACGCATCCACGTCAAATGCCATCTCATGCAGCAGCGCGCCGACGCGCACAGGGGAGGACTGCGTCACGACACCCCGGATCTCGCGCGCGAGCTGCGGGAGGGACATCTGCGCCGTGCCCACAGCGCGCGCGAGCACGATGGGCGACCCGAGCGCACGTGCGCCGAGGGGCGGGTCAAGGCGGCCGCGTATCCTGAGGCTGAGGTTGAAGTAGAATTCCTCGGACGGAGTGTGCGGCGCGCGCGCACGGATGAGCACGGACCAGAGGTGCGCTTAAAGCGCGTCGAAACGGCTGATGGGGTGCGTCCCGCCGGAGACTGTCGCCGCGGCCCAGATGCGGGAGAGTTCGTCGGCGGAGAAGAAGAGCAGGTAGATGCTCACGGGCGCCTGTAGGTCCCATTCGTGCCAGGGGATGGGCGGCCCAAAAGCGAGGTTGGTGAGGAGGACTCGAGGTGCGGGGGGATGGTGGCCGAGGGCAAGGGACATCCGGCGGTGGCGCCCATCAGTCGTAGCGGTGAGTGGGCAGCTCGCGGGCGACCTTGAGGAGCTCGGGTCTGGCGCCGACGCGTCGATGTCTCCTAGCGCCGCGTGGTCGAGTGAAGCGGGCGAAAAAATGGGGGTTAGTGTGGGGAGATCGGCGTGAAGGACCATGACCCGATTAACGGCGGCCCAATCTTGTACAAATGTAATAAGGGTTTGGGCGTCTGCAAGAGGGTGTGAGGAATTGAGCGCGATGACGATTCCGCCGCACGTGAAACTCGTAAGCTGCACGATCAAGCACAGTGAACCGTCGAAGTCCGCGCCGCCATGAGATGCAAGAGTAGGGCTTTGGGGCAGGAGACCTAAGGTGCCCAGAGTTGACGCATCAAATGCGCCTGCTCCAGAAGTGCGCTGTTCGACGGAAGGGAAGACGGCCACGACGTCGACGCTGCTTGTCGCCTCTACCAGCTCTACCCCGGGGTCAGTTGGAGCTCCGTAGGCTATAACGAGGCGACGAGATCGCGTTGTATGGTCGCCTTTGGGGTCGTACTGGCTGTTTTGGAGTTGACCAGCCCATTGCGGATACGCATTCAAGGTGCACTCAAGGTTTTTATAAGGGAAAGCTTCAGTTGGGCGGTAGATACAGACTGTTTCCCGGCATTGGTCGATGAGGCATCGTATGTCCAAAAGGCTGCCGTCGGTGCAAAGTTTCCGACACTGGCATCCAAAATGAATAGTGCAACAGAGCAAGGAGCCGAGGGCAGGTCGGGGAATATGCGGCTGGAGCTGATAGGAGTTACAGGCATTGAAGATTGTGCTCTGCTGTTGAAGCTGAAGTTTGACGATGTCGACTGTCATCACGATCCAAGCTGCTTGCGATGACTCGTCGGTGCCGTGTATCGCTTTTTTTTGCTACAAGAATCTCGCCCGATGAATGCGGAAATACGAGGGCGTCGTTGCCTGAGGACTCTGACCGTGTTCTCAGGAGAGTCTGCCCGTGTCCTCAGAACGTGTTAGTCTACCCGTGTTCTCAGGATCTGGACCTATCGGAATTCGGGAAAATATATGTGCTATGTGCTAGGCTCACGCGTGGATCCTTGGAAGTAGAGAAGCGGTGATAATATGCATGCGTTGGAGACTCGGAGCACAAGGGAGGTCAACAACAGAGTTGAGGTTGAGATTGAAGACGGTCACGTGGCGGTCGGATACGGTTCACAAACTCTCGTAAACAAAGGGCCGCTAGCGCCAGCTCCGTAGATTTCGAGGACGCGCAGGCCTCCAGGCAATGGTAAATTAAAGGTAAGACGTAAAACCATTCAACTCCCTATACGATTTTCCGAAGGAATCCAGGTTCATATTTATGTTCAACAAAACGATCAGTTAACGTTGGAGCCACAGAAAGAGTTCAAATAATAAATCTCGCGTGTTGCGAAATCACAATTTATTAATGCGTGAATGACACTGAAAGTAGATTGCCACGCTCTAAGTCTATCCATTAATGACGTGAGCGAAAAGGAGAGTGATGAATGGGTATTCATGTGTGGGTAAGGAGTGTGATGCCAAGAGGTAGAAAAAATAGTGTGCAGACATACTACCGGACATAGGTGGGGGGAGGAGGAAAGTAAGTTGGTGTTGTACTAATAGAAGTCATGATCGTGCTCCTCCGGTCATCGTAACGAACTGGGGACAAATCTGGCCGTGGATCTACTTCTTCAGGAGCAATATAAGTAGGTGCAGGCGACGTTATGGTACTCGGTGGAATACTGGGCCGAGACCGACTCGAAGAATCGGTTGGTGCTACATCCAACAGCCGGGATTCTCTGGCAAGTTTGTCTGGTATTGGCTGCGACCATGAATCCAAGGTGGGGGATGCCTCTGATACGTTAAGCTGACTCCCGGTAGTCCTGACAGCACCATAATTGAAACCAACAACTGTCATATCCGCTATGCATAAGAAATGAATGAGTGAAAGTTGATGTAACAAAAGTGCAGACATACGAGCGGTTGCACGAGCACGTTTCCTGCGCCGGATACAGAACACTGCGGCCAAAATTACGAGAGCAAGAACCAGCAGGCCACCGAGAAGACCCCCGACTATTGGCCCGATGGGCGCCGATTTTGTCACCACCAGAGTAGAAGTCGATGACAAAGCGTCTTGAGTTACGGTAGACTGGCCATTGGGAAATGCACCGATCCCTCCAGTCGATAATCCTGGAGGAGATGTTCCATTGCCTCTTGGTGTACCGGATGCCGAAGAGCCTGAGACGGAGGTTCTCCCAGGGTTTGTTCCACCACTTTTTGAAATGTTTGGCGTCGGATCTGAGGGGTCTCCAGCGGGTAATCCAGTATCCCCTCCTGCTCCTCCTGCTCCTGCTCCTGCTCCTGCTCCTGCTCCTGCTCCTCCTGCTCCTGCTCCTCCTGAAGTATCTCCTCCTGACTGTGCGCCGGGGCCTACAAGAAAGTAATCTATCCAAACACCGTTACTCTGGGCCGTGATAACGAGGGTATGTTTGCCATCCGACAGGTCGCCTGAACTGAAATATTGGTTGTTCGTTACTTGCAATGTGTTGATCGGGGGAGCGATATCTACGGCTGCGCCCCCGTCGATAGCAATGGATGCATGGAACGGGTCGTTATTTAGACTTGCACCTCCGTAAAAGATGATGGATTTTCCTAAGAAAGCGGTATCAAGGAAACGGATGCAGGTGACAAGGGCAACACTTACCAACGAATTCCAAAGAGAGCGAAGATCCCGCAGAACCGGAACGAATTGCAGTGTATTGGAAATCGTGGTCTCCGCCGTACCCGGTACGTGTCCAGGATCCCGAGTACTTTACTTGCGAGTCGGCGTCGTCAATATAGTACGATCTGACATCGGTGGAGGTTGTGGTGTACAGAAAATAGTCGAGATAGATAATGCCTCCAGGCTGTGCCTCACTCTGAGTGATTACGAGGGTGTGAAGTCCGTTGCTGAGTGTGGGGGACGTCCAAATGGGCACGTGGTGCTTGGAAGACGTGTCGGTGGGGGTCAATGTGCCACTGGTGATAGACCCGTCGATGGTGAAGACCATGCTAGCTCCCGATGGGATTGTCTGAGCATGAACGGACCCATAGATGGTAATTGAAGTCCCTGGAATGAGGTTAGCCCTGTAGCGATACCATATAGAAGTAATATAGTTACCTTCAAAGGAGAACGACGCTGTGGCCCCTGCAGTCGACGCCCACTTCGTAGTGCCTTGAAACTCCTCGGGGGCCCCAGCATTATTCCAGGAACCGCTATATTGAATAAGCGGGTCCCGGTCGTCAATAATTGCGACGTGGGACATGCGCGTCGACCTCGATAAGACCAGTAATGACAGAGGGGAGGGGAGTCGCCAGGTGAGAAGAGATGAAGGCCAGCGCCAAAAATGCTCCCAAGTCTCGCTTCGCTCATAATGCAATGTTGATCATGTTTTGGCGCGCACAGGCGCGCGCACACTGGAAATTGGATGTCGCAAAATGACAGCGAAAATTTTCAGGAACCAATGTTACGTTATTTCCTTGTTGCGCGCCGCGATTCCGCCACTTTCCAAAAGGATCCTTGAACGCGATGATCCAAAGGCTAGATAGTACGAGTTAATGCATAGTAAGCGTTCAGTTCAGACCAGCGGGCATGTATTTCGAGTCAATTTTTGCGCAATGTGAGGCGAGAACGGGACAAAAGCAGGGGCTTGGCAGAGGCCACTCGAACGTAAATTGATGGGGATCGGACAGTTTGTTTTCGGGTGCAGCTAACCACGAAAACGGTAGTCTCGTAAACCAGACTCTCCTTCTTTTTCGATGAGAAGACAATCGTTCTCAAGGAAGGAAGGAGAGTCTGGGATTTGATGGGGGGTTGCTCTGAGGGTCGTCCGTGGGATGATGCTGAGTTTGAAAATTTACCGAGCCGTCGTCTCGGGTCCTTCCCTTTTCAGCCAACGCCGGCGCGCAACCGTTCTGCGTCCTCTCCTGAGCTTAATACAGCTTCATTTCTTAAAGTAATCTATACTATAATTATTCAACACCACAATGGACGAACGGGACAAAGCCGGGCCAGGAGCAGGATCCAACGGGGGAGGATAGGTTGGGACAAGGTATGGGTATGGCAGAGGACTGAATATGAATGGCCCCGGGCCCGGAGTTGCTCGTTCGAATGGCGAGTGATAAAAAGGCATTGTGGGCAAATTGTGGGTGTAGAATATGGATTAGGAGGCGGGGGTACCAGCTGGGGAGTACTGGGTGGGTTCCTATATCCATCGCGATTATTGTCTCTTAAGGGATCCGAGTCTTCAGTCATGGAGGACGCGACTCGGACTTAGAGTCGCGGGAGAGCACCCTAAGTATTCTGATATTACTAATAACGATTCGCGACGGCTTCAGCTCGGGTCACGGTTTTGAAACTCAGCATCATCCCACGGTCGACCCTCAGAGCAACCCCCCATCAAATCCTAGACTACGAAAACGGAGGACATTGAGCGAGTTTTTTTTTCCTGTCGTAGCTGAGGCGATTTGAATCGTAGCGGAGCCAGTCTCCCTGAGGCAGAGTAGATAGTTTCAACTTTCGTACCTCAAGATCTCTATCTGACGTCTGCTTTTTGACGCGTGACCCTTAACGGTTGGTTGTTTTCAAACTCCGCTCGATTTCCCCTCTTAGCGGGGTTTTAAATTTGCTCAAAGATGTTTCCTCGGGCTCTCTATGAATATGTTTGTGAGGGCCTCAATCTCTTGAATGAGCACGTATACAGCATGTATCAACATGTGGGCCAAAACCCTGTCCTCCGAAACCTCCTTAAAGGTCCGAAATTGCCCAATCTTGTTTTCAGAACGATTTGGCCTGCTTCCACTCAGTAGTCGGACTACGGGCTAATATATGCACCCATAATTTACAACAAACAAGTCCTGATGGCTTTAGACTCCAAAAATTGGGTCCTATGTTTTCTAATGGGTCTCTGGGGCGTACTCTGTTCTCCAAAAAGCTCAAAAGCAGGTAGTACGTGCACCAAACAGCAAATAATATATCTACGAACGTTTCCGGTGAATAACTATCGTATTTATGGTGGATCCTTCCTGCTAGACCGTCTTGAGGCTCTTAGGACAATTATTTTCTTGATTACTTTGATTTTTCTGAGTACCGCTTCAAATTGACCTGTAAAAATCCCAATTGATCCCAGATGCACTATAGCCACTAAATATGTTGTATATCGTCTTCTCTTGCTCATTTGACGCGCGAATACGGTGTGCCAACGCGTCGAATTGACGCGTTAAATTGTTAATGGGACACATGTCAACCACACGTGATGAAAGCGGAGTTTGAAAATGACCAACCGTTAAGACAGGCTTGAGACAGGCCCGGGAAAAAGCAGACGTCAGATAGGAATATCCTGAGGCATGAAGGTTCGGGTGAGTATCTACTCTGCCTCGGGGAGACTAAGCGGAGCACGAATCCCTGCTAGTAAGTACATAGTACATTAGCGCCTGGCATACGAGAAACCGGTTATTTTTATCCGATGCCGGCGTTTATACAATTGCCCTGCCCGTTGCCCGCCATCAGTGAAAGTGTCGCTTAGTTCAGGTGGTAGGCCCGAGGGATTGAATGACCCTGAAATAATTGAACTCAGCAGTCTGATACACAATGTACGAGACGTCTCAACGTATTGTATCGCACAGTCAGATAATTCAACTCGGTATAAGTAGTATGCGAGTACTGGTAATATATATAGTACACAACATCCTTGGACCTTCATTGATGTATTCTCCACCTCTCAAGCTCAGACCCCCTCCGCCTCCTTCATCTGGACCTACATTCCATCCTACCCCCCATATTACTATTATTATTATCATCACGGCTGAATCAAAGAACGACTCACGGTGGTGTACATCGTCAGATGCATCTTCGGGCGGAAGCGATCGCTACCTTTGCGTCCAGAGGCACTTGCCTACTCGGCGGGTGGGAGCGCCTGGGCGGAAAAAGTACATTCGTCCTGCGTGATGGAGGAGAAGGATTGGAGGAGACGGATCAGCATAAACGACATTTCGTTGTATGCGAATTGAGTGAAATTGGAATTGAATTACAGAGGAGGACGCACCTGCTGCCCGAGACAGATCCTTGACCGGGCATTGAAAGGTAGGAACTGGAACGCATTGTTGAGGAGGTACTTTTTGAGGCGCTCATCCAGGAAGCGCTTAGATGAGAATTCTTCCGCTGTTGAATCATCCATCTGTGAACTAGAATATTCGCAAACTCGGAAAGAAACTGACCGTCGGGTCCCCACAAATCGGTGCGTCGGTGCATGATAAACACTGAGTACGGAACTCTATATCATAAAGATAAGCGCATGTAGGAGCAAATGAGAAGTAGGGGAAGATGAAAATAAAGTGAGAATAAGGCGTACTTGGCGCCACCAGGTACATACAACGGTTTCTCTGTGGGGTCAGGAGAAGGCCATGTCGTCGAGTTTACCGACTCCTTAGATCGAATAATAAGTCAAATTCCAATAGCCTCAAAAAAACAATGTTCTAAACCGTATATTGAACGGCACACTCGGATATAATCTCATCGATCCTACCAAGAAATGCGTGTCAGAACATAGTGTAAAACCATTCGAGAAGATTTACCATTGATGACAGCCGTCATGTACTTCATGTCGCGGATATCGTCGTACGTGGGCCGTTTATGCGACCCCAAGTGAGCTAGGATCTCCTCACGAAGCTTCTGGCAGACAGCCGGATACATCGATATGCTGAATAAAATTGAGACGTGCGCGCGAATGAATATTTTTCTGGAGTCGACATGAATGCAACCCACAATTAAACAACCATGGTTAGCGTGTGCATGGTCGTATCTCTTCCAGCTGCATCATCAGAATATTAGTTGGAGGTGCGCGAATAAAAGAGGGGTATGTACCGAGCAAGATGTTCAACCTGGATATGGATTAAATATTAAGCATTGAGATCAGCGAAACCACGACGAACGTCTCATCCTTCAATATCTTAACATCTGCGCAAAACCTTGGAAGATATACACCGGTAATTCAACAAAAGGCTCACTGGAGGTCGAATTCAGCAGCTCATCGAGCAGCGGCGTCTACTATTAGAATGATTTGCTCTGTTTTTCTTTCTTTGATATCACGTACTTCGCTCTCGAACATCTCTTAATTCTCCGCACTCCCCGCCTCTTCTCCCCCCCACCAGTCCCCTTATCCATCCCTCTCCCTCAAAAAAATCATTTCACTCACACCACTTGCCCAGAATTACCGCCACCGCTCCTACCTCATTAAGAAACGCTACGACCAAACCCCGCACCGGCGCTCGCTCTCCTCCCTACCGCACGTTCTTCTCCCTCTCGCACCTCCCGCCCGCCTCGCCCTCCTCTACCTCTCCAGTAACTGCGGCGCGGGCGGGCCAGTACGTGCGCGCAGAGTGCTCAGCAAGAACGCGCAGGTGCAGATGCTCGAGGCGGCGGCGATCCTATCGCATACCGAGACGCGTCTGGCGGAGGGTCAGAGGATGTGGCCATGGTGGGGTGCCGAGGAGGCGGGTGGAGGAGGTTCTGCATCTTCAGCACGAGCATCACTGCCATCACTGCTGCCACCACCACGAGCCGGGGAGTGGAGTGTGCTGCGGAGTGTGAGCGTACTCGGTGTCGTCGGAGCTGAGCTGGAGTCGGTCGACGCCACGGACGACTGGGAGGGTAATGAGGCGGCGTGCAGGGAAGAGGAAGGAGGGCCAGCTTGCGTATAGGGTTGTACAGGAGGTGGGAGAGGATCAGATGAGGTGATGGAATTGGGGAAGGAGCTGCAGCAGAGGACGAGAATGAGGAGGGGCGCGACGCCACTGCCCGCTCGCTTCCGTTCGCCGTCATCCCAGCCTTCGGCATCCTCATCTTCATGGTCCCCGGGTTTTGAGAACCGGCGCACTCGACGTTGACCGCTCTTACATCCCCAGCACATTCGCGTATCGTCCACCGGCACACCCTGCGACGCCCCCTTGTGACTGGCGGCGGGTCTGAGTCTTTGCGAGACGTGATCCGCACGCACGCAGCCCGTCGCCGCGACCCCCCACCCCACGATACACACGTCGCTCCCTCAGCCCGTTCCACTCATCCATTACCGCTCGGGCGCATCGAAATCAGACATACATAAACGGACTCTCCTTTGGATTTATTGTCTCATCCCTCTGGATGGGTGTTCACCCTCTCTCCCTTTCACGATTTCGTGGGTGGGGAACGGGCAGGGGGCCGAGTCATGCTTTTTGGGCTTGGCTTGGGCACCTGAGGCAGGGGAAGGGGACTCGACGTCGCCGGAGTCCTGATCGCGAATACGAATCTATCTGCAGGTTTATATTTCTTCTTTACTTCTGTGCCCTGTGGGGTTTTCTTAAGTGTCGAGGGTGTTTGACTGTGACTTTGTCTTGAGAAGCTGTAGCCAAACATCGCCTTACTTCTTTCAGGCCCGAACTGCGCCAAAAAAAACTGCGGTCCGTTGCCTATGGTCGAAACAGCCACCGAGCTGCGTGCTCAACTCGCGGAAATTGACGAAGAAACGACGAGGACCGACGAGATGGCACTCACACATAAATTTGATGTGAGGCACATTCGGCTGAGAAGGCGCACATGATGGCAACATGATGCTAATTTAGGAAGATGAGGCACATTCTCACGCGTTGAATATCTCTTTATTAGCTTTAAAATACCCCTTTCGAGCAGTTAGGGCAAGCGCAGCGCACCCTAACTGCGGGTATCCACTGGTTAGAGGTTCGGGTTAGAGGTTAGTGGTTCGGGTTAGAGGTTCGGGTTCGGGTTCGGGTTAGGCAAATATCTGTCCCGAAAGCATCTGGAAACAGGTTTTTCCAGTACAGACAGGGGCCGTCTGTGCCAGACAGAATCAGACCCACAGACAGCCACAGACACAGTTACGTTCTGCCAGACCATCCCAGACCATTGCCTCCACATGGTCGCGCCATACCAGGCCATACCATCACTTCTTGCACATGGTGATCTACGTGCCGACACGGTGCCGTTTTATTTGCTCCAAATCACTTCGAATCTCTATAAGTAAGAGCGCATCCAAATGCGCACGCGAGTCTCTTTCTCCCCGCAACTCTCTTTCTCCCCAAATTTGCCCATCTTTCTGAGTTCCCCCTTCAAGTCCTTCAAGCTTCAAGGGTCACATTTCAACTTGAAGGGTCAAGCTTGCAACGTACAAGATCACTGGTTCCAGGACCCAGAGCTCCCTCAATTCTCGGTCAAATACACAACTCAAGTCGCCTCAGAACTTAGCTAGTTAGCATGCCGTCGTGGGTCGAGAGTACCAGTAGGATATATAGCTATTTTTATTAGTACTAGTGATCTACGAGCATTTGTTCCTTCCGTACGATTTGGTCAATATATCCATTGCCGACATCTTTATGCTCTGGAGTCTGCAGGCAAGGAACGGCAAATACAAACCAATTTCAGAATAATTCAGTGCCACGGCCTGTCTAAAATCGCGTTGATGCCAGTTGATGCCTCGCCAAGTTGGGATAGCAGAAATTAGCCGAAATTAGCCGAGATTGATGATCGGTCTGGGAGTGTCTGTGGGCGTCTGAAACAGACGGGGGTTGGTCTATAGCACTATGTGGTCTATAGTGTCTGGGACAGACACCTACAGACCACGGTTAGTTTCCAGATGAGGGACAGATATTTACACGGAACGAGGCTTTAGTGTACCAGCCTGAAATGCCCCGGCTTGGGGGACCCCCCGAGCGCAGCGAGGGAGGGGAGGGGCATTGAATGGCTGGTCCCCTTCCGCAAATGAGGAAACAAGGGTGTAAATTTCTCTGGGTTTCATAAGCAAGTGAGGCACATTGCTATAAATGTGCCTCGCATTGGCCTCGCATCACATGTGTGTGTGTGTGCCATCTTGTATATCCTCAGAAACGACTGCCCTCCAGCCCAAACTGCAGCTCCTCGCGGAGGAGCGGGAGTCGGTTCTTCGACGTCTGGACGCCGTCGTTTATCCAGTTCTCACCCCTCCGGCCGACATTACTGCCGAAATATTCATGCACTATAGTTTCCCTGACATCACATACACATTCCGAGTCGCTCGCGAGGCGTATCCTCCACTGCTTTTAGCCAGTGTCTGCAGAACCTGGCGCGGTCCTGCCCACGCCTGTCCGGGACTTCTCTCAGGCTGAACTAGTACTCTAAAACAGCCACTCGCCGTGAACAGCTGCTCCAGTACTGGCTTCCACGCGCAGGCGGGTGTCTCATTGATCTGGAGATCCCTGGTCATCTAACGACATCATTGCCCACTGTACGCGCCTCAATTGAGGAGCCTGGTATATGCCCCATTGGGGAGCCAGTTGTCGCTCGCAATTCAACGAAGTCAACAATGTGTCGCCACCCTGAAGACACTTACAGTGGAGTTCGGCTGGAAACTCGACGGAACTACTATCACTTCGTCCAGGGACGCACCCCTGCTTCGCGAAGTGTATATTTCTAGGGGCAGCCTTTCCTTCATAAAACTTCCATGGAATCAGTTAACGACACTCGACCTTTCCCGTCTGTTCCCATCGCTCGAGGTACTAAAACAAACAATAAATCTCGAGGTTCTGTCGTTCTCCCATATGTTGCCTCTTCTGGATTCCAAGGAAGAAGAGGCTCTTGTCTTGCCGAAGCTTCACACTCTAAAGATCGACCCCACCAGTACTAGTTCATCCAACTGCGATCTCCTCTATGATTTCACTCTGCCGGCTCTACAAATGCTGGAGCTTGGATATCGTTCAGACATCGAGCCATTGCGTTCCTTGATCTCTCGCTCATCCTGTGCACTTCAAACAATGCACTTGTATGATCGAACAGCTGGGGAAACAATTGAATGTCTCGAGCTGTCCGAGTCCCTCGAATACCTCACCTTAGAGTTTACCGAGGAGTGGGTAGAGAGGTTCATAGAGGAGGAGGATGATTCAGAAAGAGAGAAGGAATATGCGTTCCTATTCCATTTCTTATGCCGCGGAACACTTCCTGCTCTCAAGTCATTGAGTTTCCACGAATACCCAATGCACATGGAGGCATCGTTGCTGGATTCAATGCTCAAGTCGAGATGCGAAGTCCACAGAGTCACCAAGCTCGAGTCCTTCCGGCTAGTATTTGACCACCCTGCGCAGCGTTACAGCGAGGATCACGCATACAATATATGTTCTCTGGTTGCTCATGGTTTAAACATTCACATTGAATGGGCGGCGAGTGGACGGTCCGCCTGGAATCTCATTGTCAGTCCCGAATTGGTGAGGTTTTCCTTCCTCCTTTCAAGGACTGGATTATAGGTTGCTGAATTATAGTAGATGAGACAGTCAGCCGATATTAGAAACGGCTTGCTTATCATGTAAGATCACGATTCCCCGCTTTGGCCGACAGTTCCTGGTGTATGTAAGTAAAAAAATATAGGCCGGCAATTCAGGTTCAATATTGAATAAATTCTCATAGATATCATTTAGACCAGCACAAAGACGCGGTGCCCATCCACCTCACCTCAACTGAGGTTCAAGGCGTCAAGTGTCTAAAGAGCATCGCAGAGCTCCTGGACCCGAAAAACACGGCGGTCTGCATCGTTGTGCCCCCTGCTGTGAGTACATTCACAATAGCAGTCCGTTGGACTATCGAACTCGGCTACTTACTGACAATCACCTTCACACCTGCAGGCCACCCTTGAAATCATAACCCAAGCGAAGGCACTCGGCATCTTCGCGGTGTGGTTGCAGCCGGGCGCGGAGGACAACTCGGTCATCGATTTTATTGAGGCGGACGCGGAGTTCGAGATGCGATGCGTGTACCGCGCGCGCGACATGATTACACAGCCCATAGATGGTCCTCCGTGCATCTTCACCTTCGTGTAAGCTACCATGTGCCCCGCACCAAATTTGCCGCTCTTGTAGCTTGATTTAAATCATTTAAATCAAGCTACAAGAGCGGCAAATTTGGTGCGGGGCACATGGTAGCTTACACGAAGGTGAAGATGCACGGAGGACCATCTATGGGCTGTGTAATCATGTCGCGCGCGCGGTACACGCATCGCATCTCGAACTCCGCGTCCGCCTCAATAAAATCGATGACCGAGTTGTCCTCCGCGCCCGGCTGCAACCACACCGCGAAGATGCCGAGTGCCTTCGCTTGGGTTATGATTTCAAGGGTGGCCTGCAGGTGTGAAGGTGATTGTCAGTAAGTAGCCGAGTTCGATAGTCCAACGGACTGCTATTGTGAATGTACTCACAGCAGGGGGCACAACGATGCAGACCGCCGTGTTTTTCGGGTCCAGGAGCTCTGCGATGCTCTTTAGACACTTGACGCCTTGAACCTCAGTTGAGGTGAGGTGGATGGGCACCGCGTCTTTGTGCTGGTCGAGCAACCATTTGAACGCCTAAAAATATAAGGTGTTAGAGTGAATGATATAAATTATTACTGGTATATAGCCTCACCATGGCCCCAGGTTTAGAGGGATTCGTGGACGCGCCGACCACCGCGAATTTGGGTGCGGACATCCAATAAACCTCTTTCTCTCTTTCCAGGGCAGCTGTGGTGTCCTTGGTGCTCAAAGTAGGGGTGGTCATCAGGACGAAGTAGATGGGGGTACTGGGGGTGGTAGGATGGAGTGGCTGAGTTATGGATTGCAGTTGGGTTGAAAAATTGCGTGCTTTAAGTACTCATCCAGATACTGATCCGTGAAACAGCATCTGCCTTTCGCGATTTTCAGGTGCCCGGTTTCCAAAGCGGGCCTAAAAAAATTGAGACGTGTGGACGTTGATAAATTCCAATCAGCGGGATAGCTAACAGCTTTACAATTGGAATGCCGTGTTTTGTGGGTGAATGACGATCCGAGAAACCCTACCTAGCATCCGTAAGCCCTCAAAATAGAGACTCCGAATATTTACTCGGCGAAATCGGGTTATCCCAAGGTTATCCACTTGATCCTTCATTAGGAAAAATATATGCGGCGTTGGGCTTATGCGATTGTCCATCGCATTCTTGGACCTCTCCAATCACATATGACGAGCACCAGCCGCTCCTGTCGCATAACTCCTATAGTTGGGAACGGAAACAAATGAGAATCAGGTCAACTTAAGTCAAGATTCACAGGTATCATCAGCAAAATGCCGCATGTCCCCTCCGGTTATCCACCGTTTCTCGGGTTGCGTGTGTCCCTCCGATGTTTATTTACTCGGAGGACGCATTACACCGACTGGAAAGCGCACCGACTTCGTGGACCTCCACCCTTGAATTGCTATCCGGCTGGAGCGTGGCGCGCCCCCGCTGCGTTCACCACCAGCACGGGAAGACACAACTGGCACAGCCGCGCGTGCCATGATGTGCGGGTGGAATGTTATGTATTTTTTAGATGCGCGCCAGTTTCGTTCTCTATCCACACATCTCTATCTCGCCGCGGTGATTATGTATGTATTCCGTGATGTCGTTTAGCATCTCATTTTGTTTGTTTGCTGGAATCGACATGCTAGATTCTTGGTGTTCTACCATTCTGTGATTCAGTAGACCGAAGAAATTACCCTAACCGATCCACACGATACATCCGCAACAATGGATCCCCCAACATCCTCTGTATCACCTCGGTCGTCAAAGTCATCGACACACTCGCGCCATCCTGGTACCACGGGCCCCCAGTGGAGGACGGCGGTGGCATCGCCTCCATAACCTGCATCAGCCCATCCATCGCCGGCATAATCCCCTGCACGAAGCGCGGTCTCCCCCCACCAAAGTCCACCTCGTACACCCCCAGCCTCACCCACGACGTCACAATCGTGTTCCTTCGCCCGACAAACCCGCCCCACATCCGCCGCGCATCTACGTCAAATGCCATCTCATGCAGCAGCGCGCCGACGCGCGCAGGGGAGAACTGCGTCACGACACCCCGGATCTCGCGCGCGAGCTGCGGGAGGGACATCTGCGCCGTGCCCACGGCGCGCGCAAGCACGATGGGCGACCCGAGCGCACGTGCGCCGAGGGGCGGGTCAAGGCGGTCGCGTATCCCGAGGCTGAGGTTGAAGTAGAATTCCTCGGACGGAGTGTGCGGCGCGCGCGCACGGATGAGCACGGACCAGAGGTGCGCTTGAAGCGCATCGAAACGGCTGATGGGGTGCGTCCCGCCGGAGACTGTCGCCGCGGCCCAGATGCGGGAGAGTTCGTCGGCGGAGAAGAAGAGCAGGTAGGTGCTCACGGGCGCCTGTGGGTCCCATTCGTGCCAGGGGATGGGCGGCCCAAAATCGAGGTTGGTGAGGGAGGACTCGAGGTGCGGGGGGATGGTGGCCGAGGCGGGCAAGGGACATCCGGCGGTGGGCGCCCACCAGTCGTAGCGGTGAGTGGGCAGCTCGCGGGCGACCTTGAGGAGCTCGGGGTCTGGCGCCGACGTGTCGATGTCTCCTAGCGCCGCGTGGTCGAGTGAAGCGGGCGAGAAGATGGGGGTTAGTGTGGGGAGATCGGCGTGAAGGACCATGGCCCGATTAACGGCGGCCCAATCTTGTACAAATGTAATAAGAGTTTGGGCGTCTGCAAGAGGGTGTGAGGACTTGAGCGCGATGACGATTCCGCCGCACGCAAAACTCGTAAGCTGCACGATCAAGCACGGTGAACCGTCGAAGTCCGCGCCGCCATGAGATGCAAGAGTAGGGCTTTGGGGCAGGAGACCTAAGGTGCCCAGAGTTGACGCATCAAATGCGCCTGCTCCAGAAGTGCGCTGTTCGACGGAAGGGAAGACGCTCGCGACGTCAAGACTACTTGTCGCCTCTACCAGCTCTACCCCGGGGTCAGTTGGAGCTCCGTAGGCCATAACGAGGCGACGAGATCGCGTTGTATGGTCGCCTTTGGGGTCGTACTGGCTGTTTTGGAGTTGGCCGGCCCATTGCGGATACGCATTCAAGGTTTTTATAAGGGAAAGCTTCAGTTGGGCGGCAGATACGGGCTGTTCCCCGGCGTCGGTCGATGGGGCATCGAATGTCCAAAAAGCTGCCGTCGGTGCAAAGTTTCCGACACTGGCATCCAAAATGGATAGTGCAACAGAGCAAGGAGCCGAGGGCAGGTCGGGGAATATGCGGCTGGAGCTGATAGGAGTTGCAGGCATTGGGGATTTGGGTTCTGCTGTTGAAGCTGAAGCTCGACGAGGTCGACTGTCATCGCGGTCCAGATGTTTTAAAGCTGCTTGCGATGACTCGTCGGTGCCGTGTATCGCTTTTTTTGCTACAAGAATCTGGCCCGATGAAGGCGGAAATGCGAGAGCGTCGTTGCCTGAGGACTCTGACCGTGTTCTCAGGAGAGTCTACCCGTGTCCTCAGGACGTGTTAGTCTACCCGTGTTCTCAGGATCTGGACCTATCGGAATTCGGGAATACTATGTGCTAGCCTCGCGCGTGGATCCTTGGAAGTAGAGAAGCGGTGATAATCTGCATGCGTTAGAGACTCGGAGCACAAGGGAGGTCAACAACAGAGTATTGAAAGACAAGACGGCCATCACGTAGACCTTCGCGGTCGGATACAGTTCACAAACTCTCGTAAACAAAGGGCTGCTAATGCCAGCTCCGTGGATTTCGGCCTCCAGGCGATGGTAAATTAAAGGGAAAACGTGAAACCAATTCAACTCCCTATACGATTTTCCAAAGGAATCCAGGTTCATATTTATGTTCAACAAAACGATCAGTTGGAGCCACAGAAAGAGTTCAAAATAATAAATCTCACGTGTTGCGAAACTCCCAATTTATTAATATGTGAACAACACTAAAAGTAGATTGCCCACGCTCTCTAACCATTAAGGACGTGAGCGAAAAAGAGAGTGATGAATAGGTATTCATGTGTGTGGGTAACGAGTGTAACGCCAAGAGGTAGAAAAAATAGTGTGTAGACGTACTACCGGACATAGGTTGGGGGAGGAGGAAAGTAAGTCGGTGTTGTACTAATAGAAGTCATGACCGTGCTCCTCCGGTCATCGTAACGAACTGGGGACAACTCTGGCCGTGGATCTGCTTCTTCAGGAGCAATATAAGTAGGTGCAGACGACGTTATTTTACTCGCTGGAATGCTGGACCGACTCGGAGACCGACTCGAAGAATCGGTTGGTGCTACATCCAACAGCTGGGCTTCTCTGGCAAGCTTGTCTGATATTGGCTGCGACCATGAATCCGAGGTGGGGGATGCCTCTGATACGTTAAGCTGACTCCCGGTAGTCCTGACAGCACCATAATTGAAACCAACAACTGTCGTATCCGCTGCGCATAAGGAATGAGTGAGAGTTGATGTAATAAAAGTGCAGACATACGAGCGGTTGCACGAGCACGTTTCCGGCGTCGAATACAGAACACTGCGGCCAAAATTACGAGAGCAAGAACCAGCAGGCCACCGAGAAGACCCCCGACTATTGGCCCGATGGGCGCTGATTTTGTCACCACCAGAGTAGAAGTCGATGACAAAGCGTCCTGAGTTACGGTAGACTGGCCATTGGGAAATGCGCCGATCCCTCCAGTCGATGATCCTGGGGGAGGAGATGCTCCATCGCCTCTTGGTGTACCGGATGGGGAGGAGCCTGAGACGGAGGTTTTCGCAGGGTTCGTTCCACCACTTTTTGACGTGTTTGGCGTCGGATCTGAGGGGTCTCCAGCGGGTATTCCAGTATCCCCTCCTCCTCCCCCTCCCCCTCCCCCCCCTCCTCCTCCTCCTGAAGTACCCCCTCCTGACTGTGCGCCGGGGCCTACAAGAAAGTAATCTATCCAAACACCGTTACTCTGGGCCGTGATGACAAGGGTATGTTTGCCATCCGACAGGTCGCCTGAGCTAAAATATTGGTTGTTCGTTGTCTGCAATGTGTTGGCCGCGGGAGCGATATCTACGGCTGCACCCCCGTCGATAGCTATGGATGCATGGAACGGTTCGCGATTTGCACCTCCGTAAAAGATTATGGATTTTCCTAAGGAAGCGGTATCAAGGAAACGGATGCATGTGACAAAGGGCAAGACTTACCAACGAATTCCAAAGAGAGCGAAGATCCCGCAGAGTCGGAACGAATGGCAGTGTATTGGAAATCGTGGTCTCCGCCGAACCGTGTCCAGGATCCCGAGTACTTTACTTGCGAGTCGGCGTCGTCAATATAGTACGATCTGACATTGGTGGAGGTTGTGGTGTACAGAAAATAGTCGAGATAGATAATGCCTCCAGGCTGGGCCTCAGTCTGAGTGATTACGATGGTGTGAAGTCCGTTGCTGAGTGTGGGGGACGTCCAAATGGGCACGTGGTGCTTGGAAGACGTGTCGGTGGGGGTCAATGTGCCACTGGTGATAGACCCGTCGATGGTGAAGACCATGCTAGCTCCCGGTGGGATTTTCTGAGCATGAACGGACCCGTAGACGGTAATTGAAGTCCCTGGAATGAGGTTGGCTCTGTAGCGATACCATATAGAAGTAATATAATTACCTTCAAAGGAGAACGACGCTGTGGCGCCTGCAGCCGACGCCCATTTCGTAGTGCCTTGAAACTCTTCGGGGGCCCCAGCATTATTCCAGGAACCGCTGTATTGAATGAGCGGGTCCCGGTCGTCAATAATTGCGACGTGGGACATGCGCGTCGACCTCAATAAGACCAGTAATGACAGAGGGGAGGGGAGTCGCCAGATGAGAAGAGAAGCCCCAAAATGCTTCCGCGTCTCGCTTCGTCAATAGTTCAATGTTGATCATGTTTTGGCATCATGTTCCTGTTCCACGCGTTGTCCACGCGCGCCGCGATTCCAGTTACTTTCCAAAAGGGTCCTTGAACGTGATGATCCAAAGGCTAGATAGTACGAGTCGATGCATGGTAAGCGTTCAGTTCAGACCAACGGACACGTATTTCGAGTCAATTTTGTGCAATAGTGAGACAAACGTTCGGAGATACCACTTTCCCCGGGCCGCGAGGTAGCTCGGACTTTAAACATCCGTCTGGTTGATCCGAAAAAAAAAGATATTTTTAGAGGCACTGTTGAATAAAAAGCAGTCTTTGTGTGGACGCTTGGTGTACAGGTTATTAAATGGCTCAAACCCAAGTGTCTGAGACAGAGAGAGATAACATTAAACCCCGAAGGGTATCAGCAGCGCAGGTTGGGTGAAAGCCCGTTCAGCCTGAAATGGACTTTCCGGCCCCGTCCAAAACTCCCACCAGACTGATGGAAAACCCCAGGTTGGGCGGGGGGGCTCACGGCTCTGATGGGGACCATCTCTACATTCATCCAGAGTTCCAGCCCGCTGGGGGAGACAGTCTCTAAGTAGAGACAAAACAAAAACAAAACCAGATAAAAATGATGAACTCAATAACCGACGCGCGAGGTGTCCAATGTAAATTTGAAATCCGAAGTCTGTAGTTAGTGAACGCTTGGTGAACGCGCCAAGAATGCGCACATTCGACTTGCCGAAACTCGGAAACCATCCAGAAAGGGAGTGACTGCACCAAGAGGTGGGCGATCTCTGGATCAGGCCCACTCATCAATACACGTGATGACCCCCCCCCCCCCCCCCCCAAATCGGGACGACATCATTTCTGATCATTGGTTAACCACTTGAACCACAGCGTAAATCATATCTGTGCAGCATATTTTTGGGTCTGAAATGTTGTTTTCAACCACTGGTGGTACAGGGTGGGCGGAAACGGCCAGTTATTCGCGCATTTTGCGCGCATTTGGTTTGAGCGATCAATGACGCAATTATTTGATCCTCAGACAATTTATTTTTCTGGCCCGTACCTTGCGTGTACTTGTGGTAATAATGAAAGATACAGTACTTGTATTGCTCTTGCGAGTCCCTTTGAGCCTTTTTAGAATGTCGATGGTCCTTCATTGCACAGATGAAGGATTTCTCCCGGAGATAAGAAGCACATCACGTGTGTTGATGAGTGGGCCCGATCCAGAGATCGCCCACCTCTTGGACTGCACACTCAAACATAATTTGATGGGGATCGGCCACTTTGTTTTCGGGTGTAACTTGTCACGAAAACGGAACACATTGAGCGAGCTTTTTTTCCTGCCACAGCTGAGGCAATTTCAATCGTAGCGGAGCACGAGTCCCTGCTAGTAAGTACATAGTACATTAGAAACCTGGAATACGAGGAACCGGTTATTTTTATCCGATGCCGGCGTTTATACAATTGCCCTGCCCAATCGCCATCGGTATTGAAATAATTTAATTCAGCAGTCTGATACGCAATGTACGAGACGTCTCAACGTATTGTATCCCAGAGTCAGATAATTCAACTCGGTATAGTATGTGAGTACAGGTAATATATAGTACACAACAATCCTATTCTCCACCTCAGACCCCCTCCGCCTCCTTCATCTGGACCCACATTCCGTCCTACCGCCCCATATCACTATCATTACTATCATCATGGTTGAATCAAAGAACGACTCACGGTGGTGTACATCGTCAGATGCATCTTCGGGCGGAAGCGATCGATTCCTTTGCGTCCAGAGGCACTTGCCCACTCGGCGGGCGGGAGCCCCTCGGCGGAAAAGGCGGATTCGTCCTGCGTGATGGAGGAGAAGGATTGGAGGAGACGGATCAGCATAAACGACATTTCGTTGTATGCGAACTGATACCGAGAAGTGAAATTGAAATTGAATTACAAAGGAGGACGCACCTGCTGCCCGAGACAGATCCTTGGCCCAGCATTGAAAGGCAGGAACTGGAACGCATTGTTGAGGAGATACTTTTTGAGGCGCTCGTCCAGGAAGCGCTCGGGGGAGAACTCTTCCGCTGTTGAAGCATCCATCTGTGAGCTAGAATATTCGCAAACTCGGAAGTAAACTGACCGTCGGGTCCCCACAAATCGGTGCGTCGGTGCATGACAAACACTGAGTACGGAACTCTGTATCACAAGGATAAGTACATGTATGAGCAAATGAGAAGTAGGGGAAAATAAAAATAAAGTAAGAATAAGACATACTTGGCGCCACCAGGTACATACAACGGTTTCTCTGTGGGGTCAGGAGAAGGCCATGTCGTCGAGTTTACCGACTCTCTAGATCGAATAATAAGTCAATTCCAATAGCCTCAAAAAACAATGGTCTAAACCGTATATTGAACGGCACGCTCGGATACAATCTCATCGATTCTACCAAGAAATGCGTGTCAGAATTAATGTAAACGATTTGAGAAGATTTACCATTGATGACAGCCCTCATATACTTCATGTCGCGGATATCGTCGTACGTGGGCCGTTTGTGCGGCCCCACGTGAGCTAGGATCTCTTCACGAAGCTTCTGGCAGACAGCCGGATACATCGACAGGCTGAATAAAATTGAGACGCGCGCGCGAATGAATATTTTTCTGGAGTCGACATGAATGCAACCCACAAATAAACAACCATGGTTAGCGTGTGCATGGTCGTATCTCTTCCAGCTGTATCATCAGAATATTAGTTGGAGGTGCGCGAATAAAAGAGAGATCTGTGGGTATGTACCAAGCAGAATGTTCAACCTGGATACGGATTAAATATTAAGCATTGCGATTAATGAAACAACGACGGACGTCTCGTCCTTCAATATCTTAACATCTGCGCAAAACCTTAGAAGATATACACCGGTAATTCAACAAAAGGCTCACCGGAGGTCGAATTCAGCAGCTCATCGAGCAGCGTCTCGCCCTCGATCACCTGTTTCTCTCCACCCACATGCACAGAGGTAGCCTCTGTGGCACGCTTCTTCTCCACCGCTGCGTGAATAATCGGGTCCAAGAACGCACTAACAATCTTCATTGGCGCCGCCGTTTTATCGTGGAAAATTTCATAAAGGGGCCAGATATGTCCAAGATTCTCCCTGTCCGCGACAACTAGCATGGACTCATTAAAAGCCTCGATAAATTTATTAGCCATTTGCGTCGATGCATTGGTTCCGCCGTCAGTGGAGTATGCCACGGCGGCCGGCCGCGCCACATTATGTGGGTACGGAATAGGGGCCTTGAGACTGTCAACACATTGGCCAAAGAGAAATTCAGTCGCTGTGTCCATCGTGAACCGCCCGATGAGATCCTATAGTACGTGTGAGCATCAAATAATTGCGGCTGTGGGTTTGCCAGGCACTTGGAAATCAACCGAGATCCCCGAGCGGAAACGGGTTTTCAAGATTGAAATGACAGCGTCAGCGTGGTGGTCGAAGATGTCGAAATGCTCAACACGATCACGGCTGAAGTATGGCCGTGTAATCGTGCGATGGAATTTCCACATTTCGCCTACAAAAGAAGTTAATAAATGAAAATTTAGTGGGTCGCAAGTATGTACCGTCGGAGTTGAATACTCCGCTCTGTGCTCCTGTTAATATGATGGAACCTCTGAAAATAAACTCAGCGCACCCCGAGGACGCTGTTCATCCCATGTTGGAAGCGCTCTCCTGGTGGAATACGATACTTTGAGCCCGTGATAGGTAGAAGCAGATGGAAAGACAAACCTTTGACGAAATTGTTGAAGTCCGTAGCGAGAATATGCTTGATATGTTCCGGATGCGTTGTAAATATGGTGTCCATCCACAGGACGTCGACATTGACCACCGGTAATTCTGTCAGCCATTCATGGAATCCGTCCGCTGCGGTACCTCAGCGTTGAAAATGCGCCCATCTGCAAGAGCGACATACCAGGATACCCGCCTTTGCGGTTTCGTATCATTAACCTGAGTATGTCGAGCTTGCCGAATGAGGTGGAGGGGACTTTTGGTATGAGGCGGGCACCCATCATGGCGGCCTCTCTCTTATGGCGCAGGTCCTTCTTGATGATACGGTAAACGACATAGAGGGGAAGGCTGGCGACGACAAGGAAGACAGTGGCGAAGACAGGGATAGGACTCTCTAGCCGCCGAGAGATATAGTGCAGACCAAGACCAAGTGCGACAGGGACTGGCAGAATACGGGCACCGAGACGAGCAATGAACGCAACACCAGGCGGAGGCATGTGGAAAGTTGAGATGGGAGAGTTCGCCTTGCAGTGATGGCTTAAGTGTCGGGTGGTCGGGAGTTCGGCAATGCGGTGTGTCAGCTCAAGTACGTCATGTGAGATCCGTCGGCAATTCCGGCCCACTGAAACTCGCGGGTTAGAGTCGGGACCCAAACTGCACTTCTGCTTGCTTCCGCCAGCTTTCCCTAGTACCCCCGCCGAAGGATACTACGTATCCCTCGCACCAGATGCAACCCAAGGTTTAATACTGCTCGTGGAGAAAACGTTACTACTGCGAGGGCCGGGCTAGGGATCCCAAAGGGATCCCCACCGTACCGTATACGGTTACGGCCGTATGAATACGGCCCATGAAAATTCGAACTTTTGGCTCATACAGGACGACTGTATGAACCCGGATACGGGTGGTCGGAACGGGGTGGTGTGAAGCAGAATTTGGTCAAACCCAGCGGATTTGCCCATTTCCTAGTTCCCTGTGTCTGCCATGGGCCAAGAACTTGTCCCAGAAGCCCTCCTGGCTGAGCTTTCCATACCCTGTACCGTATAAAGGCCCACCAGAGGGCTATACGGTACGGTTACAGGGGCCGTAAACCCGTATCCGTAAACCGGTATCATACGGTACGGTGGGATCCCTATGCAGGAGCGAGGCCAAGCTCACAGCGGAATTAGAAGAGGTGAGAAAGCACCAAAGACACGCTCTACGATATCCCGTGGGCATGGGGAACCTCGTATACTTCCGCAACACGTATCGTAGGGTTCAAAATATTTTGTACTGCCATAGCCGTATACGGCACGGTAGGGATCCGGCAGCGGCGGGCGTGACGGTGGGAGGCGAGTTGAAAGGGTTAATCAGAGGTGCGAGGTTCAACCCAATGATTTAGGCCGGCTCACAGCTTGCGTTTATAATGTGATGGAGAGATCCATCTCAAGGGCCGCAATGAGATATTTGCTTGTAGTGCAATGTACAGAGACTCACTCTCAAAACCACCCTCGAAGATTCCCGTGAAGTACAGTGACGCCTCTAGAATAATTGGCTCAAGTTCTGCTGTGAATTTCAGATGTGGGATATACCAGCGCCGCAGTTCGAGCAGGTAAGGTTCAGGGATTTTCTGAGAACAGAAGCGGGTTGGTCGCGGGCGCATTGCGTGTTGCAGTGACCTGACTCAATTAAATCGGTGAATGTTAGCCACCGCGCACAATAACAAGGAGGACCCGCCAGCTTTGACAACAACCTTCGCGACAAAATTGTAGGCCTCCTTTCCACCGTTGAGCTGGAGTCAATAATGAATGAACCGGGTTTGGATCTGAGCAAGGGGACGCTGTCTCTGAGGGGTTACAGGCCAGCGAGTGGCTCCGAGACATTCCCCAGAGAAGGACCAGCGGGACCAAGTATGGGCATGATCATGATGGGCATGCGCAGACGAATTGGCGAAAACATATAAAACACTGGTGCCACGTCACGCGGCACTCCTACGAGCGATTCCTCATTCAATTCAGAATCAAGGTACAATCCCGCGAGCGTCAAGATTTTACCGTTCAATAAACGGGGTCCGTCCCCGCCGCTCATGGAGAAGGATGGTGTCCAACTCTCGTGATCCCCCAAGTTGCACTACTTGAAGCTTGAGGATCCAGCAGCAGAGGGGGGCTTTGTTCCTTGGAATTCGAAGTCTTTTAAACAAGACCGAAGCCGCCGACGAACAGTGTCGGAAGAAAGAAAAAGTAGCGAGTCATCTAGAGAAGGAACTCAGATTCTGAGTCCCTTCTCCGATGTTGTGTTTTGACGATGACTGCCATTAGCAGAAATAAGACTCGTGGAAGATAGCTGCAGTCCTCCAGGAGATTCTCTGCGTACGTAGAAGTGAGGCCGTCAGCCAGGAAGCTCGGCAGTAGCAATAAATAAACCAGACCGACTCAATGCGGCTGAGGGTTTAATATTAATATTTATAGGGACGCCACGGCATTGAGCGGCGTAATTGACCCAGCACAGGTTAATGTTTAACTCGTACCCATATTATCCTTCAGTGCTTCAGCTTTCTGGTGCTAGTGACCGTGTTACCATTGAGGCGAGGCTCCTGTTGCATGTGATAACCCCTTCAAGTTCTTTGTCCTGAACCCTCACCAACCGTTCCTGAAGTTCTTACTTGGGCCGTAGTGAGCAGCGAAACCGGATTCAGCGCTTGTCCAGAGCAAGTCCAGAGCTCTACATAATCAGGAGTCGCCAGGTATCGCGTGATATTCACGCAGAGGTCGGACCTCGCCTCGCCGACTCCGGAGCGTACCCCAAAACTTTGTCGAGCGATGGAGGGGGGAATCTCGTCGTTCTCTTCGCCGTATGGGTACAACCTGAGTTCTCCAACTACTCCTGGCGAACCGCTCGAGTTTACACCGCAGCGTCAGGCCATGGCCTCGTTCGAGAACCTTGTCGCGCTCGCAAACTACCAGGAAAGGCTCAAGGGGGCGCGCAAGATCGTATGGCGCGACAGAGGGCAGCCTGTGGTCAATCTCATGACCCTCAAAGACTGTCTGGTGCACGCAGGAATGGGGGGGCTCCGTGCGTTTTTCGTCATCTTCTTTGTAGGTCCCTTGATTGACGCCGTTTAGGATCTGCGACGCTGGCCTTCAATATCCGTGCTTCCTTCAACATCATCTTGGCCCTCATAAGAATCCGCAAAGTTCCTAGGTCCGTTGCGTATTGACGCGCGTCGGATGAATGTCCTGCTCACACGCTCTCAGAGACCACCGCCTAGCTCTGATCCGAGATGCGGTCTTTGGGACAGACACGCTGAGGTTTGCGGCTATGCTCGGTATTTGTTTACATTTCCGTGCGCCACTTCAGCGAGCCAACTCCTTCATCAGGAACGTTCGCTTCGGTGTACAAGTTTCTCATCAACGCGCTCCCGATTCTCATTCCCGCCATGAAACCGCGTCCCCAATACCTTTCGTCTGCGTTTGAGGACGATGAGGAAGAGGAGATAGAGCTCCCGCGCCGTGTCTCGTACCCCGAGTCTGGCGCAGCCACGCCCAGCCTCCACCGTCGACGTTCGGCGCGTCTCTCCCTTAGTGCGCACGCGCAAATGGTCCTCATCCGCAAGCGCACGCGCAAATGGCATGCAGCTCTCGCTGGCGCAATCTCAGGCGGCCTCGCTATCCTCTGGGAGAAACGGAGTCGGCGAGGGGTTATTGCCCAGCAGATGTTTGTCAGGTCCGTCTTCATTTCTTCTGCCTAAATTCCTGCTCACTGCGTGCACCAGAGGACTGCAAGGCACATACAATTTCACATCTGAAAAATGGGGCTTCAGCGTACCTTACGGCTCCGTGATTGTTTTTGCCCTGTCGTGCGGACAGATCATGTACGCATTTTGCCTGAGTCCCGAGACGATGCCCGCCTCGTACATTAGCTGGTCTGCATCTCTCTTCGTCTGCGCAGCCACAAATTGACCGAGAAACAGGATACAGGACGCAAGCATGGCCCCGAAGGATGGCGTGCGGACCAATTACACCATCATACGGAATCACAGCGTGGAACTTCCCGTTCTCGACAGGCTCATCGCAAGCCCCGACACCACGTCATCGAATGTTGCCCTCTTGCTTGACCTGCGCGGTCGCGCCCTCAACCGTCCCGCCGACCTCCCTCCCTACGCCCCATGCGCTGCCATCCACCCATGGCTGACCAGCTGCTGGAGCGTGCCGATTGACCGCTTCGTAGAAGTTTTCAAATTCATGATCCCGATCTACTCTGCTCTGCACTTCATCCCCGCCATTCTCTTCCGGTGGCGCATGTTCCGCGAGGACCCCGCCCGCGTCCTCATGCGCTCGGGCATGGGCAGCATACGCAGCGGTTCCTTCCTTGGCATGTTTGTCGTCATCTTCCAATGTACGCGCTCTTCCTTGTTCTCGCCGCCGGAACTAACTGTGGGCTAGCTATGATGTGCATCAAGCATCAGACCTACGAGCGCACCATGGCCTCGCCGCTGCTGCGCAAGCTCATCCCTCAGCCTCTCATCGACTTCATCCTCATCTCGCGCGCCTCGTGGTGGTTGCCTGGGCTCTTCGCAGGGTTTTCCCTGCTCATCGAGGACCAGCGCCGCCGCGCTGAGCTCGCGATGTACGTCCTGCCGAAAGGTCTCGAGAGCGCGTGGGTTGCTGCGCGCGGGCGCGGCCTCGTCTTCCGCACGGGCAACTGGGGCGAGGGCGTCCTCACTGGCTTGGGCATGGGCATGGTTATGGTGCGTTCGCGTTCTTTTTGTCGCATATCCTTGTACCTGCTCACTTTTGTGCTGCACACAGAGCATATACCAGAACGACCCGGAGCACCTCTCAGGGCTGGTGCGGAAGATTATCTACCAATTTATAGGGCCGAATTGATGAGATGCGATGCATGAGCAGGGCAAGTGTACTTTATAGAATAGCTAAATACGAAACCAAATATCACGTCGACTGGCTACGCTGCTGACAAGAACAGTATATTAGATTGCAACTCCGCGGTTGAATGACCTTACGCAACGACTTGGCATATCCACATTCGCATCTTAGCGTCAGGGAGATGCGACGGCAGGAAAAAGCCAGTGATTTTTTTTTTTTTTGAGAACCAACCGCAAAATCTAGCCAGGGCCGTCCGATTTCAGTCGCGAACAAGCTGCTATGGCGAATCTCATGAATATCCGTATCGAGCCGCGCGCCCAAATTGCGGTTAGTAGGCCTGGCACGTGCTCGCGTTTTGCTTATACCTCTCAGCAGAGTTCCATCCTTCTCCCAATCATGTCGTCGAACGACGACGATCGAGGGGAGTATGACTTGCCCAATAAGAAGCGCAAAGTTCAGCGTGCATGCGATACATGTCGGCGCAGAAAGAGTATGTGTTACATGGAGCTGGTAACCAGATTTCTAATGCAGATTGCACAGGCAAATGTAGATACAGACAACGCTCAGTATACTAAGTACTAATGCAATCAAGGTGACGGGGGACAGGTCCCAGGACCCCAGTGCTCGACGTGCATCGAGAGTGGGCTTGCATGCACGTATCTTGTGCCACCGGCGGTGCGTTTCTCGCAGAAAGCGTCTCTGGAGTTACCAAAGGACAAGATAGAAACGCGCCGGTAGTGCCTTTGTCAAAGGGCTTGAGGCCCGCCTCGTGGATACTGAAGCCCGCCTCGAGCAAGCTGAGGCCACTATCCGGGAGCTGCGGGCCAGTTTGAACAAACCTGTGGACCTCCCCGCAAGCTCCGTCCGCGTTCTCCAACATGCTCTCCAATCCCTCTCACATCCCCCACCACCCTCGCGCTCAGATGATGATATACAGGTCGAGAAGATGGCCAATAGGCTTGAAGCCCTCAGCCTTGCCGCAGAAGACCGCCACTTTGTCGGTGCAAGCAGTGGTGCTTCGCTCCTCACGGCCGCGATCGACCTGAAGGAGCGCTATACTTCACTCCATGCCAGCTCAAATCCACCTGTCACGCAGCCATGGAGCACATGCCGTTTGCACTACTGGACATTCAAGCCATGGGTCTCCGCCGCCGCTCCACCTGCTTCGAGATCACACTCCTCGTTGATCTTCCCCTCTTCCGACCACCTCGCGCTTCTCGTCGATGCGTATTTCACCCATGTGAACGTCTACCTTCCGCTTCTACATCGTCCGACCTTTGAACGTGCGATTCAAGACGGCCTCCATCTGCTGGGGCCTACGGAAGATGCTGGTAGAGGTGGGTATACCTTTGGTGCGACCGTACTTTTGGTCTGTGCCCTGGGGAGCCGGTATTTGCCCGTCGATAGAGTGGCGCAGGGGACGGCTGCGCATGACCAGAGTACGGACCAGCTTCGATGTGGGTGGGAGTGGTTTGATCAGGTGGGTCTGTCTCATTTCCGATGAAATAAGAGTCGCCCTTCTTCGTCGGGCAGTCATTCAACGCGATATTTTGAATTCCACCTTCATTTTTGTCACAATTTCATCGTTTGCTGATGCACGCTTCTTAGGTCCCACTTATAGGCAATCACTTCTTGTGGTACCCGACGCTCTATGATTTACAGTTTTATTGTGTGAGTTATCGATTCGGCATCCGCGTACATAACCTAAGACGTGCGTGCCCACCAGCTTGCAGCCCAATTTCTCGAAGCCGCGTCAGCGCTGCACGGGGCTTGGAAGCTGATAGGTATAGGGCTTCGCCTGGCAGGGGTGTGTACTGTTCCTCTCCCTTTCTCTCCCTTTGACAAGTGGGACGACAGGACGTCGGCGCGCACCGGAGGAAGCACCCTGTGGAGCGTCCGTCTGTTGAGGGAGAGCTATGGAAGCGCGCATTCTGGGTGCTCGTTTATATGGACCGCAGGGAGAGCGCAGGAATGGGGCGCGGCAGTGGGATACAATTTGAGGAGTGAGTCCTTTACTACGATTCCTTCCTGCTAACCAATGCCAGGTTTGATCTCGATCCGCCTATTGAGTGTGACGACGAGTACTGGGAGGATCCGTATCACCCCTTCGAGCAGCCTGCGGGTGTCCCCTCCAAGGTTGCCTTCTTCAACTGCGTGCTGACACTCAGTCACATTCTCGCGTATAGCCTGAAGCTATTGGTGAGAATAGATCTCCCGTCTACCTCCGGACACTAACGGAGGTCTTTCTCCTCAGTATCCGCTCGCCAAGGCGCGCCACGTGTTTGCTGTCGAAGATATATGGGAGGAGACCATCGTCGCAGAGCTCGACTCGACGTTAAACAGATGGCAAGACGAGGTGCCGGTGCATCGTGCGTTTCCTGCTTGTTGCCTGACCCCTCAACTCACCGGCTTGCCGTAGTACGCTGGGACCCTGAGCGCAAGGACCCTGTGTTCTTTGACCAGTCCGTCGCGCTGTATTGCGACATATGCACACTGAAAATCATGATTCATCGACGGTTTGTGCGTTGCATGATCTTTCTGCTGTATTTTTCCACATTCATATTGTCTTTGTTTTAGATCCCGATGCTACGTGATTCCGCGCCTACGGTGTGTTTTCTCTCTTATCGTCTGCATCCTGCCTGACATTTACTGTGTGGGCCCTTGTCTCGCTCGCCACTTGTACCGGAGCGGCGCGCTCCTGCGCGAATGTCGTTGACGTACAGAGGGGGCGCAAGGGGCGTGTGCCGGTTCCCTTCAATATTGTCGGTTTCCATCCTCGTCCCTCCAGTACGCGCTCATATGTCCTTGCAGCACGCAGTGAAAGGGGCGGGAGTGGTTCTGCTCCTGAGCGTATGGAGCACCAAGCGTGCAGGGCTTGTGCCCAATCGGAGCGAGGTTTCGAATGTGCATAAATGTATGCAGGTGCTTAAGCTGTGTGAAGAGCGGTAAGCGGGGCCGGTCGTCATCGGAGACGCGGACGCTCAGCCTTTCTTTTGGCAGCTGGCAATCCGCGGGTCTATTTTGGTGCATTTTATTCTTCGGGTCTGTCGACCGAGCTGATGACGTATTCCTGCAGGGATATTCTGTCGGAGCTGGCGTCGGTCGGGGAACTCCCCTTGCCAAACGACGTAACTACACATGACGATGCCTTCGTCCCACCCCTCCCCAATGTCGACACCCCCGAGTGCCCCACTTACGACCCAGTGTTCGCGGCCCCCCCGCCGCCGCCGTTTGCCGACGCTGTGGAGGCTGGTGTGGGAGGCATGGGGCTCAGCGGCGCGTCCAATACGTGGCTTCCGCCCGGAGACCCCTTCGCCGGAATGAACGGGGGCGGCGTGGATTGGGACGATATGATGCGAGTTATGAACGGTGATATTACGATGTGGACTACTGCGCCGCATAGCTACGAGTGAGTTTTTGCGACTGTCGTCGATGGTGAATGGCTGAATCATGGTCTTTCTACTATCTAGGCTCGACGATTGGGGGGCCTACTTCGCCAATCTCAGGCAGGAGCGCGATTCGAGAGGAACAGATTTGTATTGAAGGAATTTAGACACCTCGCGAGAACGTTCATACAAGTGTAACTACATGTGGATCGATGTGAATCTTCTAAACACGCGTTCATCTAAGTACTGTGTAATTTGCTTTGGTAGTTTAGGGAGAAACAGAGGTGCACACGTACAAGTCAGGGATATGTACGCGTTGTTGCGCCAGAAGGGGTCGTAGAAGTTATGGTTTTGCCATCCGGGGAGCATCCGATGCTATAGCCGTCCGGAAGAAATATCGACATTCCGTTGACTAACTCAGGGCGACCACTAAATAAGTCGGATATACGTGGAAGGAGATTATCCGTGTCAATCCTGAGAGAGATGAGTGCCGGGAGGGCGCAACTGTCCTGCAGTGCGGGTACTCACTCTCCAAGGCGGAACCGGTGCATGAGATCCAAGAACTCGTTGTACGAAGCTTGGGGTAATTGTACCTTGAGGGTGTCGAGGAAGGCGAGACTGCCCTGTATGTTCAGCCTCGCGGTGGCCATTTCGTCGTTGTGAGTAAAGCAATGCCTTTCGGAGCCGAAGAAATTACGGACATTAATTCCCGCGACCAAATAGGGCCAAAGATAAATATCGTGACCGCGACCCAGAATTTATTATAGGATAAAAACGCGATTGACGAGGGGAGCCAATAGATCTATTGCCAATTTATGCCTACCACCTTACCGCTCTCTACACAATCCCCGACGCTAACGCCTTTCACTCCAGCCCCAATGACTTCCATCCGCCCATCCCAGCCGTTCTCGTTTAGCGCTTCCTTGAGTTTATCCATCCGCTCCAGATGGCCCGGCAGCGGTGTTGGTATGCAGTCCTTGTGCTGCCACATGCGGGTCACCAACGGCTCCGGTAGCTCCTTGCGGCGATTCAAGTGATACCGTAGGTAGGCCAGCACGACGGGAAGAGAGGTCTCTGGGGCCCGATAGGGCCCGCCGAGCATGACGGTCACTTTGGTTATCTTTTCCCCTGGGATGAGGGAGTCTTGCGCAGACAGGGAGGAGCTGTCGAATGTGACGCCCAAAATGCCGGAGTCGTCTGCGGAATAGCCCGCCTCGGGGCGGGAGACGAGGTAGCCGAAGCCTGGGGGGTAGATTTTGGCACCGGGGAAGACGAGGTTGATGGCGGTGACCGAAGAGGATGGGTTGGTGGTCAGATATGGGAGTGGGTGGGATTGAGGGAGGATTTTGTCGAGGATAGGTAGGGGAAGCGCGGAAACTACGTGAGAGGGTCTTATAGTGGGCCTATTGTTTGTTTCGATCTAATCCAAGGTGTGAGAAGGTTGAGGGATTAAAAGTTGGTCGACCTACATCGAATCCATGATCGACGTTGTGTGCCAAAGACGTTATCTCGGTGTCACGGAGAACACGGATATTTGGGTTTTTGCCAATGTGTTGTTCAAGAGCGTTTGCGAGGGTGCTCATTCCATTTCGGAATGAATATACGGCGACACCGTCCATCAGGCGTGTCGTGTCCCCCAACTCATATCGCCGACGGTTCTCCTCCGCCGCTTGTTTCTCTCGCTCTCTTTCTGCTTTTGAGCGAAACAACATCGCCCATATAACGCCTCCTCTTCCTCCCTTTTCCTCAAGTTCCCAGAGCTTGGGAAACGCCGTGCGAACGCTTAATAGTCGCGAATCGGCCGCGTATATTCCATGCACTAGTGCACTGCCGCAGACCCACGAAAACAGAGGGTGGAAGCGCCGATTGAGAAAGGCATCCACGCTCTCATCCAGCACACCCTCCGGGCGATTCCATAGCTGGAATATGTCTCCCATAATTCCCGGTGCTATAAAATACTTCAGAGGTGCCCACATGAAGGAAATCCCTATAGAAGGAATCGGATATATCCCGGGCGTCCCTGGCACATGTAGAAAGCGTTTTTTTTGCCGCCGGAGAGGACTTGGATGTGGTTATAACAGATTCCGAGAGACCCAGCAGATTAATCTACACCTGATCCTTCTCAGCTCATCGACGGCTGGTTTTCAGACAAGACATTACCAGCTCGAGCACAGAGTTAGCCGTTGGTAAGAGTGTTCGGGGCCCTCCTTCTAAGAGAACGGATCCACCGCCATAAGGAAGCTGGACGCGTTCGCTGCTGGATGTCCACCCGCCCAGTCGCTTGCTTTTTTCCACTAGAGTAATAGAAGATGAAGGAAATCGACGCGACAGATGAAACGCGGCAGAAAGACCAGATATTCCGCCACCCAGGATCGCGATATGTTTGGGCGGCATAAAGCCTTGATATTTGGATCCCGAGCTCTAACCAAACAGTTCTTCTTGACACAAACACTGATGGTCGATTTTTCAACTCGCCTGCATACTAGTTTGCATCTGGATTCGCTGTAAAATGGATCCCGAATATGAAATGGAATCACCATTTTGAGAACTTGGAGCGCTCAGGTCAACCGTCAGCTTCTCAATACTCGGGCATTTCGCGTCGAGTTCAAGTTTTTCTCTATCAATTGCACGGCTTGCGCTTTCTGCATGAACCTGTTCATCCCTTCCTCCCGAGGCCACCTCGTCGATAGAAAAATACAACAGCACAATGCTGCTTATTATTGAACGGCAAGACTCGCCAGACCTCACTACAGCCCAAAATCCAAAAAACCACTCGTTTCCCAGTCTTCTTACCTATGCCCAGATAACCATGTCTCTCTTTTTACATCACCCAGCCACCACCCTCGACAAGTGGTGCTAATTGACGCAGAATTACATCTCAAGGCCACCCATAACTAGTACTCTCTGCGTCACCTGAATGGCAATTAACTGTCTACTATCTGTCTGTACTCGAGCTTACGGCGCTCTGGAACGTCAAGGAGCAATGTCCCGGGCTGCATTGTGGCGATCCGTAGACCGCGCATGCAGCCAACAAGTCCCGGCACGAATGTATCTAGGCTGCGAACCTTATGATACAACCGATTGCTGGAGTGGTCCCACTAATGAGGTTGCTCTGGGAGAAGGAGCAGTAGCAGAAAGATCGCGGATGGCTAAGCGCAAGCGGCGGGGCGCTGTTGTCGTCGAGAGTCAGGCGTGGCAGTGACGGTGGCGATAGTCGTTGCTCCATATCAGCCTGCAGTAATAGGGAGGGTCGGAATTGGGTCAGAACGGACCTCTCTCTAGCCTTATATCCATCTGGATGTGTTTACAGAGCATGTACCATTGCATATAAAGTATTAATCAATGAGGTATTTGCGCCGGAAGAACGAGCGCAAGTGGAATATCTGCCATACCCCCAATCCGGTGAGGGCACACAGTGTGAACCACGCAAAATTTTGGACGCGCTGCTGGGTAGAAACTGCAAACGCACAATTATTAGACGACAATTCGAGAATTCGCGCAAGGACACCTACGGTTCGTGTTGGCGAAGCGCTCTTCCCGCTTTTTCAGGTACCCCATCTCGTCCACGATCTCCTTTACGATGCCCTCGAGCTTGCGCATCTCGGTTTCTAGGCCGGACAGCGATTCTTGGTTTGCAATCGCGCTGGATGAATACTATTAGGGCCTGCCAGTAAATAAACATTGCTGCGAGAACGTACTTATAATCCACAGCCTCGGCACCAATGTCCACGTCTAAGTCGATTATACGGGACATTCTCATTGCTTTGTCCGCTGGTACTTCTGTGGGAGGAGCGTATCACTGTCAGTCGGACGCTGACGAGCAACGGCCGAACCACAGTACCTTTCGACGCATAATTCCTGAAGCAGACGCCGACCTCGCCCTCCGCGTGCGTCGTGATAGCCAGCCGCGTCTCCGCCTTGATATCCCGCTTGCTCAAGTACACGTTTTTCTGCGGACTCGAGTCTATGATCTCGATGTCGACCCGCTGCTTCTCCCCAGGACCGACGTTCGCGGTGACAATGACCAGGGCACCGTTATGTGCGGAGTTCCATATGCATTTCGTTGGTGGGGTAGCGGAAAGACTGCAGGGAAAATTTGATGGCGTGTATTGGCGTTAACAAGAGCGACAGAACGAGAAGGGTTGCCAGGAGTGTGCGCGGACAGGGTGGCATATTCGGGGCGGAAATGGGCGCCAGGCGCTGAGATGAGCGTAGACGTGGTCGAGGGTTGTATATCGTTGTTTGATACTCAGCGCTACGAGGGCCGACCGAGTTTTCCTATTCAAGACAATTTCCCCAAGTTCTCAAAATATTAACAATGCATAAAAAATTAACGGTACAGACAGCGCGGTATATGAATACGCTGGGTAAGCCTTGGGTCAAAGAGTTTTTATCCGAAGTTCTCGAAAATCAAGCTTCTGCTTGGGCCTGTCCATTCATTGCCACAAGAAGGAAGGCATAGTCTACAAACACCTATTCGCGATATTTTCCCTCCACCTCCGACCGATCGTCGGCGCCAACCGTCGAGTCCGTAACTACGTCCTTGCGAATGAAAATGGATCCCGTCGACGCATGGGTCCGCGATAATGTCGGACTAGACAGACACAGATTCTGGGAAATCGGTCAACAACTATGAAAAAGAAAGGGGAAAAAAACTCACCTCTGAATCGACCATCATCTCATGGACCTTCATGTCTGCCCTGGCGTTCAGGGTATTGAGAAGAGTCTGGAGGGGCCGGTTATAAGAGACAATTAATATTGTGACGTGCTCTTGGGACTCACGTTCGTGTATATTCGTCCAATGGGATACGCAAACTACCAGGGAGTTAGGGCTGTGGGCTCAGAGAAAAGAAGGGAGTTACCATAGCATACAAATTAGTGTCACGATGCAAGAGAAAGGAGAACAGGTCCGCTAGCGCGAAGATGGAAGCGAAGAGGCCTAGATGATGACTGTAAGCCGGACACTATACTTGTCGCAGCTACCGTGCAGACCTGTCCGAATCGCACCACCGATAAGCCGATTAATAATTGTGTCGGTCGTGCGGAATCCCGTTTTTGATCGCGCCAGAGCGACAGTCAGGCACACTGCGAAGCCGGGAAGTGAGGAATGTGGAACGACGAACAGATGGGGAATGTTGCAACGTACGGGTTATGAGGAGATCCGCACTTGTTTGGAAGGCTTTCAGGTCAAGTTAGAGCGTTTTAGCGCATGTCGAGAGGATGCGCCTCACAAAGCCATGCTGTCACATACGGCGCAAGGGGCGCGAATTTAGAGACACTGTCCGACTCTTATCAGCCATGATAGAAAGCCTCTCTGTCGCAGAAGAACATACTCATTGATTAAACCGGACTTGATGCCTGCAATACAGCCGAACACAAACCCCAATATTGCAAGCCCGACAATGAAAGTGAAGAGGAGCTTGCTACCGGTCAGGAGGAAGACGCTGGGATAAAACTGAGATTAGACGCGAATAAGGATGAAGGTGACGCAATTCACCGGTGGCCGAGAAACACCTGAGTCAAAATGGCCGTCAAGGCAGTTGCGACAGCAGTGAACGGGATAGTCCACCCCACATCTGCCTGCGGCTTTAAAAGGAGGCAACTTGGTGTGAGAACTGGACTCACAGGCGAGGCTCGCGGGATTGGCGTAGTTGGTGACGCTGATACGAAATGAGTATGGACAAAGCAGGGCAGACACTCGCCATGTCTGCCATCCCGCGTATATGGCCACGGCGCTATGGATAGTATCTGTCAGGAACAACGAACCGACGACGCCCCTGATCCATTTTAGGTGCATGACTTCGTTGAGAATCAGAGGAGTGAGCACCTGATCCACATGGAGTCTTTGAATTCTGCAAATGCCCACCCATTAATCGAAGAACTCGATCCGGAAGGGTCGGAGTAGGTACTAGCTTGGACGTACACCACAAACTGGTATGTGCAGATTCCATAGAGGTAGGTGTTGACTTCCGTCCCGTTTCAGTATGCGGTGAGGATGGTCATGCAAATAATTGCGTACAGAATAATCCCAGTAAAAGGACACCTGAGGGAGTAGGCTTCAGTAACCAATGTAAAGACAGCGATCGATAACCCACCTACGACAGTGTCATATTCCCCCATAGACTAAACACGAGGAACGGCAAGACAAGAATGTACGAGGAACCCTGATAAGGAGGCTCGTCCATTGAAGCTCGAGAGCGAACCATTAAATACATGTAGCGATCCGAATCGCATCCCGAACAAGCCTGTATTCGCATTGCATTAGCACGAAATGGTGCCCTGGCCTGGGGTATACGCTGATATCGCACACCACCCAGCGCAGCGTCCCCGCGGTGACGAGATCCCGAGGGAATTTGAAGGGATATATTGGATCAAGGACGTTTTGCGCTAACTTGTCTCTCTTAGAAGTTACGAAGGGCAAAGCTTTCTTCTACTTTCAGCAGACGCTGAGCTCGAAATTGTGGATGGACCCTTGCGAGCGGTTACGTCGGACGAGGGCCAAGCGAGTGCCAACGCTCTTCATGACGATCGAGCACAAGCTGAGTCTCAAAGTGGGATGGTGCGATAGATGGTCGATTGCCTACTGAGAGCTTGCAGGCAACAAACAATCACTAAATAAAAGAGTAGATGGCATTTTTATGAGTATTTTTAAGGGTCCGCTGCCGATCGAGCTCTTAGCATCACGAATATACTGCACGAAAAAGGAATACTGAGCGATAGATTTAATGACCCATTCCGTTCACGCGTTACTTGCTTTCCTCGTCCTTATCACCTTGTTCCTGAGCGCCTTTTCCTTCAGCTCATTCTCCCGTTGCTCCAGCTCGGATTTGGTCGGGCCCTGGAGAAAGACAAATCAGCACAACGTACGGATGTGGAGCAGGAGAATCCGCACATCTTGGTCCTCCCACTTACTTTTCCGACGTTCCACCTCCGCCTGGCCCTTGATTTTTAGCTCTCCGTCGTCGACGTCCATCTTGTGCGGCCGACGGCTGTCACTACTCCTGCTCCGGCTCCGGCTCCGGCTCTTGCTGCGGCTTGGACTGGCGCGCATCTTACCCTGCTTCCGGCTCGGGCTTGGGCTGCGTCTACGGGGAGGCGGGGAGCGGGACGCCGAGGGGCTTCGTCTGCGTCGCCGCGGAGGACTAGCGCTCCGACGGCGAGGCGGGGTTACGCTGCGTCGTCGAGCCTGCCCACGGGGAGGGGGCGGGGGCGAGCGTGTGCGTGAGCGCGAACGGCTACGACTGCGACTGCGCGAAGACTGGGAGCGTCTGCGAGGAGAAAGACGGCGGCGGCGAGTGGGCGGGCTGCGGCTGTCTCGTCCACGGTACCCGCGCTGCTTATCGCGCGGAGGGGGTGTGAAAGACGGGGAACGAGGTCTGCGCCTTCCGGGAGCGGGAGAACGAGAAGGGGAACGAGAGGGGGAACGCCGAGGACTTCTGCGTCTTGCGGGAGGAGAGCGGGAACTGTGGACATCGCGCGATGGAGACCGTCTCCGTGGTGGAGACCTGAATCTACGTCCTGGAGGGGGCGAACCAGATTGCGAGCGGGAACGGTGACGTGGAGGCGATCTACGACGCGGGGGCTATAAGGGTTTGAATAAGCGAAGGGTAAACGAAGTTGCACTCAAGACTTACGCCGCCTCCTCCACCGCCTCCACCACCACCACCTCTACTACCCCCAACCCGCGTCTCGGGCTCTGCCTCTTCCTCCGCCTCCGCGGTCTCCGCGATCTCCCCCACGGTCGTCGTCGAAGCCTCGACCTCTGCCTCTGCCCCTTCCACGACCTCTTCCTCCACCGCGTCCATCTTGGAGTTCATCCAAACGAGCCCGTCGATCTCTTTCGTCGAAAGCCCTCGTATCGCCTTCGCGTGCTTTCCGCATCTCTTCTTTCTTCTCCTCTACAAAAGTACGCGGAACACCTGTGACTTCGGTCTGCGCTTCCAGTAGCAATGTCCACAGCGCTCCCATAAAGATGGCTGCATCTTTGGCAAGAAAAGCCTGCAAAAGGAGCTGCATTTTTTTAGGATCAGGAGACTAGGAATTCATGAGCAACAGTTTCCCAAGAAAAGAAACATGAGCCTACTGGGTCATCAAGCAGTTCAAGAGCGTAACCTATCAATATATCGTCCTCAATTCCGACGAGCTCGACGATCTTTTTCGCTATCCAAGGCTTGATGACGTTCAGATTCACTTTGCGCATGTCCACCTTGGGCACGTCAGATTGGCCAGCTATTTCCGAGACTCTTGTACTACCTTCTTTTCGAAATGAGCCGGAAACTTTGTGGACTTGAGAAGTTTCGCCTCCTTGTCTACGAATCGTCTATCCTGGTCGGCAGAAGTGCCCTTGAAAAAGCCTGCGAAAGGTAAGCAGAGGAATGTCGTGAGCACAACAGAGTGATACCATATCATGCCTGGTCTCACCAGCATCTGCCATGTTGCAGCTGTATTGGTTTTGGAAGAAGTCGAGGTTTGTTTGTCAGAATCCTCGAAGCCAAACAATTTGAATACAGATAACCCAAACCACGCTCAATTGGCCTTACGTAGGGGAAGCCCGAATACAATCTATTCCAAAATGTACATTGATATTATGGTATACAGTCCTTAACCGGGAAGCGAAACAAACCGTGAAGCGAAACACCACGTGTTTTGCATCATGTGAGCATCCCCCAGGGCCCGATTTTTTTGAGCGCATTCTAGAGTATCCAAAACTCATATTCACAAAAGGAATTGTGCAGGTAGTGGTTCAAGAGCTCAAGAAGAATAAATCTTTTGGATCACTGTTTGGCTCAGTTTTGTCACCAATATTGCAATTGAGCAGCCACTGCCCCTCGCTGCTGTGCAGGAATTACACAGTTATGGCATGTATTGGGGGTTTTCAGGGTCGTAGAATTAGAATATGGCCACCGCAGGACTTCAAAGACCCTCCATCGCGCCGATCTTACTGTAGTGTTCCGCTTCGTGGTTTATGGCACAATTTGATGGTATCAATAATTGGGCCCGTTCTCCACCAATACTGAAGGGATTCACTCCAACTCTTTGATATCCAGGTAGCCATTAGTATATACATTGAGTGAAAAAAAAGTTTGGGTGACTATCGCTTTTCATCACGGAGAAAATCCCCTGATCGCTTAAGCGTTTCGCTTCCCGGTTAAGGACTGTAAGCTCTTTTTTGCAGACTGCGATATTATGGAACGTTCCAGACATAGAGGACGTTGTGGATGTGGCCGAGAGCCTCAGGTTCCCGAGCGGCGCTCGATTACGATTGCGGTGGGGGAGTCCTCTGATAGCTCGTCTAGCATGGAAAGTAAGCGACATGAAATCCCGACCGGCGAACAAACATACTTTGCTCGCGGAACATGGGTGACGCCCCGCAGACTCATGTTCACCAATTGCTTCGTGATCGCCGCGGTAAGGGTGTTGACGCCTTTGTCGGAAGGGTACCCGAGAGAGGTGCAGCTTTAGATCGTCTGAAGAGATTCATTGCGGAGCACAAGGACTACGCGGCGAGGATTTGGTTCCCTTGCGTGGCGAGAGCGTCGAGGCCGTCCTGTAAAACCAGATGGAGCCAAGCGACGCTGGCCTCACGCGAGATGGCACGCAGGGCCCCGAGAACGACCATGAGCTTGTAGTTGTCGTCCTTGTCTGCGAGTCTGTCATTGGTCGGAAGGCCACGCCGGTACATTGGCCGCTCAAGACGGTGTCGAATACGGCCTACGGAGCCGGATGAGATACAATGAGGTCTCCACGAAATGACTGACGTACCTTCAAACCAAATGTGTTGTTTAGCGGAGACGGGATGGCGGTAGTCAGCATATCGAAGCTCGCCGCTTTGAATACTACAGATCCGCGAAAGGCGAGCTTCTCCAGCTCCTCATGCGACGCGTAATCAATGGTGTCGAGAGCGGGCGGTGCAATGGCACCGTTTTAGACATATTGGAGGCAGAGAGAGAGTTTTCCATAGCGTCGATAAGGCGAGCTACATTATCCTGGGCGCGGTCTACCAAAGTTTGGACTAAGCTGGTATCGCTGGTCAAGTTGCTTGACCACACATGATAGAGCTTGACCGAGAAATAGACACCAGTGCCAGTGGAAGGAATGGACGTTGACGTGTGCCCATGGAAGGCCCGCACTGGTAGCCTCCAGATCCTGAGCGCAGAAAGTGGTGGCATCGATCGAACATAGGCTAAATCCTGCCAGCTCACTCGGAGGAGACCAAGCTTAAAGACCATGATCATTCTGAATCTACATTGCAAGGAACGGCCATGTCTTTTAGGTAGCCGCAGGTTTGTTCTTGCAAGCATTGTGTATAGTGTATAGTGGAGGACAAGAAACGAAAGATCCGTGATGGTTGATCCTATCTCGGCTGGTTAGCTATAGGCGTCAATTATTTCTTTCTTCAAGTTCAGAAGATTGTAGTTTTAGCCGCACACAAGTAATCACTTCAAAGACAATAAGTGACTGAGGAATTAACAAGATTGTGAGGAGATTTTCATATGTGCACGGAATACGCACACCACGATGACGAACGGGCTTTGCACGACAAAAAAAGAATCTGCAAAGATAAAAACGGCGGCGTTCCAGTGAAAACTCCCCCGCTCCTGAGATCTGAGACCTCGTCGAAAGTGCCGCCAGAAACGAGAAAGAATGATAGTCACCTCTCACTGCCTACCATTATACATCCTGGAACAAATCCGCGGGAGTTCTCACGGACAGTGGGCCATAGAGCAGTATCAAGGTGCCGTTAGTTTCAGTACACGGATCCCGCTGAGTCGCCGCCCCACCGGGCTGTAATAGTAGGAGAAACTCATCTGGAGGCGAAGACTGTGGAGACACACCCGAGGGCGAAGCTGGGGAGGCGTAAGAGGATCAGGACAGGACAGGGCTCTGGGCGTACCATCGGACATGAGAGTAGAAAGTCAAGTACATACATAGCTTTGAATGGATCAAATAAACAATGGTACATAACGCGTCGCGTCGCCAACGCACCTACGTAAGCACACAATTAGGTTCTATCTTCCCGTGGCCGTCGTAATTTATCGTCAGTGTCATAAAAAGCCGTTGGGAAAAAGTCCTCTCATCTAATATTAATTACATTGGGCATTTAATTTATGATACAGTGTGGATAGTACAAAATTAAGACTAAGAATCATGCAGCGTGGTTGTGGACATTTCCCAGAGGCCAAGACGAAAGAGACGACCTCCTAGGTGGTTTGTTTTCTAGCGGCATTCGCGACTCCAGTTCCGTGTCCGGATACCGCTGTACAGATTCCTGCCCGTTGGGCGAAAGGGGAGCCCGCACGCGGAACGAATAAGTCGGTGACGTCCCCCATCCCTGTCAAATCCCGCGGTTAGGGAGACGTCTACTATTATAGAAGAACAATTCGCACGCCCACCCCTGAATCGCTGATATTCTGTCCCAGCTTGTGGAAGACCATTCGTGCATTCAATGTGTCCAGTAATGTCTGTATCTCTAAATAAGATCACTGTGGACGGATGTGAATACCACTTACGTTCGTGTAGATGCGTCCAATGGGATATGCAAACATGGCGTAAAAGGTTGTCGTATTTCGCAAAAAAACGAAGGCGAAAAGGTCGCCCAAGGCAAATATGGAGGCAAACAAGCCTGTTTGAATCGCACCGCGAATCAAGCGGTTGATTATTGAATCGGTGTGGTCGAAGCCCGTCTTAGACCGAGACAGAACGAAAGTGAGAACACCTGATCGAATGCAATTAGCATTCGAAACGTATCGGAAGGTTGTTGAAAGAGTGGTCACCAGTAATGAACAGATCCGCAGAACTTTGGAGGGACAGCCAACTGGGGTATTATAAGTAATTGGACGGAATACCAGCGCGTGAACATACGCTATGACCAAGGGCACCAGTTCGCCGAATTTTGAGACTCTGAAATGGCATGAATGTCAGTTATAGTAACACAGAAACTAGTAGTGCCAAATACATACTCTTTGAGAAGGCCTGATTTGATGCCCGCTATGGTCCCAAATACAAACCCGCCAGTACTTAACAAGGCGAGTACTGCAACGAGGGGTTTGCTCCGCGTAAGCCGCAGAACTCTGTCCAAATCAATTAGAAGACAAAGAGCAAGGCACGAGTCGACGCGCACCGGTGGCCAAGAAAGAATTGGGTAATCAGCGCCGAAACGGATGTTGCAATGGCCGTGAAGGGGATTGTCCAGTCGACAGCTAGTTAGCGGTCAGGAAAGTTAACAGAGAAGCGATAATAGAAACTTACAAGCCAGAACAAGGGGGTTGTTGAAGTTTGTAACGCTGAACATTCAATAAGTCACGAGCACGGCCAGTGGGATATTATGATAATCACCACAACCGCCATGCTGAATAGATTGCTCTGCGGTCAGATCGTAAGACACTGGGAAGATGCTGGAATGAGAACGTACACGCCGCTGTGTACTGTGTCCACAATGAATAGCATCCCCACTACCATTCTTGTCCGTTGATCAGCGGAATATTCAACGGAATAAATGCGTCAAACACACTTAATCCATAAGGGGTCGTTGAACTCTAATAAACTATGAGAATTAAAATTGAGACATAGAACCGCTCAACTCACTTAGATTGGAATAGGTAACATATTGATATGTGACGAAACCTGTTGTTTTGATTTGCTTCAGAAAACTTTGGAGGAATGTTACTCGCTGCCAACCCACCGTACAAGTATGTATTGACTGTTTAGAGAGAGAGAGTCGTCAGTCCAAGCTCATGGTGCTGAGTGGCATTCATGTACACACATAAAATGCCGGCAAGAAGTGCGCCTAGCGGACGATCAACCTCTCAGTTACACCCAGTCAAATAGAACAAACGAACCAACAGTGGTGTCAAACTGGCCCATCTGCGTTGAAGGTAAGGAAATGCGGGTAGTAAGAACTCTGACAGGACTCGCGCAGGAGTTTTATCGTTTGCCCGTGCCGTTACCGCTATAGTTATAACGTTCTCGACATCAGCCATATGTCAATATTGACCCAGATTCCGTTACATACATGCAATTTAAGGGTGACTCGCACAAGGATGTCTGCCAGCCTCGCTCAAACACTGCTCGGACCCTAGACAACGTCAGAGTCTGTCGGCTGCAGTTGGGTGCAGAGGAATCAATCGAGGTGTCTTATTTTATGTGTCCCCACCAGCTGTCAGCTCGATGGGGGTTTATGCGGCTATCTTCAAGTCCGTGTTTTCGGTAGACGTCGTCCTCGACTCGTGCCGTTGGTTTAATGGGGTCTTGTGGTTGGTAATGATCGAGGCCGTGAAAAAGTGCAGAAAGTAGTTGGAAAGTAGGCGGTTTTATCTGGAACAACGAATTTTTGGTTGAGAGGCTATCTGAGTCCCTTTGAAAGCCTGAGAGCATATCTTGGTTTAAGAAACCGGGTGGAGTAGAAGGTCTGAGCCTTTGGTGGCAGAATGGTTTCCAAGGTATCTCCTCGGCGGAGTCAATTGGTAAACCGAAGCAAAACCGAAGACGGAATCATTGCAGCATTCAACCGATTGACAACGACTCGGAGCATATGGGATTGGACCAGCTTAATTGGCAACACAAGGCAGGTGGAACTGCGATGAAGCCGGCGGCATATTTACGGAGGCAATTTTTAAACGTCGAGGAGACTTGATGAACGGTCAATGAACGGTAGCAAATTTCAGATATCGGCATTGCATCGGCAACAACTCGACTCGCCAAAAGATAAGTTGAATGTCGAAACCTTGAAGCTTGAAGCCTGAAGCTTGAAACTTGAGGCGAGAGAGGAGTAATGCATCGTGACATGAGCATGGTGGAAAAGTCTGTCAAACTCGGAGTTGTTTGATGCTGTTTCTTGTGCTGTTTCAAACTCCGCGGCGTACATATCGTGAAAGGGAATTAATATTTGAGTATTGTAAGCGCGAGCCGGGACACTATGAGCGCTCGGGGGATTCCTGTCTGTCCTCGGCTACCGAATTTCAAGCGGCGACTACCGGCGTTTGCCGGCAGATTGACAGTTCCCTTAGGGTCAAGCTCCGCCACATTCCCACGACCCTAAGGGATTCGGTAGTTTCGCGACTCTCCCCTCATCTGGGGACCAAAAAATCCATAAAAAACTCGCAGAGTTCTTAGTATCTTTTTCTCCAATATAAGTCTTTTAAATATTTTTTTATGTGGACGATACGAATTCCCGTAGGGTGCAGCACTGCCACCTCCCCACGGCCCTAAGGCAATCGCCGGTGCGCCTCTTGCCGAATTTTCCACGATCTCTTAATTGGGAGCGAGCGTAATTTGATAAAGAGGGATAAATTAAAAAGACACTACTAGTTACAACTGGACAAGGGATAAGGGTGGGATGTAAAGCTCAAGAAGGAGTTACAAGTAGAGCGAAGGCGAACAGGCCGAAGATCTCTGAACCATGTATCCAAGGCTCGCCGCACCCTCGTTGCTACTATTCATCCTCGTGTGACTCCTCCACCGTCCACCTGAGCCAGTCAGTTCCTCGCGCACACCAGGGCAGCTGCGCCAAAAATGGACAACGTAGAACCCCGCACTCCCGCTTACCATATTTTGCGCCGCCACGTCGCCCGACGTCGCCGTGCGCGCGGGTGTAAGCGAGATCCTCGACAAGGACTCGTCAGTCAAGCGTCAGATATTGACACAACGGACTTGCCATTTTTCACCGGGTATACTTATCACATGCGGCTGGCGAAACTGGTATGCCTATGATACCATACTTGCGTCCTACAAGTGCGTCGTCGCCTCGAAACTTTGATAACCGTCACGGAGGACGCCGGCCGACTGTCGAAGTGTTCGGGGGATCTGTTGAGAGTTCGTCGAAGTGGCCTCGAACTGGTCGTCGTGTCGGCCGTGACTCCCCACCAGAAAGCTTAGACAATGCCAGCTTTCTGGCTCTGGAGGAGCTTTGGCAGCCGTATTATCAACACTGACCGATCCACTAATATATTGAGGGCTCGCTGACCGAGGAAGTATGGCGCTGAGTTCGGTGGAGCTGGCGAAGGTTAGTGCATACTCCACGACTGCTAATGAGCGCCGGCTCACTGGCAGAGAGCACACTTGACTGTCTCTCCGAGATTGAGCTTTAGTGGCTCCGAGCACTTTGAAAGGGCACGAACACGTACCGCTGAGGATGTAGCATTGGCCGCATCTGCCAGGGTCTCGTACTAAATCCGGACCTCTTTCGCGATCCTCCTTCCGCGTCGCCCTCGCTTCGCTTCCGCCTGTCACCCGTCTTCAGGCTGGCTTCCCTTGTTACAGGCTGGTGGGCCGATCAAGTTTGCGCGTCTCGAAGCATTTCTGGAGCGTCCCCCGGATCTCCGTCCCTCCAAAACCAGCTCGCAGTGTCGACGTTCTTGATCGCCGCTTCCAGCGTTGTGAATTCTTGCTGGACGATGTCGGGGAGCTTGAAGCGCGGTACGAGGGTCAGGGTCATCGCGACGGTGTTGTGCGACGGGGATAGTGTAGTTCGGCGCCGCAGCGCGGAGTGAAGCCAGCACACAGGCGCTTCGACGACGTTGCGTTAGTAAGGGGGGATTTCGCATTTAGGTAGACTATCCGGGCGTCTCGGCGGAGCTCGATTGAACATTTCGTGGCCGCTTTGAAAAGTTCACGATTACTATCGGGTCGGAGTGAATATGCGAATCGAGTCCATAAACGAAGTCAAAAACCTTTCGCAGAGATTTTCAGCAAGACCCGATTTCCAGAGCGGGAAAGAGAAAACAGAGATAGATTCAAGAAGACGATTACGAGGGAAGGGGCAATGAACTGTGGCGAAGAGGTTAACTTGAGGTAGAATACAAAACCGGCAGGATTGGGATAATTTTTTTATTCGAAGGCTCAACAACCAAGTGGCAAATTATTGGAGGCACCACAGTCTCTAAATGCAGCAAGAACACAATCCAAGACTAGAGCATTGACCCAGTAGCAAGGCATGAAGCGACTGGTCACCGGATTCTAAGAGATTCAAGAATAGCTCGAGAATTCGAAGCAAGAAAAAATGGCTTGAAAATCGAAGTCGAAACTCAAGGATTGAGTGGTCAACCAGTAACTTCTGCCAGTCCTTTTGGACTGGATAGTAGATATCAGACTGAAATAATGGTGGATCATGACGAATCTGAGAAGAGTCAATATGAGCCACGTGTCCATTTCAGGAACACGTCGCGCTCCTGCTCCCACCACCTCCGCTACCTTCTCCTTTCCTCTACCACCATGGCCCGCAAAAAAGTAAATGGTTCGCCAGCGCCAGCAATATCTACCGACACAGCAGTCGCCACTGGCAGCACATCCTCGATACTGTCGCCCCCCTCACCAGACCGGCCACCAGGTCCGCTCAGTCTCACACCGCTCCCTGGCACACGCGACGTCGTAAAAGTCAACCACTTCAACCCTACGGAGCTCAAGAATGCGTGCGACGACGCCGTGAAGCGGGTATGTCTCCTGTCTTTTTATTTTGCAGTACACCAACCGCTTCAGTATCTCTCTCGGCCTGAGCTGTTCAAGCAAATCCACCAGCACACTGATGTGCGACTGGCCCTTGGGTGGCTGAGCGTGTTTGTCGCCGGTGGCACCGGTCTCTACGGGTACAAGATAGAGTTTGAGCAGAGCAAGCCCGTCGTTTGGGCGGGCTTAATATTGTGAGTGTTCCCCCCTCATACGTGTCGAGGGCTTGTGTGGAAGCGGTCGATGTGGCTTTTGGTGTGCGCAGCCGCCCGTCCGCCTGTATGGGAAATAGGAGCGCTTTACCTCTTTTTTCCGCTCGTGAGCGAGCGAGGGCTGTGCGGAGTGCGGACCGAGTGACGACCGAGTGACGACGACAGTGTCTTTAGAGGAGAACATCCACTCAGTGTTCCTTTTCCGGCTTAAACGCGTCGCGGGCGTGTCTGGAAAACTGCAGCTACCGTCTGCCTGTATGGCAAACGCGGGGCGCTTTGCCTCTTTATTCTGCTCTGCTGGAGCGAGCGACGAGTACTAGAGAGCACTGGTTTCTTTTCCGGCTTATGTCGCGACCTTGTTAGGAAAACTGTTGGTCGTGTGCAGCTACCAGATAAAGGAGCGCTCTACCTCCGTATTCTACTCGCGCGCGAGAAATTGAGACCATCCATTCTAACCCCCCTCAGATACATGCTCCTCACCTTCACCCAAACCCTCTACTCCTATTTCGTCGAGGGCAACGTCGTCTTCGTCGGCAAACGAAAAACGTTCTCCAAGCGGGTAAGCCTCTCCTCGCACCTAGCCCCCAGCTACCGCTGACATCCAAAAATAAAAGATCATAACGGAGCGAATAACCCTCTCCTCGCGCACGGTCCCCGTATCGGTCGCTTCCAAGTCCACCTCCGCGACCCCGCCGCAGTATGCGCTGGACCTCACCTACGTGCGCTCGACGTCCGCGAACAAGAGTCTGCTGGCGCGCGGCAAGACCCAGGCCGAGGCGCCGTACGCGCGCTTCTTCGACGTGCAGGGCACGATGCACACGGACGCGTTCGAGCGGTGGGTGGGCGAGCTCGTCGAGGAAGGCATGGGCGGCCGGGACAAGGCGACGTAGGCGGGCTTGCGTCAGTGTACGAAAATCTAAGGTTTGTTATACTCTTCACTGTAGCGTGGATATTATGTGTGCGGATGTGGCGAATCATATTGATAATATCTCGCTTGTCTTGTGCTCAAGCTGGCAAAGCGTCATCTCGACGCTCGTCAAATTGGCATTTGATTTCGGCTAACTGCTCCTTGTCTTTTCTTCTCCTCATGTTGTCAGGGACTATGAAGTATCATGGTCTGCGTGTCTGTCTTTGACAAGTTACATGGACCCTGCCCCTCATCCCCTAGACCAGTTATTTTGAGACAACGGCAACTTGGCAACTCACCGACTCCGGGTCTTGCCCAGGCTTCGGTCGGCGAAGGCTCCACCCAGGCCGACCATGTCCTCCGCACCGTCGACGACGACGACGACAACCACCGCTCCTGCCAGCACTCCGACAGATCCTCCTTCCCAAAATCAGCTAACCTCGGGGACAAACTACTTCTTCGGCTTTCTCATCGCGTTCATTGCCTTCCTCTTCATATTCCTCTCTCTCGGCGTCGCCGGGAGGCGCAGGCGCATACGGCGGCGGCGCGACATTCTGCTGTACGGGCCCGACGACGACGGCGGGGCAACGCGTATCCCGCAGACGGAGCCGGTCATGTGGCAGCCGCAATACGCGAATGCCCCTAGCGAGCAGTGGGGCGAGCTCATGGTTCGTTCAGCCTTTAATTATGCATTGGCAAGCCACCCATGGCTGAGAATGCGCTGTTGCCAGCCGCTTTCGAGCTCTGTGCTCATGCGGGAAGTGATTGATACAAAGGTTCCAATTGCAGCGCCTGCGCGCCCTTCGCGCAACCCGTTCGTCGTGTACTTTGGGTTTCCGGCGATGAAGCCGTCTCGCAAGGGGCTGCGCAAGATTAAGGTGCCCCAGGCGCTGCAGGTCGCAGTTATGATTAGTATGCCCAAGCCGCCAGAGGACGGGGAGGACGGCAGGAACGAGTACCAGATTGGATTGGTACAAGTGCCCTGGAAGGGGGATGTAGCAGGAACCTAGACGATTTAAACAACTAAATGTAGCTTCAGAATTCGCCACAGTGTATACATACTATCATGATTTTTACGGGATAGAGTTGGGATAGAGAACACAGGAAATGAGAACGGGGATATCAGAGATGTCTCCGCGCACTAGGACTGTCTTTGCGACACGCAGGCGCGCAGGCCAGAAGCGCGAGCTAATATCTCCACCAAATCATCTTCAGAGTAACGCCGCCAGCGCGCACTACTGAGAACTCCGACGCCGAGAGAGAGGAATATGAAGAGGAAGGCGATGAACGGGATGAGAAAGCCGAAGAAGTGGTTGGTCCCCGAGGTGAGCCGGTTCGTGTCTGTCGGAGTGTTGGCGGTCGTCGTCGTCGTCGGCAGCTGACTCATCGTAACCATTCTCTGCGTCCAGAGAATAGGATATGGCTTCGAGGTCTTGTCGAGGTCCACCATATACAGAAGATAACCTCCCAGAACCTCAGTGTGCTTTTTGAAGCAAGCGTCTATACCCCAGCCATCTTTTTCAGCATCGCGAACTCCTCCTTCCCAGTAGCCTTGGATAATCAATCTTATGAGTACTCCGATACATAATGAGCAATACAAATACCTTGCACAGGGCATAGAACTTGGAGCTTGTATTGCGCAGTAGGACATCGGGCCTGGAGAGAAGCTGTCAGCTGTGTTCGACTGGGTTCAGGCAGCACGCACCGGTCAAACTCTGCTATCCGGCCTTGGTCGAGAAGCATGACCTAATGAGAGACCCATCCATTAGTTTCGAAACAGAAGGGTCAAAAAATACTTGCTCTATCGTAATCAATAACAGTTCTCAGACGGTGGGCGATTGTCAGGATTGTACTCGATGCGAATTCGCTAGAAGCGAGTCGGTTAGAACATTTCGATGCCATTGTGATTTGACATACTGCCGAATTGTCTTCCCTATGAGCTCATCGGTGGCATAGTCGACGCTGGCCGTAGCCTCGTCCATAACTGAGGTTTCGGTTAAGGAGACCGCGCGAAGGTTCGTTGCTCTTTGCTTACCTAGAAGTTTTGATCGCTTGAGAATAGCGCGAGCCATACAGAGCAGCTGCTTTTCTCTGTAAAACGTCTCAGAAATCTTACATAGGATGGATATGCACGTAACCCACCCAGTGGAAAAGTTATCGCCTCCCTCAGACACTGACGAGTCGAGATTGCGGAACATGTTTGCGTTCACTGCGTTCGCATCTTCCGCGGGAGTGTCTTCCGATGGAATCAGGTGTACGCGCCGCAATGACTCGAACTTGAGGATCGGTTAGCAAGAGCGATGTCGATGAAAGGGTCTCCCTCACTATTTCAGCATCCTCATACTCTTCGAAAACGTCAAGCGTTGATCTCAAACTTCCACTGAGAATCGTCGGATCCTCTGCCAAAAGACGGTGAGACCTCGACATGAATCGCGGCTAGAGCAGTGCTTACGAGGGATGATCGTAATCCTGCTTCGGAGATCCGTGAGGCCTATCTGGCCAATGTCCAGCCCATCGACGAGGATCCTGCCGCTGGTAGGCTCCATAAATCTGAAAAACGACAGCGCCAGGGTGCTTTTACCCGAGCCTACACGCAGACAGACTTAGACGTCGAATGCTGCATCAGAGGGTCAGATTCACCTGTTCGGCCTAAGATACCAATCTGGACGGGGGTCAGGGAAAGACATGAAATAGCTTCATGGATGGCTACACACCTTTTCCCCAGGGTTGATGTCAAAGGTCAAGTTGTGCAGTACAGCGGGCAGCTCAGGCTGGCGAAGAAGTGAGTCTTTGGAGGGAGGAAAACAACTGCGTGCTTACAGCGTAACGAATAACGAGGTCCTCGCAGCGGATGGCTCCTGTCGATGGCCACGACGCTGGAGGTCTCGGCTCTATGAATTCTGGAGCCTCCCTGGGCAGCTCGGAGTACTCTTTCACGCGCTCAAGAGCAACTATTGTTTGTTCCAATCCGACAAACCGACGAACGAGGAATAGCAGGTCGTCGGTGATGGTGTTTGCGAAGGCCAGCGCAAAGCCAGCCAAAGATGCCGATATGTTTCCATTGATCACCACGACAAGCGCAATGGCCCCAGTGATAAAGCTCGACAAAATGTCAAAGCGGATTGAGAGCCATCGGTTCACTCCCCAGAGCCAGTAGTATGGATTAGAATTCTGCAGCGGGCGTAAACGCATAAAGCATGACGGCAGGGACTCATATCACTAACCGTGTCAACACAGCGCAGCATGTCCCTCAGGAACTTGGAAGAGGCCCCAAAGGCGCGAAGGATTGCGACTCCAGCAACTGTTTCGGAGTACATTGTGTAGAGAGGTGACCGCGTCTTGAGACTGCTTTAGAACCGCGTAGTGTGAGCGACGAGGTAAGCTTACCACCGACTCTGATGATGCAGCTACATGAATATGCTTCGAAGACGGCTACAACGAGTGACATACCTAGACGTCGCATGTCACGGGAGGTTTGGCCGTACACTTTCGCCACTTGTGAAATTATTCAGTGTCCGCGTTTCTGATCTATCGTTTGAGGTACCGTTGTAGTAGAAGATTGCAACAATGCCGAAAGCCACCACGCAGGGAAGTCCACCGACGAAACTAATGGTGATCACAGTGGTCTAAAATCGAGTCAGATCACTGCTACAAGGAATGAAAAGAAACCTTACAATGGTGGAGACGAAATTAGCCACGCTTCGGCCGAAGTTTTCCGAAAGACTGCTGTCAATCCCCTCTGAAGACCAATAAGCTTGCGACTAGACAGGAAATGGGAGGGAAGCGAACCAAAATCTTTCCCGAACCGATTGAGTACACGTCCTCGCGATACTGTGGCTGATTTAGCACGGCTGTGCCGAAATATGTATGTGCATACCCGTGTCGTGGAAACGAAGATTGGCAAACAGGATCGTCTCCAGAAGTCCTGAGACACGATTAACGAGAAAGGGTTGCGGAATGGCTAGTGCAAATACGTTTGTACAGGACGGTCGATGCGTGGATGGAGCCCGTGTCTTGAGAAACCAGTTCAGCATCTGAATGAAGCTAAGACGTATGGGACGCACAGAGAACAAGCCATCTCAGAGTCGTCATTATCAATCCTATAGCAGGGTTAGTGGGACGAAAATGTCTCGGCGGGCAAACTAACCAACGGTTGTTAACTGGCACACGGTGAGGGTGAGACAACAGGAACACCTTGAGTAGACCGGCACTCACTATCGCATAAACAGTTATATAATAAACCGCGCTCTCAGATTCATCCCCTCGCGACCAGTATGAAACCCAGCCATTTTCGAGCACCGGAGCGAGCGCGGCCACGACGAATATGAGCAAGAACAAGGCCCAGTACGCCACCCCGCCGCAAGCCTTGGCATATGTGGCCCAAACATCCCGCGCAACGCGGCCGACAACACGTTTCTCCTCCTCTACGAGTTTACGCGGGGAACTCTTGCTCTTCTCCGCGGCGGCTTTTGGAGAAGAGACGGCAGTCGCGTTGGGGTCCTCCGCGGCTTTTTTGGCCAGGGGCAATGTCTCGATCGCTCCCTCGGTTTGCTCCTCCTCGTTGGCTGTTGTCGACTGAACGAGACCGGCCATGACACCGGAGCTCTGGAACTCGTCGCGAGTGCCCTGGAACGATACCCGCCCGTTGTCCAACGCAACGACGTAGCTAGAAGCAGGAACACAGAGCTGAACGTGGTGGGAAACCAGGATCACAGTCCGTCCTTGCATCAGCTCGCCTCGCAAGCAGCTGTGATAAAGATGATGGGCGGTATGGGCGTCGACTGCAGCGATGTAAGCTTTAGAATGGAAGGCACAGAGGGGATGTACCAGCTGAAAGGACATCGTCAAGGAGGAGAATGGAAGCTCTGGAATCTACGTCATCCGTCAGCACAATGCGAGCCAAATCAATGGGTGCACTAACAGACAGCCCGAGCGAGTGAGACTGAGAAGCGTCAGTCAAGAGTCGGGACAAAAATGATAGATCGCACCTCGCGCCTTTTGCCCGCCCGAGAGATTCACCTATATTGCAGGGTAAGCGCAAACAACACAGGCAAGTCGCAGCAACATTACGCACTCCACGCTCGCCAATCTCCGCTTCATCGCCATCCTCGAGAATCTCGAGATCACTGACCAACGCACAGACCTCAAGGGTAAGTCTGTACCGTTTCTCGTCGAACGGCAAACTGAAAAGGATGTTGTCTGCGCACAGCAACATCAGAACTACTAACCACGGGTTTGCCAGGAGTGATCCTACCTTTGATGGACGCATTTCGGAGCCACGCAGCCTATAATATCGAATGAGGGCGAGTAGCGTGGTCTGGCAACTGTGAATGCACCTGCGGAACATATGCACAGATTCCTTGGACCACCCAATTTTCCTTCGTGGGGTGGACATCCGCAAACGCAGCCAAACAATTAGGGGGAGAACGAGGGCACATCATTTGGCCGCTGAGCACATCAGCCTCGCCAAGGAGTGCTGCGACCGTGTGAGCGACTCTGGCGTGGCTGGTAGATAGTACGGGCACACACCGAGCAATAGCAGAGTTTTGCCCGACCCCAGTTTTCCACAGATAAGCGAAAGCTCGCCCGGCGGGAATTGGAGCGTCAGATCTACGAGAACAAACTTGTGTCTTGGGGTGGAGGCGGCTGACGGTGTAGCGCTGGTGCTGGTGCTGCCGGACCGGCGATCTTGGGGCCATGTAACGGTGCAGGACTGGAATGCGATGGTCTGGGATTGTTGCTCCATGGGGAGGACAGAGGACACCTCGGCGGTGCCCAGGTACTATAACGTCTCGGGTCAGGAATGCTCCAGAAGACTGCAGGGAACTTACCTTCTCAATACGACGCAAGGAGACCAAAGACTGGACGGACGTTGTCAAACAATTCGGATAAAAGACGATGGCGACGTACTTGCAGAAAGCTGATGATAGTCTCGGGAAGGGCGCTGAGGGCGAATTTCATCTCGTTGAAGACTGCATCAAAGTCAGCGTCGAAAACGTCGTACTAATCTCGCGACTTGCCAATAATCTGGAATATTTCTGGTCATTACATGGATCTCATGAGAGGGGATCGGCTTACTGAAGTAAAAGCAGTTGAAGGGGTCAGTATTATGTTGCGCACGACAGCATAGTGCCAGAAGGCGACCAAGGTAACGATGATAGGTGATCCGTTCCAAATACCGTTCCACAGAACCTATCCGGACATTAATTAATACAGAGCTCGTGCCGAAAACCGGTAACACACTTCGATCGTGTAGTTTAGCTTTTGATACTTGAGTTCCTTATCGCGGACCTTGATGACTCTGGCCTCGAAGCTACGTTCCCAAGCCATAAACTGGATTCATGGTCGGTTTTGGCGCGCCGAAATGAGGACTCCGACTCACTTTGAGCATGCGGATTCCGCTGAGAATCTGGGACAGGGCATGTAAGTCGCGAAACCTTCGGTGCATCAAGCGTAAGCGTACCTCATTCATCAGCGCTACCCTCTCGTCTCGGGCTTTCATAAGATTGTCCTGCGCGCCTAGAAAGCAAATATCAGAATGTGTCCACAGCGCATTGTAGTATAAATAGCGCACCGACCACAATTTTACCAGCCCAATGGTTGAGTGGCATGAAGAGCAGGCTGACAGCCAGACCGAAGAGAGATGAAACTCCCAATAGTTTGTAAAGGAAGATGGATCCGACAAGAATCTCGACCGGCAAGTCTGAATCCAGCTCAGTGTTCTTGTCCGTCGAAGAAGAAATGGGACTGACCGACAAGCGCATGCAGATGCACGGCGAACTCGCCCACCCGGTCAACATCCGTTGTCCTAAACATATGTTACGCTGCGATACGAGAAAAGCGGAGCGCCTTACATGAGTGTCATAATTTGCGCCTTTGACGAGAAGTCATCTTCGTTGTCCTTCTCTTCGGCATCGCTGTCTGGTGTCGCCTGTGTGTCGCCTTTGCCTTTGTCTTTAGTGCTCGTCGGCGCAGGGGCTGACGACGCGACGTCTTTCCGCACAAGAGTCTTGGCAAACAGAACGGTGTTCAGCTGGTTTCGTAATCGAACTTGTAAGGTTGTCGTAGATAGTGACCATAATTGCCAAGTGACTGCAGAAATTTCAGATGGCGTCGATCGAAGACGCTTAAAAACTTACCGAGATACGAGATTACATTGGCGACAAATAGCGAGAAGACCCAAACCCATCCCCAACCCCTGTTTTCTCGATCCGGGTCATCCTCAAGGTAGGTAAGGAGCATACTCAAGAAGAATGAAGGAGCGTAATATAATACTGCGGAAGTGGCTGCGAGCAAAGACTGTGCGACGAGGGGGGCCATATTGACACGCCACAGGCGATACGCAAGTGTCGCCCCAGAGCCTGGAGTGGGCTTCCACAAGCCAATGTAGAGTTGGATGCGCTGAGTAGCATTTTTCATCGTCGAATAGTTGTACGTGGACCGCATATTGGCGGGAACAACGGGCAGATCCCCGATTTCCAGACTTTCCGCGGTATTACTGAGCATGACAACTTTCGTAGTGTATGAGAAGAAGAGCAAGTCCCATGGCGAAGCCCCTGGAGTGGGTTAGGTGTATATGTGGAGACTGTTTCCGTCCTCACTCACCCACGAGGCCCGTCACATTTTCCGCGTCGGTATTGGTCGTTGCCGAAACGGTTGTGGCGGAGTATATTGCCGAGGGAGGGTAGTGGAGCGGCGGTCCAAGAGCAGTCGTCCAAGCGATTATACTGCAACACGAATACATAGCCAATACAGAATACCAGAGTTTCAGGGTAATCTCGTTCGATGCAACGACTGGGCCACTGGGAAGGATGGCCGTGAATGTCATGCAAAGGGCCGGCAGAAAAGTCAACGCCGATAAATGCCAGATGGACTCTGAATGGCGTTCTACATCGTTGTGATTCACTGCGAAAGCAGCAATGCCGAATAGATAGATAACGTAGCAAAGATGCAAAGCAAGCGTGGCCACCACTTGTTCCGACAACACGAGGGAAGTAGTCTGAACGACCGTGATGGCAGTCAATAGAACACAGATGAGGACTTTTCTCCGCCTGGTCTGTGGCAAGGTAATCAGGACACAGCAATTCAGATAAGCGTACAAGACCCAAGCACCTTGGCCCAAAATGCATCCCCGTCGATGGGGTAGCCGTCAATAATATCTTCTGGTCTAGTAATATCGAAAGGATCGTCTTCATAGTGCGCTGGGTCCGAGTCCGCAAGCTGAATCTTGCCCTCGCTTGGACGGTTCAGCAGAAGAAAGGCACAGCTGAAAACTGCGCTAGCAACTAGTGCAACAGCGATCTCGAACTGGTAGAGGGGCATGACAGGGCATGACAGACAGCTCCAAAACGTTGAACGAAGGTCGTCGCTGATAAAAGGTAGAGACAAAAATGCATTTGGGCGAATTTTCGGTGTTGGTGGATCGGTCCCAAATTGAGTAGGAAGTGAGAGGGTACTATTTAGACATACACGGTCGCTCATAAGAATCGGGGCAAACAACTAGTAAAAATAATTCGAGAAAAGAAGGGAAGGAGAGAGTCGGAGCAGCTTATTTGCATGAACGTGAGGACGAAAGACAATCAATTGCATTAGCATAGCACAGGTTCAAGAGGCTCGTCATGGTATCAACAGTACTACTCAAGCTACATCGAAGGCCAATACCCGTTTGCGAATCGGCAAGAAGAGTATAGAAAGATTCGCCCATGCAATCGCATCCAATTAAAGCCATCCAGCGAGGTCCTGATTTCGACTGGGAGCCGGAGGCATGAGCGCTCGGTATGTGCCTCCGTATGGCGAGGCGGGAGGTCTGTACATATATCAAAAATCCATTCAGACCCACAAGTTCGACGTCTATCAGCAGGAAGACACCCACCCAACATACTCGCTCCCCGCGAACCTCGTCTTACCACCATTCTTCTGGAGCTCATCCAGGACCTCGGCGCGTCGTTTCGCATACCGCGCGAGTAATTCCTGGATTCGATGTCAGTGTAAATAGGCCTCGTGGCAAGGCAAGGCAGGCGGCAGACCTTGTTCTGGGCCGCCTTCTTCTGCGCGTTCCGCCGCGCGGTCCGCCTGGGAGTAGATCATCTTCTCCTTGAGCTTCGCCAGAAGCCCCGGCCGCTTGGGGATTTCTGTAGAAGCGCGCCCAGTGGGACTTGGAGGGGCCACTTCGCCGATGATGCCATGGCGGGGATGCTGCCACACAGAGCGCGGCGGCGTCGTATTCATGTCGACCTGGCCACGGAGCCGCAAGTTGCTGGAATCGAAACTAGGTACTCAAGAGGAAGCAAAGCCGGCGCACATAGAAGTGGTGGTTTGAGCTATCGCGTTCAACACTGTGAGTCGCACTGAAGGAATATGATATGGGGAGAGCTGACTAGGGGTCCAGATGGCAGAACCAGCCCTCGGGCAGGGGCGTCGAGGCGTCTTCCAGAGAACGACGCCGGTTCTCCTCCTCAGATGAGTATTGAGGGAGCGTGTCGATGGAAACAGTTCGCCGCATGGAGGGGCCTGCCACTGACGTTGTGGGCGCCGCTGGGGACTTTGAGTCTGTCATCTTGGTACTGCTATCCCGAGTCGTCTCGCAAGGCAATCCACGTTCAAACGGCAAACCTATCTAAACCGAGTCCGAGGAACTCCGCCGAGTCACGGTCATCAGAGCAGGTGAGCGGGTGGGAATTTCATCCCATTCCAGAGATAGCGTTCAAAGTGCATGTATCCACCGAAACAGCCCCAGGCTAAGTTTTTGGGGCAATGTTGGCTGAGAAAGTGAAGAAAAGGGCCACACGTAAAAAAATTGCCTTGGTATTTGTGGCGGTGCTCGGTTCGTTCGTTCACTTGGACCACCAACTTCAGGTTTACTATTTGAGACCCGGACTGCCCAGACCTTATTCCGTGAGCAACTGCGCCTCATCGAGTCGCTTTGAGGACTTGCGACATCCTCCCAGGGCCTCCGCCATTGAACTAAACAAACCGCTCTTCAAAACCTGTGTCCAGCACATATATTTGGCATAATACAGTATCTGAGGTGGCGTGGAACGCGGAGAGCAATGGAGACTACGCATCAATCACTAGGGCTTACTTCTGAATCCGATGTCTGAAGGTGAACCTCCGCGACTGGGGACACGCACTGTGCAGGTTACTCTGGCTTCTCCGTATATTCACCATGGAGCACTTCACTCATAGTGCGACTCGTAGCAATGGCTCCTCACTTACGAGTTTCCTTCAACGTTCTTTCTGTTTGAGGAGTAAAAAAAACTACACTATGGACAAAGTCAAAAAGTATCACTTCTAGCCGTGAATTATTATTTATTATCTTACGCGATTTTTCTCAGCTCCATGGTCCGTCGAGCGGCAATTCTCTCGAAATTTTGGATCAGGCGAACTACTCCATGGCGCAATATGTCGATTTGTACGCATCCAAGCGCTCGTTGGTCGGAGACTAGCGCCGAGTCTGCGGGGTAGGCGTGCAGATTGGCTGGACCAGTCTGGACCCCATTCCTCTGACAGTTAAAGATGGTTTGGGAAATAAAACAAATTCGTTTCGGCTGCGGCCCGGTACAAGAGCAAGAATCGGATTCGAGCATGAAGTGAGTGGCCCGAAGTGGAGCCAAACGGAGCGGAGCGAAAGAAGGAGAAAAAAGCGCACGATGATGTGGCTGCTATGAAAAAGTGATGCTGATTGAGCTCAGCAAAATTGAGGTTGGCGGGGCAGACCATAAACTCACGCCCTTTGCGAGTAACTGTGATTCTGACGGTAAGGCTTTAACTTCAATGCACATTAAATGTGTGAACTAAGAGACATGTGCCAAAAATATGTGACAATTCTCGGAATGGATGGAAGCCACAACTCAGCGGCATAAAAAACTTCAGCGAAGGACTTCAACCGCCACATTGAGAAACTCTGCGCCAACAAAAACGGCGTGATGGTCACACAAACCACGTTCTGATTTTTTCCAGCGAACAAAACATGTCCATTCGTGTTAAATTGTATACATGATATCATTCAGGTCCACAAAGGCTTGCTTCAGATTCTGATTACATTGTCGGATCGTGCTGATAATGGAGTTTTGGTTTTCGTACACGATCCTATTTTCAAGAATCCCCTGGGTCGCAACCGTCCAACACAGCTGGGATATAAGTAAATTGTGGAGCCAAGGCATCATACAGGCCACGTACCGAAAAAATCGGGCTCAGGTATCGAAAATCGTCTGATGAGAACGTGCTGGATATGCTCACAGTCTCAGTTAGGGCCTCGCGATAGCGCCTTGATGATTCTGGGTGGGAGGGTGCAAAAATGGCATGCAGGTCGGCAAGGGCCGCAAGAGCAAGGATCGTGGAGAGTTTCAAGACTAGTCCGATGGTACGGTAGTCTGGAATGAATGAAACCTTTAGGGCTGCTGGCTGCAGGAGCCCGATGTGTGAGTGTATTTGCTCGATCAATTTCCAGTATCGGTCAAACCACAATGCAGGCGGACTTGGACCTATTATGAAATAGTAAGTGGTGCTATTACTTCGACCCAATGCGGCGTACTTGATGCCGAACCATTCCACGTCGACGTCAACTGGCGGGTTTCTGCAAAGAGCCGGATACTTTTTGCTCTCATGAAATTCATGTCCACATGTGTAGCCACGTGCGTACTCTGATGAAAGAAGAAAGAATAAGTATTAGGCAGGTCAAATTAAAACACATACCATCAGGAGGTTGAACGTATCCACGAGCCGCGCATCGACCAATAGCGGGCACCTCACACCCAAGTGAGCGGCAGTCCTGAGATAGATCAGATGGGAAAAAGTAGCGCGCATTTCATCGTCATCATTGTTCGGGAAGACAGAAAACCCCTGGTCTATCTTCTCTGAGTAAACATTCCCCAAACACGCTAAATCCATGTCATGCTCGAGAGCTGCTTTGCTAGCAGCAGCCAAAAACTCTTGACCTCGATTGAGAAGCCCTCTTCGGAAAAGTAGCTAGAAACAGTCGTATATATTATGAGGGATGTGACTGGGTTTGGAGCGGGTCCAAACATTCCGGTAAGCGACCCCTGGATCAGCCGCATGTATGTTGATTCCTTTTCGATTTCAAAGCCGACCATAGTTCCATTCTGTTTCAGAAAGTCGAGGAAATATCCCCAGAGATGACAGACGTGTACCAGAACAGGATGAACGACGAGACCCGTCATATCACCCTTTGCAATGGCATCGAGTTTCTTCAGTGAGAGGCTGAATCCGTACTGTGGGGCCACCTGCAAAAAGAGAGCTCGCCTTCTCGGAAGATTGAGTGGGGGAAGGAGGTAGACTTTTAAGGAAGAGTACTGACAAGCGAAATAATTTCTCTTCTTCGGTCTCCGTCGTGACGCCAAGATTAGGAACCACGTCAAGAGAAACGCCCAGATCGGGGTTTCCGACAGTATCATGTACCAGTGTAACTGGCGGGAGATCGAAGGAAACGGGCTTTAGAGAAGAAGGCCCAGCTTCGTTACTACTAGCGACGGCTTCAGCGTCTTCCCGAATTGTGAGAGCTACTGGATCCGATGCAAAACCCAGCTGATCCAGTTCATTTAGGATGCCCGGGTCTAGCTGGTAGTCCAAGAAAACTGGAGTCATCTGTTTAGCTTGAGAAAGAAGTTTCTCCAGTTCGCGAGTCCGCTCAATGAGGGCTCTCGTGGAGCTCAACTGGCTGGTATCGTCGAATTTGCAGTCATCTTCCTTTCGGGCGGCAACGCATGGGAGACATGGCCACTTTCCGCTGCATTTCTGAGGCGTATAGATGAGAAACAAGTTCTTCAGTAAAGACAAGCAACCGCAGTACATGCCTTCTTTTTACGCCTGCATTAGCTGTAAAATTCAGCGTGTCCATTAACGAAAACACGGATGCCCACCGACAAGCTGAACACGCTGCCCCTTTCCGAAGCTGGGATCCAGATACGGTGGTCAAAGTGCTGCCAGTGGTGTAATTACAGGTCATTTCGGTGCGCGATCTGGAGCACGGACCGCAAGGCTCTTTGCCGTCACATCGCTGGCAGAAATATCAGGGAACTCGAGCCAGTTAGAAAAAACTCAACTCGCCATCTTCATCGCTCGACATCGTGCACAGGTTGAAACTTTCTTGTCCATGACTGCGGCATGAAACAGGAGGGGCTTTAAAGCGCGGTGCACACATGAAAAAAGAGCTGCCGTTAACGGTGATTCCGACGTCGACGGGCGCAGTGCAACAGCAATGACTCGTGTCGATGTCAAGTCGATGTGAACAAAAATACCATGCAACCAAGAGGTGCCCGATCTCTGGATCTGACCCACTATCAACAACACGTGCACTTGTGATTTCCCCTTTTGGCACTGACTGTTTTCGACGACGAATCGAAAATAAACGGTGTATGAACACAAATATTCGATGGAATGAAGTACCCAAAGCATGTCTAAAGCTCCGATATACACTATACAAGGCTAATATAAGTATTACAACATGTTAAAATAGGTTTTTCCCGTTAAACGTCAAACAAATCTTCTTCAATCGTTTGGGTCTTTATTCTCTTTGTGGCTGTGATGACTGGGGAGTTCTGAAGACACGTAGCGGAACGCCTACGGCTATCGGGTGACTTTGGCGGCTACGGTGTCTCGGGGGTCAGGACAATAATTTTATCGGCTAGAATCTTCAAGCCCAACTGTTCATCACCAGAGATTGGATGGTATCAACGAAGCTAGGAGATATCAGTGTTCTCCAGCCCGGATGTCGTTCCACCAAGTGCTGCGGAAAATTGTACTTCCAATGGGTTTCTCGGCAATCCAATGGGCACTCAATTGGGATGTTTGTGCAGGTTTACGCCAGCATCGGTGTGTTGTCGTTTGCTCACGGTGAGGAAATAGAGAGTTTGGGTGGAGAGAAGCTGCTAGGGAGCACTAGGTGTGCTACCAACTCGACTTCGGGACGAGTCTCGCGAGAGAGCGCGTGAGTGACGTGTCGCGCACAGTGAATCAGTGGCATTGATGGCGATCGTGTATGTGTGTATGTGTCCAAATATTTGGGGGGGGGGGGGGGTCGTCACGTGTTGTTGATGGTGGGTCAGATCCAGAGATCTGCGACCTCTTGCATGCAACCGACCCGCCCGACCCCGCTAATCAGCACGCCTCAGATCACAGTCCCGATCTGATAATTTGATGGCGGCAGATTTGTGGCACAGTCAACTGGCGGAGTCGGACGGGCCGCCCGACCCCGCCACTCCCAAGTTGGAAATCCTTCGATTCGGTCGATTCAAGAGGTCGCTACTATAAAGGTTTTCGTGACCCTCTCAAGTCCGCATCACGGCCTAAACTGTGTTTTCGCGCCATACTCAACAAGTATTCTAGTCTTATTGCCATCATGGGGGTCCGATTGGGTTAGAACGTTGTTATATAATCGTCGGATATGACGGTTCCTTTGTATAAATTATGACGGTTCCTTTGTACAAAATAAACATTTACGTGCGCGCGACCTATTTTAGCGCGCGCGCGACCCCAAATCCGTGCGCGCAGATAGAAATTTAAAATAATACAATTTATAGCATATATAGGTAGGATAGGCAATGCAATGTCCAGAAGATGTGAGATACAAAAGAAGGGTGGGCAGCCGTTGCCCCACATCGACAGAAGCGCAGCCAGTGACCGACTGAGTACGCAAAGATTGCTGTAACAGCGAGGTAATCGCAATATCACAACGGGTTTGCTTGTCCTGCATCCTCAGGGCCTCAACCGACTCCTGTAAGGCGACCGCAGCCATGGCCGCGCAACTGGCAGCCCAACCAAATCCGCCGTGATTTTTCTGAGCATTGGTTTGGTGTCAAAGGTGCCATTGATACTGTGGGCTTCTTGGAAACAACAGTGTTGACACAGTGAACGGTAGAAAAGTCGCTTGGCAATGATTGATGTAGTGCGGTGGTGTAAGAAGAAGAGGAATGGTGTTGCCCAAATTGGCTGCTGCTAGCAAAGCGGCTCTCGAGCATGACATGGATTTGGCGTGTTTGGGGAATGTTTACTCAGAGAAGATAGACCAGGGGTTTTCTGTCTTCCCAAACAATGATGACGATGAAATGCGCGCTACTTTTTCCCATCTGATCTATCTCGGGGACTGCCGCTCACTTGATTGTGAAGAGCCCGCTAGTGGTCGATGCACGGCTCGTGGATACGTTCAACCTCCTAACGGTATGTGTTTTATATAAAAATAAGCCGACATGTGCGATACATTAGCTTGCTCATTCTTCTCTTCTTGCCTCAGAGTACGCAGGCGGCTACTATAATAGTACACACGTCGACGTGAATTTCATGAGAGCCAAAAGTATCCGGCTCTTTGCAGAAACCCGCCAGTTGACGTCGACGTGGAATGGTTCGGCATCAAGTACACCGCATTGTATCGAATTAATAGCACCGCTGACTATTTCATAATAGGTCCAAGTCCGCCTGCATTGTGGTTTGACCGATACTGGAAATTGATCGAGCAAATACACTCACACATCGGGCTCCTGCAGCCAGCAGCCCTAAAGGTTTCATACATTCCAGATTACCATAACGTCGGACTATCTTTGAAACACTCCATGATCCTCGCTCTTGCGGCCCTTGCCGACCTGCATGCCATTTTTGCACCCTCCCACCCAGAATCGTCAAGGCGCTATCGCGGCGCCCTAACTGAGATTGTGAGCATATCCAGCACGTTCTCATCAGACGATTTCCAATACCGGAGCCCGAGCTTGTCGGTACGTGGCCTGTATGATGCCTTGGCTCCACAATTTGCTAACATCCCAGTTGTGTTGGACGGTTGCAACCGAGGCGATTCTTGAAAATAGGATCGTGTACGAAAACCAAAACTCCATTATCACTACGATCCGACAATGCAATCAGAATCTGAAGCAAGCCTTTGTGGACCTGAATGATATCATGTATACAATTTAACACGAATGGACATGTTTTGTTCGCTAGAGAAAATCAGAACGTGTTTGTGTTACCACCAAGCTGTTTTTGTTGGCGCAGAGTTTCTCATGTGGCGGTTGAAGTCCTTCGCTGAGTTGTGGCTTCCACCCATTTCGAGAATTGTCACATATCTTTTGCACGTGTCTCTTAGTTCACCCATGTACATTTAATGTGCATTGAAGTTAAAGCCTTACCTTCAGAATCACAGTTACTCGCAAAGGGCGTGAGTCTATGGCCTGCCCCGCCAACCTCAATTTTGCCGAGCTCAATCACTATTACTTTTTCATAGCAGCCACATCATCGCGCACTTTTTTCTCCTTCTTTCTCTCCGCTGGAAATCGACCTTATATGTTCCCAGGCGCTCTAATTGCCGGCCGCGCGTATCGTCATCAACTTCAACGTCGGCATGCCTGGCTGGAGTCCCACACTTAAAAAACGCAGCCGCGTTTGGATGGCGCCCCAACTTAGCTAACACTTGATTCGAAACTCGATGACGAGCGTACGGGGCATCTTTTTGCGGCGCGCATCTCGGTGTTGGGGGTCGGTAAAGCTCGGGTAGGGGCTTAGGAAGATGGCTACACCTTGCATCGCTGTTGTGATGGCTGGGACATCGTCGAAGTCCCCTTTGAAGAGCTTCGCGCCGAGGGACTTGAGGGCAAGTGCGGGGGGGGGAAGAGGGGTCGCGAACGAGCAACGGTGGACTGTGTGGCCCTTGGCGCGGAGGATGCGTACGGTGGAGCCGCCTTGGCGGCCAGTGGCGGTGGTGATGAGGAAGGTGGGCATTGTCGTGAATGCTGTTGACGGGCCAGGGCACTTATATTCCGTTTTGCATCAGCCAGCCGTGGCCTGAGTCTGCGCTTGGTCGTTGTTGAGAGCTGAGTCCGCCGACTATATCCCGCTTCTGACAGCATATACCAATGTCTTAAAGTCTTGAGCATATCAGCAAACGGTGAAATTTGAATCTTCAGAAAATTCTTGCATTCTGATTGGCTAGAAAATGTGAAGCAGCCAACCAGAGGCTGATCGAAATGACCGTACAAAATTGCTATGCTCCAAGATTTCGATTCCGAGAGTTGTGTTTCCCTTTTAGGAAATCCAGCTGAAACGGTGCGCTCTTTGATGCGCCAAAGTAGTCATGTGATATGTGACATCTCGCGACTTTCATCCAATTTTACGCGTCTTTGCAAGCGTAGCAATTGGATAACGCGAAGAACATGTCATTATTCATTTTCGTATGGTTTTAGTTCCATCTCTAACGCGAGGTCTCGTTCAAGAATTATCTACGAAGAAACAGCCTTGAGCTAGTTCCGATGCTTCGAACAGTCTCTCAGATACTGGTACGCACCAACATACTGAGGCCATATTCGCAGTAGGGCTTCAAGAGCTGCTTACCATCTAGATCTTCAAGCTTGTAACTTGACAATGCGAGGTAATAATCTGTTTCTACGGACCGAACAAAAGATGATTGGCGCCTGAGCAATAATTATCTACAGAGCGAATATCTTCTTCAAGGTGTCCCTTTCCCTCGCCAAAAACTCCTTGAAACTCGTCAACGGAATCCCGTACTCGCGGAGATCCACTGCTACCGGCTTCGGAGCCCACAGCTGCACCTCGAGCGACGGCATTGTCGGCTTCATCGCGTCCGTCTCTTCCTTCGTACGCTGCCAAACAGTCACCTCCACCCCTGCCGCCTCCGACAGGTGCTCCGCAATCTCCTCGAAAGTCAACAAGTCGTTCGTCAGATCGATCTCCTTCCCCGCAAATCGCTCCGGCTCCAAGAGCGCCGCCGCCGCAAACACGCCGACATCCGCCCCGTCCAGGTGGTCAAGCCGGTAGCCCGCCGGGTAGCTCGTGCTCAGTCGGTGCTGCGTGGCATACTCGGGGGGCTGCCACTTCGGTCCGGCCCCAATGTAGTTGTGCATCAGCCACCCCGGGCGCAGGATTGTGTACGCGAATCCCGACTCGCGCACGACGCGCTCGGAGTTTGCCTTGCTGTCGTAGTAGCTCGCCATGAACGGAAACTGGGCGCGATCGATTTCGGCCGGGGCGCTGTTTGCGCGGGTCACCGTGGAGTGGACGATGAACCTCACGGTGCCCGCGGCGCGCGCGGCGTCGAGCACGGTCTGCGCGGCCTTCGCCTCGCCGTTTGGGTTGCCAAAGTCGGGGAACGGGTTAAGGAAGACGCCGATGACGCCATTCATGGCCTCAGTGATGGCAGGGACATCTGCGAAGTCGCCCTTGAAAAGAGTCGCGCCCAGGGTTTTCAGGGCAAGCGAGGGGGCAGAGGTGGGGTCGCGGACGAGGGCATGGACTGTGTGGCCCTTGGAGAGCAGAATGCGGGCGGCGGAGCCTCCTTGGCTGCCTGTTGCGCTGGTGATGAGGAAGGTGGGCATTTTTGCTGTGAATGTGTTGAGGGACGGGTACTTATGTACAGTGTTGCATCAGTTAGGACCGCGTCGCTTCGTTGTGGTTGAGCCCAGCGAGTCCCACTCCCAAAAACGTCGCAGCCGCTGCTCTATTTGGAAGTCTATTCCGCTTTTAATAATTGTGTTGGTGCATAATCAGACACCCCGATGACCGAGACTGCGCAAGTTAGTGACAAAGCAAGGTGAAGATTGATAATGATATTGAACATTGAACGTGTGCCATGTTTATGTTTTGTCCAAATGGGGTTGCCCGGAACCTTGCGTTTGACCGTTCAACGAAGTTGATTTGGACGTTGAAGTTGTTCGGGAATAATCATAGGCGCGTCGCATCACTCGAAAGTCGGATGTTATGTGCTCCGCTACTCTTGGTGGGATCTTCTAATCCAGACGTCCGCATGCATTTAGCTGCACAATCACTCCTGGGGATAAACACGTTGAAAGATAATAATATTAACAGACTCAGAGTCGAAGACCACACACGATGGAAAAATTGCATAACCAATGTATCATTCAAGTTGCATGATACATGACAATGATTCGCCTAAATTTGCGGGCATTTGTTTTGTGATCTAACAGCTGTTAGACAAGACACTCCGAATCTTGAGTGCGACCGGCGGTATTGTTGTGCATGGAGACAATTGAACAAGGTTATCGAAGACTTGGGTAAGTACAACGCTGGCTTCCCGACCACACTGTTTAAAAAAAGCAGCTCCTTCGTCCCTAAAGTCGTCCGAAGCAATGCCGATCATATCCGGCTCCAGAACGACCAACAATGGCGCTGGCCCAGCCGCACTCCACTTAGGCCAGAAGAAAGTCGTGTGATCTCCATGGCCAGTCGCAGGGATGTTCGGATCCAGTGTGTTGGTAAATTGAACTGTAACAATAGTTAGGTATCATTCCAGCAGCGTATGAGGAATACATGCCGAGGACATCGATTGTAAAGAACTCGGTGGTGTTTCTCGCGAGCCATGCTTTGACATCCGTACCATGTGTAACACCTAAGATTGAAGTCGCTTTACCTCGCTTGTAGACTACAGTAAAGGTTAACAATTTCTCCTCGTTATTCGATGTGAACCTACGGAAATTCCAGACATCTTGCGTGGTCGAAGTGGTTTTCAATAAATTCCGACAATGTACTTGGAAATCAAGTCTCCTTGACCGGCGGCGAGGCGTTTGAATTCTGGGCTATTGAAACATCAACTGAGAGAAGAAAAAACCTTGGATAATTAGATGGGTTTTCAACGCCCCGATTCTGGATCAGACGGATACAGCTCGGCGAGTTTCAAGAGTTGGTCCGTCGATATGTCAGGGAGATAACTATTCCTTAGGGTTTGATTGATACAACAATGCCAAAGGAGCGACCCACTTATTGCGCATGTAATTTGAAAATTCCTAGTCTGTGCTTCACCCACGAAATGAGAAGGACCAGGCTAGTTCCTGATTAAATACTGACGTCGCATTCATGTTCGCCAGCGAGAATAAACTAGGAAGCTCATTAATGACGGAAGAAATGATTTCATGCTGCGGCTCACGTTCCATAATCACCACAATTCCCCACTACTATTGGAACCTGCCAGCTTTCAATCAGCTGAGGATCAACATATAGACTGGTTTAGGTATACATTCCGCGGGATAAAGAAATGTACGGGTCGTTGGTGAGGATATCATCGTTTATGCGTACATTTCCGAGACTGGAGAATGAGAAAATATTTGGAGTCTGGTTGAGAGACGAAAGCAGAAGTTCGAAAGATATTTGGCGCAGGCAATCAAGCGTATCCACGGCCTGACTGCAATCGGTGTCGGTACTATTGGTGGTATTGTTGCTGTTCGTGGACGCCATCCCCAAGAGCCCCAGCGGAAAATTCTGCGCCGACTGTTGCGGGAGCGGGCCAGCAGGCTGACGCGGGCGAAGCTGTGACAGCATTTGATATGTTTATTGAACGTGAACTGGACTTTCATTGAGAGCAGCGCGCAACGACGGCATTCTTCTGGTGTATGCCTTGACGGTCCGGCAGC